>OU343218.1:50602446-51218922 GCA_910596185.1 Chrysanthemum makinoi
TTTTAGAGTTTAGAGAGTTTGAGTGGTTTTGCATCAAATTTGGATCATTTCTAGTGTTAAAGTTTGAATCTTGGGTGTTGTTTTGTGTTTAGAATCATTGTATGTGCTTAGGTTTTGATTTGGTAAGCTTAAATCATCGTGGTTGGGTTGTTTTTGTATTGAAAAGTGTGTTTTTAAAGTTTTTCTAGCTAGCGACTTAAGCCACGGATAAAGTGTCTTGTTAGCGACTTACTTTGTAATTTGGTAGCGAGTTGCAGTTGAAGTTCTTAGCGAGTTGAGCTAGCGATTTGTCTATTGAGACAACCGAGGCAATTACATTTAGTGGATTCTCTCCTACAGTAGCGACTTGGTGAAAGTTAGCGACTTGTACTTAAGTTTGTTAGCGACTTGGTGTTAGCGAGTTGGTGCTTAGCGAGTTGCTCTTTAGCGACTTGACAATTTAGCGACTTTGCTTAGCGACTTCTTTGTCAAAATTTTGCTAGCGACTTGCTTAGCGAGGATTGTTAGCGACATTTGTGGCTTAGCGACTTGGTGTTTAGCTACTTGGTTCAGTTTATTAGCGACTTGGTTGACTCTGCGTATCGGTTTTCTCTTGATTTAGTAAATCCGTGAAAATTTATTTCCGGTTTAATCATAGAGTTATAAAATCCCGTTTAATCTGTTAACATGTCTACCAACATTCCTACAATCATCTCCACTGTTGTCGAGGATGTTCAAGCAGGTGGTTCAGATACTCGTCCACCCATGCTTGACAGGTGACTATGACTCTTGGGCTCAGAATCAGTTGTATTGTCTTGGAAAGGAAAATGGGGTCAACATTCTCAAATCAATTGATGAAGGACCATATCTAGTTGAGACTACTAGAGACACAATTGATACAGCTGAAGATGGAACAATGATCTATGGAATAGACAGACTAAAGACATATGATGAGCTCAATGATAAGGAGAAGAAGTGATTCGATGCGGATATCGAGGGGCTTCTAACATCATATTGCAAGGTCTACCAAAGACATCTACAAGCTTATCAATCACAACAACGGAAGCAAAAGGTGTATGGGATAATGTCAAGATGCTTCTCTTAGGTTCTGAATTAACTATTGAAGATAGAGAATCTCAATTATATGATGAATTTGAACATTTCAAGATGAAACCTGATGAGAGTGTCTATGAGTACTATGTGAGATTCCATAAGCTTGTGAATGACATGAGGAACATCAGAATGACCATGCCTAACATTCATTTGAACTCAAAGTTTGTAAACAACATGAATCCCGAATGGCACAAGTTTGTCACATCTGTGAAGCTCACTAAAGGATTGAAGAACACAAACTATGAGCAATTGTATGCCTTTCTTCTCGGAATGAAAGACATGCTAAGTTTGAAAAAGGATTCTTGATCAGTTCAAAACTAACCAGGGAGAGACAAGCTCATCAAATGATTCAAATGCTTTCTACTCAAACATTGGAATTACCACCAAAGCATCTCAAGTTATACCCATGGGTGATGGCAAGCACAAACTCGTTCCTGATCCAAGATTCAAACAAGGCGATCTTGATGCAGCGTGGGACACTTCATTACTCAACTGGCCCTTATGGTTAAATAAAACTTGACTTTCAGTCTACATACCAACCTTCTTCACACCAACAATGAGATCATAACTGCATCAAATCTTCATAATCATGCTCTAGTCAGAGATGGGAAAGTTATGGGGCAACGATTCAAGAAAGACAGTACGAACAAGGAAGAGGTGGAGTGGTAGAATATGTGGCAAATCAGAATAAGGGAAGAAATGGAAATCAAGGACAAATTAAGACGATCAAGTGTTACAACTGGGAGGTGAGGACACATTGCAAGGACGCACATCACCAAAAGCGCCCTCGAATGCTGATACTTCTTGGATAAGATGTTGCTTGTTCAAGCCCGGGATAATGGTGTAGCTTTGGATGAAGAAGAGTTGTTATTTCTTGCTGAGGAAATGCCAAGACATATGATGCGGATGTGGATGAGTAGCCAATTCAGGAGATAGGACATAATCATCAGAATGTCTTTCAAGTAGCTGATTGTGACCTGCTCGACTCGATGTTGATGATGAACCTACTGCTCAAACCATTTTCATGGCTAGCATCTCTCCAATGGTCTCTCCTAAAGTCCCATCATCACACACAATTTGGTCCATCCAAAGAAAAATCATTTCGAGGTACTAAAACTATCTGATGATCTTGATGTGCAAAGATGCATGACAAAGTACAATCAACTGAAACTTTTGAGGCAAATATTGAAGATATGGGTAATATCAATATTGTCCCATATGATCAATATGTGAAACAAAGTGAAAGTGAAGTTGTACCAAGTGATGCATCTTTTGCAATCAACGATGACTATGTTTTTGATGAATACACTACATGTGCCCACGATGATTACGGTATCCCGAACTAAATGCCTATAAAAAAGCGTGTTGCTATTTATGAACAACGTGCTAAATTTGAGTTGACCACTCGTGGCGAGGAAATGGATGACCAAATGCGCACAATCATTAGAAAAAGTAATTTTAGAGAAGGAGTATTAAAACAAGAGTTAAATTCCTTACAAGAAAAGCTTTCTAAAACTGCTAAGCAAAAACAAGAACTTCAAGAAAATGTGAAAATGCTTAGGCAAGAATTTAATGCTAAGGAATCAAAACTTTTGAAAGATTTTTCTAATCAGAAAACTTTGAAAAACAAGCTTGAAAACAAGTTGTGCGTACAAGGTAACACCATTCAGACTCACTTGATCACTAAGCATAGAGTCTTAGCGATAAGCATAGCATTCCCCTTATTAAGGAATCAATCGAGTATGTTAAGAAAGATAAAAAGCCAAAAGGTACTTTATGATGGCAATGAAATCCTTAAACCTAGACGAGAAACCTAGTTCGCTGAGTGCACTGAGGAAGATGATGAAGTCACTAGGGAAAAGATGAACAAGAAGTTAGATGATCCTAAATTTAAAGAGAAAATATAAATCACACCCCATGATTACAAGAAGGAGAATTGGATTTCCTTGAACATGTTTAAGCCTTAGACGTTGTTAACACGAACAAGTGTTCGGAAAAAGTTTAGATAAGCAAAAGCAGAGAAATATTGTTGAAACGACCCCCCTTTAGGAAAATGCCTTCAGCAACTATGTATCCTCCCAATACACCAATGCATTTAGTTCCTAGGACTATTGCCACTAAAAGCAAGACCTTAATCAGTCAATATGTTATTTTACAACTATTTTTCGATTTTGAGAAAACTTGTAAGAAAAGGATCACACCCACTGGGATAACTGAAGGGAAAGGGGTTTTGAGCAAACAAAAGAATGCTATCTAACTAAGGTCATGCCTTTCTTCAAACTACTAAAAGATCATTTTGAGAGTCTTAAAAAGGGGATAAATTCAGATATTAAAGGAATGGAAAAGGAATTTGATGCAATAATAGTTAAGGTTAGTGACTATGAGCGAGCATTAAAATACAATGAGATTGAGAGGAAGAACTTGCATACCTTGAATGAGAATCTTATTTCTGAAACTGCTACGAATTGCTCCATTAATGCTTCTCAATTTCATGAATTATCTGTTGCTCTGAAAGTCTCCCATGATCGTGTCATTGATCTTGAAAAGATTAATTGAAGCTAATGAGAAAATTGATCAGGATGATCTCGATAATTTGGTAAAGCATCTTTCTAAACTAGAAGTTGAACATTTTGATTTACAACTAAAATATCAACATCTAAAAGAAAATGTTAAAACCTCAAATATCAAGATATCCTTGGATGCTCTGAATTTGATGCGCTTTTTGAAATCGCAAATGTGATGAACAGATTCGAGCTCATTGTAACACGATCAAAAGGTTGAAAGCCCAAATCTCTCAATTAAAGGATGAAAAGAACAATGTATTTGGATATTGCCTCCTCCTTTAGATTCTCGGTACTCTCAAACTTTTCATCTTCAAAACTTAGTTAATGCCTTACAAAAGGAATTTTCTAGAAGAAAATGAAAAAGTTAAACGACACTTTAAAGAGTTATATGATTCAATGAAAGTCACACGTGACCAAAACAACGAAAAAATAACGTCTTTACAAAAGGAAATTGAGAATCTGAGAAGTCAGGAAAATGGGAAACTACCATTTGTTTTCAATAAGAATGTTGTCTCAAAGTCATCCTTAGACTGCAAATACCTTTGTAAGATTAAATATATTCTTCCTCATCTTAGGAATAATGAACATGCTTTTCATGACTACTTTGCTTACCTTAAGGATAGTCTAGAATGTCTCCGTGAGATTGTCGAAGAGGATTTCATTACCACACCTCTTGATAGAGATTAGGTGCTTGCCTCCGCATGAAAGCGATCTCAAGAGCTGCTAGAATGTGTAATTGCAACATGTCCTAAATCCTTAGTGCAAAAGGCAAGCGGTGATGTCTTGTTCTATGCCTAGTGCCAAGCATGAAATACGTTCTATGCCTAACGTCATGAATGTGAACCATAGTGTGCCTTCAAGTAGTCGATTCGGATATGTTAGTGCTAAAGCAAACTCTAGTGTCTTCTAGGAGTACAAATCAGTGCCGATGTTAAGAAAGTGAAGTCTAGTGTAACTGCAAATAGCTCAAATCACAGTTTTAAGAAAGTGAACACTAATGTGCCCTCTAGTAGTTCAGATCCTTGCACATCAAGTTCAGGAATGCAAAAATTAGATCAACCAACTAATGTTCCCATAATTCCCTCTACAGGAGTAATCAGTGACATTAAAGCGAGCGGGTCAAAGTCTCAAGACAATACAAGGAATGATAGGACCTTGCAAGCTAAGAATGTGCATTGGAAGAGAGTAGAAGACCAATCTAGGGACTTTAAGTTTGAGTCAAAATAAAGCGATCGTGTTGATTCTAGTATTAGCCATAGGCGTCTTAATTATTTGAATTCGATACTATTTGCAAACCTTGTAATGATGTGCTTGAATTACATTTGCTAATCATGAATGTGGAATGAATGCTTTGTCTAATCTTTGTCAAATGCAGTTAAAATTGTTAATGCTAATAATCGTGCAAAGAAGGCTAAAGGCAAAGGCGAATGATTGTTAGAAAGCGATTGGAAACCCACGGGAAGAACATTTATAAGGATAGGTTATTATGGATACCTTTTGGCCATAAGAATAATCAGTTTTGCCCTCAAACTGCTAAGACTATGCCCACTAGAAAATGGATGCCTACTGGTGGAACTATTCCCTTAAGAACATACTTTGAATAGGTCAAATCTGAGACACCAACATTGCATCTATTCCCAATGATTCCATTGCTTACTTACGATATGAATGGTTCTATTTCCGATGTGGGTGTTCCAATTATTGTTACTAACCAAGTGGAACCCATTCTTGCAAGGGGATCCCAATTATCGATTATCCATTCTCGATGCGTGTTCAAGCTGCAGATCGTTCAAATCGTTCGTGGTACTTGGACTCGGTACATTCCAAGCATATGACGGAGACGGTCGCGGCTCATGAACTTTGTGAGCAAATTCATGGAACATTAGATCGAGCTTGACCATTTGGAACAATTATGGGTTATGGTGACTATGTAGTTGGCAAAAGTGTAATCTCCAAGGTATATTATGTGGAAGGTCTTGGTCATAATTTGTTGGGATATGAAAGTCTTTGAGACATGAAATCTTGAAGATATGAAAGTAAATGTATGGTACAATCTTGGAAAAAGTCAAAGAGTCAAAATCTTGCTAAAGACAAAGTCAAAGTATCTTGCACCTAGAAGTCAAAAGTACTTGCAGAACAAAAAGAATTGTTATATTCGTTTATGGAAAGTATTGTATTCTATGTTTAGATTACTTTTCGTACAAGGTTATAAATTGTAAACCGACTAGGATATCCTTGAGCCTATAAAAGGACTCCTAGATTGGCATTAGATGTACGAGTCTATGAGTTTTAGAGTTTATGAATTCACAAGTTAATTAGTGTTTTAGAGAAAAGTTTGATTATCTTAGAGTTGTATTAGAGTATCTGCATAATAAGCCGATTTAGAGTTTATAATAAAAGGTTATTCTTCTTAGCTTTGTTAAGTAAATTCCGTTACTTGATAAATATTGCTCAGTGTTTCTTTGTTAATAACTTAGGATTTATCCGAGGTTATTAAACCTTAACAAGCTAGTTAAGTTAGTTTGATTAAAGTATATCAATCCAACAAGTGGTATCAGAGCTTGTGTGGAAACTCTGACTAGGAAGAACCCTACTTCAACAATATTCAAGATGTCAACTGAAGCTGTTCCACCACCCTCAATCACCTCACTCAGAATTCCAATAATCAAGAAGGGAGAATATGATCTCTGGTGCATGAAGATGAGGCATTACATTGCCATTACAGACCATGCTCTATGGAATGTAATTGTGAATGGGAATGAAGTTGTTCAGAGACCCCATTGATATTCTGGACAACCCAAGGCACCTAAGGCGGTATTACCGGCAGCAACCTTAAGGAATCAAGAGAAGGCACTCAATATTCTCTTATCTGCCATTCTAGATGGTCATCTTCTCAAATTTCATGATGCTAAAGATGCTAAGCAGCTCTGGCGCTCTCAACCAGTTTGGAGGGAATGAAGCCTCTAAAAGATGCCAGAGAAACTTGTTGAAACAGCATTTGAAACTTTCACATTGGTGAAAGAGTCTTTATCTTTGCATATGATAGGTTTTAGAATCTTCTCAACATGTTGGAGCTATACAAGGCAGAAGTATCAGTTGAGGATGCTAATTTGAAGTTTCTAAGTAGTTTGCCATCTTCATGGCATGTGATTGCTACAATGATGAGAGGACAACAAGGTTTGGATGTCATGGACTTTGATGATCTCTATCATCAACTGAAGGTGTATGAGCATGAGATGAGTGGTCAAACAAGTTCTAAGTCTCACAGTCTTGCTTTTCTATCATCTGAAAAGAAGCCGAGTACTTCCATAAAAGTACTTCTCCTCAAAGTCTTGTTTCTCAAAGTCTGCTATCTACACACCCCCCTCATATATTCAACAGGCCACACCAACTACCACTATGGCCTCAGATGAAGTTATGTGCTCCTTCTTTGCACAACAAGCTAGTTTACTTGTCACTTATGAAGAAGATCTAGCACAGATTGAAGAAGATGCACTTGAAGAAATTGATATCAGGTGGCAAGTTGCTATGATCACTGCAAGGATCAAAAAGTACATGAAGGAGACAGGCAAAAGCATTGATTTCAAACCAAAACAGGGCATAACTTTTGACAAATCTAAAATTGAATGCTTCAATTGTCAAAAGACTGGTCACTTTGCAAGGGAGTGCGGGTTTGCTAAGTATCAAGCAAACAGGACATCTAAAAGCCAAAACTTGAGCTTAAGGAAATTCCAATTACTGAAACAAAGGCTTTGGTTGTTCAAGAGAAGTTATCGAAGTTGGCTGAGGTGAAGAATTTGATGATGAACCGGTGACTTCTGTATGGTAGCGAGTGGAAGAAGAAATTGAAGATTCAGTAGAAGCATTGGATTGGAGCACTGTTTTTGTTGAAGAACCTGAACATGCTATTTTGGAATCTGATGATGGCTTTGGAGGATTTGATTGGAGCAAAGAAAGTGAAGATGATTCATTCAACTAGCATTGGTGGCTACTTCACCAAATCAATCTCCTATCTCTGAGGTATGCTCAAATTGCTATGATTTTTATCATAAATTACTTAGCAGTTATGTGATTGAGAGATAATTGTGTTAAGGATAGGTCTGAGGTAGCTGGTTATCAAATAACCTTAGAATCTATGGAAGCCAAAATTTTAGCACATGAAACTAATGAAGTAGCTTGGGCCGAAAAATATGAACAACAGGATTACCAATTAAAACTTAGTGAATGGAAATTAAACTATAAAATCACTGAAATTGAGAAATTAACTAAGGAAAGAGATGATTTGTTAGCTAAATTTCTTTGCTTGGGGAAGTCTAGTCTGTCACATGTTTCTTATGTTCAAAAATAGCAAAGAGCCTACCTTAAAACTGGATTAGGTTTTGGAATGGATTTTAGTAAATTAGAAGAAAACCAATCTAGTGATCAGGATGAAGGTGATTTTGAGGATATAATTACTAGTGATGAAGAACTCATTAATTATGTAGATACATCTAGTAATGAGGGTTCCATAAGTGATTCACCTCCTGAATATAAGAAAGCTAATGATTATCATCTTGTTCCTCATCCCACTGGCATTCATCAACCCCTAGGCCGATGTTTCGTTTTGGAGTAGGCAGTCTAGAGTTTAGGAAAAAGCTAGTTGCTCAATCTAGGTGCGAAAAACCCAAAGAACACTGTTGAAAATGATGTTCAAAATCAAGCGGTACCTTCAAATCAAAGTCTTGCTCCACAAGCGATACCTTCTTCAAAACCTTTTCAAAACAGATCTTGCTAAACCTTTTTGGGATAATTTTGGTCAAAACAGGTTTAATCATTCACCAAGAAGGCAAAATAATTTTGGGCATAGACATAGAAGATGTCACTTTGGAAGTATGGGTTAGAAACTGTGTTTTGTGTGTTTTAGTCCTACTCATCTAATTAAAGATTGTGAACATCACTCAGAATACCTTAGAAAATTTCCAAAGAATAGGGCTGCCAACCGAAACCTAGAGAGCACAAACCAGTTTGGAATAATTCAAATAGGGTCAATCACAGATATTTCTCACCAGATCATAGATACTCACACCAGAGAAAACCTTTTTCAAAACCTCAGATTATCTCACAGTACTTTCCAAAGTATCTTTTTGTGCTTAACCCGATACTTTCTCAAAGTACTTTGCTCGAGACAAAACAAGGTACTCATCACACTACTTGGTATAGGAATCCTAGGAGATCTCACTATCAACCTAGAAGGTATTACAATTCACATAGGAGATTTAGATCACAGGAACCAAGTGTTAAAACATAATGGGTTAAGAGGAAATACGTAGAGGGACAAACAGTACTTTCAACAAAAGTGAGTCGATGTTTTGTGATACAAGAAAAAGAGATTTGTGTTGAAAAACCAGAAAGTTTTGAAAATCCACATGCTAAAGATCAAAAGATAATTCTGGATCATCATTTGAAAGATAGTGGCAATTACATACTCAAAGAATTTGAGTTTGTAACTCCACAAGGAAAACACAAGTCAGTAATGGCTTGGGTTCCTAAAAGTTTCTAACTCTTTTCTTTGTGTGCGGGGCAACCCAGAAGAGGAGCTTAAAGATCATCTTATTGTGGATAGTGGTTGCTCTAGAAGTATGCCAGGAGACAAAGAGATCTGTCGATTTTAGGAAGATTAGTGGAGGAAGAGTTGCATTTGGGAATGATCCCAATGGAGGAAAGATTACTGGAAAAGGGACTATCAAAGCAGGGCTTATAGATTTTGAGAATGTTAGATATGTGAAGGAGTTAAAGTTCAATCTATTGTCAGTATCACAAATCTGTGATAAAAAGCATCATGTGTTATTCACTGACACAGAATGTCTTATCCTTTCCTCGACTTTAAGCACATTGATGATGAATTAGTAGTTCTTAGAGTACCAAGGACAAATGATGTGTATAGTTTAGACATGAAGAGTCTACATTCTTATGGAAGAGCCACATGTTTGGTGGCTAAAGCAACATCCGAAGAGGCACATCAATGGCATAGAAGATTGGGCCATGTTAATTTCAAGAATATCAACAAAGCGGTCAAAGGCAATCTAGTTAGAGGTTTACCTTCAAAGACTTACAAGAATGATCAATCATGCTTGGCATGCAAGAAGGGTAAACAACACAAAGCTTCCTGCAAGAAGCTTGAGGAGAGAACTATTAGAGAACCCTTGGAGCTATTACATATGGATTTGTTTGGACCTGTTTATGTGGCAAGTTTAAACAAGAAAAAGTACTGCTTAATTGTAACAGATGATTGCAGTAGATTCAGTTGGGTATTTTTCTTGGGTTTTAAAGATGGTACTTTTGATGCTATTCGACCGATTATAGCTCTTGAAAACCAATTGAGACTCAAGGTTAGAGGTATTAGATGTGATAATGGGACTGAATTCAAGAACAAGTTGATGGATGAATTTTGTGCTAACAAAGGCATAAAAAGGGAGTTTAGTATTGCAAGAACACCACAACAGAATGGTGTTGCAGAAAGAAAGAATAGGACTTTGATTGAAGTAGCAAGAACAATGTTAGCAGATTCTCACCTACCTATTCAGAAGGCGTAGTAATGCTTGCTATGTACTTAACAGAGTCTCAGTCACTAAACCACAAATGAAGACACCTTATGAATTGCTGATGGGCAATAAACCCAACATTTGTTTTATGAAGCCTTTTGGATGCCCTCTCACTATTTTAAATACACTTGATAATCTGGGAAGTTTGATGCAAGTCGGAAGAAGGATACTTATTGGGTTATTGCACTTACAGTAAGGGCTTTAGAGTATACAACAAAGTTACTAAGAAGGTTCAAGATTGTCTTCATGTTGAGTTTTTAGAAGATCAAGACAATGAGAAAGGTAAAGGTCCTGATTGGATGTTTGATCTTGAGGTTTTAACTCCATCTATGAACTATGTACCTGTTAGAGAAGAAAATCAACCATTACACAGTGGAGAAGATTTACAATATTTTGTTCATGGAGTTCATATTAGACGATCTTTTGTTCCTGATGAAGATCCTTAGTCCAAAACAAAGTACTGAAGTTCCAAAGCAAAATCTGTTGTCCCCACAAAAGTACTATTGCTCTAGAATCCTCTTTATCTGCTGAGGATCAATCTATTCAAGAGGAACTTAATCATATGCTTCTTCAAGATGTATTAGCACATTCTTACAGTGATGAACAAAGGAGAGCTTATGAAGAGGCAAAGAAGAAGAACAAGGCTAGCAGAGTACTCTCCGCGTACTTTGACAGTACTTTCGACCAAAGTACTGCTGCACTAGTTGACAATGATACTTTAGATGATCGGATGATCATACCATGCCCGGATTAGAAGATACGATGATGAATTTGAAGATGAAGGTATTTTCCCAAATTCCAATGAAGGTGTTGATGTTACTAATTTAGAGGATAATTATGGAGTTCCACAGTCTCCAAACTTAAGAACTCATAAGGATCATCCTTCTGATCAAATTATTGGTCCTTCTACTTACGGGTATTGACTAGACACAGAGCTAAGACTTTTTCTACACCTCACAATGCTTTACTTAGTTTTTTGTATAAACAAAACAGCAATTTGAATCATAAGGACCATCAAACCTGCCTATTTACTTGTTTTATCTCTCAAAAGGAACCCAAGAATATTGCTCAAGCTTTGACTAAAGAAAGCTGGGTTGAAGCTATGCGGGAAGAACTTCTTCAATTTAAACTTCAAGAAGTTTGGGTTTTATGTGATCTTCCGGATGGGAAGAGAGTTATTGGAACCAGATGGGTTTTTAGAGTCAAAAGAGATGAAAGAGGTAATGTTATGAAGAATAAGGCAAGGTTAGTAGCACAAGGATACAGACAAGAAGAAGGAGTAGATTATGATGAAGTGTTTGCTCCTGTAGCAAGAATAGAAGCTATTAGAATATTCCTTGCTTTTGCTTTTTATATGGGATTTCAAGTTTACGAGATGGATGTCAAGAGTGCCTTTTTATATGGCAAGATTACAGAGGAAGTTTATGTCAAACAACCTCCCGGTTTTGAAGATCCTAAACACCCAAACAAAGTCTACAAGGTGGTTAAGGCTCTTTATGGCCTTCATCAGGCACCTAGAGCTTGGTATGAGAGACTCTCCACATTCTTATTGCAACATGGATACAGAAGGGGAGCTATTGACAAGACTTTGTTTATCAAAAGAGACAAGAAAGATATCATGTTAGTTCAAGTTTATGTTGATGATATCATCTTTGGGGCTACCAAACAGTCTATGGTTAAGGAGTTTGGCGGTGATGCATAAGAATTTCAAATGAGTTCAATGGGAGAGTTGACTTTCTTTTTGGGACTTCAGGTTAAGCAGTCAAAGGAAGGTATTTTTATAAGTCAAGACAAGTATGTTACTGACATACTTAAGAAATTCAATTTTGATGATATGAAGGCATTACTACACATTAAATCTATCAATTCATTGGGCAAAGATGAAGATGGACAACCTGTTGAAGTCAAGCTTTATAGATCAATGATTGGATCTCTTATGTATCTCCTTGCATCAAGGCTGATATCATGTTTGCAGTTTGTCTAGGTGCTAGATATCAAGTCTCACCAAAGATCTCTCATATGAATGCATAAAGAGAATCTTACATTTATTTGAAGCAACAACCAAAGTTGGGGTTGTGGTATCCAAAAGAGTCACCTTTTCACTTAGAAGCTTTTTCAGATAGTGATTATGCAGGTGATAACTATGATAGAAGATCAACCACTGGAGGATGCCAATATCTTGGAAGAAGATTAGTCTCATGGCAATGCAAGAAACAAACAATTGCAGCAACATCCTCTACTAAAGCTGAATATGTAGTTGCTGCAAGCTGTTGTGGACAAGTTTTGTGGATGCAAAATCAACTCTTGGACTATGGATTCAATTTCAAGAATACTCCTATCAACATTGATAATGAGAGTACCATTTGTATTGTGAAGAATCCAGTTTATCATTCCAAGACCAAACACATACAGATTAGGCATCACTTTATCAGAGATTGCTATGAGCACGGGCTTATTAATGTGGTTAAGGTTCACACAGATGATAATGTAGGTGACTTACTCACCAAAGGTTTTGATGTTTCTAGATTCACTCACTTGGTGGTGAGCATTGGCATGATTAAATATTGAGCTACATTTAAGGGGAGGACTATTTAGTGTTAGTATAGTCCTGTGTATGCTTGAGGGAGGATAGTTATGTATACTTAGTTATCTGAAGAAATTGGAAAATCTTGTTTTTTACGTGAAAGTACTGCTTGGAAAGAATCTGCTTGGGGAAATGCTTATACGTGGAAGTCTTGTTTGTCTTATTAAAGTACTGCTCCAACGGTTATCTTGAGGGGTAATTAATGCTAACGGTAACAATGTTATTTTAGGTCGTGATTTTTAAATCTCACCTATAAATACCTACATTCATTTTCCTCTCATATTGATGTATTAGCATTTTTTCCATCTTTCTCTCATCATATTCATATTCTTCGATTCCAATTCTTTTGTGCTTACATAATCAACAATGGCAAATCGTCCTATTGTTTCAAAGCATAATATGGTCGCTAATTTGGATAAGAGCCGCGAATATATTCTTTCATGATATAATTGATTATCTTACTGGTTCGTCTATCAGTTATGCTCTTTTAGTGGAGCCGGATATAATTGAGCACTGGATTCAAGAATTTTGGGCTAATGCTAGAGATAACATGGAGAATGAAGACTATTATATTAGATCAACGATTCTTTGGAAGAACTGTTAAGATTACTGAAGCCTCCATTCGAGAAGATTTATTGTTCAATGATGCAGATGGGGCTTTAAGGTTTGATAAGCGAGTTGATATGGGATACTTTTCGACATATTGGTTATGAAGGATCTTTGAATGAACAAACGTTTAGAAAACAACTATTTTGTTCGCATTGGAAGTTTTTGGTTCATGTGTTGCTCCATTGCATAAGTGCTAAGAGTACCTCTTGGGAGCAGTTTGGGTCAAATATAGCATCTGCTATGGTTGGGTTAGCTACAGATAGAGTTTTAACTTCTCAAGGCTAATCTTGGATGGAATGTTGTCACATATCTCACATGGATCTACTTGGCTGATGTACCCAAGGTTTATACAGGTTTTGTTAAACAAGCAACTTTCTGATGTGCCAAAACCTACTGATTTATTACTGTTATTGTTCAACAATCGAAGATTTTTACATTTATGGCAAAAAGGAGTGTTTTATTCAGGGGTCCAGATACTCCTTTAACTACTTCCTTGATGGATGTTGTTGATGTTTTAGAGATTGATCTGAAGGCTGATGAGACTATTGAAGGTACTGATCTGCAGTCTTGCATGCAAATCTGCTTCCGCAAGTACCTGCTTCTCCACGCTACATCAAAAGAAGGTACTGCATCTCTACAAGGTCTGCTTCTCCAAGTCTTGAACTTCAAGAAGATGTTGCAGTTTCACCTTCTCCATCTCCACAAGGGTCTATTCCTGCTTCTCACTCAGAGGATTATTCACCTATTCAAGGAGAGGATTCACATACCATACCTCCTGATGATATCACATTGGATAATTATGTTTTGACAAGGGAGTTGGTTAAGTTGAAAAGACTCTTGAGGTTCAAGCCAAACAGATAAAGAAGTTAAAACTGAAGTTTAGAAGGCTAAAGACTTTTGTGTGGCCATTAGTTCAAGAATTTCGTATATGGGTTAAATCAAAGAAAAAGGCGCAAAAGCAGTCTAGGAAAAGCAAACGCCAAAAGGTTCATCAACAATCTTCTGTCAACTTGGGGAGGAATTTAGAAGAAGATAATTTGAAAGAAGATGTTGAGAAGGAGAAAGAACCTGAAAGTACTGATGAAAAAGAAAAGATCATTCAAGTCTTGATGAACAAGAGGAACAAGTTCAAGTTCAACGTCTTGAAGATCAAGGTCTTGAACAACAAAGTCTTGCTCTTCAACAGCAAAGTACTTTTACACAAGAGGTAATAACTCCAAGAGTTTTGAATTTTGAAGAGGAAGCTGGTCCTTCTACAACTGTTATACAAGAAGAGGAGGAAGCTACACTCAAACCAATTCATTATGCAAGTGATGATGAGTTCATTGCTACAATTTTAGAAGATTTATCACAACCTAGAGGTGGTGTTACTATTCGAGAAGTGCAAGAAGATGAACAACAAAGAACTTCTCAACCTGCAATTGATCCTAAGGATAAAGGGAAAGGTGTTTTAGTAGAAGTAAAGAAGAAGAAACTTACTTTGGCAGAAATTAGAGAAATTGAAGTTGCTAGGAATGAAGCTGCTGCTAGAAAGCTTCAAGAAGAGTTAAATGCTAAAGATAGAGCAGCTCAAGAAGCTGAAGAAGCTCAAAGTAGAGAAGCTGCTAAAAAGTTGCAAGAGCAATTAGATGCTGAAGCTGATGAACCATTACAATCACCTACTCATGTTAGATATATGCCTAGAAGACCTAATTTAGCTAAGGACAGGAATGCTATGATGGCTTATTTGAAAGGTCGAGGGTATAAAGGATTGCAGAAGCTGAATTATGTTGATATGAAAAGACTCTATGATGCTGAGATAGAAGCTTATAAGAAGAGTGTTGCAGATATCAAAGATTTTAGAGAAGAAGCTCCTTGGACTGAAGCTGAAAGAAAGAAGAGCTTAAAAAGAAAAAGGAAAAAACTGAAGTTCTGAGATAAGCAGTTCTCAAAGAAAGAAAGAGTTGAATTAAGATCTGAGACTAAAGATGCATTAAGAAATTTTCTCAGAGTGGTAGATTTTGATTATTCAAAAGAAGATGCTGACATGAAGATGAACATATCTCAGATTAGTGCTTTTGAAGTTGTGAAATCCAAAGAAGGAGATTATATGATTTTTCATAAAGAAGATGAAAGCTTCAAAGTTTTCAATAGGCTATGGTATTTGTTACATATTATAGATAGAGTGGATCTATTCTATCTATAGGTGAAAGCTTATTTTGGAGATATTCCATCAGAAGGAATTGGTCTAGTTTTGCTTGGAGATCTCATAACCATGTAGGAAATGAGAAGAGGAAAGCAGATGATATTTGGAAGAATCAAGAAAACTGGGAAATTGTTTCTTTGGAGATTCTTTGAAGAGTCTGGAGTTCATGTTTTAGAGCTGGAGAATGGTAAAATGATACACATGTTTGTAAATAGAAGATATCCTCTCACAGTTGAGCTCATGAGAAGAATGCTAGAGCATGGATTGGAAGTAGAAGAGGATAATGAAACTGCTTACATGGTTATCAATTTATTTATCAACTGGACTACTATTGCTGAAGAAGATGAGTAAACTGGTATGAGTTTTATTGAATAACTTATTTTTGATAAACCAGTACTTTATTCAAAGTACTGCTGATCAAATAGTACATTCATCAAAGTACTGCTTGCAGTTTTTAAAACCTGTTAAGTGATTTTTTTTTTGAAAGAAATTTTTTTTGTTAAAATATCAAATATTTTGAAAACAAAGGTTAAGTGAAATAAGTGGTTTTTGAGATGGCAATATCAATAGGTCATCAATCCACCATGGTTACAAAAGGATTGACTAATCCATGAGCAAACGGCTCTGGTAAAGATATATCAAATCCGTTTTTAGTTGACAACTTGCTAATAAGTTGTATGGTAATCAACTCACCATATCAGTTAATGTGAAGAGTTGGCTAGCCCACAAGAAAATGGCTTGTGGTAAAAGCAGTGGAAAAACCATTATTGGTAATTAGTTCACCATTAGATAGAAGAACTAACTAGTCCAGAAAGGTACAGCTTTTGGTAAAGACAAATCAAATCTGTTGATAGCTGATGATTTGCTAAAAATCATATGGTTATCAATGTACCATGGTCTTAAACACCAAAACATTTGGCTACTCCAAAGATAATGGCTTTGGTAAAGAGATCTAAATCCATTAAATTTTCAATGATTCACCTCTCACAGGAGTTAACACACCGGAAGTGATGAGAATAGTATGCAACTTAAACTGAATTAATGTACAAATTGTCATATGTGTGTTGCTGAAAAGATGGAGCTTGTTGAATGCTGTTGAGAAAGAACAATTCTAAGAGATACTTTGACAAGCACAGACACTACAGAGATATAATGTAAAGACTAAGAAACAATATGTCCTTAAAGATGAAGGTACATTAAAGATACATTCACAAAGGAACTTGAAGTCAAGAAAGTAGAATTCAAGTTAGGGGAGGATTGTTGGGATATGAAAGTGCTGAAGACATGAAAGTACTTGAAGATATGAAATACTTGTAAGCTGAAATCTTGGAAAAAGTCAAAGAGTCAAAGTATCTTGGTAAAGACAAAGTCAAAGTACTGCACCTAGAAGTCAAAGTACTGCAAGAACAAAAGAACTGTTATATTCGTTTATGGAAAGTATTGTATTCTATGTTTAGATTACTTGTCGTACAAGGTTATAAATTGTAAACCGACTAGGATATCCTTGAGCCTATAAAAGGACTCCTAGATTGGCATTAGATGTACGAGTCTATGAGTTTTAGAGTTTATGAATTCACAAGTTAATTAGTGTTTTAGAGAAAAGTTTGATTATCTTAGAGTTGTATTAGAGTATGCATAATAGCAGATTTAGAGTTTATAATAAAAGGTTATTCTTCTTAGCTTTGTTAAGTAAATTCAGCGTACTTGATAAAGATTGCTCAGTGTTTCTTTGTTAATAACTTAGGATTTATCCGAGGTTGTTAAACCTTAACAAGCTAGTTAAGTTAGTTTGATTAAAGTATATCGATCCAACATAATTTGTTCTCTGTTGGTCAATTCTGTGATTCCAATCTAGAGGTGGCCTTTAGAAACATACCTTCGTTAGACAACTTGATGGTGTGGAATTATTAAGAGGTACTCGAGGTTCTAATCTATACACCATTTCTATCGAAGACATGATGAAATCTTCTCCAATCGCTTCTTTGTCAAAGGCTTCTAAAACAAAGTCATGGTTATGGCATCGTCGTCTCAATCACTTGAACTTCGGCACTATAAACAACCTTTCCAAAAGGATCTTGTCGGAGGCTTACCCAGATAAAAATATGAAAAATATCATCTTTGTTCAGCCTGCCAACTGGGAAAAAGCACGAAATATGCCCACAAACCAAAACCTACAAACTCTGTAATGGAAGTCCTTCATACTCTTCATATGGATCTATGCGGCCCAATGAGAGTGCAAACTATTAATGGGAAGAGATATGTGTAAGTAGTGGTTGATGACTACTCCAGATTCACTTGGGTTAAGTTTTTTAGGACGAAGGATGAAACTCCGGATGTCATCATTAAACTCATTAAACAACTTCAGATCTGACTCAACAAAATAGTTGAATCGTCCGTATGACAATGGAACCGAGTTTGTTAATAAAGAACTCAATGAATTTTATGGAAATGTTGGAATCAGTCCTCAAAGAAGTGTTCCCCGAACTCCTCAACAGAACGGTGTAGTTGAAAGACGAAATCGAACTCTTGTAGAAGCTGCAAGGACAATGCTAATTTACTCAAAGGTTCCAATGTTTCTATGGGAAGAAGCTATTGCCACTGCTTATTACACTCAAAATCGATCTCTAATTCACACTTCTCATGGGAAGACTCCTTATGAACTTGTCCACAATAGAAAACCCGATCTATCATACCTTCGTGTGTTTGGTGCTTTATGTTATCCAACTAATGATGGTCAAGATTTAGGAAAACTGAGAGTTAAAGCGGACATTGGAGTTTTTGTAGGCTATGCACCAAACAGAAAAGGTTACCGAATCTATAACAAGAGAACCCGAAATATCATGGAAACAATTCACGTCACATTTGATGAGTTGACCGGTCAAATGGCTCCTGGACAATCCAGTTCTGGACCCGCACCTCAAGACAGTCCCATTGGTTCATATCTTGTACCAAACTCTTCATCAGCAACTCCATATGTACCTCCCTCAGAAGATGATTTAAAGAAACTGTTTGATCCAATGTTTGATGAACAATTTGAGCCAAGTAACAATGATATGACAATTCAATCAACAGAGGCTGCTTCTATTCTTGTCAATGAAATTAATCCTTCAACTTCTATGTCATTAAGCCAAAGCTCCATGTGCTGACCAATCATTTCATCAACAAATCTTCAATCATCAAGTGTACATCATGGAAATGCTTCTGAATCATAGGATGAAGTCAATCCCTTTGCTACTCCCGAAGATGCTCCATTTGAAAACATATTTGTTCCTGAATCATCATCGAACCATCTTCTTGAGGAGACATCGATCTGCTACTTCAGTCCCTCAACTCTGACCACATGAACACCTCAGAAAACGGACTCACGATCATCCATTAGACAACATCATTGGAAATCCCTCTCGTCCAGTATCCACACGGAAACAACTTGCAACAGATGCCTTATGGTGCTTCTTCAACTCCGTAATCTCTAAGATCGAACCAAAAGATGTTAAATCCGCCATGAATGAAGACAGCTGGTTCAATGCCATGCAAGAAGAAATTCATGAGTTTGATCAACTTGATGTATGGGAATTAGTACCTGCCCCATATTGTGCTATGATCATTGCTCTAAAATGGAACTTCAAAGTGAAACTTGATGAGCATGGTGATGTGTTAAAGAACAAGGCTCGTTTGGTTGCTAAAGGATACCGTCAAGAGGAGGTATTGACTTTGAAGAATCTTTTGCTCCAGTTGCTCGAATCGAGGCAATCAGAATATTCTTGGCTAATGCTCCAAGTAAGAACATGGTAGTCTATCAGATGGATGTAAAGACGGCGTTTCTGAGCGGAGATCTTAAAAAGTCGTCTACGTCACCAACTGAAGGCTTTGTGAATCCAGAGCATCCTACTCACGTTTATCATTTGAAGAAGGCTCTTTATGGTTTAAAGCAAGCTCCAAGGGCGTGGTATGATATGTTATCAAAGTTTCTTCGTCTACGGCTTTATCAAAGGAGCAGTTGATCCTACTCGTTCACAGGGAAGTCGGGCAAACATTTAATTCACGTTCAAATTTATGTTGATGATATCATATTTGCCTCGTGACCCCAATGAGTGTGACCGTTTTTCAAATGAAATGGGTTCTAAATTTCAAATGTCAATGATGGGACAAATGTCATTTTCTTGGGATTACAAATTTCACAAAGTCCCGGAGGCATTTTATAAATCAATCTAAATATGCAAATGAGATTCTAAAGAAATTTGGATTTGATTCTAGTGACCCTGTTGACACTCCCATGATTGAGCCTACAAAACTGGATGAGGATATTACAAATTTCACCGGTATGTCACTAACAGCATATGCAGATGCAGATCATGCAGGGTGTCAAGATACTCGTCGAATTACGTCTGGAGGTGCCAGTTTTTGGGTGATAAGCTAGTGAGCTGGTCGTCAAAGAAGCAAATGAGTACTTCTATTTCCTCTGCAGAGGCTGAATACATAGCTATGTCATCTTGTTGTCTTTGAAATCCTTTGGATGAGATCTCAATTAACTGGCTATGGCTTTGTATTCAACAAAATCCCTCATCTTTGTGATAATAAAAGTGCTATTGCTCTTTCTTGCAATAACGTTCAACACTCAAGGGTAAAGCATATCGACATTCGACATCATTTCATCGGGGAACAAGTGGAAAAAGGTGTGGTGGAACTCTATTTTGTGAGGACTGAATACCGGTTAGCAGACATCTTCACCAAAGCTCTTCCAAGAGAACGTTTTGAGTTTATTCTTCCGACTTGGCTTGAAAAGCTTCAACCAGAAACACTCAAGCGTCTTGAGGAGGAAGACGAGGGTGAAGGTCTTTCTTCATCTATCTCTGTGTATATATTTATGTCACACCCCCAAATTTCCTGTTTTGCAGCTGTGGAATGGAATTCCGGGGATTGACTGTCATAGCATCACAATTCAGATATATTGAACGACCTAAAGTGTCGTTTGGAAAATACATCGTTTGATTTAATAAAATAATCAGAGTTTACAAAGTGTAGGTCCCAAATGAAAATCAACATGTGCGGAAAATAAATTTGGTACAAGTCAAACGATGTTTTTAAAGTGTATAAATCCCATGTGAGGCGCGTCGTCATCGCGACTCTATGATATGTCCACATGCAAGCCATGAAGTGAATGCCTTAGTTACCTAAAAATACATTGCTAAAAGTGTCAACACAAAGGTTGAGTGAGTTCATAGAGTTTATGTATATGTTTATTCCGACTACCACAAGTATAAGTTATGTATGACAATGATGTCACAAAAATGATACAATTGCTTAAGCAGATGACACCGAAGCTTGGTGATGTTCGCCCAACAGAGTGTTTTGCCAAACAACTCAAATAATGATAATGAAATGAAATGCATCCGTCTGGTTGGAATCCACCAACCCCGGATGGAGGTGTCACTCGATAGATCTATCCACTCACCCTCGCTTCTATGAAATTAACGGTTCATGATTATGAAATGGGGACATTTAACTGGCAATGAGGTAACTTAAGCAATGTAATGAATTTGATATACTTGGTATCGTAATAAAAATGATGTGCAATGTATTCTCCCAGTAGGTTTGAAATAAAGTAAAAACTTGAATAAATCGGGGCTATGAAAACTAACTTTGTTGCAATGATAATGATGATGTAATGGCAATCCTGAAATGAGGCGCAACCTCCGACCGTGACCTATTATGAATGATATGTTCTAATGTAAATCATGAAACAATGTCGTGCATGCAAATCCACATGTACTCTATACCACTTGTACGTTTTTTTGAAAATAGAATTTATCGTCGAAATATATGTTTATGACATCTCGTCATGTTATAAAATACTTTACAAGTATTTACGTTGAAATGATATCTTACGATAATCATTTAATGATTTATTATGATATTATAACTTTTCGTCGTAAAATAATGTCGTTGAAAATTTCATGAAAGTGACTAAAATGGCCTCGAAAAGCTAGTCGTAAAATGGTGCACGTCGAGTGTTAGGAAACGAACTCAACGGTTTTGGGAAGCTTGTATCATTATCTCAAAGGTTTAGTTTTTAAGTTTTCATCATAGAGGTCTCGATCATGGAGAAAAATATAGGTAAAGTATGGTACTTGTGTCCCAAATATTGTTTAGGGTGGTTTTCGGCAAAGTTTAAGTGACCGTATTTTATTCATTACAACTCCGATTGATGAACGGTTGGACATTTTGTAAAATATGCTAGGTGAGCTTACCTTTACTAGAAGACATCACATTATAAAAAGTACTATGTCAATGTTAAAAACGACCCTCAACATGGTCCATTGTGGCCGTAAGACTTGTCTAATAGAAATATATTAGTTTTCTTATATAATAAAGTTACGGCAACTTTGTTAAATCGCGTGTAATTTAATCGTTACAAGTCCGTTTTCTACGTTTTATATGTCCTCGGAATCGTAATAATATATACTAATCTATTTTTGATAAGTCGACACAATTTATAACGCTTAAGACTCATTTTTGACTCGTAAAAAGTCGAAATTACATGCTGAATTTTCTGAAACAAATATTTTTCGTCGTCAAACTTGAAAATAGCATAACTTCTTCGTTATAACTCCGTTTTAACCCATTCAAGCGGCCACGTTTTCGTTTTAAAGTATATTTTCCAAATATCTAGCCCAAAAATTTTTACAAACTGTCGAGAATTCCAGAATTCACAATTTTGATCAGACCCTTAAAATAAATTGTCAAAATGAGTTTTTCTCGCGCAAAACCTATTCTAAACAATTCAAACCAACGCCGAAGCTATTCTAATCCTACCATACACCTTCTTAGGATGTCATGGGTTCCTAGAAATCATCAAAAATGATATGATACAAGGGATAATTTATAGGATGATGTAACTTAATTATAAGTAATAAAAACATTGAAAGTGGTATAGACTCATATGTAACATGCATGTTTTCTCGTAGGATCATAAAAATAACCCATGAATGATCAAGAAAGATTAGTAATATATATGAAATACTTACTTGAATGGTTTAAGAGTTTTTGAGCAAAGAATACTTAACAATCTTGAGGTTTTTATTTCAAAACCCTTACTAGATTATTCCTAGGACTTGTAAAATACTTGGATCATGAAAAATATGGTTCTTCTTGTTTGTCCTTGCCATTGGCGAAAATGATGAAGAGTGGGAGAGTGTTTTATTTTGTTTTCACCTTAGAAATATGAGAACTATGTGTTTTTGTTTTTGGTAAATAATTGATATTACACAAATATCTACCTAAAGATTGATGAGTATGCATATGAAGGTCAAGATTATTATATAAAATGGTGTGTCATAGTAAAAAGTCGGCAAGGAAAAAAATGGGGATAAGGGTGATAAATTTTTAATGACCAAATGTATTGTTGTATAAATGGTTAAGTGTAAAATGCATTCAATGAATATAATTAGGTATTTAGTGTAGCGTTAGCTAGAAATAGATTTTAACGGAACCAAATAAAATATATCGAAGTCATAAAAATTATAAAAATGCATTTCTTATAAGAATTGAGTGAAATAATAATTGTCGAGTTGAATTTACGAAAACCGTCGTAAATATTTATACATAACAATTTATATACAAAATGAATTGAAAACATCGGGTAAACTAATATTATAATTTTTATAATCTTAAAATGAGTAAAAAAATATATCTGGATAATTTTTGGAAGTGACGGATCAAATGTTCAAAATAAATGATTATGCGATAGCGTTTATTTAATAGGAAAATATTAAGTTAATGAAAATGCAAATCCATGCATGGACTGAAATGATGATAACGATGCTAATGATATGTAGACTAAACCTAGTCTATATGAAATGTCCTCGATGAAATTTTCATGAATTCACAGCTAAACCATTTAGGTTACGCGAATTTGATACTCGTAAACCTAGTTTACGAAAAATGATGAATAGTGAAATTTCCAAAGTTTGTAAAATGACCTGAAATTACGAGTTGTCACATTCGCCCAACCAAAAAGGAATTCAGTCCCTGAATTAAGTCCATGTTAGGTTCTACGATGTTACTTGTGAAAAGATGAGGGTATTTGAGTTGCATTGGGTCATCCAATGTTTTTCTAAATCGTACCACGCCTTTCCAAGACGGGACTTTGAACATAAATTTGTTGCCAACTTGAAATTCTAATGGTTTGCGACTTATGGAACATATTTCCAATATTTTGCGTCGTATAACGACGTAGCTTATCTAGCTATATGTTGTTACTTGTAATTGGTTCTTGATTTGTACGATTACTTTGTTGTTTCATGAATGAGTTATGGACTAATGAGTTGGACTTTCCTGATTTTGACCAGTGAATAAGTGATTAACACCTCAACCATAGAGTGTCTCAATTGGTGTAGTCAATATGTTCATGTGTTGACTATTGTTGTAAGGGAACTTGTCGATGAAGAATGATTTGCCTAATCATTTCTAGAAATCACACATGCCTTGAGTATATCTTGAAATGTTGGAATTGTTCTCTCGCTCTGACCATTGAGCTGAAGATAATAGGTGGTACTCATGTCCTAACCAAAATTCCATGGGAAGAGTGAAATGAGTATGAGAAGTCTAGGGTGAATCGAATAGCTTATAATAGGTACAACTGGAATTGATACCACGTGACTCATGCCAAATTTCAAAATGTTAAGTCTGTCAAAAAGGACCTTATTGAAAAGAATAGATTATGGGTAACAGTTGTGATTCCTCGCGCTTCTAGTTCTAGCGGATGTCATGACTTGAGTCTTCCTTGCCTAAGGTGCTTAGTCTCCATGACTAAAATGTTTATTCTTTGATTATCGAAGTGTTTCCCTACTATATGTTGTCAAGTCACAAAACCTTAAATATTTAAGTGATGTGGTGTAGTGGTTGATTTTCAAGATTTCTTTCGATATTGAGTGCTTCTAAGATATTTCATCACTTAGATTGTTATCATGCTAGCAAGAAAATAGATATCATCTCATACTATGTCGAAGAATGTTTGTTCTAATTTCACTTGTAGATGGATAGTCATTGCTTGTCCGATATGTTTAAACATGTTGCATCTCTTAATATGAAAGTGAGGTTACTTGGAATTTCTAGAGAACACAATGCCTTAGGGGAAGTTTATATTGATAACCTTAATTTAACCAAATTTTCCTTTAAGGAAAACTCATTGTAGGGAAGTTCACATATTGTTGAAACCATGTTTAGTGAAATGTTCTGTAGTCTCATTTAGAAGACTTGGTTTCTCCCTATAGTGTTGCTTAGTGTGTATTCGCTTCGTACTAAATCTTGTAACTCGGTCCAGCTGATGCTTTTGAAATGATATATTTTGGCTTCTAGTCCAAAGATAGTGTTTCGGAATGTCTCGTGATGTCTTAAGATTTTTGTTGAGTTTTGAAACGTCTTACTATATACTTCTAGTCCTTGTTGGTAGTCCTAGAATGCTTTCATTGTTTTCTTGTATCGAGGAATCCTCCTCATAGATGGTATAGGAAGCCTTTCCTAAAAAGGTCACTCGTCAAATTCTAACTTATCGGTTGAGTGAGGGATGAATGGCGTAGGCTTCTATAAAGTGTTAACTAAAAGAAATGTTTATGAACAATTTATCTGATTACAAAGCTTTGCTTTTGAGTGAAGATTGTTTTCATGACATAATTCTTCCTAAATTATACATAGGTGATCAGGCCATGTATAATCGAGGACAAAGGATGTGATGCTTGGTTTTGTTGAAATGGTATTATGTTCCTCCGAAGTTTTAGATGGTACTCAACGTTTTGTTTTGTAAGATAATGGCTCAATAATTTTTCAAAGTAACATGAAAATCGTTTCGCATGATGGTATTAAATAGTTGATAAAATGACTAAAAACCAATTGATAGGGTGGTAACAAAACAACTTGTTTTAAAACTTTATGAAACAATGTTTCTAAGATGGTGTAAAATAGCTCGAAATAAAATTAAGTGAAATAATTTCATGAAATGGTAGCAAAATAACTTGAAACATAATTTGTTGAATGGTTTGTAGGATACACGGGAAAACCTCATAGAATGGTAATAGTCTCCTAATTGGTTAAGAATAAAGTTGGCCTAACCCTTAGTAAGATAGTGATGTATCGTCGCGAAATGATAGAAAATTGGGCACTTGGAATAAGGAATGAAATAAACAAAGGTTGTGATTATCGTGGAGATAATAAATGATAAAGATTACATTAGCTAGAAAGGTACTTATTATCTGTTCCTGTTGGTAGTCTAATCATGTCCCAAGTGTAAAAGCAGTAGGCGGTCTAGTGGCAATGGCCCAGAACTCACATCCTCAAACCTATGAAATGGTGTAGTTTCTGTAGTCTTAGTGGTGTGTCAAATCATGCCCGCTTCCCAAGCGGCAAGTCATATGTATGAGTAGTGTATATGAGATATGAGGGTACGAATGATGCTCTAGATGATAATGATGACGATGATGATGGAAATCCTAGTGGTAAGTTAGGAAATGATGGTGAATGAAATACTACTATCTTCCTTGTAGTAAGCATCCTAATAGGTCCATTAGGACTAAGCCTATAAGTCCTACCAAATGGTATGATCTGTCTCAACAGAATGATAAAATTTTTCCTGATCCTACAGTGAATCAATGGTGATCGTGATGGTGTAGGTGCAACTTCGTCCTCCTAAAAGGGTTCAGTCTCATCATCTGATGTTATCGGTGTTGAGTCAACTGATGTTAAAATTGTGATAGAGAATGACAGGGCATTCTCCATGTCAAAGTGATGGGATGGGTATCTGAAGGCATTAATGTGACAATCTATTTGAAATGAAATTAAATAACTCGTCAAATGTGCGTATGAAACCGAATGTATAGTGACTATGCACTTATGATGAAATGATGAGATGCTATGATGATGTAGTTATAGTCTAGGGTCAATGATGCAACCTAGTTCTCTATAACCGAAACTCTGATGCCAATCTGTCACACCTCCAAATTTCTGTTTGGCGGAATGGAATTTCTGGGGATTGACTGTCATAGCATCACAGTTACAGATATATTGAACGACCTAAAGTGTCGTTTGGAAAATACATCGTTTGATTGAGTAAAATAATCAGAGTTTACAAAGTGTAGGTCCCAAATGAAAATCTTCATGTGCGGAAAATAAGTTTAGTACAAGTCAAACGATGTTTTTAAAGTGTATAAATCCCATGTGAGACGCGTCGTCACCGCGACTCTATGATATGTCCATATGGATGTCATGAAGTGAATGCCTTAGTTACCCGAAAATACATTGCTAAAAGTGTCAACACAAAGGTTGAGTGAGTTCATAGAGTTTATGTATATGTTTAATACGACTACCACAAGTATAAGTTATGTATGACAATGATGTCACAAAAATGATACAATTGCTTAAGCACATGACACCGAAGCTTGACTGATGTTTGCCCCAACGAGTGTTTTGCCAAACAACTCAAATAATGATAATGAAATGAAATGCATCCGTCCGGTTGGAATCCACCAACCGGATGGAGGTGTCACCCTCGATAGATCTATCCACTCACCCTCGCTTCTATGAAATTAACGGTTCATGATTATGAAATGGGGACATTTAACTGGCAATGAGGTAACTTTAGCAATGTAATGAATTTGATATACTTGGTATCGTAATAAAAATGATGTGCAATGTATTCTCCCCCGTAGGTTTGAAATAAAGTAAAAACTTGAATAAATCGGGGCTATGAAAACTAACCTGTTGCAATGATAATGATGATGTAATGGCAATACTGAAATGAGGCGCAACCTCTGACCGTGACCTATTATGAATGATATGTTCTAATGTAAATCATGAAACAATGTCGTGCATGCAAATCCACATGTACTCTATACCACTTGTACGTTTTTTTGAAAATAGAATTTATCGTCGAAATATATGTTTATGACATCTCGTCATGTTATAAAATACTTTACAAGTATTTACGTTGAAATGATATCTTACGATAATCATTTAATGATTTATTATGATATTATAACTTTTCGTCGTAAAATAATGTCGTTGAAAATTTCATGAAAGTGACTAAAATGGCCTCGAAAAGCTAGTCGTAAAAATGGTGCACGTCGAGTGTTAGGAAACGAACTCAACGGTTTTGGGAAGCTTGTATCATTATCTCAAAGGTTTAGTATTTAAGTTTTCATCATAGAGGTCTCGATCATGGAGAAAAATATAGGTAAAGTATGGTACTTGTGTCCAAAATATTGTTTAGGGTGGTTTTAAACAAAGTTTAAGTGACCGTATTTTATTCATTACAACTCCGCATGACGAACGGTTGGACATTTTGGAAAATATGCTAGGTGAGCTTACTTTTACTAGAAGACATCACGTTATAAAAAGTATTATGTCAATGTTAAAAACGACCCTCAACATGGTCCTTTGTGGCTGTAAGACTTGTCTAATAGAAATATATTAGTTTTTCTTATATAATAAAGTTACGGCAACTTTGTTAAATCGCGTGTAATTTAATCGTTACAAGTCCGTTTTCTACGTTTTATATGTCCTCGGAATCGTAATAATATATACTAATATATTTTTGATAAGTCGACACATTTTATAACGCTTAAGACTCATTTTTGACTCGTAAAAAGTCGAGATTACATGCTGAATTTTCTGAAACAAATATTTTTCATCGTCAAACTTGAAAATAGCATAACTTCTTCGTTATAACTCCGTTTTAACCCATTCAAGCGGCCACGTTTTCGTTTTAAAGTATATTTTCCAAATATCTAGCCCAAAAATTTTTACAAACTGTCGAGAATTCCAGAATTCACAATTTTGATCAGACCATTAAAATAAGTTGTCAAAATGAGTTTTTCTCGCGCAAAACCTATTCTAACCAATTCAAACCAACGCCGAAGCTATTCTAATCCTACCATACACCTTCTTAGGGTGTCATGGGTTCCTAGACATCATAAAAAATGATATGATACAAGGGATAATTTATAGGATGATGTAACTTAATTATAAGTAATAAAAACATTGAAAGTGGTATAGACTCATATGTAACATGCATGTTTTCTCGTAGGATCATAAAAATAACCCATGAATGATCAAGAAAGATTAGTAATATATATGAAATACTTACTTGAATGGTTTAAGAGTTTTTGAGCAAAGAATACTTAACAATCTTGAGGTTTTTATTTCAAAACCCTTACTAGATTATTCCTAGGACTTGTAAAATACTTGGATCATGAAAAATATGGTTCTTCTTGTTTGTCCTTGCCATGGCCGAAAATGATGAAGAGTGGGAGAGTGTTTTATTTTGTTTTCACCTTAGAAATATGAGAACTATGTGTTTTTGTTTTTGGTAAATAATTGATATTACACAAATATCTACCTAAAGATTGATGAGTATGCATATGAAGGTCAAGATTATTATATAAAATGGTGTGTCATAGTAAAAAGTCGGCAAGGAAAAAAAATGGGGATAAGGGTGATAAAGTTTTAATGACCAAATGTATTGTTGTATAAATGGTTAAGTGTAAAATGCATTCAATGAATATAATTAGGTATTTAGTGTAGCGTTAGCTAGAAATAGATTTTAACAGAACCAAATAAAATATATCGAAGTCATAAAAATTATAAAAATGCATTTCTGATAAGAATTGAGTGAAATAATAATTGTCGAGTTGAATTTACGAAAACCGTCGTAAATATTTATACATAACAATTTATATACAAAATGAATTGAAAACATCGGGTAAACTAATAATATAATTCTTATAGTCTTAAAATGAGTATAAAAATATATTACGATAATTTTTGGAAGTGTCGGATCAAATGTTCAAAATAAATGATTACGCGATAGCGTTTATTTAATAGGAAAATAATCGTTTAATGAAAAATGAAAATCCATGCATGGACTGAAATGATGATAACGATGCTAATGATATGTAGACTAAACCTAGTCTATATGAAATGTCCTCGATGAAATGTTCATGAATTCGCAGCTAAACCATTTAGGTTACGCGAATTTGATACTCGTAAACCTAGTTTACGAAAAATGATGAATAGTGAAATTTCCAAAGTTTGTAAAATGACCTGAAATTACGAGTTGTCACAATTTATCCAAAAAGAAAAATAAAAAGTATGAAACTTTCAAAATCCATAAAAATGTGAAAAATTCGAAAAATCCTCAAAAATATTGTCATTTTGTCATGATTTTCTCAATTAGATAATATCTACGGCCTTAATGCTGTCTTTCAAAGAATGATACGGGACTTTAGATGTTGTTCGAATGTTTAAAAAAAATTGGGAGAAAGAGAAACAATGGTTTATTGTCATTTCAGGCAATAACCCGCTTTTCATAGAAAGAACAGAGCCATGCTTTATCTTGTTTTTCAAATATCATGCTCTGATTCTATAAACATTTATCTGCTGAAAACTAATTGCTTTGTACAATAACTCGGACTCAAGTTTTGAAAATCATCCGGACTTATTTGTCAAAATATCTATCTCTCAATCAACAACCTATGTCATTGATTGAGGGGGAGAATGATTTCAATTAATTCAAAAAGTTAGTTGTCATACAATTGTTTTCAAAAGATAATCATGCATGTTTAACCAATGGAGTTTAAAGTCTCAAAATCATATCCTTATTAGTTAAAACGCTTTCATAATCAAGTCACAATTCTCCTTAAAAGCTTTCAAAATCAATTTAAATCTACAAGGATCACAAATCTCAAATGTTTTGATAATTGTGATCGGGGGAGAATTTGTGATTTAAATTGGATTTAAACTGATAATTCGATAAATGGTTTCATAAGTGATTAGCATGTTTGCCTCCCCGTAAGTGACAAACGATTTCAAATTTTCCATGCACACGTTGAGGGGGAGCATCTATCTTAAACCACAAATATTTGAAACGTGATCAATTTATCTCAATGTGCAGTCTTTTCCTAATATGTGCAAAACATTCTCAAACATCTATGCACATATTGAGGGGGACCAAACTTGTGAAAACCCCATCCTTCCTTAAAATGTTTTATCTACTCAAATTGATTAGGAAGTGATAATGATCATTTTAGGAAATGTTAATCAAAAGATTGGACCTTTCATTCTCAATCTAACGATTTCTAAGATCTCTTGCCTCCATGTGCTAAACAATTTCTAAATTTTTATGCATATGTTGAGGGGGAGCATGTCTAAAATATCAAAACAATTAAGATACAAAATGCTTTGATTCTATATCACAAGTATCTTGATTGATTTTCAAATGGTTTTCAATTGGTTCCAATGGCAGATGAACGATACCAAAAAGACCGACCAACTTTACTTTATGTATGGTGATATAAGGATGATAAGGTTAGGTTGAGGTCCCATGATCCGCCAGAACCGGAGGGATCTACCCAGGGACAATCCACTAGATAGTGTAGAAGTCCTTAGGTATGATGAAAAAAGGAGAAAAGTGAGATATGGGAAGAGTGCGGACTGAGACAGAGCTAGTACTGGAACAAACCCAACAAGGTTCTAGTTATGAAGTCTCGGTAAGCACTGAAGGGGTTGAAGAATGAAAAAGAATTGAATAAGAAAAAGGGTGAAAAGAAATAGCCCTCCATTTATTCAACCTTAGGGCAGTAACCGGGTTCAATACATATGCTACTGGTGGTTACTAAGGTAACATCGGTATTGAAGACAAGACGTCATGGACCCAGTGACGCACTGCACTTCAACTTTCCAAACCACTCAAGTTCCTCTTAAAAGGGCTTGTTTCATTCTCACGGGGAACCTACATAATCTATCGACTTTCTCTTAGAGATTGTTGATATTGAAGAAGGAGACCCTCTCCCTAGTCTCCGGCATAGGAACCAAAATGTGCACAAATTGAGTCTAGAGCCACGAGATAATCAATAAATCTCCTTAGGACACTGTCAATGAAGACTCTCTGTTTCACACAATGTGGAAAGAGAGATAATATCCTGAGTCTTATGCATTATCCTTGTGGTATTGCCAAGACTTGATTGTGTCATACGGACCTCATTAGTGGAGCGATTCAATATTGAATCAATCCAGGTCTAAGAAAACGGATAGACGGATGCCTTTGAAAAACCGGTTGTTGTGTTTAAAAACTCTTTTCTCTAAGCACATCGACTGTGTACAATTATTTCAAATCTAAAGGTGTTTATGATTGATAAATGATTTTTTACTAAAACTTCGTTGTATTGCAAAAACAATTTCTATTGAGCGATACACGATTGGTTTTTCAAATCTCTTTTCATCAATCTGTGAATCTCTATTCGCTGGTTCACTCACTCCGTGTTGTCTTCTTTGAGACGTTCCGGTTTGAGAACGGCTAGAATAGCTGCGAAACCCTGTCAAGGAGATTCTTCGGAATCCTACTTGATCACAGGCAGTACTTGTACTGATCAACGGGGAACTGTGGGCTGTGTACCTCAATTCAACAAAAGTGATCAAAGACACTTTCGTGCGCTTTATTGCTAACTGTCGTATGCAGGTACACCCCGACGTTTGCAGCTGATCAGAATGGAGCGGTCAATCCATAACCACATGCTCACACAACACATTCATATCTAAAGAAATCATGATTGGTGCATCAATGACTCTGATATTATCACTCCATGCTTCTGCTACACTGCTGCCAATATCACGAATCAACGAAAGCTTCCGCTACTCTGATAAGAAGAAATCATGATCCAGAATGTGAGCATGTCGGTCCAAATGTCACAACATCACTAATTACCAACACCACAAAGGTTGAGTCAGAGATTTAATGTGGCTGATGATCTCAAAGCTGGCTCAAAACTCAGTATCACGTGGATCAGTTAAAGACCTCCACTCAGATTATCCAAACATGCAATTATGAAGAATCAAAGACTACGAGCTATAGAACAAAGAACATGGACGAGAATTTAATAACAATCTCAATGTAATATCTGTTTGTATTCAATGTAATTTTAATGTGTGTTTGAGGTGACCTCCCTTAGGGGGAGATTGTTAGGAATTAGAAATTCCAGGTATTAAAGAGTCGGTCACCTCAAGTATATGTAATCGTTAGAAAGCTCGTAGTCGTAGTTATTTTATGTTAAGTAGTATTTAGCTTTGTAACACCGTGGAGGACGGACGGGTCTTTACCCACTGTATGCCTGATCTGCAGCCCGTTGTAGAGAGTTGGAGCTCATAATAAGATTTTTCTTTCTCTCACTAAAGTTCCCAAACCTCTAACTTTCTCTCTCTAAAAAACCTCTTGTACGCCTACTTTGTGTTATGGTTTGATGTGTATGTGAAATCCAATATGTTACAACATCAAACCGACTGATATGCTCACTGACTTGATCATTCAGCATTTTATGGCATTCTTCCATCTGGTATTAAAGCTGACTAGCATTAGAGTGATTGATGAAATTCCCTTCTTCTCACAAAACCACCTCATGAAGCTTCCCATATCCCCTGTGATGTGAAGAAGAGAGTCTTCTGCTGGGGCTTCATAGTTGGTCGTAATGGTAGTTGCCCAATTGTTGTCAAGGATTATTGAGTCAGACTCAGGAATGGACCATGAAGGTTCAGGAGTCTGAGGTTTATCTTTGATGAGCCAGCTTTGAGTCATGTCCTTTGAAGGTGCAACTCTAGATGTTTTGATGTGTTTACCCTCAATATAAGCTTCCCACCAATCTTCTTCTTCATTAACTTTGGGGCTATGCTTAGTGGAGACGTCATCGTCTTCTGATTCTGACTCTTGAGCAACATAAGACTCTTCGTTAAGCATCTGGTCTTCAGGGATAGAAGAGAATGTGGGTGTAAACCTGGAATCAACCGTGGTCCAAGCCGTAGACGTCTTCTGAGTACCATGACCACCGGATGAACTGGTTTGATTAGAGGGTTTTGGTGGAGATGTTGGTGGATTTGTCTTAATAGTTATGGTTGTGCCAGAAGATCCACAAGTACTAGAAGTTCCAGCTCCACCAGTTGGAGGAGGAGGAGGAGGTGGTGGAGATTTAGGACCTTTATGCAACGACTCCAACACAGAAGTCCTACTTTTCTTTTTTGCCTCTCTTTCTCGATTGTCCTCTAGAAACTGTAAATGATTGTCGTGCTTTATCGATTCTTCGAGAGCCACGTATAACTTCTTATGGACCTCATCCAGATGCTCTTTAGCATCATACATTTTATCTGAAAGGACTACTTTCATATCTGAAATGGGTAAGTCTTTAAACCATTGTAGCAGTGGAGCTTACATTGCCCATTCTATAGCATCTTTAACTTCGGCTTCAATGGCGTCTGCTACAGCTTCATCGAAGTTAAGGTTCTCCAACTTGGAGACACGACGATCGAGGACGTTGATAGATTTAGGCAGGTGCCTCTCAAGAGCTTGAATATGTTTCACGGCCTTGTCGAGCAATTGCTCAGATGTTATGATCAGAGGTGGTGACGTCGGTGGTGTGATAGTGTCACTAATTGTGACAACTGGCGATTGAACTTTGGCGGGTTTGGGTGGTGGAAGTGCAGTTGTATGAGCAGGAGTGGGTGGTGAAAGTGGATTAGTAACTGATGAGGTGACAATCGGTGCTGACATTGGAGGAATGATTGATGTGTCTTGCTGAATGATGACCGAGAACATGGAATGAACCTCCTCCTTTTCATCGTTTTGTTTGTCAGACTCGATATCTGAGGGTCTGTCCTTTAGTAATTGATCACCATAAGTAATGTCAGGATCAATATTCTTCAGTGATGACAATGACCCTGTGGACATGTAACTATCTTCCAGACGGAGGTGATCCTCAGATCTTGGCTCAGGGATCTCCTGTGAGCCTTCCAGCAGTTTATTACCCTCAACCTCTGTAGAATATATGTTAGTGTCCGCATGAACAATCTCTGTTTCAAGCACTGGAACCTCTTCAGTAAATGGTGCAGTTTCCTGACTTTTAGACTGAGTATCACTAGAAGCAAGAGTTTCTTTTTGCGTGTCAGACATATCCTCCTCCATTCCAATATGCTCTTGAGCTGAGGATGATTCAACGCTTCTTCTCTTGAGCTCAAATTGATTTTTTGTTGTTAGGTTCCCAAATATGCAACACAAGTAACAATAGAAGATATAAGATGAAGAAGAGAGGCGGATGAACAATAACCAAACACACACACACACGATATACTAAGATGGTTACGCGTAGAGTATGAAGTGAAAGATAAATTGAATAACCAACCCTCAAGTGAGGGTTATTACAAAGTATTTATAGGAGGGAAGCTAGGGCAACACTCCTAGTTCCCATCCTTTTCCTTATTGGACTAGGCCTAGGCTTATGGGCCTTCTACATAAGCCTAAGGCTAATTACTGACATAAAGGCCATATTAAGCTAACTATTACATATAAATTACTAACACTTGAATTAAGGTTTAGGAGTGATTCCAACAATCTCCCCCTCAAGTGTTGGTGATGAATACAAACGGTGAAAGTGTTGATGTAATAGTAGCTTTGACGTCTTCTGACATTCTTCTTTCTTGTGAGAAGAATTGCCTTGATTCGAACAATCTCCCCAGTGTAGAGAAAATGTTTTCTTTAAACAGTTCTGCTTTGACTTCATCTTAATCTTTGTTCTCTGATCATTGTTCTTTGTGATGTTAGTGATAGTATGTTGTTGTTGTCTGCATCAGGTCTGCTTCGCTGCTCCAGTGTCTCCACGTCATTCTTCAACATGCTCACACGCTCTTTGACGTTGGATTTCATTACTGATGAAGTTCTTTAAGTCTTTAACTTTGTAGATTCTTTGGTTTGACGAAGAATCAATCTGACTTTTGTGTTGCTTTTAGAGAGAACTTCCATCAGTGATGATGTTGGCATGAGCATGTGAAGAATCTGCATGATCAGTCCGCTCCAGAGCTTCCATAAGAAGTAAACATAAGACAGGTTAGTAATAAGCGGATTCCGGCACTTACAAGTTCGAACTTCGAGAGTGTTAACAGCAAAGTGTGAAAACACAACTCTAATTCTCACAAAGGCCGTTCCTAAACCGGAGTCCCACAAGTGAGATAACGCGATGTACCGAAGTATATCTACGGTTCAGATGAGTCGCTGAGGTACACCAAAGCATCACCTCATGACTGTAGACCGTTTGAGACACACTAAGTGTAATCCACGGGGAGTTACCGAAGTGACCTGCTGTCAGGGCTGTTTGATGTTGACCCTGGCAGGAGTTTCCATTCAATTACTGAGGATCACAAATGTGAACCTCTCATAAATGTTCTCGACAGATTGCTAAGATCTGTGAAGGACTCGATAATGTACCACTGAAGTTCTTATTGTTGAACATCAAGTGATGAAATGTCAAGTGTACCTAAGAGATCTTTCGATGAATCTCATGGCTCTAGACTCAATAGTGCGTTTTGGTTTTTCCTGAGCGGAGACTGGGGAGAGGGTCTCCTTCTTCAATACCAGCAATCTCTAAGAGAAAGCCGATAGTTTACGTAAGGTTCCCTGTGAGAATGAAACAAGCTTCTGTTGAGAGAAACTTGAGTGGCTAAGAAGGTTTAGTGCATGCGTCACTGGGTCCATGACGACTTTTAATCTTCAATACCGGCGTCATCAAGTGACAACCAGTAGCATATGAATTGAACCCGGTGTCTGCCCTAGGTTGAATAATTTGGAGGGCTAGTTCTTTTCACCCTTTTCTTTGCATTTCTTTTTAATTCTTCAACTCCTTCTTTCTCCGATTCTCATTTTCTCCTTTTTATAATCATACCTAAGGACTTCTAGTTCTAACTATTGGTAGTGTCCTTGGGTAGATCCCTCCGGTTCTGGCGGATCATAGGACGGTTATTCCTAACCTTAATCACCTTATAACTCCATTGCCATAAAACCATTTTCATGAAAATATCTCAAAGTGTTTGTGAATGAAAAACATTTTGTACCACTATGAGAGTTTTATCTTTTAGCAGAAATACTCCCCCTCTACATGTGTTTAAGAGTTTTGACAGAAATATGCACAGTAAGGAAAGAGCGCGCACTTTTGAATTGATCGACTCAAGATAGACAATTCCTTGCGAGACACGATTACGTTGTATAGTTAAAGAGATACATTGTCAGCTTTTAGGTGACAACTAGCTCTAATAACTACCTTGAAGATGTGGACAACCCCGAAAGGTTATCAAACCCGTCAAATTTCATGTCTATCAAGAGTTTTCTCGAATAGGTACAATTTACTTGGATAAGTCTTTGAAGACAAATCTTTTCAATGTATGACTATTCAGTTCCCGTCAATTCATGGGTTGAAGTCTATTCACACGAGGATTCAATAGCAAAACACAACATATTTCTTATCACATGATTTTTCTCCCCCTCAAAAATGGCATATAAATGTTATTTTTGAAGAAATGTTGAGAATAAATATGACCATTTTGAGTTTTATGGGAAGATGACCACTGTGAACAATTTGTGAACAAAGATTTTAAGTCAAATACTCCCCCTCAACGAGTGATATAAACGGTTGAGGTTTTGAAAATCATAAGGAGAAGTACTTGTTCTTTTGAGCAAAACCTTGAAAAGTGAAAGGTTTGATAGGTTTTACTCAAAATTAAGAAGCTTTCGCTCTTTTTGTAAGGATTGTGGCACTGAAGCATACCACAGGGTCCTTTCTTGACAAGTACGAGTTGTACACTGTTATGTGTGCACAAGCCATTGACATATATAATCACACATCCAAAATATTTGAAATAGAAGCAGTTCAAGGGGTACCAGGAAGTCCATCAATGTTTCCAGGAATGCGAAGTGGTGATTCCACAATATCAAACCGTCAAGTTTACTCACACAAGCTAGCCACTTGTGAATGACTAACCGTAAGAAACTTAAAACGGTTCAGACACTGATTCGCTGATAATGAAGGCTTAAGGGTATGTGTGTACGGATAAAACCTCAATATCGATATCAAAAATAATCACGAAGATAGATTCAAATTCCTTTAGGAAAAAGAATAATAAATCAAATCCCGTGTGTGATCGTTGAATCGGATTAGTCAACCCGAATCGTTTCCCAACGAGGCGTGAATTGCCAACGTCGTTTTTGGTTTGGAATTTAATGCTCGAGGTTTTGATTTAATGATTTGATTTTATTAAACTACGGGAATGGGAAAAGTAATTAAGAGAATTTAATCTACGGGAAATCTTAAGTACGAATCAACTAAATCGTAATAAACGAAACAGAATTAAAATGCAACTACGTCTAAATATTATCCTAAAAATGCCTAAAATTACTTTTACTCTAGAAATGATATTGGAAAACTATTTTAGAATTAAAACTATTTTTTTTTTGGATTTTTCTGAATTTTTTAGAATTAAAAACTAATTTTTAACTATTAAAACTAAATTAAAATACTAAAAATTATGAAATTTAAGGATAAAAATGTGAAACTATTTTTATAAAATCTAAAATATCATAAGAGACTTTTCAAAACTATTTTTTTATTTTTCTGATTATTTTTCTATTTTCTACTAATTTAAAACTATTTAATTCTAATTTAAATTGTGAAAAATACCAAATAAAAGAGAAAAAAATAGGGAAAAATCTTTTTTATGCTTTTTATATTTTTCTTAAACTGGGAAAATTTAAAAATTATTTTTTGGAACTTTTTCTTAATTATTTGCAACAAAAGCTATTTAAAAATGCCTAAAAACTATTTTAAATTGAGAAAAATAGCAAAAAGTGACCAAAAATTATGAAAAACTCAGGAAAATTCTAAAATGTTATTCTAAATCTATGAAAAATAAGAAATCTATAGCTTGTGTGTGAAATATTAGAGCTGCAATGTAACTGCTATGAGAATAAGCTAATTAAAATAAGCAAACAAGTTAATTAATCTACCAAACAGTGACTAAAGCTAGATTATGCTAAAATAAGCTAAATTCAACTGATTACACTTAATCCTAACAAGCTACAAGAACTGCTTAATGATCTATGCAAACTGACTATTATAGCAAAACAGTTTCTAACCCCTACTGTTTGAGCTTGTGCACAAGCTTATTAGAAGAGCTTGTGTGAAAACTAATAATGCAGTCCTAAAGAACACCTGGCAAGCTACAAATGAGCCAAATATCAGGCTCTAACTCTCTGAATTGAGTCAAATGCAAAGGCTGCAAGTTACCTGTTTCACACTCAGTACATACTGAGTGTGAACAGGGGAAACAGTTGCTTATTGAACAGCTGATTTAGAGCTTTAGAGGACTAGATAAGATTTGACAAAAAGCAGTTTCCAATACTAGACCAATTGAATTTGTAAATCCCAAAGTTTGAAACACTTTTACTCAGAAATGAATCAGTGATTCATCATCAAAGTTTGATGAAAAACTGGTTTGACAGATTTGACTTTTGTAAAACAGATTTGTAACTTTGACTTTGTTGAGATTTAAAATCAAATGTTGGACTGATGGTGATGAATACTGATGAAATGCAATTATAACAACCTTGTTTATCAAATTCTAAACCTATATGTGAGATTGTATCAACTGATTCCAACAGTTACAAGCTTAATGACAGTTGAGAACAAAATTTGACTTTTAGACTAATTTATTGCAAGTAAACCACTATGATGATAATGACTATACTACTAGAGACTACTGCAACAGGTTTTAACTAGTGACTAACAATCTAACTCAGTTTCAACAAGCAATCCAAACACCCCTTTATTGACTATTATGCAATTTTATTCTAGTTTAAACATGATAACAAGATTAGCTTAACTGCAAAACAGATTGAAATCACCTAAATGAAGCTAATATGACAGCAAACTTCAGTATTATAACAGATCTAATGAAATGCTAACTGCTACTTAATAACAAGCTAGAATTTAGATTAAAAACACACTTACAAGAGGTCCAGCCACAATGGCTTGCAAACCAGCAATAGAACCACTAAACCTAACCCATATAACATCAAATCAACCCAGTTCCATCATCACAATCAAACCATAACCATTTCTGAACCAAATGAGCACACAATTGACTTTCGTTGACCTGGAGTTTTTGTGAATGTAAATGAGTTAAGTGGACAGTGAGGGTGCAATGTAAGCTCACCAAAGCTATAATAAGCTGAAATGAGCTTATTCCATTATTCCATATAGCTTATTGATTACTTTAAATAAGAATTGCAAGATAAAATCTAAAAACTTGGAACTTTGATTAATATTGAAAAAGGATTACAAGAAACTGAGAATACAATAAAAGCTTAAGAAAACATTTAAAAAACTACTGAAATACAATAATAATAAGCTTAATGAAAACTAAAGGATTGCACGAAATCCATTGTGAGCTCAAGGGTCCTTTTATAGCCATCAAGAGGTCTTGGGATCCTCTTGGAAGAGCCTAGAAGGCCTATCCACAGCCACATGATCATTCCTTGTCACCATAGCCAATCAAAGAGCTCCATTTCATCCCATGAGGTGTTTCGGCCAATAGAATAGCTTCATTTGTCCACGTAGGCAGCCTATCTGACAAGTCATAGGTTCTAGAAGGTTGGATAGATAGATTCTAGTACGAGGTGGGTGATTGGGATGGGTAATTGGTTAAAAACGGGTGTTTGGTTGCGTTTGGGAGGAAGGAGCACTGTATAGGCGCGTTTGGTTTGTTTATTATTATTCAAAAGAGTTGGTTCGGGTTAAATGAGCGGGTTTGGTTTGGATACTCGGGTAAATGGGTTGGGTGGTATTAATAGGGTGGACGGGTATGTTTGTTTGGGCCGGGTAGTGTTGATATAGATTGGGTCGTGTATAGGACTTGGATTTGGACATAATTTGGATTGATTAGCAACCATAGGGACTAAACTTGCATATGCTGAACATTTGAGGGACCATAAATGTAATTCTGAAAATATCTTCAAGGACCATTCTTGACAATCTTCAAATAAACCAAGGGCCAATTTGCAACTTTTGAAACTTCAAGGGCCATTTTTGCCAAATGCTGAAACTTGAGGGGCCAGTTTTGACATTTCTTCAAACTTGGTTATAACTTCCAAAATTCATCCTCGGAGAATAAAATCTTCATAAATGCTCAATTTTGATCTTCCGGCTCGGCTTAAGCTCTCTTGATCTCTCGTGCTCGGATTTACATCTGATTTGGTTCCTTTTTGCGTGTTTTTACATATCCGTACCTGCACAAGCACAAACTCAAGAAAACCACAAATATTAGCAATAAACGGCTATTTCTTGGTTATTTTGGGTCAATTTTGATATAGAAAAGGTATGTGTTTTAGCACATACCAAAATACCCCAGACGAAACCATTGTCGTGTCCTCACACAATGCAATCAACTCACGCTTCTAAAACCAAGGATTTCAATCTCTTTCTACTAAACCTTTGAAGAAGTAGCAAAGATTCCTCAAAAGAGATTACGAAAGCCTTAATTCTAAAAACGCCCCGTTTACCTTTTAATTCACATGCATAGATATTATGATTAAGCACATTCTGATTATGAATGACGGTTTGTTGAACTTTCATGTCGATCAATAACTCCAACATTTTTCAAACGACACGTTAGGATCACGGAGTAAGAAACACAACACAGCGTAAAGTGACCATACGGATAGAATACATCGTCCCTGATTTTTCACAAGTCCCAAACTAAGCGTAAAACCGAAATCATTGTTAAATATGATTCTAGATGCTAACACTACCCATGGAAGTTACTTGTGTAATTACCTTTTGCTCCCATTTTCCTATTTTTCTCTAGATTTTTTTATTTTTGTGAGAATTGAATTTCTTCAAATTTCTCGTTTCGATAACTTTTCTTCCGATAAAGATACAAAGCTAAGTCGATAATTAGTTATCCGTCTTCTCTCAAGAACCATTGTCCCAAAAATGAGGTCCACATCAAGGAATTTTTATTTACTTATACTTTTGACTTTTTTCATTTTTCATTCATCATTTTTTTTCATTTTTTATATATATATATATATATATATATATATATATATATATATATATATATATTTTTTTTTTTTTTTTTTTTGCACTTATACTTTTATTTATATGAGTTGTGAACCACGGAGCTTCACGGGGTAATTCCAAGACTATAGGCTTCATGAAATGAGGATCCCGGTTGGCTAGGCTAAGACCTCACTCAATCCTGGCTAAAGATCCAAGGGTCCGATCTCGACACCGCAGCTCACAACTTTACTTATTACTTTATCACTTATCACTGATTACTCATTTATTTATTATGGATCCTTGATGTGTACCCAATTTTTAAAACAAATATTATTTTAAGAAGATAAAGAACTAACTATCGCCAAAAACTCAACATCTCTAATTATTATTAGACAAATATGGGGTGAAACAATTTTGTGGGAACAAAAAGCCATAAGTACCTTCGATGGGCTCTAAAGAGAACCAACTACTCCACGCTTAGCATCTAAACTCATAAGTAACTCTATCATTTCTCGATCTCTGCAAATTTAAAATCCCAAATAATGAGATCCGCAGATGCTTAGCCGATAATTTTTAGATTATCTATGGTTAAGGGAACAAGCTAGGGCTCAACACGCCCGGTCAAGTCAGAATTCTATTCCTACTCTCACCAGCGGAAAGTCAACAAGGTGTCAAAACATATATTAACTTAGCAAATGTTTCGTCTAATGAAATTAAGTCATGCATATTTAAAATCTCTTAGGGAAACTTGCAAAATCTTGGCCTTGTGAGCTAGAATTCGCATTTTATAGCTTCTTATCTAAGAGACTAGCAAACTTTTCAATCAAAAAGACTTAACAAAAGCTTACAAAAATTTTTAAATTTTTCTCATTTTTGCACAATTTTTCATTTTCTAAGGGAAAACGGGGTTGCGAGAGTACATGACAGAAATAAGCAAGTGCGGTCAAATCAAATCGAAGATTACCCTACCCCAGACTAGAACGAAACATTGTCCTCAATGTTTAAAGCAAGGGTATCACGAAAATCTAAAAGCCGTTTATTAAGTATGCTCAAAGATAAACGTTAGTCGATAAGATTAGGATATCGGATTTCCATCAGCATCGATCATGAAACTCGAGTGGAGAAAAGACAAACTTCGAGCACGAGAGTCTTCATATCGGGAACATCCTAAACACAACATCACAAACAACCAAACACGAGAAATCGAAGAGGCAGACCCCTTCGCGTCACTTATTAGAAAATAGAAAGAAGATAGAGATAGGCATGGGGTGCCTCCCACGAAGCGCTATTGTTTTTCTTAAACGAGTCGCTAGCTTGACTCGTCCCCGAATTCATTTGTCCTTGGGGAAGAAAGTGGTAGAGATACCAGGGTCAAAAATGGTGTCCTCATTCCCGAAAGAATGAGACTGGGTGGTTTGGGAGGGAAAGAAAATGTCGGGCTCAAGCACATAAGGAATGACTCCTCCCAAACTCACATAAGGTTTTTCAAGAAAGAGTGATCCATCATCCGGTGGTTTTGCGGGCGGACGAAAGGATGAAGGATCGATAAGAGAATACTCCAAAGAAGTCGGGAGCTCATGGTATAGAAAGGTGTTACTCAAAGGCTCATCAACGAAGGCATCCAAGAGAGGATCCTTATCTCGAATGACATTTTTAGCATAAAACTTATCAACGCGTATCCCGGGGTTGAAAATCTTGTCTTCGGAGAGGAAGGAGATCAAAGTGTCATCTATGTGAAAATCCTCACGAGGAGAGGATTCACTCTCGGCTAAAAAATAATATTGGACCTCGGGATCAATAAGTTCATCTATCGACAACTTCACTTCCTTATCTTTCTTTGGAAAAAACGGATCATCGTATTCTTCTTTATCCTCAGAGAAAATCGAGTCGGTAGGAGCAAGTTCATCGGTGAACTCCTCACTTTCTTCGTCAAAGAGTTGATTTTCAAAATTTTGAGTATATTCAGAATCAAATTCAAACAAGGGATTCGTGAATGTCTTAAAAGATTCTGGATCGAAATATGTCTCAAAAGAAGGTTCCATGATTTCAGAAAAAGGAGTGGGATTGCCACTCAAAGGAAGGTTGATTTTCTTAGAAATCGGAGGTGGGACAAGTGGTGTGCTCTTAGAGCTAGCAGTTTCCACCACTACCGTTGTAGACTCCATTTCTTGTTTCTTTTTTCGTTCAGCTTGTATTGTCGACATATTCTTGATCGTAAACCTTGAAAGATCAATTCGAGACGTTTTAGGCTCAACTTTCTTCAACTTATCAACATCATCCGGATCGTCCGGAGGGGGGTAAGAAGATGGCTCGTCATATAACAATTTTTCAAGAAAAAGAATTTCCCCCTCCGGGTCACAAGTAGCATCATCAATCTCAACGAGGCTGAATCATCATTAAGAAAGGCCTCGATCTCTTCCCAAATAGGGTCACTTTCCGTAGTGAGAGACGGGAAAGAGTCGGTCATAATCGGATTAGACGGTAAAGTGGGATTGCCACTTGAGAGAAATCAATCACATCGATGCTATGAATCGAATGATCATCGGGTGGAGGTTTTGACGTTTTTTTGGCATAGAACACTAATTTTTCATTTCCTTTTCTGATCGTCAACGTTCCTTGGTAATGATCCACAATGACTTTCGCGGTTCTCAAGAATGGTCTTCCTAAAGTGAGAGGGACTCGGGCATCGACCTCTATATCAACTACGGCGAAATCCACGGGAAAATGGAATTTATCCACTCGTACCATAACATCGTTGACTACACCAACCGTGTGAGCAATTGTTCGATTAGCTAATTCGATAGTCATACGAGTCGGTATAAGAGTCTTCAATCCAAGCTCATGATATATCGCAAGAGGCATGAGACTTATGCTTGCACCTGAATCGGTTAGGGCATTACATTCCTTAATATCATTTAAGGCGCAAGGAAGGAGAAATTTCCCGGGATCACCAAGCTTCTCGGGAGCTTGGTTCGAGGAAGAATTAAACGGTGTAGGCTCAGGTGAAATCTTTGAAATTTGTTCCAATTTCTCTTCATAAATCATTTCAGCAGCTTTAATCATATCAGTCGTAAGTTTGAACTTGGTTCTGGAAACAACTTTCATTTTATCGAACCGTGATTGAACAGATTTTCACGGTGTAAGGTTAGAACTCGGCATTTTGACAGAGATAGAAGGAACTTGGGCAACCAGAGGTTGGACGTAGTTGGCTTTTCCATTATCAAGAGGAATTACCGGGTCCTTTGTCACCTCGGTCTCTCGTGCTACATTCCTCACCGGAGAAGAAGTAGTCATCGAGGGCCCATCATCTCGAATGGAAACGGATTTCATTTCTCCCTTCGGGTTTGGAATGGTGTTACTTGGGAGAGAACCGGAACCCGAGGGTTGACTCACTTGGCACAAAACAGCATTCAACATACTTTCAAGTTTATTCTGCGAAGCATCCAATTTGTTGTTCTGAAGTCGAATTTCGTTCCTAAACTCATTGCTTTGTCTAGTCAAAGAAGATTGAAACTCATTTCTCAAACTTGAAATCTGGGTTCTCATGGTTTGGATGGTAGCATTATTGTTCTGAACGTAATTCGTGAATTCATTAGAGGGCAAAGGCGGAGCTTGATAGCTTGAAGCTTGATATCCTTGATTGTAATTGACTCCTTGATTCGGGTATTGATTTGGTGGGGCTTTGAATTGGTTTTGAATATTTGGTCCACGAACTTGATTCTGATTAAAACGATTCTGATTGTTCGATGGAGAAAATCCCGGAGGTACCATTTGATTACTAATACGAGGATTTGGTTCAACTTGAGAACGGTATTGGTTAGCTCCGGTTACGGCATTAGCATCGAAAGGATGTCCATCGGTGGTGGTACAATTGTAGTAGGCATGCGGGCCACCACAAGTAGTACAAGTCGTTTCCACCGCTTTGACTTGAGCGGGTGGAGAAGAATTAACCTTAGCCGTCTTAATATTAACCAAAGCCTGGATCATATCCGTAAGCTTGTCAATCTTAGCATCGGTGCTAGACGTATTTCCGTGAGACGAGGACGATGGTGTATCATTCACTCGAGCAGCAACCGATTTGCTACGTGATGTACGAACTTTAGATTTGTTCTCAATCATGGACAAGGCATCTCGTTGATCGCTTAACAAATTACCAGCGGCATTGAGAGAGTCTTGATCAGTCTCATTCAAACCGTTATAAAACGTATCAAGTTGGTGCAACTCAGAAAAACCATGATGGGGACATTGCCTAAGCAAATCTTTGAATCGGTCCCATGCCTCACTAAATGATTCATCAAATCTTTGTGTGAATTTTGTTATTTCAATTTTAAGGCTTGTTGTTTTAGACGGTGGGAAGAATTCGTTCACGAATTTTGATACTAAATTCTCCCATGTGGTTATCGATCGAGGGGGTAGTTTTTCGAGCCAAATCCGGGCGGCCCCTCGAGTGAAAATGGAAAGAGGAGTAGCTTGATAGCCTCTTCCGGAACGTTACGGTACTTGATCGTAGACGTGAGCTTGTTGAATCGTCGGATATGAGAGTGAGGATCGTCTCTCTCGAATCCGTAAAATTGGCTTGACGAAACCAAATTTATCAATCCGTGTTTAAGCTCAAAGTTATCGGCAACGATTGCCGGGATGACGATGGCTTCTCCATAACCCTCGGTGGGTGCCTGGAGTTGCTCTAGCATGGATCGGTTGTCCTCCGCCATTTCGATGATGGGCGGGATCTGATTAGTTCGAATCTCGGGTTCGACTAATGGAGCACGTCTATTTCGCCTTCGCGGAATTGTAGCGGCTTCACGTATCGGTCTGTAGTTATTAGAACGAGTGCGCATGCACTTTCAAAAACCAAGGCAATTAAAACGAACGGTATTCGAAAATACAGTGAACTTAACCAATAATCCCAAGTGAATAAATCACCTCTATAAGACAAACGCACAAGCGGGCGGAGAAGCTTTTAGGTCAGCGAAGCTTATTAAAACCCGCTTCTTTACAGCCGCAATTTAATGTCAGGCCGTCCTTATACCCACCACACAGTTTGTTTATCAAATAGAAATAAATCGACTCACAAGCGACACAAAGGTAAGTTTTTGATCTTTGGTTCGGGAACTTATTAATGATAACACCTCCGTTGAGAATGTTATATAATTGGTGTCTTCTATTTATTAGCAAAAACACAAGAGAAAATCTTTTTGTATTTTTAATCTGATATATATATATACAAAAGAAAAAGGAAAATATTTTTTACTTTTTAATTTATAGAAAAATAGTAACTTCACGAATGAAGGATCTCGAGTCACTAATCGTCAAACCTCAAACGATATTGTCGTGACACAACCTCCCCGGCAGCGGCGCCAAAATTTGATTCCACAATATCAAACCGTCAAGTTTACTCACACAAGCTAGCCACTTGTGAATGACTAACCGTAAGAAACTTAAAACGGTTCAGACACTGATTCGCTGATAATGAAGGCTTAAGGGTATGTGTGTACGGATAAAACCTCAATATCGATATCAAAAATAATCACGAAGATAGATTCAAATTCCTTTAGGAAAAAGAATAATAAATCAAATCCCGTGTGTGATCGTTGAATCGGATTAGTCAACCCGAATCGTTTCCCAACGAGGCGTGAATTGCCAACGTCGTTTTTGGTTTGGAATTTAATGCTCGATGTTTTGATTTAATTATTTGATTTTATTAAACTACGGGAATGGGAAAAGTAATTAAGGGAATTTAATCTACGGGAAATCTTAAGTACGAATCAACTAAATCATAATAAACGAAACGGAATTAAAATGCAACTACGTCTAAATATTATCCTAAAAATGCCTAAAATTAATTTTACTCTAGAAATGATATTGGAAAACTATTTTAGAATTAAAAATATTTTTTTTTTTGGATTTTTCTGAATTTTTTAGAATTTAAAACTAATTTTTAACTATTAAAACTAAATTAAAATACTAAAAATTATGAAATTTAAGGAGAAAAATGTGAAACTATTTTTATAAAATCTAAAATATCATAAGAGACTTTTCAAAACTATTTTTTTATTTTTATGATTATTTTTCTATTTTTTACTAATTTAAAACTATTTAATTCTAATTTAAATTGTGAAAAATACCAAATAAAAGAGAAAAAAATAGGGAAAAATCTTTTTTATGATTTTTATATTTTTCTTAAACTGGGAAAATTGAAAAATTATTTTTTGGAACTTTTTCTTAATTATTTGCAACAAAAGCTATTTAAAAATGCCTAAAAACTATTTTAAATTGAGAAAAATAGCAAAAAGTGACCAAAAATTATGAAAAACTCAGGAAAATTCTAAAATGTTATTCTAAATCAATGAAAAATAAGAAATCTATAGCTTGTGTGTGAAATATTAGAGCTGCAATGTAACTGCTATGAGAATAAGCTAATTAAAATAAGCAAACAAGTTAATTAATCTACCAAACAGTTACTAAAGCTAGATTATGCTAAAATAAGCTAATTGCAACTGATTATACCTAATCCTAACAAGCTACAAGCACTGCTTAATGATCTATGCAAACTGACTATTATAGCAAAACAGTTTCTAACCCCTACTGTTTGAGCTTGTGCACAAGCTTATTAGAAGAGCTTGTGTGAAAACTAATAATGCAGTCCTAAAGAACACCTGGCAAGCTACAAATGAGCCAAATCTCAGGCTCTAACTCTCTGAATTGAGTCAAATACAAAGGCTGCAAGTTACCTGTTTCACACTCAGTACATACTGAGTGTGAACAGGGGAAACAGTTGCTTATTGAACAGCTGATTTAGAGCTTTAGAGGACTAGATAAGATTTGACAAAAAGCAGTTTCCAATACTAGACCAATTGAATTTGTAAATCCCAAAGTTTGAAACACTTTTACTCAGAAATGAATCGGTGATTCATCATCAAAGTTTGATGAAAAACTGGTTTGACAGATTTGACTTGTGTAAAACAGATTTGTAACTTTGACTTTGTTGAGATTTAAAATCAAATGTTGGAATGATGGTGATGAATACTGATGAAATGCAATTATAACAACCTTGTTTATCAAATTCTAAACCTATATGTGAGATTGTATCAACTGATTCCAACAGTTACAAGCTTAATGACAGTTGAGAACAAAATTTGACTTTTAGACTAATTTATTGCAAGTAAACCACTATGATGATAATGACTATACTACTAGAGACTACTGCAACAGGTTTTAACTAGTGACTAACAATCTAACTCAGTTTAAACAAGCAATCCAAACACCCCTTTATTGACTGTTATGCAATTTTATTCTAGTTTAAACATGATAACAAGATTAGCTTAACTGCAAAACAGATTGAAATCACCTAAATGAAGCTAATATGACAGCAAACTTCAGTATTATAACAGATCTAATGAAATGCTAACTGCTACTTAATAACAAGCTAAAATTTAGATTAAAAACACACTTACAAGAGGTCCAGCCACAATGGCTTGCAAACCAGCAATAGAACCACTAAACCTAACCCATATAACATCAAATCAACCCAGTTCCATCATCACAATCAAACCATAACCATTTCTGAACCAAATGAGCACACAGTTGACTTTCGTTGACCTGGAGTTTTTGTGAATGTAAATGAGTTAAGTGGACAGTGAGGGTGCAATGTAAGCTCACCAAAGCTATAATAAGCTGAAATGAGCTTATTCCATTATTCCATATAGCTTATTGATTACTTTAAATAAGAATTGCAAGATAAAATCTAAAAACTTGGAACTTTGATTAATATTGAAAAAGGATTACAAGAAACTGAGAATACAATAAAAGCTTAAGAAAACATTTAAAAAACTACTGAAATACAATAACAATAAGCTTAATGAAAACTAAAGGATTGCACGAAATCCATTGTGAGCTCAAGGGTCCTTTTATAGCCATCAAGAGGTCTTGGGATCCTCTTGGAAGAGCCTAGAAGGCCTATCCACAGCCACATGATCATTTCTTGTCACCATAGCCACTCAAAGAGCTCCATTTCATCCCATGAGGTGTTTCGGCCAATAGAATAGCTTCATTTGTCCACGTAGGCAGCCTATCTGACAAGTCATAGGTTCTAGAAGGTTGGATAGATAGATTCTAGTACGAGGTGGGTGATTGGGATGGGTAATTGGTTAAAAACGGGTGTTTGGTTGCGTTTGGGAGGAAGGAGCACTGTATAGGCGCGTTTGGTTTGTTTATTATTATTCAAAAGAGTTGGTTCGGGTTAAATGAGCGGGTTTGGTTTGGATACTCGGGTAAATGGGTTGGGTGGTATTAATAGGGTGGGCCGGGTATGTTTGTTTGGGCGGGTAGTGTTGATATAGATGGGCGTGTATAGGACTTGGATTTGGACATACTTTGGATTGATTAGCAACCATAGGGACTAAACTTGCATATCTTTGAACATTTGAGGGACCATAAATGTAATTCTGAAAATATCTTCAAGGACCATTCTTGACAATCTTCAAATAAACCAAGGGCCAATTTGCAACTTTTGAAACTTCAAGGGCCATTTTGCCAAATCTGAAACTTGAGGGGCGGTTTGACATTTCTTCAAACTTGGTTATAACTTCCAAAATTCATCCTCGGAGAATAAAATCTTCATAAATGCTCAATTTTGATCTTCCGGCTCGGCTTAAGCTCTCTTGATCTCTCGTGCTCGGATTTACATCTGATTTGGTTCCTTTTTGCGTGTTTTTACATATCCGTACCTACACAAGCACAAACTCAAGAAAACCACAAATATTAGCAATAAACGGCTATTTCTTGGTTATTTTGGGTCAATTTTGATATAGAAAAGGTATGTGTTTTAGCACATACCAGCGTTGATAGCCAGCGAGAGCAATCCTGGGACAACCGCCTACAAAGCTTTCCAGTGTCCTGAACTGATCCCTTCGATACAACCTTTCATCAATCATGGTGATGATCCTCTTCACATCCCTTCTTTCCTTAGAATTCCATCGCTTTTTAGACCCAATTCCTTCATGAATATCCTTCAACCTATAAGCTAATCCGTCCCTAACCTTCTTCAATGTGTGATCCCCAAACTTGCGAAGATCGCTACACGCCATCAAGCAGTTGCGTAGTGTTTCACTAAGGTAAACCACTCCGAATGGTTTGCTGATGAGTGTGTATTGTTAAAGCTGGTTGATGTCGAGAAGATCTAGGCGAGGTGGAGTGAAGTTGACACGGTCGATATGATTCAACTACGAGTGGAGATCTTCTACACGTTCTTTGATGACTATGCGTCTGATGAAGATAAGCAAGGACTTGATGAATTCACGTTGTACTTCTGTCGAAAATTGTCTCATGCGACCCTGTACTTTGGCAAGGTACATGTCTTCAATGTCGTTGAGAGACAAATTCTCAAAGTCCGCTTCAGAGAATGCATAATCTCTTTCATCTTGCCTTTTGACCACAATATTCTTGAGAAAAGTGTAGTCCCATTTGGACGAAAGGTCAACATGTTTGATGGCAACGATATTATTAGTACTGAACACTTCATGTTGAGACTTCTGAACTTGGCGCTTCGTAGTAGATTCTTCGGTGTTCCGGCCAATGGTGAATCCCATACAGTGCATCACGGTCATACTCTTCCACATTGTTGGAGAACATGTGGTTAGCTCTTTCCTCGATGGCTATACAGTTAGAGCATATGGCTGTATCAGTGATGTAGCGTATTTCCTTGAACCATCGCCACCGTAAAGAAGAAATTCCAAGTCTTTGTTGAAGAAATATCTGAATGGAATCCTAGGCTGATCTGCTTGGCCAATTGTTGGTAGAGGTTTGGACGGTCGGTGTAATATGGAGGATTGTCCGTTTGGTGAAGTCGATGTTTGCTTACGGGTTGATCCAATCCATGTTGTTAGACATGGCTCGTGCTATATTATCAAGGTGATACTCGACTTCAATAGCACTTTCCGAGCTGTCTTTTAGCAGTTGAAATGCTTCATTCTTGATTCGCTTCAACTCAGATTTCGTCATCTTTTTCTCACGGAATTTTTCTTGTAGTAGTTCCGCTTGCTCCAATGTACTACATTTTGTAACCTCTTGACCTTCAGATGGGTAGGGAGTGGAATCAACAAGCTTCGAGAACCATTCAAATTCAGTATCATCCTCGTCCAGCCATGATAAGACGTCAGTCATAGGCGCCTTTTTCTTCTTTTTCTTTAGCCTGGTTGAAGATTTTGGTTTCTTAGATGTGTCAGGAGAGATGGGTTGTTGTTGTGGCTCAGGGATTTCCTCATCGTCACCACCTGTATACTCAAAGTGATCACCGATTTTTGAGTGCGGGGTGGTGTCGAGAATCTGAGGTTTTTCTGTTGAAGAGCGAGGAGGAGATCTTTGTTGAGCTGGAGTTCTTTGAGGTGGAGGCTGCATTGAGTACTGAATGGAGGATGATTCACCAGAATTCTTCATGCGTTTGGGCTCGTTATCCTTATCCTGATCTTTGTCTTCGTCGTCTCTTTGACGTTTAGGCCTTACGCTTCTTCTCAGTATCTGACTGAGTTGGTATTCCAGCAATGCTTCAAACAATTTAGCTTCGTGGGAGGCAAACGTTGTAGAGCGTTTCGACATTTGATCTACTAGCCGGTTCACCAATTCATCATCTGAGAAGATTGTGAGTTCAAATGGATTGATGCTCAAATTCATTGGAGTTGATTTCATGGCTTGCTTGCCTAGATGTAAGAGATTCGGATAAAGTTTCCTGGTATACATCTCCTTTGTCAGTTTAGGAACGACCTCCATAAGGAACTTGTGAGAGTATCCTTTGATCATCTCGTCCATGCTCCCTTGAAGATCATCTTTCATGAGCTTCCGGACATACTCCCTTTCAACTTGCATCTTGTCTTTCTCATCATGAAGATACGTTATCGATCGTGAGAAAATTCAGCTTTTGTAGAGTATGTCTTTCTTTTTGACTGCTTGGCGGCTTTGACGATTCGAGTCTTTGCATGAGAGATCCAAGATGCAGTTGGCTTCTTCACTGATCTAGATGTGGATCTGGTTGTTCTTTTCGATGGTGGTGGTGAAGAGTGAGAAGATGAATCTGATGATGATGATATGTGAGGAGACTCGGGTCCTTTGGTGGCTCAGAAGTTTCTTCCTTTGACCGTGTAGGACTATCTAGAAGAAACTTATCATACTCAACATCTTCTTCATTTCTAGACTTAGCTTTTTCATCAGCTTTGGCTTTGGGTAGCTTCTTCATCGACTTTTACCTTCTCTAACTTCTCGGATTCGGTTCTTCAATGTTATAATCAATAGAATCTTCCACGCGCTTTTGTTGTTGCTCAAGAGTGGTGGTACGGATCCCTTATCGGGTTGATTAACCGCATTAGGACCTGGTGAAGGTTGAACTCCACCACTCGATCCTCCGAGGCCACCCATTTGATCTTTAGCAAATTCTTTTGCAACGTGTTGGAGTCTAAGGAATTTGAACTTTTTCCTGTATGTTTCATCTTGTTGCTCTTCATATTATTCTTCTTCCTCTTGTTGCTCAATGACTGGAGTCTTCCCTTTGCCGTGTTGAGCTGGTGGACTGGGAGGCTTAGGTACCGTCGTAGTGTCATCTTTAGCAGTTTCAGAGTAGAAAATCTCTTCATCTGATGCAGTACCCTCCGAGTCCTCGTCAATTAGCTTCCTTTGTGGTTCAGGCTTAGGTACGGGAATAGGAACATCTTCCTTGGAAGGAACTTTCCTCTTAAGTGGAGGATTCCTCTTGGGAAACTTCCTCTGACTCTCAGTGCTTGCAGCACTTCCTCCACTTCCTCTTTTGGTTTTCCTGGTAGGTGTACCAGAAGATTTATCATCTAGAAAACCAACTTTGTTCACTTCCACAGCTTTCAGATACCTTTTGTAAGAGTTGAGTTGTTTGAGTTCGTCTGAGAGAAGGTGATCTGGCAACACAGCACCTTGTTTCTTGGTAGTTGACTCCTTAAATATGACTGTTAGAGTGGGTTCAATCAACATGTCATGATTGTCGGGGTCATTAATTCTTTTGGGGATATCTGGGTTATACCCAAGTGCTCTCTGGATCAACAGTTTAGTATATTCGATGTAAGGAATCTTTGAGCCAAGCTTTTTGAGGAATGTCATCATGTCATCCCAAATCAGAGCTTCAACTTCGATGTGCTTCATGTTGATTAGAGCCCAAAAGATTTGCAGTTCCATGAGATTGGGATGCTCATAGCCTTGATCATGACCAGAAATGGATTTTGTGATGATGATATAAAGGGTTCTCCAAGGCTGAGGATGTTCTTGAGATCTACGTGAGAATGCTTAATGATAACCCCGAAGCTTCGTACCCAATATTAATCAAAAATTGTAGAACCGTCTCTTCAGTAGGTGCAGCAGAGAATTTAGTTGGTATGATGTCGGGAATGAGAAGAACACCCTTAAGTCTGAGAGTGATGGTGAGTTGCTTGTGATTGAGCGTCACCGTCACGTCACGCATTTTGACCTTTGACCAACGCATTGTATTCCGAGAATTGATGTATGTAGATCTCCGAACGATGGCGAGTTGGTGAGCATGTTCTGATAGGGATGGTTCTTCAGAATATCCACTGCAATGAGACAAGAAGATTACGGCGGTGAGAGTTTCAAAGTCAACTCTGAGATTGTTCTTTCCAATCTTCATTGGATAGCCTTGTGGGAAGATATCAGCAATGGTGAGAACATTTGGTGCATCCACATTCAATTGAGCTTCCATGTCGTGATCTGATACCTATTTAGCCAAAAGAACCAACATATCGAAAGACATAATGTTAGTCAACAGAAGGTTTTATTGTCTACTTATTGAGTGATATATGTCAATGATTGTTACGAGTCCAATGTCACTTGTTTGTTCAATAGTCCAATGATGTCGAGAAACGTTTCGTGAGTTAGTTAAATTTAAGTTTTAAAGTTTATGTTATCACATATTTTTCACAACATATTAAACGTTTAAGTTTATTAGTGAAATTTATTGGTTTCGTGACGTTATGATTTATTTATTTACAAGAATGCACGCGTAACAATTCATAATGAAGGTTTGATCAAGGCTTAGGCATAGAAATGGTAGCTTATGCGTAAACAGGAGAAGTATACGCGTAGACGCAAGCTTATGCATAGGATCCTTACTTACGCGTAAGAAATATTACATGTAGGAAAAGGGGACCTTATGCGTAGAGCTTACGCGTAAGCGCATATAACACCTTACGCATAAGGCTTACTCGTAAGAGTAGACCTTATGCGTAGTGGTCACTGTTTACGCATATCCTTCATAGGATACGCGTAGTCCCTTTGTAGAACCTTACGCGTAAACGCTACGCGTAAGATTTCTCTTACGCATAACCTTCTACGCGTAAGGTGATCCTTATGCGTAGATTGCTAATGACCTTGATTTTGAATTTTACGTGTAGCAGACCTGAAATAAATTCATCATAGCAAAAATATTAACACATACATCCATTCTAAAACAGATCATGGCATGAAAACACATTAAGCAGTTTACGCGTAAGATTGTTTACGCGTAGTCTTAAACCCTAGAGCTTAAGGATTACGCATATGAAATCTAACCATGTAAATTGCACCAAACTTATTCTGGGAAGTCTTAGAAGCCTATGAAGTTGTCTTATGTAAGTTTTAACATTAAACAAGTTATGAATCAAAAATGCCCAAATCGTATGAACAAGAACCTTAAATTTCAATTCTGTCATTTTGGGTGTTTCTGGGCAAGTTCTAGCTATGGATAGGTTCAATTCAACACAAAATCAACCTCATACAACAATCCTTTTAACCTAAAACACTCTCATTTGAAAACACCCAAACCACGCATAAACCCTAGTTTTCCAGATTCAATCAATTCGTGTTTCTGGGTAAGTTTTGAGGATAAAAATGGTATTGTTGATGTCTTTAACACATTTTGACACAATCGTTTTGACCACAAACACTCACCAATGATTAGGTGTTCTTACACTTACGCGTAAAACCAAAAAAATCACATTATCTCAAGATTTAACCGTTGGATTTATGAAAAATTCAAAACCATTTTTTAAAAACTTGTTATAAACACGAAATCACTTACAAATTGATGATCCAATAACCGGATTTGAAGAAGGATTTTTGTGCGTAGGATTGGTTTGGTATAAGTAATAAATGTGAAGTGATGAAGTTAGGTGGGATGTTTTATTAAAATAACTTTCAGATTTTGAGAGTTTTAGTCCCTCCACCTTTTGCATTTTCATTCAAAGCCTTTTAACTTCCATTTTTGTTACCAAACGAAGCATACTTAGAAATAACATTGACGACACTTCCTATCGACTTAAGAAATAATGAAAGGTTAGAAATTTTAGTCCGAGGAGTGTCAGTGAACCAGAAATGTGACCACCATTTAAAGAAACAACCGTGATTAGGTAACATGCAAGTACAGTGTTATTTTGAAACAGTTAAGAATTTATTTTCTCCCCCTCAACACTTGATTGGAAAAATACTGAATTTTGAAAGATTAGAGTTTTGACGGAAGAAATGTACTTGCCATGTTAAAAGAAATATAGATAGAAGAATATTTTTGTTGTTTTGTCTGATTTTATATTTTTTTGTTTTGTTTTTGAAAAAATATTTACAAGAGAGGTTTTGGTGTTTGACTGGTTTTTAAGAATGTTTTAAGAGTTCATCCAGTTCCTCTTGAGTCAAACACCGCATACCAATTCGGTGGACCAACTCATTAAACCTAGCGGGAGCTAAGGCTTTGGTGAGAAGATATGCCAATTAGTATTCTGTACCCACGAAATATAATTCAACAGTACCCTGTTCCACGTGGTCCTTGATGAAGTGATATCGAAGATCGATGTGCTTTGATTTCGAGTGTTGAACTGAGTTGCACGAGATCGCAATAGCACTCCGATTGTCGCAGTACATCGGGATTCTGTCAAATACGTAACCATAGTCTTTGAGTTGTGTTCTCATCCAAATGACTTGAGCACAACACGCCGACATGGCTACATATTCTGCTTCGTTTGAGGACAACGATGTACAATCCTGCTTATTCGATTGCCATGACACCAGTTTATCGCCAAGAAATTGTAGAGCTCCTGAAGTACTTTTACGTGAATCTAAGCATCCAGCGTGGTCAGCGTCTGAAAAAGCTATTAGTTCAAAGCCAGAATCCTTCGGATACCGGATACCCAAATTAATGGTTCCCTTGATGTATCGGAGATTCTTTTAGCCTCTGAGAGGTGGGTTTCAGTTGGTCGCGACGATAACAGGAGCAAAGATAGCGGCAAAGACAATATCAGTTCTGCTGGCTGTTAGATACATGAGAGACCCAATAATACTATGGTATTTGGTGGGGTCAACCAATTTCCCATGCAAATCAGCGTCAAGCTTCTTGGTATGTGCCATTGGTGTGGCATAAGTATCACAAGTATTCATTCCGAATTTGTTCTGAATTTCAAGGGCATATTTGGTGACTCAAAAATACCACGGGGTGATTGATGAACTTGCAGTCCTAGAAAGAATGTAAGTTAACCCATCATGGACATTTCAAAATGTTTCTTCATTAGTTTTGCAAAAGCGATTGAGTACTTTTTATGAGTTGATCCAAAAATGATGTCATCCACATAAATTTGAACAATTAACATATGTTCCCCGTGATATTGTATGAAAAGAGTTGGGTCGACCGAACCTTTGGTAAAATTATTGGCAATGAGGAAAGATGATAGCTTATCATACCATGCCCGAGGAGCTTGTTTGAGACCATACAGAGCTTTGTTCAGTTTGTAGACATGGTTCGGGATCAACGAATCCTTACGGCTGGTGACATAAACTGTTTCTTCAGTTGACCATTCGAAAAGCAGTTTTGACGTCCATCCGAAAGACCGTGATGTTCATATGAGCTGCGAGCGCCGAAATATCCGAGCGACCTCAAGGCGAGCAACCGGAGCAAATGATTCTTCAAAGTCAATACCCTCTTCCTGTCTATAACCCTTAGCCACCAGGCGTGACTTGTTTTGATGACATTCCCTTCAAAGACATCCAATTTGTTCTTCCAAATCCATTTTAGACCAATGACATAGACCCCTGATGGTCTTTCAACCAGTTCCCATACTTCAATACGTTTGAATTGGTTGAGTTCTTCTTGCATGGATTCAATCCAGTTAACTTTTTTCATTGCATCCTTGATATTTTTGGGTTCAGTTTGGCAGACAGTGAGTGCATAAATGCAATGTTCACCATCTGTGTGAAGACGTTGTCTCGTAACGACTGGTTGATTCGGGTTGCCAATAATATTTTCCAGAGGATGGTCTTTTGTCCATCTATGTGTAGAGAGTTGATGTTGGTATACGTTGTGCAGATTTTTAGGATTCAAATGGCTTGTTGATGATTCCGCGACATCAGGTGCAGCAGTTTCATTAGCAAACGGGTTAAAGAACACATTTGGATCAAAATCTGCAGGTGGGGGTACTTCATTCAGAACATCATTAACCGGTTCAACATTGTTGGAAGCGGTTTGTTTAACTGTTGTAGTAGAGTCAACTGGTGGTGCATCTTCAACAGTAGTTGTTGTAGCAGGTGTATCAGGTATTAGAGTATTATCAAGTTGAGCAGCGGAAAGCAATGGATACACACGGAGCACGGTCATCCATATTGTCACTGAACAGAGGAGCAAATAGTCTTTCCATTTGTTGACGAGTAATCTGAGGGCATGTATCGGTGATGATGGGGTTTGGGGAAGTTTAAGCGGTTGTGACCGGGTTCCAAGCTGTTATACTCAGAAGCCATTTCAGTGAGTTCATCAAAATTAGCATGAATCGTTTCCATAACCTGCATTGTCCGATGATTCCAGATCCGGTAACCTTTATAATTTTCACAATATCCAATAAAGACTCCAATGTCAGCTTTGGCTTTGAGCTTTCCAAATTCATCATGATCATTATTCGGATAGCAAAGAGATCCAAAGACATGAAAGTGTTTGAGATTCGGTTTACGGTTGTGGAGAAGCTCAAATGGTGTTTTGTTATGGCGTTTAATAATCATTGAGCGGTTCTGAGTGTAGCATGCAGTGGAGACAGCTTCAGCCCACAAGTAATCTGGAATTTTAGCATTGATTAACATCATTCTGGCAGCTTCCACTAACGTACAATTTCGTCTTTCAACAACTCCGTTTTGTTCTGGTGTGCGGGTAATAGATGTTTGATGCTCAATTCCCACTTTCTCATAATATTCCCGAAGAGTTTGATTCACAAATTCAGTTCCTTTGTCTGTTTGAATTTGTCTAACGGTTTTCCGGTGCTGAATTTGAATTTTCGTGAGAAAGGTGATGATCATCTGTGGAGCTTGATCTTTACTTCAAAGAAAATAAACCCAAGTCCATCTTGAGTAGTCATCAACAATTACCAAAATGTAACGTTTGCCATTTATCGTCTGCACGCGCATCGGGCCATACAAATCCATGTGAAGAAGATGAAGCACATCTTGAGAGCTGTGTTCCACCTTTGAAGGAAAATGAGCACGAGTGCTTTTCCCTTTTTCACAAGCTGAGCATAGTTGATCTTTAGAATACCGGAATCTTGGGAGACCTTCAACAAGTTTGTGTCGAGCAAGGTTGGTGATGGTTTGAAAGTTTAGATGTGAGAGGCGACGGTGCCATAGCCAAGATTTTGTAGATGTAGCCTTTGAGAGTAAACAAATGGGAGATGAAGCGATCATGTCTTGCATGGAGATAATGTAGAGACTGGATGGCGTTGGCGGACATAAGATCATTTCCTTGAAGATCACGAATGAAATAAGTTTTCTCCCTGAAAGCTACTTCCAAGTCTCCATCACAAAATTGACCAACTGATAATAGATTGTGACCGAGGCCTTCCACATAATAAACCCTGCTAATTTTGATGTTGCCATTAATGTAATCTCCGTAGCCCATGATAGCTGCGAAGTGATCATTCCCGAATCTGAAAGTGCCAATGAACTTTGAAACAAAGTTTGATAACAGTTTAAGGTTGCCTGTCATGTGTCGGGAACACCCGCTATCAACAATCCAAAGGATGATCTGTATCACCTGCATTAGACACAGACGACACAGGTGGAATAGAAGTAGATGTGGAACCCGAAGTGTTAGAGGGTTCCAAAGCAGTTATAGTAGAAATACACACATCAATAACTTTATGCATCCATTTAAATCCTAGTGTATTATGTATCCATTTCCGCCATCTCCAACTAGTCTTAGCTTTAGTCTTAGTGAATGCACTAGGTGGTACATTAATCCTTGGAGGTGATCTTTGGAACTACAGGGACATCAATGTGGTTCTTAGAATCTAAAGAGAGCGGTCTACCAAGCACAGACTTAGAAGCAGTAGTGGGCCTAGAGGTATTCCGGGTCTTAGGATTCCTTAAATGAGACAAGATAGCCTTAGCAACATATTTATCATGACAATCAGAACGCATACTTTTACGACATATAACACAAGAAGCATTAGACTGAAAATCAAAAGTACTCAAAGGTTCAACATTTGTTACAACACTTTTTCCATTACATTTTCCAGACGTAATATCTAAAGTGGGTGCAACTAGAGTCTTATTCAAAGTCCTACGGTGTTCTTCTACTTCAACATTCTTTATTTGTCTTTTCTTAGGTCGCAACTTCCTATTCTTCTTTGTAGTGCTCCTAGGCTGTGAGGTACGGACGTTTGGAAAAGAGGCAACTAGTCATGTTTCAGTAGAGGGAAGCACATTAGTAACTTGTGTTTTGTCAGTAGGTATTCTGGGGACATGATTGCTAAGTTTTACAGGTGCAACTCTCTTAATGATGGTAGGCTGAACTTGTTCATACTTTCCTAACATTTCCTTTAACTTAGTAATAGTGTGCACCAAATTTTGATTTTCGAAGCGAAGATTTCCAGCAAAATTCATGACTTCTTTAGTGTGTGCAAGATAATGATCAAGTTCGTTTGATGCTTCATCACGAGTCTGTTTGAGTAAATCAAATATGACACCATATTCCTTTTAACTTTTGCAAGTTCTTGTTCATATTTTGAGATCTGACACTTAAAAGACACGTTTTGATCACCCAGTTGCTCAATTTTAGGATCGAGAATGTTTTGCACGCAATCGGGCGATTTTGTGTTGAAAATCAAGTTGTTGATCGTGAATATCTTTTTGACACCAATTAAGACGACGTATTGCATTTGAAAGCTCATTTGACAATCGTTTATTTTCAACTGTTAAAGACTCGATCTGATGCACCATGTCAGTATTCACACCATTATCAACAGAATCATAATCAGCAGAGATATCATCAGATGCATATGGCAAAGAATGTAATAACACAGCATTATGGATATCAGCACAGATAACATCTTCCAAGAGTCGATCAACATCTTTTCTCAATAGTTTCTTTTTACGTTTAGTGTTTGAAATTGATGTTTCTGTTTTCTCGAAAACTGTTTTCAAGAGACCAAATTCCTTGTGAAAATCCTTTTCCCAATATAGTGCACAATTTTTCAAATTTTTGACATGGGGTAAAATTCTTTTCTGAAGAATATCTCTATGTTCTCGCGCCATTGGCGAGGTAAAATGTTGAACTTTTATTTCAGAATGAAATTCAATCTCACGTTCCAAAATTTTGAGGTCAGATAAGAAAGTGTCAAAGTATTTGATAACGCGACAACTTTCGGCATTAGTTTTACTTCACTAAGTGAAGGTAAAGGACCATTAATTTGTGCACCTTTTGGTTGAGGACTGACTTCAGAAACTGGTGTGATAACCAAAGGTGTGTTTGAAGTATCTTGTTATGTGACAAAAGTTACGGCTTTCGAATAGTTAAATGGTTTATTATAAACGACATTTTCCATTTTTGACCGACTCTCGTCATCAGCATCTAATTCCTCCATCCGATTATATTCAACAACAGTCGTAATTGAATCATCAATTCTATGTTATGTAAACATCAAGATTTGGTTTGAATGCTCTGTGTGAAAACTTAGGTTTATAATCAGCAAGATTCGGTCCATATCCATTTGGATTTGGTTTGAAAGAAAACTTTTGAATCGTTGTGATTGATTCACCATGTTTATAAACAACAGTTTTAAACTCTTTGATTTTGGTTGGTAAGTCGACAATTTCCTCAAGATAGTCATCTATTCGTTTCGTTGAATGCTTTTTGTACTCAGAGAACTGTTTTTGACAAGTTAACAACTCAGCCTTGGCTTTTTGAGTTTCCAAAGCAAGAGCGTTAAGTTGTTGTTTATGTTCATGTTTCATTTGTTCTATTTGAGACAACAAAGCATTCTTCGAAGCAGCTAGATCACAAATCTGTCGTTCCAAATATTTTTCATTTTGGTGTGATTTGGTAAAAGCGGCTTCAAAACCTTTTTCACGGTTTTCTTGAGTTTTGAAAAAGTTGAGTTGTCGAATTAAGCATTCATTATCCCTGGTTAACAGTGCATTTTTCTCTTTTAATTTCGTGCAAATTTCCAAACGAGAATGTTGGTCTTTAATTAAGGTCAAGAGCTCAGTTTCTCTATCAGACAAAAGCTCATTTTGTTCAACGTAAGTCTCAACATTATCATTATTTAGATCCTCAAATATAACCACGGAGTCAACTTGATTGTCAATATTAACCATAAGGTCATTTTGATCATCAAATATAACTACGGGATCTATTTGATAATCATCGGAATGAGATGTAGATGACTCATGTTGAACACTCTGATCCTTGTCGGATAGAGAAAGTGGTGGAGATATCGACTCATTGATGATAATTGTTTGTTCAGTACACGAGACAAGCCGTCAGTGTCATACACTGGGCCTGTGTCACTCATGTGTAGAGCTTGCATTTGTGCCATCAACATCACTGTTGCATTAGCCTGCAATTCCTCCATATCATCGTCAGAATCTGCATCTGCCATAAAGCTCTGTTCCTTGTTGGTAAGAGTTCCACCAGCTTCATCCTTAAGAGCCAAGAGCAAAGCTTCTTTGAAATAAGCACGGCCTCTTGTCCTTGGTTTAGGACATGCATTAGCCAGATGACCCTTCTCATTACAGTTATAGCATCGAAGACCATTAACCCCATTCTGAGCATTTCCCTGTTCAACCACTTGAGCCCTTTGTTGTTGCGGAGCACCCACATTATTCCTTCCCATAGCATTGAACCCTTGACCACCTCCCATCTGACGACCATAACCACAATTTTGAACTTCAACGCATCCATTGTTCATAACAGCCTGATTCCTTGTATTAGATGAAGAACGAATGCGATTGTTGGATTTGTTTGTATAACGGCCAAATGGTTTAGCAATCATAACAAATCCTTGTTGCTTTTCATCAAAGGCATCGGAGTCCTCATCACTTCCTGTAAAGAGCTTGGCAGTGTTGTTGTTGTAAGGAACCAATTGATTTTGTTGAGGTTGTTCTTTGTGACGGATCGAAGGTTTGATGGTTGCAGTTGTTTGAGGAGCGGGTTGAAGAGCTTGAGGAGGAATGTTTGTTTGAGCCCACAAAGCAAGTTGTTGATTGTCCCGAAGTGATGGTGAAACAGTTTGACCACGGAGAATCCTTTCCTTATCAACTTCTTTTTGGTGAGGCTTCGGATAGTCGTACAACAATCCGTAGGTAGCATGATGCATATCTTTAGCTTGACGAAGAAAAATAACATACTTCTCCCATTCCGGACCAAGACTACTTAGGAACTTTGTGTTGTGACAATTCGTGGCATGATGATATTGTGTTTGTCCAAATCATTAAGGATGTCTGAGAAGCGATGATGATAAGATTCTAATGACTCTCCTGGTTCAATCATGAAGTGTTCATAAGCCAAGTAGATTTTGGATTCCATGTCTTCCTGATTGAGTGTTATGCCTTGTATAAGAAGATGAATCTGTTCCCACATTGCTTTTGCCGTCTTTTGAGCATCAACACTTTGAAGGATTGGATTGGGTAATCCTAAAAGGATGTATTGCATTGCAAGTTCGTCAGCTTCAAAGTGTAGAAGTTGATCACCCGTGAGTTCTGCAACAGTTGCAAGGTTGATGACATCATCTCTTGGTGGAACAACAGTAGGATCTCCAGGTGTAACGACAGTAGGCATCTGAAATGGACCTTCCATAATGACCTTCTTTAAAAACTTTCCATGTGGCTTCTTTAGATCACAAAACCTAAAGAACCGAATCACCCATTGATCATAATTACCGGGAGTGAGCATTGGAGGTCTATCAAGTGAGCCAGCTTCATGAATTGATTGTTGGCTACTCAAGGCTTCACACATCTTGCCAAACCATGCTGGATGGATGTTGATTGTAGAAGTTTGTGTAAGGTTGTATTTGAAGACTAGGTGGTGGTTGAATCATTTGAGGTTGTGGAATTGCTGCAAGTAGTGGAGTATGTTGTTGATTAAATTTTTGTTGATAAACTGCTTGTTGTTGATTCCATTGTTGATGTTGGGGACTTAGTTGTTGTTGTTGTTGTTGATTATAAGTGTAAGGAAAATAGTTAGAGTATGGTGGTTGTGACATGTTGCAAACTTGTGTTGTTAAATGGATCTTTGTAGTCGAATGAACCTTTGTTGATGAAGTATCCTTAGGCGTAGAAATCACAATAGCCAGGTAGTGCTTATGCGTAAAAACACCAAAGTTACGCTTAACAGCAAGAGTTACGCGTAGGTTTAGCTTACTCGTAAGAAAGGAACAAACACTAAAGTTAAGCGTAAAACAAGAAGTTAGGCGTAGAAAACTTAGGCGTAGGATTACCTTATGCGTAAGACTAAGCTTAGGCGTAGGATAAATCTTATGCGTAGGATTTTCTACGCGTAAGCTTTATGCTTATGCGTAATTTTAGGGTTTTGCTCAAATGATCTTTTACACTATCACAGTGCAAAAGACATCCAAAGTCGACGTGTTTTCAGGCTTATCCAAGCAAGAAACCACGGAGTAAACCACGCAACTGAAGATCAAACCAAGGAATAAGTTACGCGTAGAACTCGGGTTTTGATACGCGTAGTTCTACTCGTAAAGTGACTTTTTCCCAAAAATGTTTCTAAACCAGATTTTTGTGATGAAATAGCTTCAATATCACCAAAATAACACAAAAATGTGAAACTTGATGATCCAAAACGTCTAAAACAGTTATGCGTATAACGAAACCTTCGCTAAAAATCAAGCTTAAAAACGTTTATCCACACGTAAAGGTTGAAACTTTTTGCCAAAAACCGTTATTTTAATACCTTAAAACATTGAAAGTACAAGAATCTTGGATTAAAAAGTGTAAAAAACGTGTTTTAAAACGAACCAAAGTATCATGTATGCTTTACGCGTAGGACCAAAACCTACTTCAAAAACAATACAATTCACCCAACTAGTAGGCGATTGATACCACTGTTAGGTTCCCAAATATGCAACACAAGTAACAATAGAAGAGATAAGATGAAGAAGAGAGGCGGATGAACAATAACCAAACACACACATACGATATACTAAGATGGTTACGCGTAGAGTATGAAGTGAAAGATAAATTGAACAACCAACCCTCAAGTGAGGGTTATTACAAATTATTTATAGGAGGGAAGCTAGGGCAACACTCCTAGTTCCCATCCTTTTCCTTATTGGACTAGGCCTAGGCTTATGGGCTTTCTACATAAGCCTAAGGCTAATTACTAACATAAAGGCCATATTAAGCTAACTATTACATATAAATTACTAACACTTGAATTAAGGTTTAGGAGTGATTCCAACAGTTGTTTTTGGAGTCGGAGTGGAGAAGGTTAGCAACATTTGAACTGCTTGTACAACTTCTTCTCCAACAGTTCCTTTCCCTTTACCTTGTGCAACTGGAGTTGTTTGGTGTGGTGCAGACACAGGTTCTCGGATCACGACCCCTCTTATTGGTTGTCTTTGAGGCATGTTAAGAGTTCCCAAACTCTGTTGGATTCCTTGTTGTAATGCAGCCTCGTCTTCATCCATCAAATTCATCTCTCTCTCTCAGGAACCATGGATCCTTCATCTTTTCCTTTTTCGGCATCTTTTCTTCTCCTTTTTTGCTTTTGAGGTGGAGACTCAGCAGATACTGAAGTATCAAGTCTCTTCTTTCTCTTGGGAAGACTTGAGTAGGTAGACTCAGATTGTTTGGATTTGGGTTGAGAGGGAGTGGATTTAGGTGTGACTTCAGTGGTTGTGCCGGAGGCCATCTTTAAGTATCTTTTGAAGTAATCTGCCTTCTTGATTCATTCAGTGAGTAAAGCTTCATGAATTTCCATGCCAAAGATCACTTTGTTTGTACCTTTGGCAACATATTTCAAGTTACCAAGCAAAAATTCACTGCTCGCCTCATGTAAAACTGCTTCTTTTCTCGGATTGAACTGGTATTTCTGCTGCAGGTGTTGGATGATTAACTTAGAGAATCGAATGCTAGGAATCACCCTCTTGTTGTCAGCTTTCCTTCTGTTGACTTGATTTATGAAGTTTTGTCTGTTGGTTATGAACGTGTCCATGGCCAATGAGAATTCTTCCCAAATGCGTTCGGAAAAATAGACACTCCTTTGCTTGACAACTCCCCACAGGATTTGTAACATTGGAGCCCTTATTCTGTCAAATCCTGACGTTTTCCCTCTTAAACATAGGTTGACGATGATGGCTATGGCTCTCCAGGGTTGGTGCATATCATTAGTGATTATAGCAGAGACCCGTGTTAATTATGTAGGATATCCCAGTTCTTCCACAAAATCCATTGGTTCATCAATAGTTGGTGGTGGGACAAAATGATTGGTCGGGTCACGAGGTGTAATTCCAAGGGTCTTTCTAAGAGTTTCTGAGTCAATCTCATACCATTGGTTATCCAGCTTGCAGGAGTATTTAGCATTGATCTTGTCCCATGTAACCGTGTTCCAGAATTGTTGAAGATAAACAACAGGGATAGTGCACCTCATAGTAAGGGCACCAAAGAAGTTGGCGTTCTTCAGGATATCAATAGAAATTCGATAGATAGGGTTAGGTTGATTTTTATTCACATCCAAGTAGCAGTTGCTTTTAGCAATATCAATCCATTCATGGTGAGGAAGAAGTTCCTCATCGGTAAACACAACTGATGGAGCATTGATAACTAGATTATCAGAGGAAGTTGTGTATGCCATTGTATTTCTTTCGAACATACACAATACAACAATAGTGACCAGAAACATAGTTAGGTGTTATATAGTTACTGAATCAATCTTCATAACAATACCATGCTTACTGGATATAAGTGTCAAATAGACCAATCAAGACTATCAAAATGCATGTAAGGTAGTACAAATTGCATTGTGCACAAATCGCATGTAAGCCAAGACAAATCGCATTACTTGACAACAAATTGCATAAAATACATCATTAAGGACAAATCGAAAGAATCAGCAAAAGACAACAAGTCGCATGCGTCAAGACGCGTGAGACAAATCGCTCAGAGCAAATCGCATGCTACAGTAAACTAGACAAATCGCATAACGAGTGTGTAGGGAGACAAATCGCTTTAATTATTGACGTGACAAATCGCACCAATTTTCAAGAGACAAATCGCTTAACTCAGGGTGATTTGTTCAAATCGCATACAACAGTTATTAATGATAAATCGCTTATAAGAACCTAGAGACAAATCGCTACTAGATATCATGTGCACGAAATTACACCAACACACAGAAAAACACAGCCATAGAAAATTAAACACTACCAATCATTCAGGAAGGAGATGTAATAAAACTAACAAGGTGCTACACACAACCCACTAACGATATCCATAACACACATCAAATCCACATTTTAGCGAGTTGCGCATAAAAGGAGACGAAGAACAAACAGAATCAATCTAAGAACAACACGCATGAGTCTAATCATAACCAAATCATACTAGCATCTAAACTATCTACTCAATTAGAAGAAACAACAAAAATTAAATCATCAAACCTAAAAAAAATGGTAAGTTGAGGGAAAGGAAAGATGGATCTGCAAGAGAGAGATTTGGAGATTAGGTCCTAATACTTGTTGAAAAAGAGATACTTGTGTTCCAAATAGATTAAGGACATACCACTGCACAAATCGCTAATAATAATGAAGTAGAGAGAGTATATCGTGTGAGAGTTTGACTAGATATGGGAGGCTTTTGACCAAAAGACAAATCGCACACCTATTTATAAAGTGATTCTAACTTTAGACAAAATGCACAAATAGTCCCTGTACTTAACAAGTCGCTAAAGGAGTGATGAAAGTGGCAAATCGCACATCTTAAATTCAACACATATCGCGTAAATTTGCAAGAACACAAAACGCATATCTTAAACACATAGCATTAGGAAAACACAAATCGCAACAATTAAGAACACATAAATCGCATCACTTAACCTTAATAAATTGACAGGTCTCATACTAATCATATCATGGAAAAACTACCAAGCATAGAGCACATTAAAGAAGCATGATATAGCACAGAGTTAGTCAACCAAAGAAAATTAACATGCAGCAGCAATCCAGAGACCTCAATTAATTCTCCCTCTCAATCAATGTCACGAATAAAGATTGAGTGAACATTGATTGAAATACAACCCTTTGTTAAAATAGATTATAACTTCTGTTCGAACTTCATCTAGGGACCCGTGTCATTAATGAATGACATTTCTAGGAACGTAGATATTATCGATACCAAAAGGTACATCTTTTATAAATGTATTAAACATGTGACATTTGTATTAGACAGGTGACATTTTTAATTTTTAAATTTTTAAATTTTTTTTATTTTGGATTAATTTGTACACGAATAAATGAGAACGAGTCCTGAGTCAAGGTGAACAGGAGTCAAATTACGAGATACATCAATTCTGACAAGCTACAATTTCTGAGTGAGCAGTCTTCAGTTCTATTGGAAACCAGGTCATGATATTCATGATTGAATTGAGCATTGTTCCTGAAAAAGAATGAGGAAGATTTGCACTAATAGCACATGTAGTATTGCAAATAGATGGGTTAGTGACGGTTATATCCTCATCTTTGGATGTTGTACAGTCAGGCCTAGGAGTATCATTGATGGAAGTCCCTTTAATTCCAATATTCTTGAAGATTTTCCTTGTAGGTATCCACTTAAGACAAGATCTAGGTGAGTAAGTCCGCTTAGATCCTGTGTACTTAAATAGTCTACCAGTAGGTATCCACTTAAAACACCAGCTAGCAGAGTTAGATCTTTTAGTTACAGAAGAAAATGTAACCAAATCCCTGTTTAGAACATTGGTCCTTTTGCAATCAGTTTGTTTCTTAGGGGAGTGGTCATCCATTTGATGCTTCTTATGTGGACTAGATGATCTTCTTATATTCCTGATCTTAGGGTGTTGAGCATTAGAATGAGAAGGCTTTAGTGAGGCGACTGACTTTGGCAAAACGGTGTTCTCTTTGACTTGGGAAGTATTTCTATATTTGAATGGTTTATTTCTTTCTGTCCTAAATTCATTTGGTTGCCTAACAACAGATCGATCATTAGCCCTTTGTGAATTTCGTTTCTCCAAGGTAAACAATATTGCAGACTTAGTATTCCCACCATTCCTAGTAATTTTCCTAAGCTCATTTTTTAAGGAAACTATGGTGAAGCTCTTGTTCTAAAGATTGGTGTTGAGGGCATCTATGTTAGCCAACAAAGACTTAGTCTGATCTAAAATTTTTGTCTTATTCTCTAATTGATTCTTCCTTAAAGACTCATTTTCCCTTAACAACTCAGCCCACACATAATGCCAATTTAACATTCCTAGATTTAACCTCATTACTAACTTCATTGTTATGACAGTTCACTCCCATATTAATATTCATATGTAGGTCTGAGATTTGACTTTTTAGATAACATATGGTTGAGTCTTTGTCTTAAATCTGAGTCTTTAGCTGGTTAATTTCAAAAAACTCTCGAAATTCTGGGAATTCCGGATTTCGGTGAGCTTTTTTAACAAGAAAACTTTCTTCCTTTTGTTGTATTGCAATTTCTAAGGAAATGCAATGTTTTTCAATAATTGAGTATTTATTTGAAAGTTTGTAAAAAGCCTTTTTATCAACCGTATCATTTGTATTGAAATTATTATACTCAGTTTCAGCCAAGGAACATTCATCAAAGTCATGTTCAACCTTATGGTCAGTTTGATTAGATACATTAGCAGATGCAGTATATTGAACAGTTAAGGGTACCTCATTAAATGACACATGATCATTTATCGGTTTGATATGTGCATCCACATCATGTGTGACAAGAGTTACTGAGCAGCTGGTTTCATCATTCTTTGTTGTGTCTGATATTATGCATTCAAAGAACACCCGACCTTTCAACTGAAACATTACCCAACTCATCACAACTTTCTCGTAATTGCACCTGACAGTCATTCGTGTTATCATCCTTATGAGCAGCTTCCTCAATGTACTTATCCATATTATCCATCAGTTGGATAAATGTATTGATGAACTCATGGATTTCCATTCCAGTATGTTTCTTGAAGGAGATTCCAGTCAAGTGTTGATCGAAGTCTGCGGAATATTCCCCATTGATGAATGGCTGAAATTGGTTGTGAATTACCTGAAGTGCAGCATTAGAATCATCCTTTAATACCTTAATTTGCATTGAATTATGTAGCATTAACAGGTGTGGTTCTTTCAAATTGGACTTAGAGTAAGTAGTGTTTTGATCATCATTTGCTGAATCAACCATGGTTAAACTTTCTGAGTAGTAAGGACTTTCTTTGTTCTGTGCAGTATCATAAAGTTTGAGCACTTTGGAGATTAAGGGATCCGTGGTGTATGACATTGTGTTGATATCATATGACAATTTTCAAGTGGTAGGTGATTAGTCACAAATCGCTTGCAGCAACTCAAATTTAGGACAAATCGCTTAAGACAAGAATACACTCAGCACAAGTCGCAGAGAAGACAAGTCGCTAAATCAGACAAATCGCTTTTTCAATCAAATCGCTTAAACCAACAAGTCGCTTAACCCAGTAACTCGCTAAATGGACAAATCGCACAAATAAGACAAGTCGCTTAAACTTACAACTCGCTTAAATAAGCAAGTCGCTGAAAATGACAAATCGCTTCACCGCACAAATCGCACAAGTACAGCCACTAACCGAACAAATCGCTTAAATAAGTGATTCTTAGCAGACACAAATCGCTTGCAAACAAAGACAAATCATTCGTCAGAAATAGTATCCGAGGCACAAGTTGCTACCTTAAACAAAAACAAAACTCCACTTTTTAATCCAAAACCTATCCAACCACAGTGATTCGAGCCTTCTAAATCACAACCTAAACACTTATGATGATTCTAAACACAAAAGTACAATCAAAATCCAAACTTTAACACTAGAAATGGTCCAAATGATGCAAATACCACTAAACTTTTTCAAACCCAAAAACCATATAAAACCACTAGAAATCCAAGAACATGTAAGAGAGATGATCAAACCATGGCTCTGATGCCATTTGTAATATATTGGATTTCATAAACACATCAAGCCTTGAAAAATATGGGGCGTATGAATATATGGTTTTAGTGAGAGAAAGTGGAGTGTTCTAGAGAGATAAAACAAATGGAAGGTTAGATTCCTCAATGAACATCCAACCCTCTCCCTTGTGGGGAGAGGGCTATTTATACATAGTATTACGCCCTCCTTCGGGCTGTGGATCAGGCATACAATGGGTAAAGACCCGTCCTTCCTCCACGGTGATGCACTAGACTAAACTATGCTAATAACTAACTAATAAATAACGTAACAAACGATATGTATACGAGCTAACTTATGCTAGATTATATTTGGGGTGACCGATACTTCACTATGGAATTTCCAATTCCTAACACTTTCTTTCTACCCTTCCGCGAAGATGACTTGTTTGGGCGTTTATTGGATGTGATAATGACTTGGCTATAAAGTTACTTTTGTGATTCTTTCTCACTTAACCCACAACGTAGCTATCATTTCGGTGTCTCACGCAGTTGAGGATGTGTCAAGTGGTTTGTACATTGGGTACACCATTTCATTTTCACAAGGATTACTACAAGCTTAAGTAGAAAATTTGGGGAATTCTACTTCAAGTTCAAATCTGGTATATCGAGTTTACTTCACCAAGTGGTCACAGCAATAGCCGACAGAATATGTGGAAGATGTGTTTACCAAAGTATTTAAAGGATGAGATGTGATCAACAATACCCATGAGATACTCAATGCCACAGTCTAAGCAAAATCTTTCATGAATCTTCTACGTCATTCATGATTTTTCAAGATGTTTGCTTATGACAAGAACTTCTCGTGCAAATGGTCGTACACGTTATGATGCTTCCGAAAGTTCGAAACCATCATGGGGGAGAAAAGTGTACTTTGACATTTTTCGATCAATCTCCAGGGGAAATTAGTATATACTACTCTACTTTGTATGGTTTGTGAAGCTGTCTACATTTGGGTAAAGAATTGTTGATGGTGGAGAATGAATCGTTGAAGAACCGCTGCATGTTCCCCTAAAACAGATATTCACCAAAATCAAAGTTGTCATAAAACATTCAAACTGATATTGTTTACCGTTTAGTCTTGATTTTGTAAAATCCCACGAAAGAAACTATTTCTCGGTTTAAACCATAGAATTATAACATCCAGTAATGATGGAATCATCCTGGAGAAAGGAAAGTGTATTTCGGGATCTTATCTGATGTTGGTGGTACGGTTTCTACTTCGAAAAAGGGATAAATGGTGTACTTCATGAATTGGATGTGTGTTTGGATTATCTTTATGGCAGATTGGTTATTTCAAAGTTTTACGGGGTTATGTGCTTTTAAACATGGTCGGGAAGAAACCATTATCATAGTTCACTTAAAACGTCAAAGGAGGCTAGATTTGAGCTTTAAACCACAAGATGTGACAACGGCGTTAACTAAGTATTTTCTATTTGAGGTTGAAGTGAAATGTCACAGGCAAGTGTACTTAGTATCTGAAGGTATCGGGGATGGTTGGATGAAGATTCTTCAAGATCCTTGTTCGAGCTTTTAATATTTTCAAAAATGAAGACTTGGAAATCTAATTATTTTTGGGTGATTTTTCTTTTTCTTTTACCACTGGGGGGAATAGGGCTCTTACCACCACAAAATAACTATCACTTTAAGGAGTTACGTTGTAGTGCTCAGTGTCACATTGAATTGTGTATTTTCAAGAGGTGATGTACGTCTAATACTTGATGGTTGGTTGGTTGAAGAGTATAGAGTACTTAGAGATTCAAAAGGGCATGAATTCTCGGCACCGCTCTTTGTTACATATGTGCAAGTTTAAGTCACGAGTTTGGGTTAATTTACTTCAAGTTAAAATTCGTCATATTGAGTTTTCTCCATAAGTTGTCACGACAAAGAGCCTACTGAATGATAATGGGGTTAATTACAAGTTTTGCCAAGAGATGCTGAAAAGAGAGAGATAATGACGTTTGAACACAACAGTTCAAGCCTCGTACTCTAAAGAAAATAAATGTGTACGCTTCAGTGCGCATTATCTTTGGAAGAAGAGAAATCTTCTTATTTATGACCATTCTCATCAACATGCTTCATGCTTTTTCCATGCGCTTTCAGTCATCAAGTGAACCGAACTACTGTTGATTGTTTTCTTATTCCACTTGATCAACTATAATGACGATGGCAACATCATATGATACCTTTAAAGGGGAGAAGTGTGAATAGAATACATTTGGATGATTTTCACTTATTCAATCAAGAAAGGCAACTCCGTATGCAATTCTTGAGGGGGAGAAGAAGTGTGAATTTACTTCATGGTTGATTGATATCGGAGAATAAATGGTCAAACGGCTCCAAACTCATGTAAGAATGAGCTTCTTCTTATCGAGTCATCTTCACATGGAGTTTTCTTCTAAGAGCCGTTGGTTAACATCTTCACACGGGCTGATTTGCTTAATGACAAAGTGCTTCCAGTTGCGGGGCTAATTTCCTTAATGAACATCTTTCTGTTCTTGTTTGATTGGGAGGGATTTGAGTTAAGGGGATTTGCTACATGTAAGTTAACGGTAATGCATTTAGTGAGTTGAATATGTTAACATTCTATTCCCCAAATGGACAATCTTGAAAAAGGTCGAGTCTACAGTCTATTCTACATTTTCTGCTGCATGTTAGAAGACTAAAGACGAGTTGCATTTGATTATCCAAAGACTTCTTCTTATTCAAGGCATTTATCTAAAAGATTGTCGGTTTAGGGGAGAGCACTAGTTGGGGGAGAGTGAAAAGTCAGATTTAATCCCCAATTAGATTTGCTCACACTGTACTTCAGAAAGTTGATCCTCACAAAGAATTCAAGCAATCTTCTCAAAAGATTCTAGTATCTGGGATTATTATGTGTTGTTGATTCTGAAGTATCAAAACCAGCAAGGGGGAAGGAGACACGCATCTAAACGTGAGTAAACTTGATGAACTTAATACTTCTAAGTGATTGAAGATATCCTGGGAAGACATATGTCATTACCGCAGAGAAACTCAAGGTATGACTCATGGCGTTTAGTGTTCTTATTCCAACTATGTGGGGGAAGAGATGGAAGAGTTAGTTTCTGGTGTTAAAAGAGGTACACAAGTGTGTGATGATTTCGATGTTATCGCAATCATCAGGGGAGAGAGACTGTATACATTGGGGACACTCAACCGTTTCACTTGAGAGCTTAATCAGTGATTTAGATATATAATCACTTATTCCGGAGTTGACATCCGCAGAGATAATCAGTGATTCGGCCTGCTGCTTCAATGTTATCGGTTATTCTCTCTTTGGGCATTCGGGTACTTCGGGTTCTTGAGCTTCATACACTGTCTTCGGGGGAGAGAAAAGTATACATCGGGGTTACTCTTTGGATTTCGGACTTAATCTGCTACTTTGATGTTATAAGGTTCTCTGTCTTTGGGTATATGTGTATTCGGGTTCTTGAGCTTTATTCCAAGAGACTGGCGGCATCAATTCAACTACTTGGGGGAATTTGTCTCTTGACACATTTTGGTATGGATCGCAGCGTCGATAGAAAAGAAATATGAGAAGATTGTTTTATGTGTGGGATGATACGTTCTTTGTTCCATTGGATGATATAACCTCGAACGAAGAATCAAGATGATTATTCTTAAAAAGAGCAGCAAAATCGATGATAATGGTGTGCTTCCATTGTGCACCTGGCTAAGGCAAGCTTGAAAGAAAGCTTCGAATCTGCTCAGCAAAAGGATTTTCGGTTTGGGGAAAGCTACCAAATTCTCACTTTCAGATGGCTCAATTTCTTTCTACAATACAAGAGCCTCAGAAGCTTTGGTGGTTAAAGTTTAAGAGATGATGACTTCTTTCTTTTGCAACGGGGCTGTTTGATATCCTTATCTCGGTAGTCGTATCATTATCTTTCTTAAACCATATCATCTAATCTATCTGTAAATATTTATCAAAAGCAAAATACAAAAATATAAAACCAACAAAAAGATAATAGAAAAATAAAAAACCAACAAAAACCCATAAAAATCAGTAAAATTTTAAAATACCAAAAATATGTTTTCTCAAGACATGTTTTTTGGTATCGATAACATCTACGGTCTTAGAAATGTCATTTAATAATGGAACGGGACCATAGATGAAGTTCGAGCAGGAGGTGTAAATATTTTTTTTCCAAAACATGTCTCAAAATATGGCTTGCAGTTACTTCATACTGCAACCCGTGCTTAAACCATGGCTTGCTATTATTTCCGATAGCAACCCGTTCTTCAAGAAAGGAAAGTGCTGCGCTAAACCAAATTTCAAATGATTCGTGCACTTATCCTAAAAAAATGAGGAAAGTATGTCGAAGGACTGCTGTTCCTACTCAAATATTTTTCCTTCTAAAATTCTTCAGAAAAATATTTGTTTTAACAAAATGGTGGTAAATGAGTTGCTTGAAAATCAATCAGAATCATGTTTTCATAAATTTTCAAAACCCAATCAATGACTTCAACATGGGTAAAACTTTTCATAAAATGAGTCATTGATTGAGGGGGAGAATCTTTTTCATATTTACATCATCTAACGGGCTTTCGTAATCATCCTATGTGCTTATCTAAAAAATATATTTGCCTATGTTGAAGGACTAGGAATCTAGGATGTGATTATTAGGATTAGATGATTAGAGTTTGATAAACATTTAATTCCCATGCCTTTGTATGATCTGATTGATATGTTGGATTGACTTTTATTAGTCGATTGCTGTTTGGGTGATGTCGACCACCATATATATGTTTGTGTCCACTAACATATGCAGATATCATGGTTCAAAAGAATGTTCCTGATCCTGATCCCACAAAAGATGATGATTGGATGCCGAAAGGAAAGGGCAACTATTTCTTGGGTCGACAAAAGAAGAAACGGAGCTTAATTGGACCTCTATGGAAAGTTGGCATGACAAATGCAACATCAGAGGCCTCACTGCATCAGCAGACGGTTTTCTTCCAACCTTCAGCAACAATAACAAAAACAGCTCAACCACCTAACGTATCTTTGTGCAGGATTAATTATGATGATACCATGTTCGTATGGTAGAAAAATATATGTTTGAAAATAATTGGAGTATATTTTGGAAATCAACCGGACTTCATTTTTATCAAAACTTAAGTCACTCAATCAACGACTACGGTCATGGATTGAGGGGAAGAGTGATTTCAAATTGAATATGTCACACCCCCAAAATACATGTTTTGCAGCGGAATGGAATTCCTGGGGGATGACTGCCATAACATCACAGTTACAGTTATATTGAATGACCTAAAGTGTCGTTTTAAAAGCACGTAGTTTGATATAATAAAACATTCAGATTTTACAAAAGATAGGTCCCAAAAGGTAGTCAACATTTGCGGAAATAAGTTTGTTACAAACCAAACGATGTTTTAAAGTGCCATAATATACAAGTGAGACGCGTTATAACAACTCGTAAATTTTCCTACTAATTTTCCGCGGCTAGATTTTTTTTTCTTCGATCTATAATCGCGACCAGTTATAGTTAAAATATAAAAATGGGATTGAGTCTTAGAATAGCAACGTACTTTTCCAAGTGTCTCATTCTGGTACGTGTACTTTTTTTAAGCTGTAGAATAGCAATGTACTTTCCATAAGTGTCCCGTTCTAGTACGTGTACTTTTTTAAGTCGTAGAATATCAATGTACTTTCCATAAGTGTTCCAATTTAGTACGTGAGATGACGTACCAAATTGGAACACTTATGGAAGTAGGACGTACCAAATTGGAACACTTATGGAAAGTACATTGTTATTCTACAACTTAAAAAAAGTACATGTACTAGAACAGGACACTTATGGAAAGTACATTGCTATTCTACAGCTTAAAAAAAGTACACGTACCAGAATGGGACACTTGGAAAAGTACGTTGCTATTTTACGACTCAATCCCTATAAAAATAAACTAGCATAGCCGACGTCAGTATTTTTATAACAGTATTTCGAAGACGCTTCCAAAAATATAATTTTTATATTTTTCGGACACCCGGAGGTACGTTTACTCGAGGATTCGACAAAACACGAGGTACCAACTATACTGTATTGGTTAATAAAACAAAAGAGATAAGACTTTTATTCACTCTCTCCCCCACGTTTTTTTTTTTACTTTACCTGCTTTCTCTCTTCCTCTTGTCGACTTAAACCCAAAGCAGACAAACATGGAAATGGTATCATTTCTTTCTTTTAAGGAGTCCAGCACAAAGTCTCACCTCCATCCTTCTCCAAATAGCTATCTACCCATCTAGACATCACATGAAGTTAAAGGCGTGGCTGTGAAAGAAAGACACGAGCTAGAAGAAGGAATACCCTAAGCACTAGGTCAAGAAAAGATAAAGTCAAGTTTCCCTTAAAAACACTTCAACGCCGCCACAGCTGCCAATGTCTGCCATGCCTTGCCTACTATTACACGATTTAGTCGTGCTATGTGTTACTATTGTATTTTAGGTTCGTATAAACTCTTATTTGAATTAAATTAATTATATCTCCAAATCATTAAGTTTCTTAATTAACTCATATTTAAACTTTAAGGTTGTTCTTGTTTGATTGGGTCGCGAAGTTTAAATGTGTATGTGCTTACTTTCATTTAAACTTTAAGGCTGTTCTTGTTTGATTGGGTCGTGAAGTTTAAATGAGAATAATGTTGATGTAACAAACTTAATGAGATTAAGGAATAATTAACTTAAGGATAGTGTAGAGTAGACTACGAATGCTTATACTTGTTACCCCTTTATGTTAAACTGTATAACATGTCCACTATTACAATATCGCACTATGCTATGCTTCCATAATTGCTTCTATGTTATTTCTTTATGTAACATACAACTACTTGACTATATTATTCTCACACATATATTTAAACCACCTCTGTCACTAGGCACATCCTTTTATTTCACTCATATGTCCTATCCTTCGTAATCTCATACGTCACTACTCCTTCTATAACTCGAGTATCGCCTTTTCTTATATCGAAGAAGATGGCTAAGAGAAAGTCAACCAGGATCACCCGTGTCTCACCCGTCGCTACTCCTATTGTACTCTTTTATGAAACCACGTTATATTCCGCATAATAAATCCTTTATCTTTTATTTACTTATCGCCTCTTGTCACTAAATCTTTTCGAACGACTAGCCCTTCTCCACGTCACATTTCCACGTCACATTTTAAGAGTATAAATTCTCACATCTCTTCACTGTATTGACCTCGACGATTCTCGCGTCTTAAACCACGTGGTTAAACCACGAGGACGTGGTTTCTTTTAAGGGGTGGGTACTATAACAACCCGTAAATTTTCCTACTGATTTTTCGCGGCTAGATTTTTTTTTCTTCGATCTATAATCGCGACCAGTTACAGTTAAAATATAAAAATAAACTAGCATAGCCGACGTCAGTATTTTTATAACAGTATTTCGAAGACGCTTCCAAAAATATAATTTTTATATTTTTCGGACACCCGGAGGTACGTTTACTCGAGGATTCGACAAAACACGAGGTACCAACTATACTGTATTGGTTAATAAAACAAAAGAGATAAGACTTTTATTCACTCTCTCCCTCACGTTTTTTTTTACTTTACATGCTTTCTCTCTTCCTCTTGTCGACATAAACCCAAAGCAGACAAACCTGGAAATGGTATCATTTCTTTCTTTTAAGGAGTCCAACACAAAGTCTCACCTCCATCCTTCTCCAAATAGCTATCTACCCATCTAGACATCACATGAAGTTAGAGGCGTGGCTGTGAAAGAAAGACGCGAGCTAGAAGAAGGAATACCCTAAGCACTAGGTCAAGAAAAGATAAAGTCAAGTTTCCCTTTTGTTTTTCTTTTATATGGACGCACATCCACAGGAGGTTCACACAAGCTTCTTACCATCTCACTCACACAAATAAGGGTTCTATCAAATTAGGGTTTCTTGAACGAAGGGGCTTTTGGAAATTGTTAGAGGGGTTTTGTTATTCATGGTCTAGGAGGCATAAATCAAGTTCCAGTTTGTACAATTTCATTCCGACTCGTGCCAATTGAAGCTCTTGTGTGTTCGGTTCCTCACCCTCTCGACCCACTATCAAACCTTGTAAGAATAAATTTTTAGATTGTTTTAAATTGATATTTATGTTCTCGAATATTTATATGTTAAACGATTGCTTTGAGATGGTAAATTGTTGTGTTGTTGGTTATTGTTGTTGTTGTCGTGGACTGCTAAACAAAAGGAGGAACAAGACACCTAAAATACATAATATTGAAACTTGCTTAACAGATGTTTTGGCTTATTTTCATATTTAACTTATGGCTAATTAGTTTTGGCGTATCTTATGTCTAGCCTAATGGCTTAATTGTTTTGGCTTATATAACCTTGCGTAAAAGCTTGTTAGCTGCAACTCGTTATTTTTCCATCCTATCTTGTTGTTAGTATAGCAACTTAGGAATGTTTAGGAGAGGTCCTAGTGCTCTCGGTTTCGATTTGAACCTCGAATCGAACCTAGTCATTTTGCTATAAATGTCGTAAAGTTTTCATGATGAATAGATTAAAAGAGTTTAGTCACACTTGGTTCGAGTCTTTGACTCACGGTAACATATTGTCGAGACATTTGGAGTCTGAAAGAGAAGTCTTGAATGGACTCGTGAGATATGTTGCCACGAGTTGGAATCATTGTCTCACAAGTCACTCACGACACATTGATCGGTTAGTGTTACTTGGTGTAGTAGTCATTAACCTTTATGTGAATCTTCGAGTCACGAGTCATACGTTTTATTTTCGAGTCTGCTTCTTGTTCCAAACTAATACCCAACGATGTATATCAATTCTTGTTTCATGTTGCCTAAGCCTTCCAAAATCTGTCAAAAGATTCATAGGGTGCGTTTGTATTAAAAGGCCACACGGCCTGTTACAATAAGGGTCCGTTTGGTTTAGTCTTGGGCCGCAGCCCAATTAGAATAATATAAGGGTCCGACTGGTTTGTATTATTGGGCCACAACCCAACTAAATATCCGACTCGTATAATTTCAGTCCAAATGTGTTACCCGATGGCATTCCGATATTCCAATATAATCTTTACGACTAGTTTTGTTTTTTTTTCGTCATTCACATTCCGTTACGATACAATATTATAAATAACATTGATATTTGAAATGTTTTGAAAGACAAGTTAATAGAAATGATTTCGTAGTCATGGAATAAACAAATAAAAACCAAATATGTTTACTCAAAAACACGACTATTGACAATTTTGTCAAACCGATTTTTAAAAGATGATATTTTTAAACTTAGTAATGACACGCGAACAACAACAACGACAACAACAACACAACATGTAAATTAAATAAAGTAGGTAGACTTTATTTAGCTTGGAATCAGAAACTGAGATTTACCGCACTAAATTAGGTTGCGTATTGGAGCCACTTGTTACTTGATCTTTTTGTGCTTTATTCATCGAACTGCTAAGGTGAGTTTATAGCCCTACTTTTACTTTTATTACTTGCTTTATAAAACTATGGGGTGAGAAACATGCAAAACTCTTTTCGGACCTGAAACTGAAAACACTATTATGTGAAACAACCTTTAATCCCACTATGCTACCGTCAATTCCCTTTGGGGAAGCGCGATTGTTATGAATAGATCTATTGGGGATGACACCCCCGTTCGAGTTTGACCGGATAGGCAAACGTCGAACGTATATCATATCGACTACAAGTGTCTTGGAAATACACTTGCGGGCCCTTATATATCATGCTTCTAGATGCATGCACACCTTTGTCAGTAGTTTCGGTTGCATGAGCTTGGTACTAGCATAATAGCTTTTTACTACATATAGTATCATTCACAGAGATGCTTATATGTACAACTATGGTCCAACTTGAATGTTTTAAATTAAACCTATGAACTCACCAACCTTTGTGTTGACATTTTAGCATGTTTTTCTCAGGTTTACTTATTGGCGTGGGCATTGGCAAAGGCATTCGTTGAAGACTGGCATCCAAAGTGTTTCCAAACATTTTAATACAACTTTTAATGGGACAACATATATTTTTATGGGCTCTACTTCCGCACTTTGAAACAATGATGTAAAACTATTTCTTAAATTAATCTATATTTTAAAAATGGAATAAAATTTCCATTCTTTATTGCCTTGTGTTGTGTATATTGATTTAGTAGCACCCCCATGACCCGAACGCTTCCGCTGTGAAATTTTGGGGGTGTTACACGCGTCGTCGTCGCGACTCTATGATAAGTCCTTATGCATGTCATGAAGTATATGCCTTAGATACCTGAAAATACATTGCTAAAACGGTCAACAATAATGTTGGTGAGAAATCATATGTTTATGTAAATGTTTTGTACGACTACCACAAGTATAAGTTATGTATGACCAATATGCCACATGAAAAATGATACAATTGCTATAAGCTCATGACACCGAAGCTAGACTGGTTTTAATGTTCGCCCCAACAGAGTGTTTGCCAAACAACTCTAATTCTGATATTAAATGAAATGCATCCGTTTGACCAGTTGGAATTACCAACCCGGATGAAGGAGTCACCCTCAATAGATCTATTCACTCACTCTCGCTTACTCCGTAACTAACGGTTCATGATAATGAAATGGGGACATTAATATGGCAATGAGGTAACTTAAGCAATGTAAATGATTTTGATATACTTGGGCTCGTAATAAAATGATGTGCAATGTATTCTCCCCCGTAGGTTTGAAATGAAATATAAACTTGAATAAAACGGGGCTATGAAAACTCACTTGATACAATGATTATGATGACAAAAGTGGATACACTGAAATGAGGCGCAATCTCTAACTGCAACCTATTATGAATGATTTGATCTAATATAAGTCATGATATAATGTTGTGCATGCAAACTCATATGATATCCATACCACTTGTGCATTTGAAAATAATGTTCATCGTCGAAAAATAAGTTTATAACGTCTTGTCAAGTTATAAAATACTTTACGCTTATATATGTTGAAACAACATCCCATGATAATCGTTTAGAAATAGAACAAGAATTTATAGTTTTTCGTCGTACAATAATATACTTTGACAACTCATGAAAATGACTAAGTAACCTCGCGAAGCTTAGTCGCAAAATAGTGAATATAGAGTGTTAGTGTTGAAGAATAATAGTTGTGATCGTCGTAATTCAATTACGTATATCTTGAGCGTTATAGGTCCGTTTTCTACGATTTATATATCCTTGGTTTCGTATTAATGTATACTAATATATTTTTGATAAATCAAATCATTTAGATTATGTTTAAAACTCGATTTTTCCCCTTAAAAATCCCTTGACAGCTTGTATTATTTTAGAAAATTAGTTTTCGTCGTTAAACTTAAAATTAACGTATCTTTTTCGTTATAAACCCATTTTAACCCTTTCAAGCGGCCATGGTTTCGTTTTAAAGTCTATTTTCTAAAACTATAAACCAAAATAATCCACCACTTACTGAAATTTCCAGATTTTACAAACTTGGACATACCTAAATTTTGCGTTGACGAAAATGATTTTTCTAGTGTAGAACTTGTTCTAACCCTTTCCAATCAACACCAAAACTATTATAAACCTACCATACACCTTCTTAGGGTGTCATGGGTTCCTAAACTTCTCCAAAAATGATAGGGTTCATGGGAATAAATATAGGATAATTAAAACTCATTATAAGTAGAAACACAAGTAAAAAGTGGTATGATTCATAACATAGTTGCATGTTTTTGCTAATAGATCATGAAAATATAAAAAGTAGTAGTTCAAAAGAGTAGGAAAAATTTATCACAAGCTTACTTGGGTGATGATGAATTTTTGAGAAAAGTATACCTAATAATCTTGAGGTTTTTATTTCAAAACCCTAACTAGATTACTACTAGAACTTGTTTAACACTTGATCTAGAAAAAAAAATATGGTTTCTTCTTCTTGTTCTTGCTTGGCCGATCATCAACAAAGGAAGGAGAGGGTTTCTTGCATTTTTACACCTTTTAGTATGTGATACTATGTATTTTAGATTATTAAACTACTTGTATAACACAAATATCTAGTCAAAGTAGAGTATGTGTACACTTATTTAGTCAAGATTTTTAATAAAAAGGATGACAAGGGGGGGGGTCGGCAAGGGCATAATGGGAAGGTATGAGGTGTATTTTTTATAGTTAAATGTATTTAGAGTTAAGTATAGTGTATGTTTTGTACATATAATTAGTTATTTAGTGTACCGTTAGCTAGAAATCGATTTTAACGTAACAAAGTAAAATATATCGAAGTCATAAAAATTAAAAAAAAATATTTCTCGCAAGTATTGAGTGAATAAATAATTATCGAATATAATTTACGAAAACCGTCGTAAATATATATATATAATAATTTATATAACAAAATAAATTCAAAACATCGGGTAACTAATCATATAATTTTTATAGTCTTAAAATGAGTATAAAAATATATCAGGACAATTGTCGGAAGTGTCGGATCAATTATTCAAAATAAATGATCGTGCGATAGCGTTTATTTAATAATTAAATATACGTTAATTAAATATGCAAACCCATGCATGAACTAATATGAAAATGATGTTACTGATGATATGTAGACTAACTCTAGTCTATATGTAATATTCTCAATGATGTTCCATGAATACGCAGCTTAACCCTTACAGTTACGCGTATTTGATACTCGTGAACCTAGTTTACGAAAAATGATAAATAGTAACCATGAATAGTGATTTTTCTCCGGGAATGAATAGTGTTTCGTGAATAGTAAAATTTTAAAATAACCTCTCAAAGTCGCAAACTGACTTCAAAAATGATAAATAGTAAAATGATGAATAGTAACCAGTGAATAGTAAATTCCCGAGATTAATAGTAAATTTGAGAAATGACCTGAAATTACGATTTGTCACAGAATAGTTTCAAACAATATTTCTTCATAAAAGTCCGGTTTCTACAATAATAAGTGGTGATCTAAAGATTTAATGTTATGTCATGGTATGATTTTCTTTAAAACTCAAAGATCTTACAAAATGAATTTATTTTTCTGTTCTTGTTTGATTGTGAAATTGTTTTATTTAACTTAAAGATCTCTTAAAACTATCATACCTGACACAAAAAATCTTTAATGTCTATAATTGGTCCTCATCAGTCAATTTCAAAAATTTAATCAAGCCACGTCTTTCCGCAAAATTTTCGAAATGATTTAAATCAACTGAGATCACAAATCTCAAAAGGTATGAAATTTTTGATCGGGGGAGAGATCGTGATTTAAATCTCAAATCGGTTTTAAAGGATAATTGTTTCAAAAGCACTCCTTCCTTCATGTGTCAAACGATTTCAAATACATGATACACATGATTGAGGAGGAGCATTTAACCTAAACCAGAAGAGTATTTAAACAAGGCCACATTTTCTCCCATGTTTTCTAAACCTTATTAAATCACTTGGGATCCAAAATCTCAAAGGGTTTGATATTTTTGATCGGGGGAGAATTTGTGATTTAATTATGAAATCTAATAAAAGATGTAACACCCCCAAATCTCAGTACAACGGAAGACTTAATCAAGTTTTCGGGGCGTTACTATTGGATTGGTATCGCACACAAGTATAGCAAGAAGATAGTCATTTATCATTCAAAGCCAATCCCGAAACTTGTTATTCAAAACATTTAGTTCAAAAGTGTAAATATTAGGCCCAAAACATAATTTAATAAGATAGGTCCCCAAAGTTTATCAGAGTCAGAAATGATCCTTGCACCCCGCCTTCTTGCCAAGCTTCCACCGATCACGTATTCCAAACACCTCTCAAATTCCTGAGAAATTATGCTAAAAGGTCAAACTACTGGTGAGTTCATAGGTTTAAGTTCAACAAAATCATAGTGGACCAATAAGAGTTGATTTGCTATGCAAGACCTAAGATAGATAAACACCGTTTTCACACCGATCCATGCCGGATCACCAATCATAATGCACGTCCCGCATCCAGGGACAACTCGAGCTTCGCGACTCTAGTCGGCAGACTGCCGTGGCAAAATCTAGAACAATTGCCAACCCCGGACTAGGTCGATGTAGAAGTCTATTCTTAGTTAGGCACGGCTAACCTAAACTAAGGCAACAACTACCACACATCTATCTAAACAGTCAAGCATATCAGCAAATCCAAAATAGTTTTCACTTTCCAAAAACAACAGCATGATTCTCACCCCAAAATAGTTCAAAACGTAGTTAAAACGTATATAAAAGTGGGGCTATGAAACTCACCTTTGCCACAGCAATGCACGAATTCACTATTGACACGACTGGCATCTAAAGTTAATCTCCATGGCATCCAAAAGAATGTACGACATGTACAACAGAATAGTTGTGACGCAACCTAATGCGTATACCATATTCTTAGAATACAGCTCATACAATAAAGAAATCAATAGAAAGTAATGTGTTGTAGTTTTCGTGGATCATTCATTTCATTACTTTCAAAAGTACATTATCGTTCCCAAAAGTTCATAATTAATATCTCAAAAGTTTGGTTTTAACGTTTCGTGTGGTGGTAAGAAACATAGACGCGACGTACAACTCACGCGAAAGAAGGGCAAACATCGACAAAATCGAGACATATAGACCATAACTCACGCCAAAAAGGGAAGAGACATTGACCAAGTTGAGAAATACCGACAATACTCAAGCTAGTCAAAGACTAGGAAACGACAACAGCTATTTATGAAATATAAATAAGTTAATTGACAAGTTTCGGCAATTTACCCAACAATTCCCAAACATACGTGTTCAATAATAAAAGATAAATTTCCATTTATTGCTCAATTACTAAAGGTATCTCAATTGTTATTCATAATCGTACAAGTCTACCCGAAATTACTTCATATAAGGTATAGTGAATAGTGTACTATAGATGACACGTTCGTTTATTCCAACGTTTCCAAATCAATACGACTTCAATAAGATATATTATCAAAATAATATTTCCAACAAGTTTATAAAAGCTAGCAGGTGAAATAAAACACGAGTTACCATCGTATTTAACAAGGGTTTATAATAGATTAAACCATATCCGTTCATAATATATATATAGTTATATCATTCCATAGTAGCGTAGATGTGAAAACAGAATATTCGGCTTTATCGCAAAACAATTATACTAAACTCATTTGAACCAAAACGTTTAATAGAATACAACATACTAATCAATATAAATGTCATCAAAAAGTTTATAAAATATACTTTGTATTTATAAAACACAAGTCATTCTCGTAGTCACTAAAGACTTTTAGTTAAAAATCGTATTTGTCGATATAAAGTCGCCACGTGCTTTAGAAAACATGAACTATTGTCATAATAAACAAGGGTTTATAATCAAACGAAACCGTATTTATTAACAATATCTATCTAATTATCTCGTTATTAGTTAATATATGATGATAAAATATTTGGACTCATTTAAGTCACACGTTTAATAAAGTATGGCTTAACCAATATAACTTGTATAACAAGCGTTATTCCAAATTTATAAAACATAGTTGAACCTTACAAGTTATAACGTATATGAAATATTCATATCAGTTATTACTTACATAGCTTAGATTCTTTAATGTTACCACATCATTTTTATAAGTGCTTATTAAAGCAAGTCTATTATCATGTACCATGATAGTTCTATCCCGTTATCGATGCTTAATTAATTAGATTCACGTTTTCCAAGTTAACACATTGACAAGTTACTAGTTAGCCGTCAAACTCACATCTTCTAACACTTTCTTTACCTTCGGTATTGATACATAACTAGTTTGTTAAGAGTATATGTTAGTTCGTTATAATATGTCTTGGTCCAATATCGAAGGTATACTAGTTCATTTACTTGACCAACCTACACATGTATAATCATTCAACAATGGCTTTAGTCCATCACAACCCAACCAATAACTATATGAGTTATGCAAAACCATAATGTGATCACAAAATTTATTCCTAAACTTGTAAATAATGCCATGTTTATAATCTTTATGCCTATGACCAATATCTCAAAATAATAGGACTCGCCACACGACGACTTCGCATATCGTGGCTAACACCAACACATTAACACAACCCGACCATGGGTCCTTGACCCACTTCGATGACCCATTTTAGTTGGATCGACCCGACCCGTATGGGTTGACCCGTTCCTCCACTCATCGAAACAAAACAACAAATATCACTAAAATGATTTCTCTTTATACCACATTAATTCGAGACTAAGAATATATCCGAACACCAAAATAATTCCGAATCTAAACCGCTATTACCACACGAACGATTTATTAAAATGTTTAACCCGTTTTCTAATCGTTTTCCAAACTTGTTTATCCAGTTTTTATCTACGAAACTTTAACACAAACGATACTAAAAATCAATGAGACAGAAAATAAATGGAAAATCAAATGGTTGTGTCATGGGGTTACCGAGAGAAAAAGGTGACAAGAGACGAGGTTGTGATGGCATCTTTATACGAGTACAACTCGTATTAACCAAGCTTGGAACCCCTCAAAACGTTTCTCCTCAAACCCTAAAATTTTCGAATCTAAATAATTAGATTTAGGGCGCGTCTTCTTGATCCGTGGCATGTGGGTTACAAAAACGTAACCACAATTGCCCGATCTATCATCTATGTAGGATCGTGAATATTATGTTGTTTGATGATTCGGGTGGTCTAGGATGATGATAGTATATGAATGCCATGGTTAGAGAGATGAAGAGAGTAGAGAGGGAATTCTAGAGAGATAAATAAAAGTGTAAAAGGTTAGATTAGAACTTTCAACCCTCTACCTTGGAAGGTAGAGGGTATTTATAGGTTACAAACTAAACGACCTCCTGACGGCCTGTGGATCAGGTATACAGTGGGTAAAGACCCGTCCTTCCTCCACGGTGTTACACTAAACTATACTATGCTACAAACTGACTAATTAACTACTAAATAACATAAATAACTACAAGTCTATGAGCTAACTTATGCTAGACCATAATTGGGGTGACCGACACTTTAACATGGAATTTCCAATTCCTAACAATCTCCCCCTAAGGGAGGTCACCCCATGAAATACATTTTGCATCCTAGCATTCTTTCTTTGTCTTTGTTCTTGAGCTCGTAGACTTCAATTCTTCAATTCCGCAATCTTTGTGCTTTAGTAGCGATTCTTCAAAGTCCGCATGATTTGTACTTTCAGTGGAGGCCTTTGAACTGATCCACATCTTAGATGATCTTCGAGCTTTCTTTGAGATCGTCAGCCACAGTAAATCTCTGGATCACCTTTGTAGTGTTGCCTTCATGTGAAGTTGTGACTTTCGGACCGACATGCTCACACTTTCTGGATCATGACATCTTTCCATCAGAGTAGCGGAAGCTTTACTGGTACATGATATTTGCAGCGTAGCGAGAAGCATAGTATAGAAATATCGAGCGGTTTATGTAGATATGCACCAGTCATGATTTCTTCAATTAAGTGTGGATGCTTGTGAGCATGCGGCTTTGGATTGACTCCTCAATTCTGATCACCTGCAATCGTCGGGGTGTACCTGCATACGACAGTTATCAATAAAGCACACGAAAGTGTTTTTGATCACTTTCGTTGAATTGAGGTACACGGCCCACGGTTCCCCACTGATCAGTACAAGTACGGCCCACGGTTTGACAGGGTTTCGCAGTTGTTCTAGCCGTTCTCAAACTGGAATGTCTCAAAGAAGACAACACGGAGTGAGTGAACCAGTGAATTGAGATTCACTGATTGATGAAACATTGATTTGAAAACAATCGTGTATTGCTTGAAGAAAGATTTTTGCAATACGACGAAGGTTTTATGAGAAAGATCAATTTTCAATCAAAATACTTTTTGTATTAGAGAATGAGTACACATTCAATGTGCTAGTGAAAAGAGGAGATTCGCACATCGAACGGTTTTTCTAAAAGTATTTTTCAATCAGAGATACTTTTTGTGTTTGAAAACATGAATACACATTCGACGTGCTAGAGAAAAGAAGGTTTGCACATTGAACGGTTTTTCCAAAATTATTCGTCAATTCATTTCCTGGACCAAGGTTGATTCAAGAATGAATCGCCCCATTGTTTCTATCCAGTTGTCACAAGCTTGATCTTACGAGAAGATCTCACATGTCACCCACCAAGAGCTTGTTTGATGTTGGCTCTAGAAGGATTTCCATCTTCATCGTGAATATTTTCATATCACTCGGATGTTCTGGAAATACCACAAGGATAATGCGTAGGACTCTTAATATATTCTTACTTTCCACATTGTGTGAAACAACAAGTCTTCATTAATTTTGTGTCCTAATGAGATATTGTGGATGATCTCTAGGCTTTAGACTCAATAGTGCACATTTGGTTCCTATGCCGGAGACTAGGGAGAGGGTCTCCTTCTTCAATATCAACAATCTCTAAGAGAGAGTCGATAGATAATGTCGGTTCCTCGTGAGAATGAAACAAGCCCTTTTAAGAGGAACTTGAGTAGCTTTGGAAGTTTAGTGCAGTGCGTCAATGGGTCCATGACGTCTTGTCTTCAATAACGGCGTTACCTTGGTAACCACCAGTAGCATATGTATTGAACCCGGTTACTGCCCTAAGGTTGAATTATTGGAGGGCTATTTCTTTTCACCCTTTTCACATTTATTTCTTTTTCATTCTTCAACCCCTTCAGTGCTTACCAAGATTTCATAACTAGAACCTTGTTGGGTTTATTCCAGTTCTAGCTCTATCTCAGTCCGCACTCTTCCCATATCTCACCTTTCTCCTTTTTTCATTATACCTAAAGACTCTACACTATCTAGTGGATTGTCCCTGGGTAGATCCCTTCGGTTCTGGCGGATCATGGGAACTAATACCTAACCTCACCATCCTTATAACTCCATACATAAAGTAAAATGGTCGGTCTTTTGGTACAGTTCATTCTTCCTTGAAACCAATTGAAAAAAATCATTTGGAAAATCAATCAAGGTAGTTGTGATACGAGATCAAAGAATTTTGTACCTTAATAGTTTTGATCATTTAGAAATGCTCCCCCTCAACATGTGCATATGATTATGAAATTGTTTACCACATGGAGGCAAGAGTTCTTTAGAAATAATTTCTTTGATCACAATTTCCGTGGAAAAAGCCATTTGATTTTCTTGGTAAATTCTCCCCCTCAATATGTGCATAGGATATTTGAAATCATTTTATCAAATAGAGGCAAGAGTTCATTTGAAGCACAATTACGATCACAAAACACTATTTAGAAAACCATTTGCTCCCCCTCAATATGTGCATCGATAAACGAAAGAGTTTAGCACATATTAGAGAGAACTTGCACTTTGAATCAAAGCGATCATCATTTATCAAATTTCATATTAAATCACAAATTCTCCCCCGATCAAAAATATCAAACCCTTTGAGATTTTGGATCCAAAGTGATTTAATAAGGTTTAGAAAACATGAGAGAATATGTGCCTGATTAAAAACTCTTTTGGTTTTTGGTTAAATGCTCCTCCACAATCATGTGCATTATGTATTTCAAAATCGTTTGGCACATGACGGAAGGAGTGCTATTGAAACAATCACCCTTTAAAACCTTTTTGAGATTTCAATCACGATCTCTCCCCCGATCAAAAATTTCATACCAATTGAGATTTTTGATCCCGATTGATTTAAATTATTTGGAAAATTTTGGGGGAAAGACGTGGCAAGATTTAATTTTGAAAAACGACTGATAAGGATCAATATAGGACATTTAAAGATTGTTAGTGTCAGGTATGATAGTTTTTAAGAGATCCTTAAGTAAAATAAAATGAATTCACAATCAAACCAGAACAGAAAACATTTCATTTTGTAAGATCTTTGAGTTTTAAAGAGAACCACACCATGACATAACATTAAATCTTTACATCACCACTTTGTTTTTGTACAAACCGGACTTTTATGAAGAGATATTGTTTGAAAATAATTTATTTTAAATCACTCTCCCCCTCAATCGATGACCATAGTCGTTGATTGAGTAACTTAGATTTTGATAAAAAAAAATGAAGTCCGGTGATTTTCAAAATTTAGTCCAATTTATTTTCAAAACAATAATTTTACAATTGTTTTAAGAAAAATGGTATCATCACTATTTTCCTGCACAAAGAAACGTTAGGTGGTGAAGCTGCTTGAGTTGATGTTGCTGCTGTAGGGCTTGGAAGAAAAACCGTCTGCTAATGCAGTGAGACTTCTTACGTTGCATTTTAATGCCAACTGAGGTCAAATTAAGCTCCGTTTTTTCAATCACTTAGAAGAAAACCATCTGCTGATGCAGTGAGACCTCTTACGTTGCATTTATGCCAACTTTCCATGGAAGTCAAATTAAGCTCCGTTTCTTCATTTGCCAACCCAAGATATAGTTACCCTTTCCTTTCGGCATCCAATCATCATATTATGTGGGATCCGGATCGGGAACATTCTTATACCAAAATACCTGCATACGTTAGTGAACACAAGCAGATATATGGTGGTCGACATCACCCAAACAGCAATCGACTAATCAAAGTCAATAAAACATATCAATCAGTTCATATAAAGCATGGGAATAATGTGTTCATCAAACTCTAATCATCTAATCCTAACAATCTTATCCTAGGCACCTAGTCCTTCAACATAGGTTAACATCATTTTTAATTAAGCATATTAGGATAATTAGATAAGTCCGATAGATGATATAAATTTGAAAACATTCTCCCCCTCAATCAATGACTCATTTTTTGAAAAGTTTAAAAGCGCTGAAGTCATTGATTAAGATTACAAATTTTATAAAAACTCTGAATCTGATTGTTTTGAAAGCAACTCATTTTCCACCAATTTTTGAATACAGCAAATATTTTTCTGAAGAATTTTAGACGGAAAAAAATTTGTGTAGGAACAAAGATCCTTCGACATACTTTCCTCAAATTTGTTTTTAGGATAAGTGCACGAAATATTTGAAAATTGGTTTAGCGCAGAACTTTCCTCTTTGAAGAGCGGGTTGCTATCGAAATAATAGCAAGCCATGATTTTAAGCACGGTCACGATGCGAAATAGCGCAAGCCATAGATTGTGACATGTTTTGAAAAAGAATATTTACACCTCCTGCTCGAACTTCATCTATGGTCCCGTGCCATTATTGAATGACATTTCTAAGACTGTAGATGTTATCGATACCAGAAGACATGTCTTGAGAAAACCTATTTTTGGTATTTTTCAAATTTTCTGATTTTTATGGATTTTTGAAGGTTTTATATTTTTCTATTTTGTTTTGCTGGTTTTATATTTTTGTATTTGGTTTTTCAGATAAATATATACAAAGATAGATTAGATGATATAGTTTAAGAAGATGATGATACGAGTACCGAGATAAGGATATCGAGCAGCCCCATTGTAGAAGATAGAAGTCATCATCCCTAAAATTTTCACCACCAAAGCTTTCGAGGCTCTTGCATTGAAGAAAGAAATTGAACCATCTGAAAGTGACACTTTGGCAGCTTCCCCCCAAACCGAAAATCCTATAGCTGAGCAGATTCAAAGCTTTCTTTCAAGCTTCTCTTAGCCAGGTGCACAAAGAAGCACACCATTATCATTGAACCCGCTGCTCCTTTTAAGAATAAGTCCCGTGATTCTTCGTTCGAGGTTATATCATCCAATAACAACAGCAACGTATCATCCCACACATAAAACAATCTTCTCAAATTTCTTTTTCTTCGACGTCTAAAGCAATCCATTCCAAAAGATGTCAAGAGACCACTTCCCCCGAGTAGTTGAATTGATGCAGTCAGTCTCTTAGACTAGAGCTCACGAACCCGAATACACATATACCCGAAGACAGAGAAACTTATACCATCGAAGTAGCAGATTAAGTCCGATAGCCAAAGAATAACCCAGATGAATACTTTTCTCTCCCACGAAGAAAGTCTATGAAGCTCAAGAACCCGGAAGTACCGAATGCCCAAAGAGAGAATAACCGATAACATTGATGAAGCAGGCCGAATCACTGATTATCTCTGCGGAGGACTATCTCTGCGGATCTTCAACTCCGAAATAAGTGATTATATCTCTGAGTCACTGATTAAGCTCTCAAGTGAGACAGATGAGCATCCCTAATGTACAAAATCTCTCTCCCTTGATGATTGCGATAACATCGAAATCATCACACACTTGTGTACCTCTTTTATCTTCAGAAACTTTCTTTTACATCACTTCCCCTACGTCGTTGGAATAATAACACTAAAAGCCAACCATGAGTCAAACCTTGAGTTTCTCTGCGGTAATGACAATAGTCTTCCCGGGATATCTTCAATCACTTAGAAGAATTAAGTTCATCAAGTTTACTCACTTTGTGTTTAGATTTGTGTCTCTGATCCGCGCCAAACCGTCAAGTTTTCTCACGCAAGCCGACCACTTGTGAATGACCAACTGTAAGAAACTTAAAACGGCTCAGACACAGGATGCAATGAAGATCTGGGGAGTATAGGGTTTCCCCGGGTCGTTATGTCCCAGCGAGCTATGCAATGGATCACCAAACGTATAGTGATCGAGAAATTTGAACAGAAAAAGGGATTGAATGATTATAACTACGGAAATAGCCTATAATTACAAAGGCTTAAATACAAATTAAAGGAAATTAAAAAGATAAAAAAAAATATTAAATAAATGCTATCACTATTTGCAAAATGATGTTTTTGATTTTATGATTTTATAAAACTGAATTAAAAACTACGCGACGTACAATGAAAATGTGAAACTAAATCAATATAAATCCTAAAAATATGAAATTGACATTTTTACAATCCTAATGATAAAATAAAATTTATAGAAAAAGAAAATTATTTTTAACACTATTAAATTAATTATTATTAATTAAAAACTATTTTTAACTATTTAATAATAACCTAAAATACAAGAAAATATGAAATAAGGCTAGAAAAATAAAATTATGACTTAGAAAAATCTAAAATATCAAAAGAGAATTTTCAAAACTATTTTTATATTTTTCTGAATATTTTTGTATTTTCTATGAATTAAAAACTATTAAAAACTAATTAAATTATTTAAAAATACAAATTTTACTAAGAAAAATCTAGAAAAATATTTTTTTGACTTTTTATATTTATCTTAACTTAAGAAAAATGAAAAATTATTTTTTTGAACCTTTTCTTAATTAATGGGATTTAAAGCTAATTAAAAATGCTTAAAAACTAATTAAAATGAAGAAAAATAGCAAACTATCTTGGAAAAATCTGAAAAATTCAAGAAAACTCTAAAATATTATTATGATTCTAGGAAAAATATAAAAACAGGGTGTTGTGTTGTGGAATATGAAACTGCAAGGATAAGTGCTTAAGAATAAGCACTTAGATTAAGCTAAAAGGACCAAACAAGCACCAAACTGATACAGAAGCTTGAATAAGCTAAAATAACTCTAAAGCAACTAAAAACAACAAGCCTAACCCACAGAATTGCTAAATACCAAGATTTGATGAAATTGAGACCAAGTGCTAATAACATTCTGAGGCCAACTTTGGGCTTAAAAATAAGCAACTAGATAAGCTGAAAACTAGAAAACAGAAGAAGGGACTTGAAGGAGACCTGGCCAAGTATGTCTAAACCAAAGACCAGACCTTGGTGAGCCAAGATGGGTCCTGTGCAAGCCTTGCACACACCACTGCACTCGGTGTTAATCGAGTCAGTTTCACTGAGTCAATTAAGCTCCAATTGACAAGCCATTTTGGGTCTTATAAAAATTTGACAAAAATATATAAAATTGACAATAATAAAATAGACCAAGGGAAGTTTTGAAAACCACAATTTTCACTGATATTGGCTCAGAAATGAGTCCAAGAAAATTCAACCTATTTTGGCCAAAACTGAGTTATTGCAAATTTTGACTTTTTGAAAGATTTGAAAGGTTGACTATTTTGAAGTTTGATCTTGATTTATAGACTGAATAAGATGTTAATTGGTGAAATAAGACTAATGCGATCTATATCTAAGTAAATAAAACACAAAACAAGCTTTTGCTTGTCCAAAACCACCACAGTTAAGATGTTGAGACAGATTTATTGGATTTTGACTTTTTGAGCTTTGCAGGCACAAGTTAAAGACAGATATGAGCATGAAATAGCTACACAAGCATGAAACAACAGAAACCTACCACTGCATAAACCTAAATCACAGACAAAGCTTTAAATCCAAACACACCATAAAACATTGATTTGCAATGAAAATTACTCAAACTCTTGAACCAACTAGCATTAATGATCAAACTGAGTTAAGACATCCTAAATACAACTAAATAAACACATAAAAACCAATGGTGACCACAGATACACATACAAGCAAAATATGCAAATTGACTTGAAAATTGAAAATGAGAAATTCACTCACATGTGTCGAGCTGGTATGCAGGCTAAAACCAAACCCCAATACCACTATACTAAACCATTTCCAACCCAAATCCAAGTCTTTGCAACACCCAAATCATCACCAAACTGCTTGAACCAAGATTTCACACGCATTGACTTTCTTTGACCATTTCACAAATTTGCTTAAAACTGATAAGCAAGCTTATCCAAGGTTAAAATAAGCTTAAATAAGCTTATTTGATTTTAACTTAAGCTTATGAGAAGCTTGGACATAAAATTTGAGACTGAAAATTTCCACAGTAAACTATAAACTTGGAACTTATATGAAAACTTGAATTGATACACAAAAGTACAATACAATGATGTTTTAACTTAAATGAGATACAAATAAACTGAAACTACAACATTTTGGCTTAACTAGAACATTAATTTAAAAAAAACGACATTTAAGAAAAATTATTAAAACTAACTACTCCCTTAGCTTGCTTCTTCTCTCTCTTTTATAGCTCCAAGTTGTTTCTCTCACTTCCCTGATTGTTTCCCACCACTTTCCATAACCATTAGATCACTTTAGTGAATCCTGGCCCTTGATTGCATTTTGGCGGGAGATTGGTTTTTAACAGCTGGATGAGTTTGAGTGTTTGGGGAGGGGATGCAATTAATGTATCTTGGATTGTTATGTTTGGAGTGATAAGGTGGGTGGAAAAATGAGCTGGAGGAGGGGGTTGTGTGTTGCGTGAGGATTTGCAGAAGTTGGGGAGAAGACGGCATTTGGCGCGAGTTGGGATTTTGACCGTGTTGACTAGAGGTTTAATATAAAAAGGGGTCACAAAGCAGGGGTCCAAATGTAGAATGGCAGGGGTCCAATTGTTTTGACAAGTCCAAAGGGTGTAAAGGCTTATATGGCAAGGACTAATTTGCAATTTCTGAAATATCAAGGACTAAATCTGCCAAATTTGCAAAGTTGCTCCAAGGCACTAAAAGTGACAAGTTTTAATAATACAAGGACCAAACTTGACATTTTCCAATTTCCAAGGACCATTTTTGCCAATTTTGAAACTTGGAGGACCAAACTTGTAATTTCTCAAAATTTTTTATATCTTTCACCAAAGGACTAATTTTGACAAGTTATGATTTTAAAAGGACCTTTGGTGATTTTTCTTTTGAAATTAAGGCTCAGGGACTATTTTTGACAATTTTTGAAACTTGGGGGACTGAAACTGCCAATTATGCAAACTTTGCTCATTTTTCATTTGTTTTAAACATTTTGCATCTGAAACATATAAAATGCAATTTTGGAATATTTTCAGATTTTGATGCATTTCTGAGCATTTTTAAACGTTTTGCGATTCAGATTGACCCAAAATGATGAGTATTTACACACTCATCAATCCCCCACACTAAACTATTGCTAGTCCCTAGCAATCTTTTGAGAAAAACTTAATGGATTTGAGTCTCTTTACCAAAAGCCATTACTTCTGGAGTAGCCAAATGTTTTAGTTTAGGTAAGAACCATGGTACACTGATAACCATGTGATTTTGAGCAAACCACCAGCTTTCAACGGATTTGATTTGTCTTTACCAGAAGCCGTTTGCTCTGGACTAGCCAACTCTTCACTTTTTAGGATATGGTGAGCTGAATACCATACAATTTTGGGCAAATTGCAAGCCGTCAACGGATTTGAGATATCTTTACCAAGAGCCGTTTGCTCCTGGATTAGCCAATCCTTTTGTTTATTAGACATGGCAGACTGATAACCAAATGAGTAAGTGCAAAACACTTACTCCAAAAAAAAATTTTGGCCAAAAACGGGGGAATTGGGTGGTATAATTACATAATAAAATTCGTGAGAATCCCCCCCACACTTAGAAATGAATATTGCCCTCAATATTCAAAGTACCGGCGGTTATGCCGAAACTGAGAACGTAAAAGGGAAATACTACGGCCATTATTTGAAATATTTTTTTTTTTTTTAAACTCTTATATATATACAACATGTGGGGCATCACCCCCACACTAGGGTGGTACACACGGGTGAAAACCCATGTTTAGCTACTGTTTTTGATTACCGAGTCGCTAGCTTGACTCGACCCCGAATTAATTTGTTCATGGGGAAGTAAGTGGAAGAGACAATCTCCATCGGACTTTCATTCAAGATGTTTGGACAAACATTTGAAGCACGTGAAAGTTCCACACCGATGAGATATAGAGAGAACCGGCTCAAAAATGATAAATGAAAATGCTGGGGTCAAAGATAGTGTCTTCATTCCCGAAGGAGTGAAGATGAAGAGAAATCACAAGATATTTAAGGAAAGGAAGAAAGATTTTGATAACAATCAAGATCCATTCTTCATCCTCAAATGTAGACATATCGGGAGGAAGGGTGAGGGTAGTATCATTAATAAGCAAACTCATACGATAGAGTACACCTTCCTCCGAGCCAATATCATCCTCAAGATCAAAATAGAAATGATCATGTTCCGGAGGAGATATGTCATGAGAGAGTTCACCGGAGAACTCTTCATGAAGAGAATCATTCACATGAAGTGAAATTGTGAACTCTTGTTCCATTGTGGGCTCATCACTATCCTCGGTCTGAGTATCATAGAGTGGATTCTCAGAAACTAAAGTGAATTCAGAGTTGAATTCAAATAGAGGATTGGTGAAAGTAGCTTTCAATGTTTCGGGAACAAAGTGATCATTATTCTCTATTGGATTGTTGGGATAAGAAGTGAGTGAACGATCATTGATGTGAGTGAGTTCATCGGAGAACTCCTCAAGAAGAGGATCAGCATCAGATTGTGAAAGTGATGCCTCAACATACTCGATGTTTCCATAGGAAGTACAATCGTCGCTAACATCGGAGAAAGTTTCAAAATGATCTTTTGAACACTCAAGAGGGGAAAGAGAATCACACATATGATCAGAAGTTCCCTGTGACTCTCTCGGGATTGGGACAAGGTTCTCAACACTAGACTTTATGAATTCGTCCGATTCCTTTTCAGGAACAGTGTCAAGATGCTCGTCCCCATGTTCAGAGAGTGAGTGGGAGCTTCGGGTATGATAGCAGTTGTTTGAGAATGAATCTCAACTGCTGGGATATCAACCGATGAACTTGATGAATCTTTATAGAATTGAAGGATATCAAGTGTATCCTCATCATCACTGTCATCAGGAATAAAATGAAATTGAGAGCTAGATCTGGCTGCTTTTTCTTTTGCAATTGATTCCCGATAGATTTTTCAAACGCAGTTTGGGAATTTATTTCACACGCTCTTGCTAACAATTCTTCCATGGATTTTTGATTTGGATTATCTTGGGAATGTTTACATTCCTTCAAATCTTTCACTAAATCCAAAAGATCAAGGAGAAGATTTTGAGGAAGTGGCTCAGGCTGAGGTGGTGCCTGATTTATTTGGTATTGTAGAGGTTGGTCATGATACGAAGAGTTGTAATTGTTACAAGGAAATGGATTCCTTGTTTGACAATCAGAGCTACAGTTTGGACCTCCACAATACTCACAACAGTAAAACTGATGTAGCTGTGAGTTATATGTGTGGTAGTCATAATTGTTATCAGGAACCTGCTCATAGACAAGCGTGTTTTCCGATTGACAATCGAACTGGAGTGTGAACCACCACAAGACTCACAACAAGAAAACTGCTGAGTCTCACAGTGTGGTAGCCGATGGAATAAATCAGTTGTGTTATGGTAGGAATAGGGATCTTGGTTATAGACGCACCCGTTTCCTGACTCCACCATGCTACAACTGGGGCAATTGCCACCATTATAAGGACCACCACACCATTGACAACAAAGAGGGTGAGGATAAGACATAGAAAGAATCAAATGTTTTCAGAGGGGTAGGGATGAAGAATCAAAGATGTGAGAGGGTAAAGATGGATATTTTTGGATTTTTGGATAAACATTTTGTAAAAATAAGAAAGAAAATCTTTTTGGGTTTTTGATTTTTATAAGAAAATATAAATACATACAAATGGTATAAACAAGGAGTGAATATTCAAATCACTAATCTGCTAGACGGAAGATAATCAGCACAGCTCCACGGCAGCGGCGCCAAAAATTTGATCCGCGCCAAACCGTCAAGTTTTCTCACACAAACCGGCCACTTGTGAATGGCCGACCGTAAGAAACTTAAAACGGCTCAGACACGAATGCAATGAAGATCAGGGGAGTATAGTGTTTCCCCGGGTCGTTATGTCCCAGCGAGCTATGCGAAGAATCACCAAACGAATAGTGATCGAGAGATTTGAACGGAAAAAGGAATTTGAATTATTATAACTAAAGAAAAAGTACATAAACTACAGGGGCTTAAATGCAAATTAAAGGAAATTTAAAAAGATAAAAAAATATTATTAAATAAACGCTATCACTATTTGCAAAATGATGTTTTTGATTTTATTATTTTATAAAACTGAATTAAAAACTACGCGACGTACAAATGAAAATGTGAAACTAAATCAATATAAATCCTAAAAATATGAAATTGACATTTTTACAATCCTAATGATAAAAGAAAATTTATAGAAAAAGAAAATTATTTTTAACACTATTAAATTAATTATTATTAATTAAAAACTATTTTTAACTATTTAATAATAACCTAAAATACAAAAAAATATGAAATAAGACTAGAAAAATAAAATTATGACTTAGAAAAATCTAAAATATCAAAAGAGAATTTTCAAAACTATTTTTATATTTTTCTGAATATCTTTGTATTTTCTATGAATTAAAAACTATTAAAAACTAATTAAATTATTTAAAAATACAAATTTAACTAAGAAAAATCTAGAAAAATATTTTTTTGACTTTTTATATTTATCTTAACTTAAGAAAAATGAAAAATTATTTTTTTGAACCTTTTCTTAATTAATGGGATTTAAAGCTAATTAAAAATGCTTAAAAACTAATTAAAATGAAGAAAAATAGCAAACTAACTTGGAAAAATCTGAAAAATTCAAGAAAACTCTAAAATATTATTATGATTCTAGGAAAAATATAAAAAAAGGGTGTTGTGTTGTGGAATATGAAACTGCAAGGATAAGTGCTTAAGAATAAGCACTTAGATTAAGCTAAAAGGACCAAACAAGCACCAAACTGATACAGAAGCTTGAATAAGCTAAAAGAACTCTAAAGCAACTAAAAACAACAAGCCTAACCCACAGAATTGCTAAATACCAAGATTTGATGAAATTGAGACCAAGTGCTAATAACAGTTCTGAGGCCAACTTTGGGCTTAAAAATAAGCAACTAGATAAGCTGAAAACTAGAAAACAGAAGAAGGGACTTGAAGGAGACCTGGCCAAGTATGTCTAAACCAAAGACCAGACCTTGGTGAGCCAAGATGGGTCCTGTGCAAGCCTTGCACACACCCTGTGCAGACTCAGTGTTAACTGAGTCAGTTGCACAGGGCAATTAAGCTCCAATTGACAAGCCATTTTGGGTCTTATAAAAATTTGACAAAAATATATAAAATTGACAATAATAAAATAGACCAAGGGAAGTTTTGAAAACCACAATTTTCACTGATATTGGCTCAGAAATGAGTCCAAGAAAATTCAACCTATTTTGGCCAAAACTGAGTTATTGCAAATTTTGACTTTTTGAAAGATTTGAAAGGTTGACTATTTTGAAGTTTGATCTTGATTTATAGACTGAATAAGATGTTAATTGGTGAAATAAGACTAATGCGATCTATATCTAAGTAAATAAAACACAAAACAAGCTTTTGCTTGTCCAAAACCACCACAGTTAAGATGTTGAGACAGATTTATTGGATTTTGACTTTTTGAGCTTTGCAGGCACAAGTTAAAGATAGATATGAGCATGAAATAGCTACACAAGCATGAAACAACAGAAACCTACCACTGCATAAACCTAAATCACAGACAAAGCTTTAAATACAAACACACCATAAAACATTGATTTGCAATGAAAATTACTCAAACTACTGAACCAACTAGCATTAATGATCAAACTAAGTTAAGACATCCTAAATACAACTAAATAAACACATAAAAACCAATGGTGACCACAGATACACATACAAGCAAAATATGCAAATTGACTTGAAAATTGAAAATGAGAAATTCACTCACATGTGTCCAGCTGGTATGCAGGCTAAAACCAAACCCCAATACCACTATACTAAACCATTTCCAACCCAAATCCAAGTCTTTGCAACACCCAAATCATCACCAAACTGCTTGAACCAAGATTTCACTGCACAGTTGACTTTCTTTGACCATTTCACAAATTTGCTTAAAACTGATAAGCAAGCTTATCCAAGGTTAAAATAAGCTTAAATAAGCTTATTTGATTTTAACTTAAGCTTATGAGAAGCTTGGACATAAAATTTGAGACTGAAAATTTCCACAGTAAACTATAAACTTGGAACTTATATGAAAACTTGAATTGATACTCAAAAGTACAATACAATGATGTTTTAACTTAAATGAGATACAAATAAACTAAAACTACAACATTTTGGCTTAACTAGAACATTAATTTAAAAAAAAACAACATTTAAGAAAAATTATTAAAACTAACTACTCCCTTAGCTTGCTTCTTCTCTCTCTTTTATAGCTCCAAGTTGTTTCTCTCACTTCCCTGATTGTTTCCCACCACTTTCCATAACCATTGGATCACTTTAGTGAATCCTGGCCCTTGATTGCATTTTGGCGGGAGATTGGTTTTTAACAGCTGGATGAGTTTGAGTGTTTGGGGAGGGGATGCAATTAATGTATCTTGGATTGTTTTGTTTGGAGTGATAAGGTGGGTGGAAAAATGAGCTGGAGGAGGGGGTTGTGTGTTGCAGGGATTTGCGAAAAAGCAGTTGGGGAGAAGACAGGCATTTGGCGCGAGTTGGGATTTTGACCAGTGTTGACTAGAGGTTTAATATAAAAAGGGGGGGTCACAAAACAGGGGGTCCAAATGTAGAATGGCAGGGGTCCAATTGTTTTGACAAGTCCAAAGGGTGTAAAGGCTTATATGGCAAGGACTAATTTGCAATTTCTGAAATATCAAGGACTAAATCTGCCAAATTTGAAAAGTTGCTCCAAGGGACTAAAAGTGACAAGTTTTAATAATACAAGGACCAAACTTGACATTTTCCAATTTCCAAGGACCATTTTTGCCAATTTTGAAACTTGGAGGACCAAACTTGTAATTTCTCAAAACTTTTTATATTTTTCACCAAAGGACTAATTTTGACAAGTTATGATTTTAAAAGGACCTTTGGTGATTTTTATTTTGAAATTAAGGCTCAGGGACTATTTTTGACAATTTTTGAAACTTGGGGGACTGAAACTGCCAATTATGCAAACTTAGCTCATTTTTCATTTGTTTTTAAACATTTTGCATCTGAAACATATAAAATGCAATTTTGGAATATTTTCAGTATTTTGATGCATTTCTGAGCATTTTTAAACGTTTTGCAGTTCAGATTGACCCAAAAATGATGAGTATTTACACACTCATCAGTCTCCTTCCCCCTTGCTGGTTTTGACACTTCAGAATCAGAAACACATTGTAAGCCCAAATGCTCGAAATCTTTTGAGAAGAATATCATTAGCACAAATATATCTGTGAGAATCAACTTGCTGAAGAGTGTGAGCAAGTCTAATTGGGGATTAAATCTGACACTTCACCCTCCCCCAATTAGTGCTCTCCCCTAAACTGACAATGCCCGGAATATGAAGAAGTCTTTAGATAATTAAATGCAACTCATCTTTAGTCTTCTAACATGTAGCAGAGAATGTAGAACCGATCAGACTCGACCTTCTTCAAGATTGTTCAGTTGGGGAATAGATAGTTAACATCCTCAACTCACACCAAAAAGCATCTCACCAAAAAGCATCCCAATTAACTTACATCTTGAAAATCCCCTTAACTAAAATCCCTCCCAATCAAACAAGAACAGAAAGATGTTCATCAAGGAAATCAGCAATCAGGCCGCAACGAACACACAAGATGGTAACACCAAACTACCAATCACATCAAACAAGAACAGAGAGATTGTTCGGAATCATCATGTTGATGTAAACGTGAAGCATTAACCGGAAGCACTTTGTCGATAAACTCATCAATCCGAGTGAAGATGTCAACCAACGACTCTTAGAAGAAACTCCATGTAAAGATGACCCGATAAGAAGAAGCTCGGTTCTTACATGAGTTTGGAGCCGTTTGACCATTTATTCTTAGATAACAATCAACCATGCAGAATTATCATACTTCTTCTCCCCCTCAAGAATTGCAGACGAAGTTGCCATTCTTGACTAAATAAGTGAAATCATGCAAATGTATTCTATTCACACTTCTCCCCCGCAAAATTAGCACATGATGTCGCCATCGTCCTTATAGTAGAGCAAGTTGAATAAGAAAACAATCAATGGTAGCCCGGTTCACTTGATGACTGAAGCACATGGAAAAAGTATGAAGCATGTTGATGAGAATGGTCATAATTTCAGAAGATAAAGCGCACTGAAACGTACACTTTTCTTTCCTTTAGAGTATGAGGCATGAACTGATGTGTTCATACGTCATAATCTCTCTCTTTTCATCTACTCTTGGCAAACTTATAATCAACCCCATTATCATTCAGTAGGCTCTTTGTCGTGACAGCTGATGGAGAAAACCCAATATGATAAATTTGACCTTGAAGTAAACTAACCCGAACTCGTGACTTAAACTTGCACATAAGTAACAAAGAGCGGTGCCGATTTCCATTAGCATCTCTAAGTACTCTCTATGTACTCTATACTCTTCAACCAACCAACCATCAAGTATAAGACGTACATCACCTCTTGAAAATCCACAATTAAATGTGACACTGAGCACTACAACGTAACTCCTTAAAGTGATAGTTATTTTTGTGGCAAAAAGAGCCTAATTTCCCCTCGTGGTAAAAGAAAAAAGACTTCCAAAATTAACTAGATTTCCAAGTCTTCGTTTTTTATAATAAGCTCGAACAAGGATCTTGAAGAATCTTCATCCATCCATCCCCGATACCTTCAGATACTAAGTACACTCGCCCGTGATATTTCACTTCAACCTCAAATAAATAATAGTGAATTCACTCCTTTGTCACATCTTCTGGTTAAAAGCTCAACTCTAGCCTCCTTTAACGTTTTAAGTGAACTCTGATAATGGTTTCATCCCGACCATGGTTAAAAGCACGTAACCCCGTAAACCATGTAATAACCAAACTGCCATAACGAATATCCAAACACACATCCAATTCATGAAGTACACCCTTTTATCCCTTCTTCGAAGTAGAAATCATAGCACCAGCATCATAAAGGATCCCAACATATAATTTCTTTTCTCCAGGATGAATCCATCAATACGGGATTTTACAATTCTATAGTTTAAACCTAGAAATAGATTCTTTCGCGGGATTTTACAAAACCAAGAATAAACCGTAAGATAGATCCGGAAATGCACATTACTTTAACCGGGATGTTTTCATTGTCACACGATTTTATAAGTCTATGATTTAAACCGAGAAATAGGTTCTTTCGCGGGATTTTACAAAATCAAGACTAAACCATAAACAATGTATGTTTTGAATGTGTTATGACAACTTTGGTTTCGGTGAATATCTTGTTTTAGGGGAACATGCAGCGATTCATCAACGGTTCATTCTCTATCTTCAACACTATTATCGATAATTCTTTACCCATATGTAGACAACGTCACAAACCATACTAAGTCAAGTAGTATAAACTATTTCCCCCTGGAGGTTGTCCGTAAACCAATGTACACGTTTCTCCCCCATGATGGTTTCGAACTTTCGGAAGCATCATAACGTGTACAACCATTTGCACGAAAAGTTCTTGTCATAAGCAAGCATCTTGAGAAGTCATGAAAGACACTAAGGACTCTTGAAAAAATTGCTTAAACTGTGAAGTATCTTACAAATTCTGAATATCTCATGGGAATTGCTGATCACATCTCATTCATTCAATCCATTGGTAAACACATCATTCACGTATTCTGACGGCTATTGTAGTGACCACATGGTGAAGTAAACCCGATATGCCAAACTTGATCATGAAGTAAAATTCCCCAGATTTGCTACTTAAACTTGTACTAATCCTTGTGAAAAAGAAACGGTGTACCCAATGTACAAAACCTCTTGACAAATTCTCAACTGCGTGAGACACCGAAGTGATAGCTACGTTGTGAGTTAAGCGAGAAAGAATCACAAGCGTACTTAAATTTCCAAATCTTTATCACACTCAATAAACCACACTTCAACTTCGTTCAATCATAATTCGAGCCGTGACATACAATTTTCCGTGAAAATGTATAAACCAAAGTATCAACACAACAAATATCATCCACAACTTGCACAACTCAAATCAAATCAAATCTCAAATCAAATCACATAACACAAAGCTCATAAGTATGATCCAATTTAGAGAAGCCCGTTTACGATATTGAATCCGATCCATTTAAGCTTTTGATGGCATTTGTCAAAATCACATAACGTTCAAGTCTCATAAATATGATCCAGTATTGAGAGGCCCATGAGAGCACCATCCAAAGTCTTAACATATCGTGGATAATATTCAAGCTCATGCACCTCCAAGAATATTACCATCAAATATATTCGGCCATGAATAACTAATAAGCTCCAATTATGCACAAGTCCAATTATAAACGATCCATAATCAAATAAAAATCAAGGCCCAATCTTTGAATTAGTGAACACCCCATGAGACGGATTATCATGTTCACAATGCTACCAGATGGCCCATGTTAATCACCTAGTCGGCCCATCCATAACCTGATCCAAGTTTTCGGATATAAAATAACACACCCATCATACTTGACCTAATCCCTAATTATTCTTACAGACGCCTCCCACTTCCAAAGTACACTCACAGCCTCATCAAATCCATCTCAATCACTTAACCTATTCTCCTTTATCATTACAGTCCGACACTCATAAATCAAATCACAAAAATATCGTATCATTCATAATCCAATTGAATCACATCCATTAACCTCAGATCATTTATCACACGATAACAAGGAAGATCAGTTAGTCCTTCATCATTCAGACAGGCTATGGCTCACCACAGGGATGGTTTGAGTTAGTGGAGGCCACGAGATTTCACAACGATGACATAAGCAGGTTAATCTTAAACGATTTACCCTTTTAGTTATACGAGAACAACTGGAAAACATTTTTTAACAACAATTGTTAGATTTCTTACACCGAACCAAAGAGAAAGAAAGTAACATAATTGTTAGGTTTCTTTTCTTTAAGTTCGAATATAATATTAGAAGTTAAGACTTCACAGATAATAGATCGATGATGCAATATTAAATCGTGTGTCATTACCTTAAAGGTCTTGCTGTAGCAATGATACCATGAAAAATGGCTGAGATCTTTGTGATGATGATTTTACTTAAATAGGCAAGTCCTTTTGATTTTGTTTTATCCGACCATGAGTCATAACCGAAAGTAATGAAACGATTTTAACAATATTGTTAAGAATCCTTTCATATCAGTTTCGGATATTCAAGAGAAAACAAACTCTTAAGTGGATCAATGATGAGTTTAAATTTCGTGTGACGGACCTTTGAATGTAAATAATGAGAGACACGAAAAAAAACTTGAGATCTTGAGAACTTGTTAGTTTAGTGTTCGAGTCGAGGGTCTTGAATAATGATGTTGATGCTTGTTAGATGTGGACTCATTTGTTGATGATGTATGTGCCAGATCAAAATCTTTCATCTTCATCACATTATTAGCAAGTCGCTTATATGAATTAGAGTCAAGTCGTTTCATATAGTGAGTCAAGTTGCATTGATATCAACTCGCATTTGTAACAACATCAGATTTGTCCAACTTACTTTAACAACTCGCATCCGATTTGGCCAACTCGCTTTAACAACTCGCATCTGATTTGGCCAACTCGCTTTAACAACTCGCATCTGCTTTGTTAGCCCGCAACTGACCCAACTCGCTATACCCAACTTGCATCATTTTAAAGAGTTGAAAACTCGCTTTATGGTCATTGAATCTGGACATAATGACAAAGAACTCGCTTGCTCTACAAAAACGTTTTAGAAACTCGCATTCAATAATGCAAGTAAGCAACTCGCATTCAAAAATGCGAGTTAAAGACTGACACAACTCGCTTAAGATTTTGTAACTCGCATCATTTATGACCCACTCGCATCCTTGAAAACATTGAATCTGGACTGGATTTTAGACAAGTCGCATTCTTAAAGACGCAGTTGACTAAATAGTCAACCCGCATCATTTTGCAAGTACCCAACTCGCATGTTGAGCAATGAATCTGGACAGAAAAGAATGACAGGTCGCTTAGAAGAAGCTGACCACAACTCGCTTTCAAGAACATCTTTACCAGTTTTAAAACGTAGCAAAGAATTAAACCAAACTTGTGATGAAAATAGATGAGACTGATAAAACAACACGTTCTGACAACATAACTTAATCAGAGATTGTTAAAAACCAAAACTGATAAAATATTGTTAAAATCAGTAAAAACGTTTTGACCGAATAACATCAAAAATCAGTATATGTATTCAAAGATAGCAACTTATCATCAGATTCAACAACAAAATCAACAAATATCCCACATTAATAACTCCACAACAAACCGCAACCCAACACCCACACAAATCATACACCTGTATACATAAACAAGTGCAAAACCGCTCAAAAACCATATGAATCATCAAGAACAACATAACCTGGGCTCTGGTACCAATTGTAGGATCGTGAATATTATGTTGTTTGATGATTCGGGTGGTCTAGGATGATGATAGAATATGAATGCCATGGTTAGAGAAATGAAGAGAGTATAGAGGGAATTCTAGAGAGATAAACAAAAGTGTAAAAGGTTAGATTAGAACTTCCAACCCTCTACCTTGGAAGGTAGAGGGTATTTATAGGTTACAAACTAAACGACCTCCTGACGGCCTGTGGATCAGGTATACAGTGGGTAAAGACCCGTCCTTCCTCCACGGTGTTACACTAAATTATACTATGCTACAAACTGACTAATTAACTACTAAATAACATAAATAACTACAAGTCTATGAGCTAACTTATGCTAGACCATAATTGGGGTGACCGACACTTTAACATTGAATTTCTGTTGAAAACTAACAGACCTTAATAGATCTTGAGCTTCGTAGATCGTTAGTATTGTCTGTGTAATCACAAACAAACTAAAAGAAAATCTCTACAACTTGTATTCTGTAGCGGAATATAAACACAAGTATGAAACACTGATAACTAAGAACTTCTTTGATCCTCTATGGATCGTTATATTAAAAACTTGTTTAAGCACACTTTCATAATTCATTCTATTGTGTTCCTTTTATAGACAAGGAACCCTAAACAAAACCCTAAACCGTTTCTCAAGAAACGTATAAACATAAAACTAAATAAGATATACACAATCACTTCCTAATAAAGCTCATGTATATCCAAACTAAATAAACTAAACACTGAATAATAACTTCAGCAGAAACAACTAAACTTCAGCAGAACTATGTCTTCAGCAGAATCCAAACTCGTCGGCAGAATCCATTCAGCAGTAACAATAACATAATTCATACTTCACATAATTCCCAACAATCCTCCCCTAAACTGGAATTTGACTTGGTTAAGTTCCAGTTTCTTGATAGATCTTTAACCTTGCAGCACTAGAGGATTGTACTCGAACATCAGCAGCAAAGAATCAAAACAAAATCATCTCTTTGATGAAGAAACTCTGAAACCCCATATCTTTACAGCAACAAATGACAACATGTACATCAAAACATAAAAGTTTCAAACTATTCTCATCACATCCAGGTGTGTTAACTCCTGTGAGAGGTGAATCATTGAAAATAATGGAATTGATGTCTCTTTACCAATAGCCATCACTACTGGAGTAGCCAAATGTTTAAGTTCGAAAACCATGGTACACCGATAACCATCTGATTTATTAGCAAACCAGCAACCATGAACGGATTTGAAATGTCTTTACCTGTAGCCGTTTGCTCCGGACTAGTCAATTCTTAAAATTGGTGAACTGATTACCAAATATGGTATTCCACGCCTTTACCACAAGCCATATACATGTGGGCTAGTCAATTCTTGGATTCCTAAAAGGAATAAATCATGGTGAATTGAGAACCATACAACACTCAGCAATAAAGCATGGGTGGTTGCAAACCCTATGATTTTGAGCAAACCATTACAACTATCAACAGATTTGAGGTGTCTTTACCAAAGCTGTACCCTTTGGACTAGCTAACTCTTTGACATACACAAGGTATATCTGGTGAGTTAATAACCAACAATAATATACAACAAACCTGCAATAAAAGTTAGTAAAAACAAAACATACACATTTCTTTTCTTTTTTTTTTTTTCTTTTTTTTAACTAAGAAAAAAACAAAGAAACAAAAATTACAAATCATACAAATTACAAAATACCATAATCATGAGGAACTTCTATGTGCCATAAGTTGATTCTTAATAACACCGACACATTGTTCAGCATGCAAAAGATCATTGCCAACAGGATCTGGAGGAACTTCCAACTTCTGTAGAAGCATTCTTTCCATAAGTTTCACAGATAATGGATACGTTCTCTCAAAGAAACATGCGATAATACCACCCTTCGTCTCAATCACATGCACACGAGGCAGAGGATAAAATCACCAAGATGTAACCTGCCATAAGTGAGAGTTCTTCCAAATAAAGTATCCTTTACCATTGGGAGATGTTGAATCAAACAAAACATGAAGATCACCCAATAAGTATAAACTAGAACCCTTAGGTGCAGTAGAATGATAGTACTTATTTACAAGAGTATATAGCGTATCCAAGTTCCGCCCTATCCACCGATGCAAGATCTCCTTCAAAAAATTAAATTCCATAGTCGTTTGATCCAACCGGTGAATCACATTCACTCATCCTTTGCAATGACCAATTTACCAAAACATCATGAGACCCTTCAGAAAACATCGAAGATCCCTCTTGAATAAATGTTGAATCGCAAAGCATTGAGATCCAAAGAACTAACCCTTGAAGATTCCTTAACCTTAGATTTATGTGCCTCAGCAGATTTCACATATCTCCGAAAGAACCGTGATCGTTTTCTAGCCATTCTTTTCTTCCTCCTACCTGGTAGATAAATGTCTGAAGATGGTATAGGTTCTTCAATAACATCGTTAAGTTATGTGGAAGAAATAGAATCATCCTGCTTTGAAACACCACCACGTAAGGCATACATCTTCTCAGCCTACTACTCGGCCTTTTTAGATTTAGTCACTGTAATTCACTTGACAACCCAACTCTTGACCAACTTTGTCTATAGGATCAACTTTAGGTACCGCAAGATAAGATGACATTCCGTGATGAAGCAACATAAGGTTCAACTGATTGAACTTGAACAACTGAAGGAATAGCTTCATTAGATACGGAAGGAATAGCTTCAGCAGATACTTCGTAAGCAAAGTATACTTGACTTTGAAACATGATCCTCAAACGAATCTACAATTTCAACTATCCTTGGTCTTTTGGATTTAGGATCATCTGATACATCAGCAATTCTTTTCAAAGTAGATGCGTAGCAGGACGAGATAAAGTAAACTTCATAATCTTATTATAACAACTGATTAACTCAAGATCAAATAAAGCCTTAACTCGCTTCATAGTCATACCAGAGTTATAGAGAGAGCAACTCCGATATTTCACTACTTTCTGCATATAATCTTTTGTTGGAGCTGCAGATTGTGCTCTCATTTTCTTAGTCATGATCTTTTGAGTTTGCATAGCTTTCCTCTTTGCCATAGCTTCTTGCTTCTTTTGTAGTCCAAGAGCCATCATCTGAGCCACAAAATCATCACTATTAAAGTCTGCTCCCAAAATACTCTGAGCAATGAAAGGATGAGAAACAACTTGCCGAGTATACACATCCCAGTGTTCAGGGCATCCGAGTAGCCAATGCATCTAATTCTTTTGTCTCTCAGAGTCAATTTAGAAATAGACTCAGCTTCAATTTGTTTAGCCAATTCAGCACTTTTCTTCAAATTGGCACATTCATCTAACATCCGCTGTTGAGCTAACCTTTCCTCGTTCATGACTAGATCCGACCAAGCTCAAGATCAACCATTACTCCTTTCCCTTTATCAGAGATTCAGAAATAGCATCACCAAGGAGTATCCATAACAGAACTTCGAAGTTTTGTCCGATGATAAAAAGAATGTCCATCAAAGGAGTATCCGAACAACATGTTCTTCAAGAGTTGAAACACTTTGAACTGTATCCTTATGCACATGTTGCTTTCTCCTTCGTCTAGTAAACAAAATTGGCTCCTTTTGCTGCACAGATGTACCAACTTTTGAAATAGAGACATTAGATTCTTGAGCCACATTAGCCAACATATCAAGTGACTCAAACTGAGCATTCACATCCTCCTCATCAGAAGAAACCTCCAGCCTCCTTTTTCTTTTCTGACTCAGTTGCATTTCCAAGTCCTTAACCTTTCTTTTCAAATCTACAATCTCACCACCAAGCTTAGATTTAGTCTCTGCCAGATCCTTTTTAAGATCAGTAATCTCAACTCCATACCTGTTCACTAAAGCATATAAAGATGTAAGTGTAATAGGGTCCTCACCCACCGAGATTGCTCTGTGGGAATGGGAGCATCATTGGGCCTTTTAGAAGAAACATCAACATGCTCTATGAATGAAACATTATCATCAACAGGATCTCTAATAGGACTAGGAGTAGGCAATCTATTAAAGTCAGTCTCCACCTCATCATGAGGAACCTGTGTAGATGGTGGACTAGGTATAGGTGAAGGAGTGGAAAATGTTGTTCAGAGCAACAAAATGGGTTTCAGCAGTATTAGAAGGGCCTTCATCCATTGTCACTAATGGATTCCCATCAGCAGCAACAGTAGTAGAAGGTGGAGAACCAGCAACATTTCCTTCTTCGCCAGATGCATTGCCTCAAGCAACATAGCCGCTAGCAAAGGATGATGTGCCCCCTCATACTTAGTTCTCATAGAAGCAAATAGTTTAGCAGTTAAAACTCCTATGGGATAAAAGTCTTGGGCTTGTGTGGTAATGTCTAAAATTATCTGAAGAAATCTAGGGTACATCAAAAACTTATGCTTTTTCCTATCTATATTTTCAACCATATTATCAAAAATATATTTAGAGAAATTATAAGTCAAACCCCGAGAAAGACAAACAATACCACATCCCAGGCAGAGAAAATTGATCCCATCCTCCAGATTTATTGCTTATACATTGAAGCAAGGTGTGAACCAAAAATCTCCACATAGGACACAACTGATTCTTCAACCACATATCGGTCCTTACACCCCGATATCCAATAGCTCTTAATCCAGCAAGAATATCCACCGCATTAGAATGATAAACCCCATTTGCATCATCCAAACTAAGTTGTCTTCTTATCGCCTCCTCTGTCATAATATACTGTTCGTCAACAATAGCTACAATCTCAGTATCATTTCTCTTTTCAAAGAGCAGTTGCCCAAAATTGTTTGACCAACGATTCATAAATCACTTGAGAATGCTTAAAGCATAATGAATCTTGGACCTCTGTAAGAATTCTACCATTGGTCTATACAACTCATCACCCTTCGCTGTGCCCAGAAAGGCGACTTTATTATGATCATGCTTGAATTGAAGCGCCATGAGAAAAATTGAAAGTTAGGGTTAAGAGTCACACAATTGGAAGTGTTTTGAATGTGAGTAATGAGGGAAACTTTTAATGAGACAAAGATAAGCAAACCGAGAATAAGTAGTATTTTCCCAATTTTGGTCAAATGTTGACCGTGAGTGACGTGTATTACTACTTTTCCCCAAATTAACTTTCAACTCGCAGTAAACACTAATCAATCTGCGAAGAATACTAATCAGAAAAAGATCACGATTCAGAAGCTTCAGAAATATCTTTTACTGTTTCACCTATACGCATTAACTCTCATTAAGTCTTAAAACTGTCTATAAAACAATCCTAATGCACACATAACTCTTCATCAAAAACCCCAAATAACATCAGAAACCCTAATTACTACTTTTCCCCAAATTAACTTTCAACTTCGGCAGAAACACTAATCAATCTACTGAAGAATACTAATCGCATAAAGATCACGATTCAGAAGCTTCAGAAATATCTTTTATGTTTCACCTATATGCATTAACTCTCATTAAGTCTTAAAACTGTCTATAAAACAATCCTAATGCACACATAACTCTTCATCAAAAACCCCAAATAACATCAGAAACCCTAATTACATCAATGCTCCAAAATTAACCACAATCAACCATGAGAAGATCCTCCCCAATCACCCTTTCATCAGATGACAATACATCCTCCATAAGCAGTCTCGAAAGGTGGAAGAAGAACTATTTGTCAAGCAATCCAGGCAATGATGAAGACAACTCATCCATAAGTTCTTATGTATCACCTTATGAAGACTCAGATGAAGAAGCAACTTCAAAGAGAGTGAAAGAGCCTGTTCTCGCAGTTGTGAATGTGTCTTCCAATGCCGTTGATGATTCGATGACTCGTAGGAGAGAACATCTTACTCCCAACCTCCAGACCTCAACAAGGCCATGTGCTAGAAATCCGCCACTCCCTAAGGATAGAGAGGTGGTTCTAGCACTTCCTGCGCCATATCATGGTGCATCATCACATATCGTATAAAGGAAGGAGTCAAGGAATGTGGAAGAATTGCTTTTGGTGAAATCGCAGATGAAGCACAAAGGACATATGTGGTCATCTTCATCATCATCGTTTTCATCAATCCATCCTTCCCATTTTGATCCTTAGCTTCTTCGTCGTACCGGTCATGCATATCCAGTCATCGAGATAGAATGAATGGGTGGTTATGCAAGACTTCACAAACGCATATCCAGCATCTAGTGTGAAAGATGTGAGCGATCATGCATATCCAACAGCCTGTTATTCTCGAATGAATGAATGAACAATTTGCTTCAGTACTTTTCTTGAATGAATATTGTAACTTCAGTACTTTGTCTTCAGTAGAAACAAATAACTCACTTCATCACTTTGAATTCAGTAGAAACAAGCTTTAGAGCTTTCTTGACCATATTCTAACTAAACAACCATGGTAAATTCCAACTGAATAACCAATCTGCAAATCATAACAAACACAGAGAAACACACAAACCAAACAAAGACAAACAAACTATCATTACATTAGCTGGTTAGTGTTAGAGAACATAATCATAAATCAAAAATCAAACAAATTTACATAAAATAATGCAAAGTATACACAATCCTCCCTCGAGGCATATGCCTCCCCTGAGGCCTATGCCTCCCCTTAAACTTTGCCGTTAAGGGTTAAGCATACCAATATGGACCACAAGGTGTTGAAACCTTGGTCCATCAAAAGCCTTTGTTAACAAATCCGCCACATTATCATCAGTGTGAATTTTAACCACTTTTATCAAATGTTTGTCATATGCATCTCTTATAAAGTGGTGCCTGATTTCAATATGTTTTGTTCGACTGTGAAAACTGGATTTTTAACAATGCATATGGTACTTTGATTATCAATAAAAATTGTTGTGTTCATGAAATTATACCCATAATCCAACAATTGATTTTGAATCTAAAGAACCTGTCCACAAAGAATTGGCAGCAGAACGCGTACTCTACTTCAAGTAGATGAGGTAGCCACAATAGTCTTTTTCTTGCATTGCCAAGAAATCAATCTCTTTCCAAGGAATTGGCAACCTCCAGTGGTGGACCTCCAATCCAGATTTGCACCAAAGATAGTCACTATCACTATATGCTTCCAGCTTAAATGGAGATTCTTTTGGGTACCAAAGGCCTAAGTGAGGTTGGCCTTTGAGGTACTTAAAGATCTTCTTAACAAAGATTGAGATGGGAAGTTAGTGGAGTAACTTGATGTCGAGAACACACACTTACAAAGAAAAGTAATATCGTCGTGAAGTCGTTAGATACATCAAAGAACCAATCATAGATCTGTAAAGGTGTACATTCACTGGTGGATCTATTTCATTGTTGGTTTTTGACTTTGGAGCTTCATACGGTGTAGTGTCAGTCCTCACACTTTCCATTCCAAACTTCTTTAATATGTCCCTCACATATTTGTCCCGACTTATAAAGATACCATCAGGTTTCTGCTGAACTTGAAGACCCAAAAAGAAAGTCATTTCTCCCATGGCACTCATCTGAAATTCTCCCTTCATAAGCTCCTCAAACTCCCCGCACCAAGCTTCCTTTGTGGATCCAAAAATAATGTCATCCACATACACTTGCACAAGAATAATGTCTGTGGAATTCTTCTTTAGGAAAAGTGTTTTATCTATGGCACCTCTTCGATATCCATGCTTCAACAGAAACGATGAAAGCCTAGCATACCAAGCTCGTGGTGCCTGATGTAGTCCATAGAGAGCTTTGACTACCTTGTAAACATGAGTAGGATGATCAGGATCTTCAAATCCTTTAGGTTGAGTGACATAAACCTCTTCTTCTATTTCACCATACAGGAAGGCCCCTTTAACATCCATTTGATATACCATAAATCCCATGTAGGATGCATAAGCCAAGAAAATCCGTATGGCCTCAACTCTAGCCACAGGTGCAAACACTTCATCATAATCAATTCCCTCCTCTTGTCTATAACCCTAAGCAACCAATCTTGCTTTGTTTTTAATGACAACACCTCTTGCATCTCTCTTATTTTCCAAAATCCATTTAGTACCAATTGCATACTTGCCATCTGGTAGTGGTACCAATATCCAAACCTGCTGATTTTGAAATTGTTGCATCTCTTCCTGCATTGCCTCAAGCCAACTTGAATCTTCAAGAGCCTGAGTAACACCGGTTGGTTCCACTTGAGAAAGAAAACAAGCAAACAGACAATGTTCATAGTCTGTGTGATTGTCTCTTTGCTGATCCGAGACATAAGAGAGAAAAGCCACTTGACCATATTTAGAACTTGCCACAGTACCCTTGTTCTAACAGGTGCATTAGGATCACCAATAATATTTGATTGTGGATGAGTGTTGTGAATCCTTTTAGTAGTAGTGGTGTTGACTTCAATGGAAGAATCAAGATTAGTCATAGTAGGTTCAAAATCTGTGTCATAAGAAGGTGAGGTGAAGATTCCACTTTGGTTGATTATTACCAAGATCCGAGGGTCTTGAGTATAAGGATCTCCAAAGTCTGTGGACACTCGAGTAGAAATGGGAGTAGAAACAAGATAGCCTTCACAGAAATGATAGGAGAAACCGGATCATGTTCAGTAGAATTGAGGTTTCCACTTATTGTGCCACTTGCACTCTCCTAAAGATTCCTTTCAAAGATCTAGATTAGTGCATACTCTTGTTTCTTCAACCTAGCAAGATCCTCTGCATAATTGGACTCGTCTTCACTCTCAGCAAAAGTAACTTTAGAAGTGTCACCAAAAATTGTTAGGGAGAAAGAAGGCACTACAATGGGTTGCTCATCATCTTCAAACTCACTGTCGAATCAGATCCGGGAATCTGACTGTTAGTTGGAGACTCTTGAGTATCTGTTTGTTGGTTAGCCATATGTCTAGAATAACCCAAATAATCAGCTAAGTAATCAAGGTCAAAAGACCAAACATGACCCTGCCCTGAACATTAGGCTTGTCTTCTAAAAACCTCAGATTCAATGTCTCCTCAATCTTTTTAGCAGATAAATTGTAAACTCAGACGCCTTACTATGAGTGAATATCCCACAATGTAACCATCATCGGCCTTTTCATCAAATTTGCCCAATGGATCACTTGTAATCAGAATAGTGACTTGACACCCAAAAGGTTTAAGGTAATGAATAGTAGGAACTTTCCCATAGAGAAGTTCATATGGTGTTTTGAAGTGTGGTTGAGTAATGGACACTCTATTCAATACATAACAAGGCTGTGCCAACAAAGCTTCATCCAAAACATGGTGGGTAGCTTAGAGTCTGCCAAAGATTGATCTTGCCTCTATGAGGGTCCTATTTTTCTTTTCTCGCCACCCCATTTTGTTGTGGGGTTCTTGGAGTGCTATAGTCCCTTTTGATACCTTTTGACCTACAGAGTTCTATTAGAATAGCATTCTTGAACTCTGTCCCATTATCACACCTAATTCCTTTAACCTTTTTGTTCAACTGATTCTCAATAAGGGTAATGAACTCTTTCAAAGACTAGAGATGTTTCATCTTTGGTCCTTAGAAAGAATACCCAACAAAATTTGCTATAACCATCAGTGATCACTAGACAAAAATACTTTTGATCAATGCTTCTAACTTGAGTTGGACCAAACAGAACCATATGAAGCAACTCAAGAGGTTCGAAATAATGCTCACAAGCAGCCACAACTTTGTATGAGGCTCTATGTTGCTTTCCTTTATTGCAGCAACACGTTATGATCATTAGAATACTTTGGAAGGAAGACCTTCAACAAGACCCAGTTTAGAGAGCTTGTTTATGGTCTTGAAGTTGACATAGGCCATCCTCCTATGCCATTTGGTAGACTCATCCAAGGATGCTTTAGCCACCAGACAAGTTAAGTCACCTCGGTTTAACATCAGCTAAGTTGAATGTATAAAGATTGTGATTCCGAGGAACTTTTAGCAGAATTGAAGTTTCTTCTGGGAGTTTGAAGTCTTTAGATAACACAAGACATTCATCCTCTGTGAAGAGTACTTTGTTCTTGGTGTCACAGATTTGTGAGATTGAGAACAAATTGAAGTGTTGTAGTTCCTTGACATAGTATACATTCTCAAAGTCCAGTTGAGGTGTTTTGATGGTCCCTTTCCCAGTAATCCTTCCATCACTTCCTCCAAAGGTTACATTGCCTCCTCCTTCAATTGATACAAAGTTATGCATCATATCCCTGTTTCCCGACATGCTTCTTGAACACCCACTATCAACAATGCCAACATCTTTATGCTTAAGAGGATGATTCTACAACAACAAAATTATACAAACTATTAGTACACTATTGAGGCTCAAGTCATTGCTGACTTGAACATGCCTTGTGGATCATATGAATTATGCCATGCAGATGTATAGGATCCACTATTGTTCTTGGGTTTCCATTGATATTTAGGTCCCTTATTATTCCAAGAACAACCTGCTGAGGACTTGACAGCAGTATCCCAGCCTCTGTCCCGCAGTCATTGAGTCAACATATCCTGGCCAATAACCATTCTTAAAGTATGAACTTGTTGGTTGTACATATGGTCTTGCAACGGTCTTCCAAGGAAAAGGAGAATTAGTTGCTTGTGGAACATAAGGGGGTATAGCATTAACATTGGTCCACATTGGTCTAGATGTCCTAGAATCACCACACCTAGTCATTCTTTGCTCATGAAAATCACAATCCTTAATTAAATGAATTTTACTTCTACACACAAAACATGTCTTCTGTTTAGAAGATTTATTCAAACCAAAAGATGTTCTAGTACAAGCAGAAGTATTCAAACCAAAACCATGAAAAGAATTGTTTTAACAGTATTATTATGCAAAGAATTAAAAGGCAAGTCTTCAGAGGCAACTGTCTTGGAAGAGAATTCCTTGGCAAAGAACTCGACATGCTTATTGGTAGTCTTGGGTGCGTGGGTGAAGACTTGGAAAGGTCGACTTGGGAAGGTCGACTTGTCATTTGAATCACACTCTGTAGACCCTGTTCGGAAGACTTGTCACTGTTAACACAAGAGACAAAGTCATTAGAAGAAGTATCAGGTCCGCAAGTCGGTTGACTTTTGCCATAGAGATGATGTGATCCATCAAAGTCATCAGAAAGCGTAAGGTCAATAGGCATAGGTATTCCTCTAATAGATCCACGGACAGCATGTAGGTCACCTTCTTTAACATAATTAGCTAAGCTTGCTGGTGTGGATTTACGTGTGTCATCTCTAGCTTCTAATCCTACATATTTCTTAAAGCCTAAACCTATCCCAGAATTAGGAGCTTGACTACTATGTAAATGACTAGCTAACTTTTTTCCATTTAATAACCATTCGTTATGCCTAGCAATTTCCTTATCTAGTTTCTCTTTTAGTTCTAGATTTTCTGACACTACATCTGCTCTCAACTTCTCCGAATATTTCAACTCATTCTTAGCACATTCAAGATCCCTTTCCAACACACTTATTTTCTCAAGATAAGCTATTTGATTCTTCCTCAAACCAAACCTTTTGTCTTTCTAGTGTTTTAAAGCCTGTTTATAAGCTTCAACTTCTACAAAGTATTCATTATATTTAGGTTTCAAAATATCATAAGCTTCTTTTAGTTCATTATAACGCTCACTACAACCAAACAAACAGTTTTGTACTTGAGAGATGCCCATCGGGCAATCTGATCATGCCTATCCTCTGAAGTACAGACTTGCAATCAAACCAACATTATCAGACCATCATTATCCCGCTCATGATGCTTCCAATCCACATTGTCTGTCAAGAGTGACCAAAGCTGCCGATCCCTTTGAAGTTCCGGACTCTCTCGATTCTGCTGATAAGTAGAGTATCTCGTCTCATCACCAGCTTTCCTGTCTTTGCACTCTCTGGAGAAGTGACCCATCTGTTGACACGTGAAGCACTTGACCTTCCTTTTGTCAAACCTCGCTGGATCTCTTCCTTGGAATCCAAACCTTCTGCCAGCTTTGCGCTCAAAATTCTTGATATCCATTGACAACATAGCCACCGCCACTTCAGCTTCATCTCTTCCATCTCCAGTGGATCCACCTGATCTAAATCCTCATATGCCAGTGCCTGCTGAGGATCATAATCAGCAAAGAAGGATCCAAGCACATCTTCCATGATACCTCCAGATTGAGAACTTGATGGAGTGGTAGTGTAAGATGATGATGAGTAAGTTGGATTTGGACCATGACTCATCTTGGGGGTAGAAGCTCCAACGAATGCCGTGTGACCAGTAGATGATGATCTATAAGGACTTCTTACATCATGTTCAAGAGCTTTAAGTTTGTTATACAACTCATCAAAAGTAAGCATATCCAAACCACCTTTTGCTTTTAAAGCAATGCTCACTTGTAGCCTGGATTGAGGTAAAGACCTCAAGAACTTAGAATTACAGTCATCATTATCCGGCTTTTCCTGCACTGATTTAATGACTTAAAATCTTGTGAAACTTGTCATAGCCCTTATGAATTCCTTCCTCTTCAGTGATTTGAAAGTCTTGAAACTGTTGTCTAAGCATGGACTTTCTCATTCTTCTAGACTCCTCATTCCCACCGAACTTAGCCTTAATAGCTAACCATATGTCCTTGGCATCTTCCACAAAGTGAAAATCACTTAAGTGATCCTCAGGAATAGCTTGAAGAAGAATGGTTCTCACATTGGTTTCTCTCTGAATCGCCAAGAACTCTTCGCAGCTTTGGGAGGAACATGAGTCATCTTACCAAAGATCAGTGGTAGTTTTCTTCAAACTATTTCCCTTCAACACTATCTCCCATAGATTCCAATCAATGTTGGAGATCCAGTTCTGCATTTTCATCGCCCAAAGGTCATAGTCCTCCCTCTTTAGGTAAGGAAACTTAGCATTGCTGTTGGAGAGACTAAGATGTTGCAGATGGGTGGTGTTATGGTTGTTGGAGATTTCAGCATCAACTTCGATCCGTGCATAGTGAGTTATGTATTGGATGTATTGGTGTTTAGAAAAACATGTCCTTAGTATCGTAGAGACTCTCACGAGGCTCTGATACCACTTGTTGAAAACTAACAGACCTTAATAGATCTTGAGCTTCGTAGATCGTTAGTATTGTCTGTGTAATCACAAACAAACTAAAAGAAAATCTCTACAACTTGTATTCTGTAGCGGAATATAAACACAAGTATGAAACACTGATAACTAAGAACTTCTTTGATCCTATATGGATCGTTATATTAAAAACTTGTTTAAGCACACTTTCATAATTCATTCTATTGTGTTCCTTTTATAGACAAGGAACCCTAAACAAAACCCTAAACCGTTTCTCAAGAAACGTATAAACATAAAACTAAATAAGATATACACAATCACTTCCTAATAAAGCTCATGTATATCCAAACTAAATAAACTAAACACGGAATAATAACTTCCGCAGAAACAAACTAAACTTCAGCAGAACTATGTCTTCAGCAGAAACCATACCCTTCGGCAAAATCCATTCAGCAGAAACACTAACATAATTCGTACTTCACATAATTCCCAACAATTTCCAATTCCTAACAATCTAGGAGGGGTGGTGTAATTATTGGTAGTCACCGGAAGTTGGCCGGAAAAGATGACGGCGTCGGAACCCTAGTTTGGGTTTGGCCGGATTTTATAGAGAGAGAAAGGAGAAATATTTTGTGTGTGTTTATTTAGAGAGAGAAAGAAGTTGGTGAAAATGAGAAAATGGGGAGGGTTGGGGGTATTTATACCCATGGAGGGACTAGACATGTTCTATTGAAACTTCAAGGGTGGCTACGTAAATTATCCCAAGGACCCTAAGTGAAACTTTATAAAACTTTCGATATATGTGATTCGGGGCTCGTTTTAACTAGCAAATAAGGGATTCGTGGCTCGAGAGTTATGCCAATGTTTTTAAAATATTAATTCCAATAAAAACAATATAAAATACGACTCGTATCTCAAATTAAATCAAACAATCGCTCTAATCGACGTTTCACCCATTTACAACGCATCGAGGAATTTACGAGTTGTCACAGCCTCACCTCCTTAAAATGAATCGCGTCCTCGCGATTCAATTCAAGTTTTATTCGCTGGGGTTTAAAGAGGCTTGCGGATACACACGGGGGTTCATCTTCACGTTTTCCTACGTGAATCTAGGTCCTTACTGTGAGTTTCTATGAACTTCGAAGACAGAGAGGCAACTTTACTAAAGTTGCTAGGTTTCATCATCCATAGTTTCGGTGAGTCAACGAAATTTAAACGTCCAAAAATTAGGATTTTACAAAGGGTTAACATTTGCCTCAATGGCAGCCATTTCTTTCTACTATGCACAAAATGTTGGGAACTCTCTATTGAGTCTCGAGAGTAGCTTAAGGCTCTGAGCTACTGGTCTCAATCTAGCAAGGATTTTTACAAAAGATTGACATAGCGGGGATTAAGTTTTCACATTTACTACTCGCTTCACAAAATTTCATGGTGCCTCCGAAAGCTAAATTATAGGTTACCTCGGAGGGTTCAAGAGTTTTACATTGTCTATGTTCTCCAAATGGTTTTGTGAGTAACTTACATATCCATCTCAACTTAAAACGATTTCCTTGGTATTATTTCGAACAGGTTTAGGGTTGCTAAGTTGGGGTATTTCCATTTCTTCCCAATCATCTGAATCTACTCTTACATCTATGGAGGATCTCTTATGGTGCCTTTGAGGTACTAAAGTGATAGGTATGGTTATAGGAGATGTTGGCCAATGAAAGGTGTCTATCCCAACCGTTGCCAAACCTGATAGGCACGCTACTTGTTCTACTAAGGTTCGAATGGTTCCTCTATTTTAGCCATTAGTCTGGAGATGATACACTGCAAGCATATCCAGATCGGTTCTCTCAGCTCTAGGGAGATATAGGTGAAAAATAGGTGCGTGGCGATTGCCATAATCCGGAAAGGATAGGAATCAAGCATTTCCTAAAGCACACGGTTTCCTTTACGTGTGGAGAAGTCCATTTATATAACTTAGGTTTTTCGATCGCACTCCTTCCTTAAAGAATATCGAAATGAGTTGAAGGTTGAGGAAGGAGGATCAGGTGTATACTAACCAAATGAATCTCAGATAGAGAAAACGGATCAAGGTAATTTCCTCTTTAATCGAAGTTCTATAATAGAAAGAAGGTAGGGAGCTAAAGTTCAAAGGTGAGGTCTAGCTTATTGGAGCAAGCCACTTTACCGGAGGGCAAGGATTAGATACTACCTCACCTCCTTAAAAGAGGATAGATGTGTTCTCCAGTGTTGCTATAACTATATGGGGAGATACGAGCATTGTCGTCTACACTTTTCTTTTTTACTAATTCGTGGGAGGTAAATAGGCTGGTAAAACTACTAACAACCACTCAGGTAAAGGCGGGAATCTACCTCCAAGGTTTCGTCTATGGTGTAGCTTATCGTCTGGTGAGAAGCCCGAAGGGTTAGCAGGTGCTTCTCGAAGGATGAGAGAAGGATTATGTGATTGTTCTAGAGAACTTGGTTCCGGTTCCTCCTTAGGGTTTCAGGATTTCTGATGAGTACGGAATCTCTACTAGATGAAAAGTCTAGGAAATTCAGAGTATGTCTCTATTAGAAAGTGTTGATTGCTACCAGCAATCGGTCGGTTGACCTAGCATGATGTCTAGGTTAGAGACGAAAAGTACGACTCCTAAGAGAGTATATTAGTTACTAACCACAGTATGTCGATTGACTCATTGGTGCACTTAACACTTAACGCTAAGGTTTCAAGGTTCAACTCCAAAATCATAATCTCCAAAAGAGGTTCAACTATCGATCAATATCAATCCAACTCTTAAATACGAGTGAACGTCAACGGCTCTAAGTGGGTATGCTAGAGAATTTCTCATCTATGGTGTGTAAGGTACCATATTGATAGAATAGGGTAGGCATTACCATTACCGGTGGTGTAACATAGCAGTCTATTGTTGACAAACAATGTTGAGGGTTCAATGTTGCTAGAGTCAACATTGACAGAACAATATCTAAGGATAATCCTTGGTGAACATCTTCACTAAAACAAGTCGTTAGATCGTTATCGATAGGGGTACCTAAATTGAGGGTAAGGTACGACATCAACAACACGTAAGATACTAACTTACTGAAAGCTGTTGGCAAAGCAACGTCGACCAGGTGACGTCGTTAAGATCAACATCGAGCGAACGGTAAGGTTTCAGAAGTTTTCTCAACAATCGTTTCAAGACTAGGCTTGAGGTATAATTTTCGGTAACAGAGTTACCAACGAAACGAGGCTCGATGACAAATCCACGGTGTTACTACCGAAATGATGTGGAATGATAATTCCAACAAGATTACTATCGAAATATGGTGGAATAATAATTCCAATACGGTTACTATCGTAATGCGACCGGATGACGTTTCAAAATCGAATACCAACTAAAGGTCGAAAGACGATTTTATCAAAGTTATCAATGAAACGAGGCCGAATAATAATTCGAGGCCAAACGATGACTCAAAGTCAAATAAGAGTTAAAACTCGGAACGAGATCAAAATCTCAAATTCAAAAATCCAAAAACCAAAATCCAATACCAAATCCAAATAGTCAAGACCCAATCCAAAACAGCTCAAAACAATTTCAAATGCTCGGATAAGATCAACGAGTCTTATATCGAAAACAATTTGGATGAAAACAGTGCCAATCAGGTCACACCCGATTTATGGCGAACCATGCTCAAGTGCTACAACCAAGAATTTCACATAAACGGAGATGTATAGCGATGCCAAGAGTGTTACGATTCAAGAGGTGTTACGATGCCAGTGTGTCGTGTGTGAGTGCGGCTTTTCGTGATGTTTAGTGAGTGAGAGTGTGCGAGTCCACCTTAAGTTTATCGTTCTTAAAACCAATCTCATCTAACGAAACCAATCTCAAATCCGAACACAATTTTGTTATAACAATTCCCAGTATTTGTAAAATTCACCTCTGAGACGGACATAGGTGATCAGTCCATGTCCTGCTGTCTCTGGCTGAATATAGGTGATCAGTCTTTATTCAATAGAGGTTCGATAAATTTTTATTAAGCAAGGCACAACCAGTTCATAACCGATTCTTAACATATATTCCCAACTTCAATGTTATTTGCCCAAAATGTATTCATTCCCTTATCTCAAAATATCTCGTTGCTTCACTTAGTTATTCGCGTTAGGTATCATCGTGTGTGTGTGTGGCATCGACTCGACAAGACTCCATGAATGCGCTCAAATAACCACAATGCGACTCATAATGACACAAGGAGACGTCTAAATGATAAACTTCATAGTTTAATAAGTTTCGGAATAAATAGTTAGATCTTATCAAATTCGTCAATTCGATAAACTCAACCATTTATTCATGTCGCTTATCCTCCCAAAACCAAACACATCTTAACGAGTCATAAGGATAATTCACCCATTAATAACGTTATCCTACGTACATAGCAAGCGCCTATTTGGTTCGTCAACCTAATAAGTCCGTTATCCACGTGGATCGACGCTATTAATGTTAGGTCATCCGTAACCCATGCACAACACATAAATGACATTAAATATTCATAAATGACACCCTTCGATAAACGTACCCTCGAAACATTTAACAACTCCTTTATTACAAAACCTTTCTATTTTCAAACGTTGGTTCCCTTCTTAAAATGTTGGATAACAAGGCGAGCTTTGTTATCGAATTCTTAGTACAAAACCATTAATCATTCATATAATCTAGTATGATTTACTAGTAGATATATATATATATATATATATATATATATATATATATATATATATATATATATATATATATATATATATATATATATATATATATATATAAATTTATTCATCTCACTTATAAATTTTAATACAAATTTTAATGAAAATTTCAATATAAATTTCGATAAAAATTTCATTATAAATTTCGATAAAACTTCAATATAAATTTCGATAAAAACTTCATTATAAATTTCGATAAAACTTCAATATAAATTTTGATAAAAACTTCATTATAAATTTCGATAAAACTTCAATATAAATTTCGAGTCGTTATTCGTTTCGAGTTCCCAAGTCCAAGTCATGACTCTCAGTTTTTACACAATCGTATTGCCCACATAAATACAAAAGACCATGATACGGCGTTGTCAGGGGAGTCGAGACTAGAGAGTCACGATAACACCTGACGTAGCGCAAAGTTTGCATATATACCATTAAATCCAAAATAAACAATTTTCGCAATTCTAATTAATCTCCCAAACAATCTCATACCAATGCCATCTAGACAGAAAATCAAACATACCCAACACCATTAAATATTTCAAATTGACTCTTCCAATTTCCCAAAACACAACCTGATTAACGAGTATCAATTCTATCGTTTGTTAATAACTCATCAATTACCCAAAACACCACAATTAATTTGTTATTCAATTAAGGCTGGTAATTGAAATGTCGCTTGATTCCAAAAATCTGATTCATACCAACGATTCAACATTAACCAAATAATCACACGTTAGTCCAATTAATCATCTGAAAACGCTTACTGGTTTCACATATCATAATAACATTAACGGACATGAACTCATCATTAATAATCGAAACCAATTACCACTTGTTCGACAATTCTAAAGAATAAAGCAACGGTTTACGAGGGTTTCGACTCAAAATCGCGACACGAGACCATCACCAATCAACATCATCAAAATCATTATAATCCATCATCTAGTTATAATCAAGGGCACATAAACATGATAAGATGCAAAACACGTGAACATGACACACACACGATACTAACACACCAGTTTCCATGCTTTATTAGCTTTAACGCGTTTTAGACTCGAGTTCATCAAAACTTAACTGTGGAACTCACGTTCACGAGACAAAAGGTCTCGTTCGTGACTCCCCGACTTAGTTATAATAGTACCATTTCCTTTATATTCCCAAATCATTTCCACAACCGCTACTAATGTGCAAGTTTTAAATCAAGTGGTGAGATTACGCCAGGAAGTTGCGCAACCCTGATACTTTGAAAGTATCCGCATTATTTGATAAATAATGTTGAATTATTAGTTATCATATTCTACGTTCATTCGTTCACTTTAGTCTTCCAAAAACATTCTAATAGATCCCACGTATTTGTGTATATTCATACAAAGTTTTCTCTTTATTGTTTTGGGATATACCCAAGGCAACTGCTTAATATAAGCTAAGTGTTATAGATTTAAGGTTTGGGACTCCGCACTCTGTGAAAGGTATAGCGCATGCGAAAGCATGAGGACATGCTTTTTGTACATGTATAAGCATGAGGACATGCTTATAGGGCGTGCATAAGCATATAGAAATGCTTATGGGGTATGCGTAAGCATGAGGACATGCTTACTGTGTGTGTATAAGCATGTGAAATGCTTATAGTGAACTACTAAGATAGGCAGACTTAAATCGTCTACTAACAGGGCACACGCTAAATCAAGTGTTCAATCAAACCGTTATCAAATCAGCCCTAAACATCTCATCAATCATACTATCAATCAATTCGTCTAATGTGTTCTCAATCATCTATATCCCATATCAAATCAATCAAGTTCCAAAATTCCAAAATCATAATATACCGTTTACTCAAATCAAATTCCGTAATATCTCGATAATCTCATCTCATTTACCCAAAATCAATAATCATATCTCCAAATCATAATGTTTCCGTGATCAGTTCACAATATCCCTAAACAGATCATCTCATAATTCAAATCGCAATTCATACCATAATCAATTAAGAAGCTTCTGCTTGCCAAGCGGGCGTGCGTCTGTCGAGGATCAATTTTCTCAAAAGTGGTTATAGTTTAGGGTTTGTAAAATACCTAATTCTCTATAACCTTGAGCTCTGATACCAATCTGTAACACCCCCAAATCTCAGTACAGCAAAAGACTTAATCAAGTTTTTGGGGCGTTACTATTGGATTGGTATCGCACACAAGTATAGTAAGAAGATAGTCATTTATCATTCAAAGCCAATCCCGAAACTTGTTATTCAAAACATTTAGTTCAAAAGTGTAAATATTAGGCCCAAAACATAATTTAATAAGATAGGTCCCCAAAGTTTATCAGAGTCAGAAATGATCCTTGCACCCCGCCTTCTTGCCAAGCTTCCACCGATCACGTATTCCAAACACCTCTCAAATTCCTGAGATATCATGCTAAAAGGTCAGCTTACGCTGGTGAGTTCATAGGTTTAAGTTCAACAAAATCATAGTGGACCAATAAGAGTTAATTTGCTATGCAAGACCTAATATAGATAAACACCGTTTTCACACCGATCCATGCCGGATCACCAATCATAACACACGTCCCGCATCCAGGGACAACTCGAGATCGCGACTCTAGTCCAAAGACTGTCGTGGAAAAATCTAGAACAATTGCCAACCCCGAACTAGGTCGATGTAGAAGTCTATTCTTAGTTAGGCACGGCTAACCTAAACTAAGGCAACAACTACCACACATCTATCTAAACAGTCAAGCATATAAGCAAATCCAAAATAGTTTTCACGGTAAAAAAAACAGCATGATTCTCACCCCAAAGTAGTTCAAAACATAGTTAAAACGTATATAAAAGTGGGGCTATGAAACTCACCTTTGCCATAGCAATGCACGAATAAATACTAGCAGAAGATAACAGGTAATCACGGCACAGCAATGCACTATTCACTATTGACACGACTGGCATCTAAAGTTAATCTCCATGGCATCCAAAAGAATGTACGACATGTACAACAGAATAGTTGTGACGCAACCTAATGCGTTTGCGATATTCTTAGAATACAGGTCATACAATAAAGAAATCAATAGAAAGTAATGTGTTGTAGTTTTCGTGGATCATTCATGTCATTACTTTCAAAAGTACATTATCGTTCCCAAAAGTTCATAATTAATATCTCAAAAGTTTGGTTTTAACGTTTCGTGTGGTGGTAAGAAACATAGACGCGACGTACAACTCACGCGAAAGAAGGGCAAACATCGACAAAATCGAGACATATAGACCATAACTCACGCCAAAAAGGGAAGAGACATTGACCAGGTTGAGAAATACCGACAATACTCAAGCTAGTCAAAGACTAGGAAACGACAACAGTTATTTATGAAATATAAATAGGTTAATTGACAAGTTTCGGCAATTTACCCAACAATTCCCAAACATACGTGTTCAATAATAAAAGATAAATTTCCATTTATTGCTCAATTACTAAAGGTATCTCAATCGTTATTCATAATCGTACAAGTCTACCCGAAATTACTTCATTTAAGGTATAGTAAATTGTGTAATATAGATGACACGTTCGTTTATTCCAATGTTTCCAAATCAATACGACTTCAATAAGATATATTATCAAAATAATATTTCCAAAAAGTTTATAAAAGCTAGCAGGTGAAATAAAACACGAGTTACCATCGTATTTAACAAGGGTTTATAATAGATTAAACCATATCCGTTCATAATATATATATATATAGTTATATCATTCCATAGTAGCGTAGATGTGAAAACAGAATATTCGGCTTTATCGCAAAACAATTATACTAAACTCATTTGAACCAAAACGTTTAATAGAATACAACATACTAATCAATATAAATGTCATCAAAAAGTTTATAAAAGATACTTTGTATTTATAAAACACAAGTCATTCTCTTAGTCACTAAGGACTTTTAGTTAAAAATCATATTTGTCGATATAAAGTCGCCACGTGCTTTAGAAAACATGAACTATTGTCATAATAAACAAGGGTTTATAATCAAACGAAACCGTATTTATTAACAATATCTATCTAATTATCTCGTTATTAGTGAATATATGATGATAAAATATTTGGACTCATTTAAGTCACACGTGTAATAAAGTATGGCTTAACCAATACAATTTGTATAACAAGCGTTATTCCAAATTTATAAAACATAGTTGAACCTTACAAGTTATAACGTATATGAAATATTCATATCAGTTATTACTTACATAGCTTAGATTCTTTAATGTTACCACATCATTTTTATAAGTGCTTATTAAAGCAAGTCTATTATCATGTACCATGATAGTTCTATCCCGTTATCGATGCTTAATTAATTCATTACGTTTTCCAAGTTAACACATTGACAAGTTACTAGTTAGCCGTCAAACTCACATCTTCTAACACTTTCTTTACCTTCGGTATTGATACATAACTAGTTTGTTAAGAGTATAAGTTAGTTCGTTATAATATGTCTTGGTCCAATATCGAAGGTATACTAGTTCATTTACTTGACCAACCTACACATGTATAATCATTCAACAATGGATTTAGTCCATCACAACCCAACCAATAACTATATGAGTTATGCAAAACGATAATGTGATCACAAAATTTATTCCTAAACTTGTAAATAATGCCATGTTTATAATCTTTATGCCTATGACCAATATCTCAAAATAATAGGACCTGCCACATGACGACTTCGCATATCGTGGCTAACACCAACACATTAACACAACCCAGCCATGGGTCCTTGACCCGACTCGCGACTGACCCATTTTCAGTTGGATCTGACCCGACCCGTATGGGTTGACCCGGTTCCTCCAGTCATCCGAAACAAAAACAACAAATAATACTAAAATGATTTCTCTTTATACCACATTAATTCGAGACTAAGAATATATCCGAACACATAAATAATTCCGAATCTAAACCGCTATTACCACACGAACGATTTATTAAAATGTTTAACCCGTTTTCTAATCATTTTCCAAACTTGTTTATCCAGTTTTTATCCACGAAACTTTAACACAAACGATACTAAAAATCAATGAGACAGAAAATAAATGGGAAATCAAATGGTTGTGTCGTGGGGTTACCGAGAGAAAAAGGAGACGAGAGACGAGGTTGTGATGGCATCTGTTAATACAAATAAGCCGTAAAAATGTTTATTTATATTTTACGATCTTCTAATGTTTTGTCGATAACAAACGTAAAATCATTTTAATCAAACAAAAAGAATACGTAAATAGTTTGAGTCAATAGTTTCCTAACACACTTATGTTTTCACATAAAACACTAAAACAAGTATAAGTGATTTTATGATTTAGATACATATGTACAACAACTAGTGTTTACATATTGGGTTAGCATATACTTAAACTAAGTATACTAAAATGGGTAAAAACAAGTATATACTAAAATGGGTAAAAACTAGCAAATGGTATTGACCCATAACCCATGGTTTTATATATACCACTTAACCAAGTTCATTGTATCTAGAAAGAAAACCATGGATCAACCCATAACCCATGACCCATGACCCATAACCAAAATTACCCATGGGCAAAGAGGAGCGTTCCATGGATCCCTAGCTTTGTGCTAGCCGGATCCCAAGTGGAAGGGATCCGTGGGATCCGGGGAACAGTAGAGAATTTTCTTTATAAATAAAGAGCCATTTCTTCCTTTCTACTCATCACTTTACACACATACTTCCCCCAAGTATTCTAACCCTCTAACCTCATATCCAAGTGATCTATGTAGTTTGTCTTTTGTTTTTGTGTGATCTTCTAGGTTCCTCTTAAAGGAGAGATCACCACTTCTTGAAGACGTGCAAGCTCAAGTCCATGAGTTGCCATGCTTCGTCATCATCAAGACAACTAAGGTTCTCTTGTTGATAGTTCTTCCTTTCTCCATAGATGTTGGGTTGAAGGCATTAGTGAAGGATGCCGAAAGTGTCAAGATGAAAGCATTAGTGAAAGGTGCTCATCATCCGTGTCAAAGCATTAGTGAAGGATGCCGAAAGTGTCAAGATGAAAGCATTAGTGAAAGGTGCTCATCATCCGTGTCAAAGCATTAGTGAAGGATGCTGAAAGTGTCAAGATGAAAGCATTAGTGAAAGGTGCTCATCATCCGTGTCAAAGAATTAGTGAAGAATGCTAAAGGTGTCAAGACGAAGGCATTAGTGAAGGGTGCCAAGCGTTGTGTCAAAGGTGTTAGTGAAGGATGCCGATGAATCAAATCGAGTTGCATTTGGGAAGAATGCCTAGGTCGTATAATTGATGAGGTGCATCATTATAAATATAAGTATTTGTTTATTTCCAAGGATGGTGATATCCTTAATGGTGTTGTAACAAGGAGAGGATCTCCTTGATATTAGGTGTTGTGTTGTGAAGGGTAGTAATTCCTCCATAGTAATGGAACTAGGTTCTTAGCCTAGTACCTAATAAAGGGTAGGCGACGTTGTGATAGGATTAGTTCTCCTTGGTGTGAAAGAACACGGTGGTTAGCCTAGCACCGTATAAAGGTAGGCGACGTTGTGTTAGGTGTGGTTCGCCTTGGTGTGAAAGAACTCGGTATTTAGCTTTGTACCGGAAAAAGGTTAAGCGACGTTGTGAAGGCTTCTCCGCCATAAGGAGATTGGTGTAGTGCTTACTAACTCTCAAGTAGGTGACTCGGGGAGTGGAGTAGGGCAAGGAAGGTGTCCTTGTAGCCGAAACACTATAAATACTTGTGTCGTGGTGATGTGCTTCTTACTCTTTATCTTTCATTACACGTTTATATATCTATCTATCAACGTCCAACATAAACAACCAAATAGATTGACATAAGTCGATCTAAATACTTAAAAGGAAGTTTTAAATTGGTAAAACTATTCAACCCCCCCCCCTTCTAGTTTTCCACAATTGGCATCAGAGCTTCGTTACCAAGTTTCTTAAAGTATGTTGTACTTTAAAAACTTGATACGATCCGTGTATGTTTGAAAACTACAAAGAAAGTTTTTCTTTTTAAGGGTCAAGTTTTTCTTTTTAAGGGTCATATTTTCTTTTAAATCATTTTGTTGGACATTGATAGATCATTCTAACAACTTTTGTTTTCAAGAAATCTTCATGCTAGAATCTCTCCAAAATCTTCATTCAAAGAATAATGAAGTCAACATTCAAGGAAGGATCTAAAAAGTAATCACAACTTACGTACACCAAGTACAAAGGATTACTTTAAAAGCTCATGAAGTATTTTTGGTATTATGCCAAACCAAGAAGCATAGAGGTATGTTTTACTTTTCATTAGATAGGTTACATGAGTTCAATTTATCTCATAACTTCTCTTTATTTAATAATCACTAGCACCGTTAAAAGTCTCTTTCGTCACTTTTTCGTCTTTTTCATCATCGGGAATAGTATTTCTTTTGATTCGTCAAACTAACGCCGTCATCACATATGAACCCTCGATATGTGATTCATCAAAAGTCGTCATTCAAAAACAATCTTCATCTAATACCTCTGAACTATTTTTTAGTAAACTAATTTATAAGCCTACTACAAAAATAATGCCAAACAACTCTTTTTCTGTCCACAGTAGCCAGATCCCTCTAGTCGTACTAGCCGGATCCCAAATACAAAGGATCCGGGGGAACCGTGGAACAGAACTCAGTTATACGCTTTCAAAAATAACCATTGATCTTTTCCCTCTACTCACATAACACAAAAACGAATACACCACTGATTTCATCCTCATTGGATTCCATTATCTCAAGTATTCCTTCAAGGAACACCATTGTAAGTAATTACATTAACTTGTTCTAATCCTCATCATCCTAATTCTAGGGTTTATGGTTTCATAAATCTCTAATCAATTACTTTAATTAGGGTTTTCAAAATTAATCATGAAAAGGGGATTTTAACATAACTAAGATCACATTGTGTCCACAACATTATTAATACAAATCAAAACCATAAACCCACCACAACTAATTTTACCTAATTGGAAAGTTTGTGTTTTTAGGACCAACCATGCCTAAAGCTACTCAACAAGATCATCATGATACCGTTCACTACCTTACTCAATATTATCATAATGGGGAATTTTCAAAAATCGACCGCAAGGTCTTCAAAAAGCTCGAAAAACGACTTATCCACGATGGTCGTGTAATCAAGGAATGTTTCCTTGAAGATACCTACATTCGTCAAGTCTTCTCGACAATCAATTTTGATTGTCTTCTTGACATTGATGAACAAATTTGTCCGGTGTTTATCTTTGAATTTTATAGAAGCATTAGGATCATTCGAAACGTCGATGATAGCATTTCAATTGCTTTCATTATCAATAAACAAAACTCCACTCTTCCTCTCAACACCTTTGCTCAAATTCTTCGCATTTCTTGTGAAGGAATTTGCATGTACTCTCAAGATTGGGCAATTAACACTCAAAACCTTGCACTTGATCCTAAACCAATGTACCATACTCCTCTTGATGAACCCGAAACCATCCGTGACACCATTTTCAAAATAAGAGCCGACCAATCCCGTTTCGACCGAAACAAGAAGCTCATTCACCGTAATCCCTTTCAAATGGAACTTTTCGAAATCCATCCCATGTTTAGAAAATGGGAAGAAATCCTTAGGGAAAACGTCATAAGCCTAGTTGGAAACAAAGATCATCCAAACGCATGTCTTGTGCAAATGATCTATTGTCTTATCCACCAAAAGCCATTTAATCTCGCCTATTACATGGTAAGGAGAATGGCTGGGGTATTCAAAGCTTCCAACATGGTACTTCCATATGGTATGCTCCTAACACGACTTTGTAAGTATGTTAGTGCATTACAACCATCCCCCATCAACAATGATCATTTCCTTGCCGATCATGTAATGGTACCTCTTACCAAAATACCCTCTAAACGCTTCAAGATCAATGGAAAGAAACCAAAAGCTCTCTCGGACTCCTCGGCCAGTGAAGAAGAAGAAGATAAAGATGAGGAAGACGTCGACCCCATAGCCAACATCAAATTGGAACCCTTTGACTACTACGAACTACTTCCAACCATTCCAAACGAGACCGCGGAATTTAAACAATTGAGGGGCATGATTCAAAACCTCGCTTACAACCTCACTAAGCCGTCAAAAAGGAAAAGAAAGGATTGACGAAAGAGACAATAGGAATGTGCATATTTTCTTTTTATGTTTTGGATAATTACGTTTTAGCATTCTTGGTTTATGGTAATTTGGATATTGTTACTTGATCATGCTTTTATAAGTGGTGTTTTGTGATGACATGCTTGTTCCTATTACTTTGTTTATAGATTCATTAGTGTGCAAAATCTGCAATGTGAAGATTCTGATATGCAGATGCCGGATCCCTAGGATTAGCCTAACCGGATCCCTCCCTTGAGGGAACCGTGGGATCCGTGACATCAGATCAGCAATACAGCATTCCTTGCATCAAGATAACTTTCTAGATAACATCACATTAGCTAAAGCATATGATTTTAGAATCCAACTAGAACCACTTCAAGGATGAGAAGGGCTTAGACTCTCTAAAGGCTTACTTAAGATCTTAGTCAAAATATCAAAACTCACCATATTTCCGCTTCAATACTCACAAACTGTTTCTCATCTTTCAAAACACTTAAGTGGACAAATTAAACAAGTTTAGGAAATTGTTTCTAATCATTTTTATCTCAAAGTAAGACTTAAATTAGTTTTTTCAATTCTTGTGATTTTTTAAGAATTTTTCAAATTTTACCTCAAGCCTAAATCTGATCACTAGGATCATTTATTATGACTTGACACCACAAAAGTTCTTAGTGTTATCCTTGCACATCCATTGGTAGTCATCTTGTCCCATCTCCTTTCCATAAAAAGCAATCATTTGCTATAACACTTATTACCTTTGATAATCAAGTACCCTTTCATCTTAAAACACTTAAGAGAACTGAAACACTCAAAAATAGATAGGCTTTAGCTTCTAGAAACCTCATTTCAAACCAGTCATAACTGCTGAGAGCCGGATCCCTAGGATTAGCCTAGCCGGATCCCTCCAAGGAGGGAACCGTGGGATCCGGGTGACAGTTTATGTCAAACATTGCTAAAACAATCATTTCAACCCATCTTCCTAACTCAAACACTCCATCTCATCTTAAATGAGTTCCTAGATCAGTGAAACTCTGAACCTCAACATTGTGCATGTTAATCATCACATTTTCAAGAACATTAGTGGATTAAGTCTTAAATGCAATTGCCAAGTTCTTCCCTTTATAAGCCATATTGCTAAAAACACTTTAGTCATCAAACACAAACACAATTATCAGCAATTGCAACCATCTTCCTTAGTCATTTCATCATGAGAAAAACTCCTAGTGCTAACTCATCCACTCAAGAACCACCCAAGAAACTTGCTAGAATCATACACGAAGTTTCCTCAACCGAATCATCTCCGGTTAAGTCCACCAATGCTAGGATTTCCCCTACACCAAGGAAACCAATCAAACTAATCCCCAAGAAGAGTGTTCCCACTAGGATTTCATCACCAAACTCTACTATACCAAACATACCCTCCACTACTCAACCAACATCATTAGTGCCTAGAGCCACCTCATAATCATCTCCACATTCTCACAATGTAGAAGATTTACCTTCTTGGCCATCTCACCTTTCACCATTACCAACAAATTCACTTGAAAAGATTGAGCAACAAAATCAAAGTGTTGAATCAACACTTTCTCCAATAGCAAACTCTCTCATCCCCCCTAATCGTCCATTTTGGATTATGAGAAGACATCAAAGGCAACGACCTGACCACATGGAAGTTGATGCTTCTTTACCTCCACCCTCAAACATTGTAGAGCCATCACTTAATGAGCCTCCACCAATTCCTCCTTCATTTGAGGATCCTCAATCCACTTCACTTGAACTTCCACTTCAAGAAATTCAAAACCATGACAAGGATTGCTATCATTGTAAACATGTTGAAAAATTGATACATGAACTACGTGAAGAGCAACGTTTCATGTTTTATCACCTCCTCGAACGTTTCGAAGAGGTCAACAAGCCTAAACTACAATGAGCATCATAGTCACAAGCTCAAACATAGAATGTTTAGGAAAACTCATCTCATCCTTGACCATCATTAAGCTTTTAGTTGAATCTAAAGGTTGGATAACTCATTAGGATTAGTAGCGCTTATATGAATAGTTCATTCTCTTAGTTTTAGAGATTTGGTTGATTATCTCTTGTTTTATTGAATGAATATTTATATGCCATAGTTGTTATGTGCTTTATGTGTTGTGCTTGATATATCATATACTACCTCAAATATTTGTTAGCATTGATTGAAACACTCTCATTGTTGAAGAAACTGTCAACAGACAGCCGGATCCCTCCAAAATACCTAGACGGATCCCTCCAAGAAGGGAACCGTGGGATCCGTGGTACAGAAGCACAGATTTCTACTAACTTGAGTTTTATTTGCAGGAAATTATGCATTATACTCTTGTTTTCTAACCTTTACTTTGTAGATTTTCAAAATAACACATGAAGAATTTGACACCATAAAGCAAGGGGGAGCTTTGTGTCAAACGAAATTGCAAAAACATTTGCAACTTAATCCGATTTTGGACTATACTTCATGACACCCCATTGCAACTTTGCAATCTTCAAGGGGGAGCACGTTGTCGTCATTTAGACGAACCATTTGCAAACATATTTGCAAACACAATTAGTTTATTTTATATTATGTCCTTGACGCCCTCTCAAAGGGAAGGACTCGTCAAGGGGGAGTTAAGACGAGTACCATTTCCGTCACTTGCTCTCTTTACATTTTTCTTTTACATATTTTTCTTATAAAAATTGTGTTAGTTTCTTTTAACACTTTTTGTTTCGACAAAAAGGGGGAGAAGAAAGTAAAATCTACAAATTCAAACTCGCTATTTAATTTTAGTTTTTCTTAAAATAATTTTATGTTTTGTCATCAACAAAAAGGGGGAGATTGTTAATACAAATAAGCCGTAAAAACGTTTATTTATATTTTACGATCTTCTAATGTTTTGTCGATAACAAACGTAAAATCATTTTAATCAAACAAAAAGAATACGTAAATAGTTTGAGTCAATAGTTTCCTAACACACTTACGTTTTCACATAAAACACTAAAACAAGTATAAGTTATTTTATGATTTAGATACATATGTACAACAACTAGTGTTTACATATTGGGTTAGCATATACTTAAACTAAGTATACTAAAATGGGTAAAAACAAGTATATACTAAAATGGGTAAAACAAGTATATACTAAATGGGTAAAAACTAGCAAATGGTATTGACCCATAACCCATGGTTTTATATATACCACTTAACCAAGTTCATTGTATCTAGAAAGAAAACCATGGATCAACCCATAACCCATGACCCATGACCCATAACCAAAATTACCCATGGGCAAAGAGGAGCGGCCCACGGATCCCTAGCTTTGTGCTAGCCGGATCCCAAGTGGAAGGGATCCGTGGGATCCGGGAACAGTAGAGAATTTTCTCTATAAATAGAGAGCCATTTCTTCCTTTCTACTCATCACTTTACACACATACTTCCCCCAAGTATTCTAACCCTCTAACCTCAGATCCAAGTGATCTATGTAGTTTGTCTTTTGTTTTTGTGTTATCTTCTAGGTTCCTCTTAAAGGAGAGATCACCACTTCTTGAAGACGTGCAAGCTCAAGTCCATGAGTTGCCATGCTTCGTCATCATCAAGACAACTAAGGTTCTCTTGTTGATAGTTCTTCCTTTCTCCATAGATGTTGGGTTGAAGGCATTAGTGAAGGATGCCGAAAGTGTCAAGATGAAAGCATTAGTGAAAGGTGCTCATCATCCGTGTCAAAGCATTAGTGAAGGATGCCGAAAGTGTCAAGATGAAAGCATTAGTGAAAGGTGCTCATCATCCGTGTCAAAGCATTAGTGAAGGATGCCGAAAGTGTCAAGATGAAAGCATTAGTGAAAGGTGCTCATCATCCGTGTCAAAGCATTAGTGAAGAATGCTAAAGGTGTCAAGACGAAGGCATAATTGAAGGGTGCCAAGCGTTGTGTCAAAGGCGTTAGTGAAGGATGCCGATGAATCAAATAGAGTTGCATTTGGGAAGAATGCCTAGGTCGTATAATTGATGAGGTACATCATTATACATATAAGTATTTGTTTATTTCCAAGGATGGTGATATCCTTAATGGTGTTGTAACAAGGAGAGGATTTCCTTGATATTAGGTGTTGTGTTGTGAAGGGTAGTAGTTCCTCCATAGTACTGGAACTAGGTGCTTAGCCTAGTACCTAATAAAGGGTAGGCGACGTTGTGATAGGATTAGTTCTCCTTGGTGTCAAAGAACTCGGTGGTTAGCCTAGCACCGTATAAAGGGTAGGCGACGTTGTGTTAGGTGTGGTTCGCCTTGGTGTGAAAGAACTCGGTATTTAGCTTTGAACCGGAAAAAGGTTAAGCGACGTTGTGAAGGCTTCTCCGCCATAAGGAGATTGGTGTAGTGCTTACGAACTCTCGAGTAGGTGACTCGGGGAGTGGAGTAGGGCAAGGAAAGTGTCCTTGTAGCCGAACCACTATAAATACTTGTGTCGTGGTGATGTGCTTCTTACTCTTTATCTTTCATTACACGTTTATATATCTATCTATCAACGTCCAACATAAACAACCAAATAGATTGACAAAAGTCGATCTAAATACTTAAAAGGAAGTTTTAAATTGATAATAACTATTCAACCCCCCCCCTTCTAGTTTTCCACAGCATCTTTATACGAGTACAACTCGTATTAACCAAGCTTGGAACCTCTCAAAACGTTTCTCCTCAAACCCTAAAATTTTCGAATCTAAATAATTAGATTTAGGGCGCGTCTTCTTGATCCGTGGCGTGTGGGTTACAAAAACGTAACCACAATTGCCCGATCTATCATCTAGGAGCGATGGTGTAATTATTGGTAGTCGCCGAAAGTTGGCCGGAAACGATGACGGCGCTGGAACCCTAGTTTGGGTTTGGCCGGATTTTATTGAGAGAGAAAGGAGAAATATTTTGTGTGTGTTTATTTAGAGAAAGAAAGAAGTTGGTGAAAATGAGAAAATGGGGAGGGTTGGGGGTATTTATACCCATGGAGGGACTAGACATATTCTATTGAAACTTCAAGGGTGGCTACGTAAATTATCCCAAGGACCCTAAGTGAAACTTTATAAAACTTTCGATATATGTGATTCGGGGCTCCTTTTAACTAGCAAATAAGGGATTCGTGACTCGAGAGTTACGCCAATGTTTTTAAAATATTAATTCCAATAAAAACGAAATAAAATACGACTCGAATCTCAAATTAAATCAAACGATCGCTCTAATCGACGTTTCACCCATTTACAACGCATCGAGGAATTTACGAGTTGTCACAGCCTCACCTCCTTAAAAGGAATCGCGTCCTCGCGATTAAATTCAAGTTTTACTCGTTGGGGTTTAAAGAGGCTTGTGGATACACACGGGGGTTCATCTTCATGTTTTCCTACGTGAATCTAGGTCCTTACTGTGAGTTTCTATGAACTTCGAAGACAGAGAGGAAACTTTACTAAAGTTGCTAGGTTTCATCATCCATAGTTTCGGTAGGTCAACGAAGTTTAAACATCCAAAAATTAGGATTTTCCAAAGGGATAACATTTGCCTCAACGGCAGCCATTTCTTTCTACTATGCACAAAATGTTGGGAACTCTCTATTGAGTCTCGAGAGTAGCTTAAGGCTCTGAGCTACTGGTCTCAATCTAGCAAGGATTTTTCCAAAAGATTGACATAGCGGGGATTAAGTTTTCACATTTACTACTCGCTTCACAAAATTTCATGGTGGCTCCGAAATCTAAATTCAAGGTTACCTCGGAGGGTTCAAGAGTTTTACATTGTCTATGTTCTCCAAATGGTTTTGTGAGTAACTTACATATCCATCTCAACTTAAAATGATTTCCTTGGTATTATTTCGAACAGGTTTAGGGTTGCTAAGTTGGGGTATTTCCATTTCTTCCCAATCATTTGAATTTACTCTTACATCCATGGAGGATCTCTTACGATGCCTTTGAGGTACTAAAGTGATAGGTATGGTTATATTGAGATGTTGGCCAATGAAAGGTGTCTATCCCAACCGTTGCTAAACTTGATAGGCACGCTACTTGTTCTACTAAGGTTCAAATGGTTCCTCCATTTCAGCCATTAGTCTGGAGATGATACACTGCAAGCATATCCAGATCGGTTCTCTCAGCTCTAGGGAGATATAGGTGAAAAATAGGTGCGTGGCGATTGCCATAATCCGGAAAGGATAGGAATTAGCATTTCATAAAGCACACGGTTTCCTTTACATGTGGAGAAGTCCATATATAACTTAGGTTTTTCGATCGCACTCCTTCGTTAAAGAATATCGAAATGAGTTGAAGGTTGAGGAAGGAGGATCAGGTGTATACTAACCAAATGAATCTCATATAGAGAAAACGGATCAAGGTAATTTCCTCTTTAATCGAAGTTCCATAATAGAAAGAAGGTAGGGAGCTAAAGTTCAAAGGTAAGGTCTAGCTTATTGGAGCAAGCCACTTTACCGGAGGGAGAGGATTATATACTACCTCACCTCCTTAAAAGAGGATAGCTGGGTTCTCCAGTGTTGCTATAACTATATGGGGAGAGACGAGCATTGTCGTCCATACTTTTCCTTTTTACTAATTCGTGGGAGGTAAATAAGTTGGTAAAACTACTAACAACCACTCAGGTAAAGGCGGGAATCTACCTCCAAGGTTTCGTCTATGGTGTAGCTTATCGTCTGGTGAGAAGCCCGAAGGGTTAGCAGGTGCTTCTCGAAGGATGAGAGAAGGATTATGTGATTGTTCTAGAGAACTTGGTTCCGGTTCCTCCTTAGGGTTTCAGGATTTCTGATGAGTACGGAATCTCTACTAGATGAAAAGTCTAGGAAATTCAAAGTATGTCTCTATTAGAAAGTGTTGATTGCTACCAGCAATCAGTCGGTTGACCTAGCATGATGTCTAGGTTAGAGATGAAAAGTACGACTCCTAAGAAAGTGTTGATTGCTACCAGCAATCAGTCTGTCGATTGACTCATTGGTGCACTTAACACTTAACGCTAAGGTTTCAAGGTTCAACTCCAAAATCATAATCTCCAAAAGAGGTTCAACTATCGATCAATATCAATCCAACTCTTAAATACGAGAGAACGTCAATGACTCTAAGTGGGTATGCTAGAGAATTTCTCATCTATGGTGTGTAAGGTACCATATTGATAGAATAGGGTAGGCATTACCATTACTGGTGGTGTAACGTAGCAGTATATTGTTGACAAACAATGTTGAGGGTTCAATGTTGCTAGAGTCAACATTGACAGAACAATATCTAAGAATAATCCTTGGTGAACATCTTCACTAAAACAAGTCGTTAGATCGTTATCGATAGGGGTACCTAAATAGAGGATAATGTACGACATCAACAAAGACGTAAGATACTACCTTCGAAAGTCTGTTGGCAAAGCAACGTCGACCGGTGACGTCGTTAAGATCAACATCGTAACGGTAAGGTTTCGAAGTTTTCTCAACAATCGTTTCAAGACTAGGCTTGAGGTATAAGTGTCGTGCGAGTTACCAACAAAACGAGGCTCGATGACAAATCCACGGTGTTACTACCGAAATGATGTGGAATGATAATTCCAACAAGATTACTATCGAAATACGGTGGAATAATAATTCCAATACGGTTACTATCGTAATGCGACCGGAAGACGTTTCAAAATCGAATACCAACTAAAGGTCGAAAGACGATTTTATCAAAGTTATCAATGAAACGAGGCCGAATAATAATTCGAGGCCAAACGATGACTCAAAGTCAAATGACGAGTTAAAACTCGGAACGAGATCAAAATCTCAAATTCAAAAATCCAAAAACCAAAATCCAATACCGAATCGAAATAGTCAAGACCCAATCCAAAACAGCTCAAAACAATTTCAAATGCTCGGATAAGATCAACGAGTCTTATATCAAAAACAATTCGGATGAAAACAGTGCCAATCAGGTCACACCCAATTTATGGCGAACCATGCTCAAGTGCTACAACCAAGAATTTCACATAAACGGAGACGTATAGCTATGCCAGGAGTGTTACGATTCAAGAGGTGTTACGATGCCAGTGTGTCGTGTGTGAGTGCGGCTTTTCGTGATGTTTAGCGAGTATGAGTGTGCGAGTCCACCTTAAGTTTATCATTCTTAAAACCAATCTCAACTAACGAAACCAATCTCAAATCCGAACACAATTTTGTTATAACAATTCCCAGTATTTGTAAAATTCACCTCTGAGACAGACATAGGTGATCAGTCCATGTCCTGCTATCTCTGGCTGAATATAGGTGATCAGTCTATATTTAATAGAGGTTCGATAAATTTTTATTAAGCAAGGCACAACCAGTTCATAACCGATTCTTAACATATATTCTCAACTTCAATGTTATATGCCCAAAATGTATTCATTCCCTTATCTCAAAATATCTCGTTTCTTCTCTTAGTTATTCGCGTTAGGTATCATCGTGTGTGTGTGTGGTATCGACTCGACAAGACTCCATGAATGCGCTCAAATAACCACAATGCAACTCATAATGACACAAGGAGACGTCTAAATGATAAACTTCATAGTTTAATAAGTTTCGGAATAAATAGTTAGATCTTATCGAATTCGTCAATCCGATAAACTTAACCATTTATTCATGTCGCTTATCCTCCCAAAACCAAACACATCTTAACGAGTCATAAGGATAATTCACTCATTAATAACGTTATCCTACGTACATAGCGGGCACCTATTAGGTTCGTCAACCTAATAAGTCTGTTATCCACGTGGATCGACGCTATTAATGTTAGGTCATCCGTAACCCATGCACAACACATAAATGACATTAAATATTCATAAATGACACCATTCGATAAACGTACCCTCGAAACATTTAACGACTCCTTTATTACAAAACCTTTCTATTTTCAAACGTTGGTTCCTTTCTTAAAATGTTGGATAACAAGGCGAGCTTTGTTATCAAATGCTTAGTACAAAACCATTAATCATTCATATAATCTAGTATGATTTACTAGTATATATATATATATATATATATATATATAAATTTATTCATCTCACTTATAAATTTCAATACAAATTTTAATGAAAATTTCATTATAAATTTCGATAAAAATTTCATTATAAATTTCGATAAAACTTCAATATAAATTTCGATAAAAACTTCATTATAAATTTCGATATAACTTCAATATAAATTTTGATAAAAACTTCATTATAAATTTCGATAAAACTTCAATATAAATTTCGAAGTCGTTATTCGCTTGAGTTCCCAAGTCCAAGTCATGACTCTCGGTTTTACACAATCATATTGCCCACATAAATACTAAAGACCATGATACAATAAGAATGGAGTCGAGACTAGAGAGTCACGATAACACCTCACGTAGCGCAAAGTTTGCATATATACCATTAAATCCAAAATAAACAATTTTGGCAATTCTAATTAATCTCCCAAACAATCTCATACCAACGCCATCTAGACAGAAAATCAAACATACCCAACACCATTAAATATTTCAAATTGACTCTTCCAATTTCCCCAAACACAACCTGATTAACGAGTATCAATTCTATCGTTTGTTAATAACTCATCAATTACCCAAAACACCACAATTAATTTGTTATTCAATTAAGGCTGGTAATTGAAATGTCGCTTGATTCCAAAAATCTAATTCATACCAACGATTCAACGTTAACCAAATAATCACACGTTAGTCCAATTTATCATCTGAAAACGCTTACTGGTTTCACATATCATAATAACATTAACGGACATGAAGTCATTATTAATAATCTAAACCAATTACCACTTGTTCGACAATTCTAAAGAATAAAGCAACGGTTTACGAGGGTTTTGACTCAAAATCGCGACACGAGACCATCACCAATCAACATCATCAAAATCATTATAATCCGTCATCTAGTTATAATCAAGGGCACAAAAACATTATAAGATGCAAAACACGTGAACATGACACACATGTTGGGAATTATGGGAAGTAGGATTTCTACCGTCAATTCTGCCGAAGGATTCTGCTGAAGTAGAAGCAGAATCTGCTGAAGAAGAGATTCTGCTGAAATATAAAAGCTGTGCCGTTTTTCTGCTGAAGGGTGGAAGCTGACTAGGATCTGCATACGCTTTATTAATTACATGCTAACCCATCATTATTCTTGAACTGCCCGAGGTTAGCATGGGTATTATTGTACTGCTCAATATTGTTTAATGTTTACTCATAACATGTATGGGTTGAAACAAATGTTTAAATGCATGCTTGCATGCTTAGTCGTTTCTCGAGAAATAGTTTAGGGTTCCTTGTCTATAAAAGGAACTTGATAGTATGTAATAGGAAGTAGTTTTTTTCAAAAACATAGAGTTTCAGTTAATAAAAGATCCATAGAGGATCTAAGTGTTCTTAGTTATTATAGCTTGTATTTACATTCCGCTAAAGAATACGAGTTGTAGAGATTTTCTATTAGTTTGCTTATGATTACATAGGCAACACTAACGATCTACGAGTGCTCAAGATTTGTCAAGGTCTTTGTGTTTTCAACAAGTGGTATCAGAGCCTCGGGAAAGTCTCTACGATACTAAGAACCATATTTAACCTCACCCCAATACAACCAAAAATACATTCACCATGCCTGGAACTGATAATGAATCCGAAGTCACCAACAACAACAACAACAACACCACCTCTATGCAACAACTTAGTCTTTCCAACAGTAATGCTAAGTTTCCTTATCTAAGAAGGGAAGAGTATGATTTGTGGACGATGAAGATGCGAACCGGATCTCCAATATTGATTGGAATCTTTAGGAGATTGTGAAGAAAGGAAACATTCAAGAAGACTATCCCGGATCTTGATGGTAAATTTACCATTGCTCCTCCCAAATCTGTTGAAGAGATTCTAGTTGTGCAAAGAGAGCACAAAGTAAGAACCATCCTTCTTCAAGCTATTGCCGAAGATCACTTGGGTGATTTTCACCACATGGATGATGCAAAGGACATATGGATGGCGCTCAAAGCAAGGTTCGGTGGCAATGAAGAATCCAGGAGAATGAGGAAGCCCATGCTGAGACAACACTTTCAAGAGTTCAATATCTCAGAAGAAGAAGGCATCCACAAGGGATACGATAGGTTTCATAAGATTTTGAGTCAGCTAAACCAGCTAAATGCAAAACCTGACAATGATGATTGCAATTCAAAGTTCCTACGATCTTTGCCTCCATCATGGTTACATGTAAGTATAGCCCTTAAGGCTAAAGGTGGGTTGGACATGCTCACTTTTGATGAGCTGTACTACAAACTCAAATCTCTTGAACCTGATGTCAGAACTCCCTACCGTGCATCCTCTTCTGGTAATACAGCCTTTGTTAGGACATCTCACTCCAATATGATGATACATGCTCCTAGTCCAACTTACTTACCATCATCATCTTACACTCCCACTCAACCATATAACAATCGTCCCACTCCATCATGCCCTCAAGCTAAAACCGGTAGTATATTGGAGGATGTTCTTCATTCATTTGTTGCTGATTATGATACTCAGCAGCATCTTGTCTATGAAGATTTTGAGCAGGTGGACCCACTTGATATGGAGGAGATGAAACTGAAATGGCAGGTGGCCATGCTTTCAGTAGATATCAAAAGGTTTGAGGAAAGGTCAGGAAAGAAGTTTGGCTTCAAGGGAAAGGATCCAGCTCGTTTTGACAGGAGAAAGGTCAAGTGTTTCTCTTGTCACCAAATGGGTCATTTCTCAATGGAATGCAAAGATAGGAAGAGTGGAGAGGGAGCTAACTACAATTCCTATCGCCAGAATCGAAGGAAGCTAGAACTTCAGCAGCTCTTGTCACCTTGGATGATCAGGTCAACTGGGCTGCACATGAACACGTGAATGAGGATGCTGATACAGAGAAGCTTGGATTGCTGGCAAGATGTACTTTAAAAGATAGGCATGATCAATTTGCCTTGATGGGACTTTCTCAGGTACACAACTGTATGTTTGGTTGTAGTGAAAGATACAATGAACTTAAAGAAGCTTATGATACTATGAAACCTAAATACAATGAATGATACGTTGATAATGAAGCTTATAAACTTTTGTTAAAAAAATTAGTAAGACAAAAGGTTTGGTTTCAAAAGAATCAGATAGCTTATGAAGAAAAGATAAAGGGGTTACAATTTGATCTAGATATTGTAAACATTAACTTAAAACGCCTGAAAAGAAAAAGCGATGCTATTGCTGAGAACCTAGAGCTTAAAGAGAAACTAGCTGAGGAAATAGCTAGACATAAACAATGGTTAATATCAGGTGACAATCTAGCTAGAGAAATCTATAGTAGTCAACCAGTGACCTCTGGAATAGGTTTAGGTTTTCAAAAGTATGTAGGATTGGAAGCTAGGAATGATGGGCGTAAATCTACACCAGCATGCTTAGCAAATTTTGTTAAAGAAGGTGATTTGCATGCTGTCCCTGGACCTATTAGAGGTGAATTCATGCCCACTGACCTGTCCATTACTGTTGACTTTGATGGATCACACCATCTCTATGGCAAAAGTCAAAAGACTTGCCAGACCCCGATGCTTCATCTAATGACTTTGTCTCTTGCTCTGACAGTGACAATTCATCGGATCAAGGGTCTACTTCTTGTGCCAGCTGTGTTTCAAGTGATAAGTCAGACCTTCCCAAGCCCTCACCCGAGCCTACACCCAAGCCTGCACCCAAGTCTATCTACAAGCCTTCTAGGGTAGCTGCTGAGGAATCAACTTCCAAGACAGTTTCCTCTGAAGACTTGTCCTTTAAATCTTTGCAAAATAAGTCTGTTAAAAACAATTCCTTTAATATTTCTGGTTTAAGTACTTCTACATGTAATAGAACATCTTCTTCGTTGAATAAATCTTCCAAAAGGAAGACATGTTTTGTATGTGGAAGTAAATTTCATTTAATTAAGGATTGTGATTTCTATGAGCAAAGATTGGGTGTATATGCTACTCAGCAGAAGCCTAGACCAGTATGGACCAATGTTAATAATATTCCACCATATGTCCCACGAGCTACTAATACTGATTCTCCTTGGAGGAGATCAGTTGATAGACCTTATGTGCAACCTACAAGCCCATACTTTAAACATGGTTATTGGCCTGCATATGTTAACTCTATGAATAATGGGAAAGGATTTTGGGGTACTGCTGTCAAGACCTCAGCAGGTTGTTCTTGGAATAATAAGGGACCTAAATTTCAATAGAAACCCAAGAACAATGGTGGATCTTTCTCTTCTGCTAGACCTAAATCTTATGATCCACAAGGCAGGTTCAAGTCAGCAATGACTTGAGCCTCCTTTGTATACTAACATTCCTTTGTATATATTGTTTGTTACTATAGGATCATCCTCTTAAGCATAAAGATATTGGTATTATTGATAGTGGTTGTTCAAGAAGCATGTATGGAAATAGAGATATGATGCACAATTTTGTTCCTATAGAAGGAGGAGGCAATGTGACTTTTGGTGGAAGTGATGGTAGAATCACTGGGAAAGGCACCATCAAGACACCTTTACTGAATTTTGAGAATGTGTACTATGTTAGGGAACTTCAGCACTTCAACTTGTTCTCAGTCTCACAAATTTGTGACACCAAGAACAAGGTACTCTTCTCTGAAGATGAATATCTTGTGCTTTCAAAAGAGTTCAAGCTTCCAGAAGATACTTCAATTCTGTTGAGAGTTCCTCGAACTCACAATCTATACACATTCAACCTTAATGAAGTTCATCCTGAAGGTGACCTCACTTGTTTGGTGGCTAAAGCATCCCTGGATGAGTCTACCAAATGGCATAGGAGAATGGCTCATGTGAATTTCAAAACCATAAACAAACTCTCTAAAATGGGTCTTGTTGAAGGTCTTCCCTCCAAAGTTTTCTCAAATGATCATAATTGTGTTACATGCAACAAAGGGAAGCAACACAGAGCTTCCTACAAAGCTGTCACTGCTGTGAGCATTATCTCTGAGCCTCTTCAGCTATTACATATGGACCTTTTTGGTCCAACTCAAGTCAGAAGCATCGATCACAAATATATTTGTCTGGTGATCACTGATGGCTATAGCAGATTTTCTTGGGTGTTCTTTCTAAGGACTAAAGATGAAACATCTCCAGGTCTTTGAAAGACTTCATCACCCTCGTTGAAAATCAGTTGAACAAGAAGGTTAAGGGAATTCAGTGTGATAATGGAACAGAGTTCAAGAATGCTATTCTTATAGAACTCTGTAGGTCTAAAGGGATAAAGAGGGATTATAGCAATCCAAGAACCCCACAACAAAATGGGGTAGCTGAATGAAAGAATAGGACCTTGATAGAGGCTGCAAGATCAATGCTTGCAGACTCTAAATTGCCCACTATGTTCGGATGAAGTTGTTGGCAGCTTGCTATGTACTAAACAGAGTCTCCATTACTAGACATCACCTCAAAACACCATATGAACTTCTCTTTGGAAAGGTTCCAGCCATTCATTACCTCAAACCTTTTGGTTGTCAAGTGACCATTCTAAACACCAGTGATCCGTTGGGGAAGTTTGATGAGAAAGCTGATGAGGGTTATATTGTGGGTTATTCAGCTCATAGCAAGGCTTACAGAGTGTACAATTTATCTGCCAAAAAGATAGAGGAGACTTTGAACCTGAGATACATGGAAGATAAGCCCAATGTTCAAGGACAGGGGTCATGTGTGGTCTTTTGACCTTGACTTCTTAACTGATTATTTGGGTTATACTAGACATTTGGCTAACCAAAGTGCAGGTTCTCAAGAGTCTCCCTCTAACAATGCAGGTACCTTGGATGCTGACTCTGAAAGTGAATTTGAAGATGGTGAACAACCTATACTTGTGCCTTCTTTCTCCCCTAATAATATTGCAGGTAACACCTCTAGAGATACTTCTGATGAGAGTGAAGATGAATCACATTATGCTGAGGACCTTGCTAGGCTTCAGACTCAAGAGTTTGCAGCTAAGCTTGAAGCTGAGAAGGTCATTGGGGAGCTTACAAATGAGGCTGTCAGTGGAAACCATGTTTCTGCTGACACTGATCTCTCCCATCATCATCAAATCTGCTGAAGGCTCGGCTGTTTCTACTCCTATTCCTTCTAAAGTGTCCACAGACTTTGGTGCACCCTATACTCGCTTTCCAAGACCTTCAGATCTTGGAAATCATCAACCCAAATCTGCATTTTCACCTCACCTTCCTATGACACAACTTTTGTACCAACTGTGTCTAATCTTGAACCTTCCATTGAAGTCAACCCCACTGCTACTAAAAGAATCAACATCACTCACCCTCAATCCAATATTATTGGTGACATTCTAGCACCTGTTAGAACTCGAAGGGCTATCTCTAGTCCTAAATTTGGACATGTTGCTTTTCTCTCTTATGTCTCAAATCAGCAAAGAGACAATCACACAGACTTCAAGCATTGTCTGTTTGCTTGTTTTCTTTCTCAAGTAGAACCAACCAGTGTCACTCAAGCTCTTGATGACTCAAGTTGGATTGAAGCAATGCAAGAAAAAATGCAACAGTTTCAAAACCAACAAGTTTGGATCTTGGTACCACTACCTGATGGCAAATATGCTATTGGAACTAAATGGATTCTGAAGAACAAAAGAGATGCAAGGGGTGTGGTTATTAAAAACAAAGCAAGATTAGTAGCTCAAGGTTACAGGCAAGAGGAAGGAATTTATTATGATGAAGTGTTTGCACCCGTTGCTAGAGTTGAGGCTATTCGAATTTTCTTGGCCTATGCATCTTACATGGGCTTCATGGTGTATCAGATGGATGTTAAAGGTGCTTTTCTGTATGGTGAGATAGAAGAGGAGGTTTATGTCACTCAACCCAAAGGATTTGAAGACCCAGATCATCCTAATCATGTTTACAAGGTGGTTAAAGCTCTCTATGGACTTCATCAGGCACCAAGAGCATGGTATGCTAGGCTTTCATCATTTCTACTGAAGCATGGCTATAGAAGAGGTGCCATTGATAAGACTCTTTTTCTGAAGAAGAACTCGACAGACATCATACTTGTGCAAGTATATGTGGATGACATCATTTTTGGATCCACTAAAGAAGCTTGGTGCAGGGAATTTGAGGAGCTGATGAAGGGAGATTTTTAGATGAGTGCTATGGGGAAGCTTACTTTCTTTTTGGGTCTCCAAGTTCAGCAGAAAACAGATGGGATATTTATCAGTCAAGATAAATATGTGAGGGACATTTTGAAGAAATTTGGAATGGAAGGTGTCAGGACTGCCACAACACCTTATGAAGCTCCAAAAACAAAAACCAACAATGAACCAGATTTACCTGTGAATGTTCATTTATACAGGTCTATGATTGGTTCATTGATGCATCTAACAGCTTCAAGGCCTGATATTACGTTTGATGTGAGTGTTTGCTCTCGACATCAAGTTACTCCACTTGCTTCCCATCTCAATTCAGTCAAGAAGATCTTTAAGTACCTCAAAGGTCAACCTCATTTAGGCATGTGGTACCCAAAAGAGTCTCCTTTTAAATTGGAAGCATATAGTGATAGTGATTATCTTTGGTGCAAATCGGATAGGAGATCCACAACTGGAGGCTGTCAATTCCTTGGAAAGAGGTTGATTTCTTGGCAGTGCAAGAAACAAACCATTGTGGCTACCTCAACTACTGAAGCAGAGTATGTTGCTGCTGCAAATTGCTGTGGACATGTCCTTTGGATTCAAAATCAATTGTTGGATTATGGGTATAACTTCATGAACACAACACTTTTTATTGATAATCAAAGTACCATATGCATTGTCAAAAATCCAGTTTTTCACAGTAGAACCAAACATATTGAAATCAGACACCACTTTATAAGAGATGCATATGAAAAACATTTGATAAAAGTGGCTAAAATTCATACAGATGACAATGTGGCAGATCTGTTAACAAAAGCTTTTGATGGACCAAGGTTTCAACACCTTGTGGTCAATATTGGAATGCTTAACCCTTAACTGCAAAGTTTAAGGGGAGGCATAGGCCTCAGGGGAGGATATTGTAGTAAACTTTGTATATATTTGTATATAATTTTGGTTGCTAACACTAACGTGCTAATGTTCATTGTGTTTGTCTATTTTTGCTTGGTTTGTGTGTTTCTCTGAGTTTGTTTTGCTGTATGTCCTGCTCAGTTCAAGTTCATCAAGTGTGGTCCTTTGGTAAATAGTCAAGTAAGCTTAAAGCTTGTTTCCTCTGAAAGCTAAGTACTGGAGTGAACAATTTGTTTCCACTGAAGACAAGTTCTGAAGTTAAAATTGTTCATTCATTCATTCAAGTTACAGCTTACAACTTACAATCAACTTCAATGCAACTACTAGAAAAGTACTATACATGATCTACTAATCCTATTCTAATTCATAGAGAATAGTCCAACGGCGGCTGGATATGCACGACCGGCACGATGAAGATGCTAAGGATCAAAATGGGAAGGATGGATTGATGAAAACGATGATGATGAAGATGACCACGCGTGTCCTTTGTGCTTCATCTACTTGGTTTCACCAAAAAGTAATCCATCCACCTTCCTTATGCTCTTCCTCTATACGATGTGTGAAGATGCACCAAATCATGGCGCAGGTAGAGCAAGCACCACCTCCCTTTCGGCATGAGGCATTTGTTGAGGTTGAGGTGCTGGAGGTTGGGAGTAAGAAGTTATCTCAGTAGTGGGTTCCTCTGAGTCATCAGTAGACTCACTTAGATCCACTACACTATCATCTTTAGAAGAAGGGAGAAATGGGGATGTCAAAGGACGAGGGTCAGGTGGACATGACCAAAACTGGAGGAAATCACTGGATGATGATGATGATGGAGAAGAGGTTAGATTTCCAACCTCTGGTGTAGTATTCATGGTTAATTTTGGTTGATTGGGTTTGTGATGAAACTAGGGTTTGTGATGGTAATTTGGGGTAAAATATGTGAGAGAAGTACACATTGGGATGATTATATAGCCGGATGCAAGGGTTAATGTAAATTAATGCGAGTTAGTTGGCACAGGAACTCTAGAATCCTTCCGAAGATATCCTTATCTTGGGTGGTTTCTGCTGAAGTTTATAACTTCAGCAGATTGTCTAGGCATTTCTGCTGAAGTGTTACACTATCCTTGGTCAAATTTGAATACACGTAAGCTACGGTCAACCAAAAGTTCTAATTTTTTTGAATATAGCTTGGACAACAACTACCACTCCACCATTCGCATTTCTTTACTTCAAACTAAACCCTTCCCTCTTCTCCTACGTCCAAAAACACTTCAGTTCGAAAATCATAACCCTAAAATCACATATCTCTCATGGCTCTTCAATTCAAGAAAGATCACAATAAAGTTGCATTTCTGGGTAAAGCAAAGGGCGACGAATTGTATGAACCAATGGTGGAGTTCCTGAAGCGGTCTAAGATTCACTATGCCCTAACACATTCCCCTAATGCAATTTATGAATCGTTGGTTAAACAATTTTGGGAATCTGCTGAAAAACGCAGTGAAACAGAGATTGTTGCTTTGATTGATGAAACAGTGCACGTGGTGACGGAGGACCTGATAAGGAGAAAGCTTAGTTTGGATTATGCTAATGGGGTTTATCACTCAAGTGCAGAGGAGATTCTCTCTGGGCTGAGAGCCATTGGGTATCAAGGTACAAGAACGGACATATGGTTGAAAAAGCATTTTTGCCCTATGTGGAGATTTTTAGTTCACACTCTGCTTCAGTGCATTAGCAACAAATCTGGAGCGTGGGATCAATTCTCTACGCAATTGGCTTGTGGTATTGTGTGTCTATCTCAAGGGATAACTTATAATTTTTCTAAATTTATTTTTGATAATATGGTTGAAAATATAAATAGGAAACAACATAAGTTTTTAATGTACCCTAGATTCTTGCAAATCATCATAGACACCTCTACCCAAGTCCAAGCCTTTTATCCCATAGGAGCTCTTTCAGCTAAACTATTTGCCTCTATGAGAACTCACTTTGAGGGGGCACATCATCCGTTGACAGCAGCTATGTTGCCTCAAGGCAATGAGGCTGCTGATGAGGAGAATGTTGCTAATATCCCACCCTCTTCAAATGTTGCTGCTGATGGTAATCCATCAATTAACATTGATGAGGGACCCTCATCAACTGCTGAAGCATCTCACGTTGCTCCAGACCAGCCTCCACCAACACCAACACTTGCACACTGTCCTAGTCCACCACCAACACAAGATCCTCCTGATGATTTTGAGTCTGACCTGAACAGGATGACCACACCCAGTCCTCAAAGGGAACCCTTTGATGAAGTACCTCCTCATTTTGAGCATGACCATGTTTCTACTGAAAGGTCCAATGAAACTCCCATTCCCACAGAGCAATCTGCTGGTGGAGCTGAGGACCCTATTACTCTTACATCTGTCTATGCTCTTGTTAACAGGTATGCAGCTGAGGTGACTGGTCTCAAAAAGGAGCTTGCAGAGACCAAGTCTACTCTTGGAGATAAGATTGAGGAACTGCAGAATAAAGTTAAGGACCTAGAGGATCGACTTGAAAAGAGTAGCAAAAGGAATTTAGTCATTTCTTCTGATGAGGAGGAAGAGGACTCTCGGCTTGCTTCTCTAAACATCTTAGCTGATGTGGCTCAGGAGACAGTTGTTCCTTCTTCAGTTGATGTTGAATCATCAAAAGATAAGGCACCAATTCAGTTCACTAGGAAGAGGAGACGATCTTATTTGAATAAGGGATCTGCTGAAGTCTCCAAGAAACCAAGTGTTGACAATACAACATCTGCTGAGGTTCAAATGGAGGACGTTGCATCTGAACCTTATCATCCTGCACCTGTTCAAGAACCATCATGTCCCATCCCTTCAGCAGATGATCAACTAGTGTGTCTTGTTGAAAGACATTTTGATTTGGATCCTGCCGCTGATGTCCTTTCCACACCTGTTGAAGATCTCTCTCAAAATGTTTCTTCTGAAGTTCAAATTGGTGATACTCCTCCTGCTGATGTTGTTCATGAGTCTACTAATAAAGAGAAAGGTGTAATGATTGAAGATGATCTTGGTCCAAATCTGGTATCTGAACAAGAAAGGCAGGGACAAGAAAGCAGGTTTGCTGAGTTTGCAGATCAGAAGAAAAGTGGTGGCTAAACAAATTGCAGATCAATATACTTCTGTTTTGCCTCCTGAGAGACGAAGAGAATTGGATGTTTTAGCTACTCAGATGCCTGCTACACAATGGGATGCTCTTACTCAGCAAACCACTTCAAATACTTCATTTGCTCAAAGTATCTTAGGTTCGGACTTTGATAGTGAAAATTTTGTGGCTCAAATGGTGGCGCTTGGAGAACAAAAGAAGCAAGAAGCAGCTGCGAAAAGGAAAGCCCTTAGTGCTAAAAAGAATAAGGCAAAGAGAGAGAGACCTCTTACTGAAGCTCAGAAGAAAACAGAGATGAGGATTGCAGTGAAAAATCAAAGTTCTTTGGTGCTTAACCGTGGTTTGACAATGAAGCAAGTCTTGTCTTTACCTGATGCAAAATTGTTTCACATGTACAATATGATTATGAAGAATTCTTCCTCTGCTTCAACACCATCTTCCAGCTTGAAAAGAATTGCTGGGAATGAAGTTGCACCAAAGGCCAAAAGACCCAAGTTTGTTGAGATAGTGGATAATTTTGATGATATTCCACCAAAGACAATCTCCCAAATGGTTTCTTCTGAAGCAACTTATGAAACCACTCCTTCATCTGACAAGGTCCCTTCTGCTGAACCATCGGCTGTTTCCCCTGATGCACTAGTTATGCCCTCATCTAACCCAAATGTGGCATCTGCTGATGCAAAAGAAGGTACTTTGGTTAGGGAAGATGACCAGGTTACTTCTGCTGAACCTTCTGGTGTATCTACTGAAGGTTCTACAGAAATCACTAGCTCAACTGAAAAGGTCTCATCTGCTGAACCGACCACCATTTCCTCTGAAGCACCTAATGTACTAGCTTCTGCTCCATCTGTGGAATCTACTGATACAGAAGGAGGTGTTTCGATTAAAGAAGTTAAAACCAAAACTGTCAAAGCTAAAAAGGCAAGCAAGGTGATTGAAAGAATGCATGCCCTTCGTGATGATATCTCATCTAAATCCACATCTACTTCTTCAAGTCCTACTACAGATGTTAATGAAGAAACTAAAGATTTTCCATCTTCGAAAATCTATTTACCTGGTAGAAGGATGAAGAGGATGGCCAAGAGAAAACACACATCTCTCGAGAAGATGTGAGAAAAGCGAGGACTCATGCATCGAAGAATAAGCCATCACCCAAACATGTTCCTTTGGATCTAAAAGCTGATGACTCAACCTTTATTAAAGAAGGGTCTGCACTCTGATTTTCCTGAGGGATATCAAAATGTGTTGGTCAAGTGGTCTCTGATAAATGATGAGATGAATGTCATTCATCGATTGGACAAAACTTCAATGGAGTTCACCTTTTTGAAGGAAATACTCCATTTGGTAGACAGGGCAGATATACTTACTCTGTACACTCTCGTCACCAACCATTACTGCAATACTGCACCACAAGGTTCTGGGATGTGCTTATTAGGAGATCTTCATGTCCTGGCTAACTCTCAATATCCCAATGGTAAAGGGCATTTCATTTGGAAGAACTCACATCTATGGCAGGTTGAGTCCTGGAGATTTTATCCCCTACCTCGTGTGCATGTAGTTGAGACAAAGGGTAGAATCACAGTCTGCATGTTTGCTGAAAGAACTTATCCATTGTCCAAGAAACTTATGGAAAGGATGCTTTGTCAGAAGTTGGAAATTCCTCCAGACCCAGTGGGAAATGAAAGACTAGACGCTAAACGACTGGTTGGATTGATTAAGGCTCAACTTCTGCAAGCTCAAGCTGCATCTTCTTCATGAACGCGGTAATCTACATTGTCTTTTGTTTTATGTACAGTCTTTTGTGATGTTTATATTCTTAGTTTTGTGTTTTAAGTTATCATCCAGATTTGTTCAATGGAGCTTGAATTTGATTAGTTAAAAAAACTCTTTCTCTTGCAGGTTTGTTGTATATAGTTGATGGTTTTTTTTTAACTCACCAGATATACCTTGTGTATATCAAAGAGTTGGCTAGTCCAAAGGGTACAGCTTTGGTAAAGACACATCAAATCTGTTGATAGCTGTAATGATTTGCTCAAAATCATAGGGTCTGCAACCACCCATGCTTAATTGCTGAGAGTTGTATGGTCATCAATTCACCATGGTATATTCCTTTTTGGAATCCAAGAATTGGCTAGCCCACAAGTATATGGCTTGTGGTAAAGGTAACTGAATCCATATTTGGTTATCAATTCACCAATTCTAAGAATTGACTAGTCCTGAGCAAACGGCTACAGGTAAAGACACATCAAATCCGTTTATATAGTTGCTGATTTGCTAATAAATCAGATGGTTATCAATGTACCATAGTTTTCGAACTTAAACATTTGGCTACTCCAGTAGTGATGGCTATTGGTAAAGAGACATCAAATCCATTATTTTCAATGATTCACCTCTCGCAGGAGTTAACTCACCTGGATGTGATGAGAATAGTATGAAACTAATGAGTTTTGATGTACACTATGTCATTTGTTGCTGCAAAGACCTGGCGTTTCAAAGTTTGGTCATCATAAAGATGAGATTGTTATTGGTTCTTTGCTACTGATGTTTGAGAACAATCCTCTAGTACTGCAGTCTCTAAGATCTATCAAGGTTAGGAAACTGGAACTTAACCAAGTCAAATTCCAGTTTAGGGGAGGATTGTTGGGAATTATGGGAAGTAGGATTTCTACCGTCAATTCTGCCGAAGGATTCTGCTAAAGTAGAAGCAGAATCTGCTGAAGAAGAGATTCTGCTGAAATATAAAAGCCGTGCCGTGTTTCTGCTGAAGGGTGGAAGCTGACTAGGATCTGCATGCGCTTTATTAATTACATGCTAACCCATCATTATTCTTGAACTGCCCGAGGTTAGCATGGGTATTATTGTACTGCTCAATATTGTTTAATGTTTTACTCATAACATGTATGGGTTGAAACAAATGTTTAAATGCATGCTTGCATGCTTAGTCGTTTCTCGAGAAATAGTTTAGGGTTCCTTGTCTATAAAAGGAACTTGATAGTATGTAATAGGAAGTAGCTTTTTTCAAAAACATAGAGTTTCAGTTAATAAAAGATCCATAGAGGATCTAAGTGTTCTTAGTTTTTATAGCTTGTATTTACATTCCGCTAAAGAATACGAGTTGTAGAGATTTTCTATTAGTTTGCTTATGATTACATAGGCAACACTAACGATCTACGAGTGCTCAAGATCTGTCAAGGTCTTTGTGTTTTCAACAACACACACGATACCAACACACCAGTTTCCATGCTTTATTAGCTTTAACGCGTTTTAGACTCGAGTTCATCAAAACTTAACTATGGAACTCACGTTCACGAGACAAAAGGTCTCGTTCGTGCTCCCCGACTTAGTTATAATAGTACCGTTTCCTTTATATTCCCAAATCATTTCCACAACCACTACTTATGTGCAAGTTTTAAATCAAGTGGTGAGATTACGCTAGGAAGTTGCGTATAACAACCCGTAAAATTTCAAACAAAAATTTTAGCATTAAATTATAATATTTATTTCCTAAGTTTCACTTCTGGATTTTTCCGAGCCTAATTGAATTAAGAACGATAGATTTTCTCGTAAAACGTAAAAATCAACACGCGGCACATAACGACACCGCATTGGTACCGACACTTAATTATTAATGGTTTAAATTTGATAATTATTTTAAACTCAAAACTATTTAATTTGAAAGGCTACATAGTTATTTTTACGCAAAACCGTTAACTCAAATCGCGTAAACGGAAAACGACTTTTAGCGTAAATCGGTATTGTACAAACTTAAATCTACATAAATTATATGACATGTAACTATTTCAATCAAATTTTATAAGTTACACTTTTTATGTTGAAGTTTAACGTAAAACGCACTTATTACGCGCTTACAACATTTATGCATACATAAACACAAACTCACCTTTTGGGCACCCTTGTGGTTTCGGCAGCTTCTAACAAACAAGAACACTTTTAAATTTTCTAATTAGCTAGTAGAGTGCTTATTATAGAAACCATGATTGGTGTTGTTATAAAGCAACCAACACTTTGACCCCTTTTGATCACCAACACACGACACCAACAAACATCACATGCTTCACTTGCATTTTTTTTTAGTATTAAAACCATGCATCCCTCTTTACTCTTTGGTCTCTTGTTCCCCCTCTTGTCGACAACAAGCAACCCATCACCCCCCTAATATATTTTTTATATAGAGGCTACATTTTCTTATTCCATCTTTTCCCCATGCATGCGTATGAACCAAGGAGAACTAGTATGAATGCATGTGCTCTCTCTTTTTCTTTTGTTTTGTTGAGCATGCGTCTGACAATAGCTAACTTTGGAGGCGCTTGGGCATTGGCATGGCATGGTCATAGATGACTCTGATTTACGTATGGGGACCACATTTTATTAATGGGCCATTTTTCCGCAACAAATCAACCTTTGTAAACTCTATTTTACTTCAATAAATGAAATCTTTTAAGAAAAATCTTTATTTTTCACTTTGTGTTATGATCCAATTGAGTAGCATCCCAAAAACCTTTTCTTCCGCTGCAAACCATTTTTGGGGGTGTTACAGATTGGCATCAGAGCCTTGGTTATAGAGAACTAGGAAATTTTCAAAACCTAGACTATAACCACTTTTTCAAAAACTGAACCCTATGACGAACACATGCCTGCCTGCCAAGCTGATTGCCTCACTTATGACTCGTTGAAGTCATCTTTGATAAGATATGTGTTTTATTACTGAGAACTTAGTCTCACTATTAGCTATGATTGCCTTACTTATATGTATGATTATATAATACTGCGCTATGCCTTCTCCCCCATATAAATGAATTGTTTATTCAGTCTTGCATAACAAACTTTAAAGACATTAGGACATGTTACTGGTATAACTAAGCTAAGCATTGCAAGATTCATTGAACCTCGGGTGAATATAGCCTGATCACCTATATTCAGCCAGGGACAGTGAGACATAGCCTGATCACCTATGTCTGACTCAGAGGTGAATGTTGCAATACTGAAAGTAGTTATAATAGTGGTATGTCCAGTTGACCTCCGGATTGACTTCTAAAAAGAGTAAAATTTTCATCATAAGAGTTATAAAGGTTTACTCCTAAACATCACACACTGACGTCACAACATTTTCTCACTGCAATACTTTTCTCCTAAGTGGAATGCCTTTTTCATTACAACACTCTCTAAACTGACCATTTTACACCACTACCTTACACCTCCGCGTCTACATCTTACTAGCAACGTGCATGGAGATTTGCATGGCAGATGATGCACACTACCACTTCGCGCAAGGACACCACAATGATCCATGTTGAAATGGACCACTTTACACCACCACTTCGCGCCCTTCGTGCCTATGCTATGTATGAGATTTGTTGAGCAGATAATACATAACCAATAAGACGTTGCATGATACGAGTTAATGATTATATTTATCATTTAGATTTGCTTCGTAGATTATGCGCGACTAAATAAAATTTTAATTACCAAACGACATTACTCCATGTTTAGATTATATCTTTGGGTCGCTACAATACCATGTCTCCTGTTTTCCCGTCCCATCGACTTATCGTCTTCGTTACGGAATCATTAAACCTCTATTACTGGGTTGTTGCAACCCATGTCTACATCATCCCATCCTATAGTATATGCTCAAACGTTGAGATCCGAGCTGTCTCGTTATCCACTGCTATAACAGTGTCACCTCTACCCCAAAACTCGTACTAAATCGATAAATCGGATTACATCTCTAGCCGTTCTAGGAATGACACACCTCGACATCTACAAAGGGAACCCCTCGCTAAACATAAATAATAAACGAACGACTAAAAGATCTAAAAACATACCAAGAATCAATTTGCAACTCAAGTCACTTTTTTTGGGAACGTATCCCTAACCTTTCACTCATTTCTTTGAAATATCAACGGTTCGTTTTACTACCTTCTTATGAAATAGTAAACTCTGTCGTTACCTGACGCAAATTACTTTCAACTAAATTACCGACCACTTCACGGTCATTTTTCCAAGAAGTCTTACTACTGTACCATTAAACCAAATATTTACAACCTTACTCATACTTCATAAACAATGATCTTATTAATGCTTTGCTAACTATTTTTTATAGAGTAATAAACCGATTAATTACCTTACTACTGTTTTATAAAACAATAAACAATTTCATTAGCAATATGTAAACTATGTTACAAATTTTCTACAAGTTTTATTACAACCTTACGAACTGTTTTACCCCTTTTTGGTGAGCTGCTTTAACCACTGTCTAATTTAAAACAATAAAGCTTGGTACTCTTACCTCACAAACTATTTGCCTTTATTTTATTGACTATTTTATTACCACCCTATAAACCATCTTGATACTAATTGAACTACGAAATCTTCTACTATTTGACAAACAATAAAGTACTTTCTTATAAGCTATTTTACAAATTATTTCACGAGTTATTTTATAAACTGAATTATGTCTTACCAAAATATTTCACTACCATTGATAAACCGTTTTCTATTACTTTGTGAGCTGTTTTAAAAATCACCTTATTGATACTTTAATACCAAACCACAAACTACGATTTATTATTAAATCAGAAAATAAAATACTTTCTTCTTACTCAACAAAGTAGTCTTACAAACTTTTCCATAAACTTGACTACAATTTCTTTATAAACTATTTACTCCCTTGAGAAACCTTAAAGGATAAGCGATATTTTCTTTTGAAAATAAACCGAATTTTCGGAGTAAAGATAAGTGCTTTGTTTTGAAAACAATAATGAGGAATGCTAAGAATCAAAACTAATTCATCATCTACAAAAGCTAAGGTATTTAAAATTATGTTGAGAAACAACTTTTGAATTTAAATAAAAACCTCCAACCTGGAAACGATTCTATGTTGTCGCTTAAAACCTTATTTAACAAGTTTTCACCTCAAAAACTGAAATTTCGCAACTGTCTTTACATACATCAAGCTCTCCTTGAAATTTTAAAGACTCTATATATTTCTTACATATATACCATTCAAATTCGAGAAGCACAACCTTAACAACTAAATCCTGCCCATACGCGTTATAACTTTTGGAAACATACATACCCAACAACATCTTCTTCTAGGACGTTTTCAAACTTCGAGAAAATTTCTTTAAATAACATTCGTTTCAACTACAAAACGTGTAGTGACATTTTTCTAAAAGACTCATCCTTACGAGTTAAAATTTTCTGGTCAAACCTTATCAAAACTTCTTATGCTAAGAAATATCAACCATCGACCTTTGCGAAATTGTTTTATTTGCATCACGTATAAAAATTGGTTTTATAGGATCTTTTCGAGGGTACAAATCTCTTACCCAATTTTTCATCCCAAAGAAATTGTGCCTCTTGAAGTATTCTTTCGAATAAATTTATCCACATCACATTTGCGAACAAAACTATAAAATTTCAAAAATTTCCCTTTGTCACTTAAGCGACTAACACAAACTTAACCTCGCGGACGAGGTTCCCATAAGGGGTAGGTACTATAACAACCCGTAAAATTTCAAACAAAAATTTTAGCATTAAATTATAATATTTATTTCCTAAGTTTCACTTCTGGATTTTTCCGAGCCTAATTGAATTAAGAACGATAGATTTTCTCGTAAAACGTAAAAATCAACACGCGGCACATAACGACACCGCATTGGTACCGACACTTAATTATTAATGGTTTAAATTTGATAATTATTTTAAACTCAAAACTATTTAATTTGAAAGGCTACATAGTTATTTTTACGCAAAACCATTAACTCAAATCGCGTAAACGGAAAATGACTTTTAGCGTAAATTGGTATTGTACAAACTTAAATCTACATAAATTATATGACATGTAACTATTTCAATCAAATTTTATAAGTTACACTTTTTATGTTGAAGTTTAACGTAAAAGCACTTATTACGCTTACAACATTTATGCATACATAAACACAAACTCACCTTTTGGGCACCCTTGTGGTTTTGCAGCTTCTAACAAACAAGAACACTTTTAAATTTTCTAATTAGCTAGTAGAGTGCTTATTATAGAAACCATGATTGGTGTTGTTATAAAGCAACCAACACTTTGACCCCTTTTGATCACCAACACACGACACCAACAAACATCACATGCTTCACTTGCATTTTTTTTTAGTATTAAAACCATGCATCCCTCTTTACTCTTTGGTCTCTTGTTCCCCCTCTTGTCGACAACAAGCAACCCATCACCCCCCTAATATATTTTTTATATAGAGGCTACATTTTCTTATTCCATCTTTTCCCCATGCATGCGTATGAACCAAGGAGAACTAGTATGAATGCATGTGCTCTCTCTTTTTCTTTTGTTTTGTTGAGCATGCCCGTCGACAATAGCTAACTTTGGAGGCGCTTGGGCATTGGCATGGCATGGTCATAGATGACTCCGATTTACGTATGGGGACCACATTTTATTAATGGGCCATTTTTCCGCAACAAATCAACCTTTGTAAACTCTATTTTACTTCAATAAATGAAATCTTTTAAGAAAAATCTTTATTTTTCACTTTGTGTTATGATCCAATTGAGTAGCATCCCAAAAACCTTTTCTTCCGCTGCAAACCATTTTTGGGGGTGTTACATTGCGTAACCCTAATACTTTGAAAGTATCCGCATTATTTGATAAATAATGTTGAATTATTGGTTATCATATTCTGTGTTCATTTGTTCACTTTAGTCTTCCAAAAACATTCCAATAGATCCCACGTATTTGTGTATATTCATACAAAGTTTTGTCTTTATTGTTTTGGGATATACCCAAGGCAACTGCTTAATATAAGCTAAGTGTTATAGATTTAAGGTTTGGGATTCCGCACTCTGTGAAAGGTATAGCGCGTGAGAAAGCATGAGGACATGCTTTCTGTACATGTATAAGCATGAGGACATGCTTATAGGGCGTGCATAAGCATATAGAAATGCTTTTGGGGTATGCGTAAGCACGAGGACATGCTTACTGTGTGTGTATAAGCATGTGAAATGCTTATAGTGAACTACTAAGATAGGCAGACTTAAATCGTCTACTAACAGGGCACACCCTAAATCAAGTGTTCAATCAAACCGTTATCAAATCAGCCCTAAACATCTCATCAATCATCTTATCAAACAATTCGTCTAATGTGTTCTCAATCATCTATATCTCATATCAAATCAATCAATTTCCAAAATTCCAAAATCATAATATACCGTTTACTCAAATCAAATTCCGTAATATCTCGATAATCTCATCTCATTTACCCAAAATCAATAATTATATCTCCAAATCATAATGTTTCCATGATCAGTTCACAATATCCCTAAACAGATCATCTCATAATTCAAATCGCAATTCATACCATAATCAATTAAGAAGCTTCGGCTCGGCAAGCAGGCGTGCGTCGGTCGAGGATCAATTTTCTCAAAAGTGGTTATAGTTTAGGGTTTATAAAATACCTAATTCTCTATAACCTTGAGCTCTCATACCAATCTGTAACACCACCAAATCTCAGTACAGCGGAAGACTTTATCAAGTTTTCAGGGCGTTACTATTGGATTGGTATCGCACGCAAGTATAGCAAGAAGATAGTCATTTATCATTCAAAGCCAATCCCGAAACTTGTTATTCAAAACATTTAGTTCAAAAGTGTAAATATTAGGCCCAAAACATAATTTAATAAGATAGGTCCCCAAAGTTTATCAGAGTCAGAAATGATCCTTGCACCCCGCCTTCTTGCCAAGCTTCCACCGATCACGTATTCCAAACACCTCTCAAATTCCTGAGAAATCATGTTAAAAGGTCAGCTTACGCTGGTGAGTTCATAGGTTTAAGTTCAACAAAATCATAGTGGACCAATAAGAGTTGATTTGCTATGCAAGACCTAAGATAGATAAACACCGTTTTTACACCGATCCATGTCGGATCACCAATCATAACACACGTCCCGTATCCAGGGACAACTCGAGCTCACGACTCTAGTCCAGCATTGTCGTGGCAAAATCTAGAACAATTGCCAACCCCGGACTAGGTCGATGTAGAAGTCTATTCTTAGTTAGGCACGGCTAACCTAAACTAAGGCAACAACTACTACACATCTATCTAAACAGTCAAGCATATCAAAGAAATCCAAAATAGTTTTCACTTTCCAAAAACAACAGCATGATTCTCACCCCAAAGTAGTTCAAAACGTAGTTAAAACGTATATAAAAGTGGGGCTATGAAACTCACATTTGCCACAGCAATGCACGAATAAATACTAGCAGAAGATAACAGTAATCACGGCAAAGAATTATTCACTATTGACACGACTGGCATCCAAAGTTAATCTCCATGGCATCCAAAAGAATGTACGACATGTACAATAGAATAGTTGTGACGCAACCTAATGCGTATACGATATTCTTAGAATATAGCTCAAACAATAAAGAAATCAATAGAAAGTAATGTGTTGTAGTTTTCATGGATCATTCATGTCATTACTTTCAAAAGTACATTATCGTTCCCAAAAGTTCATAATTAATATCTCAAATGTTTGGTTTTAACGTTTCGTGTGGTGGTAAGAAACATAGAAATGCGTACAACTCACACGAAAGAAGGGCAAACATCGACAAAATCGAGACATATAGACCATAACTCACGCCAAAAAGGGAAGAGACATTGACCAAGTTAAGAAATACCGACAATACTCAAGCTAGTCAAAGACTAGGAAACGACAACAGCTATTTATGAAATATAAATAGGTTAATTGACAAGTTTCGGCAATTTACTCAACAATTCCCAAACATACGTGTTCAATAATAAAAGATAAATTTCCATTTATTGCTCAATTACTAAAGGTATCTCAATCGTTATTCATAATCGAACAAGTCTACCCGAAATTACTTCATATAAGGTATAGTAAATAGTGTATTATAGATGACACGTTCGTTTATTCCAACATTTTCAAATCAATACGACTTCAATAAGATATATTATCAAAATAATATTTCCAACAAGTTTATAAAAGCTAGCCGGTGAAATAAAACACGAGTTACCATCGTATTTAATAAGGGTTTATAATAGATTAAACCATATCCGTTCATAATATATATAGTTATATCATTCCATAGTAGCGTAGATGTGTAAACAGAATATTCGGCTATATCGCAAAACAATTATACTAAACTCATTTGAACCAAAACAATTAATAGAATACAACATACTAATCAATATAAATGTCATCAAAAAGTTTATAAAAGATACTTTGTATTTATAAAACACAAGTCATTCTCGTAGTCACTAAGGACTTTTAGTTAAAAATCATATTTGTCGATATAAAGTCGCCACGTGCTTTAGAAAACATGAACTATTGTCATAATAAATAAGGGTTTATAATCAAACGAAACCGTATTTATTAACAATATCTATCTGATTATCTCGTTATTAGTTAATATATGATGATAAAATATTTGGACTCATTTAAGTCACACGTTTAATAAAGTATGGCTTAACCAATATAATTTGTATAACAAGCGTTATTCCAAATTTATAAAACATACTTGAACCTTACAAGTTATAACGTATATGAAATATTCATATCAGTTATTACTTACATAGCTTAGATTCTTCAATGTTACCACATCATTTTTATAAGTGCTTATTAAAGCAAGTCTATTATCTTGTACCATGATAGTTCTATCCCGTTATCGATGCTTAATTAATTCGTTACATTTTCCAAGTTAACACATTGACAAGTTACTAGTTAGCCGTCAAACTCACATCTTCTAACACTTTCTTTACCTTCGGTATTGATACATAACTAGTTTGTTAAGAGTATAAGTTAGTTCGTTATAATATGTCTTGGTCCAATATCGAAGGTATACTAGTTCATTTACTTGACCAACCTACACATGTATAATCATTCAACAATGGCTTTAGTCCATCACAACCCAACCAATAACTATATGAGTTATGCAAAACCATAATGTGATCACAAAATTTATTCCTAAACTTGTAAATAATGCCATGTTTATAATCTTTATGCCTATGACCAATATCTCAAAATAATAGGACCTGCCACATGACGACTTCGCATATCGTGGCTAACACCAACACATTAACACAACCCAGCCATGGGTCCTTGACCCGACTCGCGACTGACCCATTTTTAGTTGGATCTGACCCGACCCGTATGGGTTGACCCGGTTCCTCCAGTCATCCGAAACAAAAACAACAAATATCACTAAAATGATTTCTCTTTATACCACATTAATTCGAGACTAAGAATATATCCGAACACCAAAATAATTCCGAATCTAAACCGCTATTACCACATGAACGATTTATTAAAATATGTTTAACCCGTTTTCTAATCATTTTCCAAACCTGTTTATCCAGTTTTTATCCACGAAACTTTAACACAAACGATACTAAAAATCAATGAGACATAAAATAAATGGGAAATCAAATGGTTGTGTCGTGGGGTTTACGAGAGAAAAAGGAGACGAGAGACGAGGTTGTGATGGCATCTTTATACGAGTACAACTCGTATTAACCAAGCTTGGAACCTCTCAAAACGTTTCTCCTCAAACCCTAAAATTTTTGAATCTAAATAATTATATTTAGGGCGCGTCTCTTTGATCCGTGGCGTGTGGGTTACAAAAACGTAACCACCATTGCCCGATCTATCATCTAGGAGGGGTGGTGTAATTATTAGAGGTCGCAGGAATTTTGGCCGGAAAAGATGACGGCGTCGGAACCCTAGTTTGGGTTTGGCCGGATTTTATAGAGAGAGAAAGGAGAAATATTTTGTGTGTGTTTATTTAGAGAGAGAAAGAAGTTGGTGAAAATGAGAAAATGAGGAGGGTTGGGGGTATTTATACCCGTGTAGGGACTAGACATGTTCTATTGAAACTTCAAGGGTGGCTACGTAAATTATCCCAAGGACCCTAAGTGAAACTTTATAAAACTTTTGATATATGTGATTCGGGGCTCGTTTTAACTAGCAAATAAGGGATTCGTGACTCGAGCGTTACGCCAATGTTTTTAAAATATTAATTCCAATAAAAACAAAATAAAATACGACTCGTATCTCAAATTAAATCAAACGATCGCTCAATCGACGTTTCACCCATTTACAACGCATTGAGGAATTTACGAGTTGTCACAAAAGATGATCTTTTGACTCAAAGTGCAGGCTGCTCTCCCATATGTGCTAAATGCTTTCGAATCTCGAAGCACATATTTAGGGGGAGCATTTCAAAAGAAAATAAACTTTCAAGGTACAAAGATTCCTATGTTTCAACATAAGTACCTTGATTGATTTTATAATGGTTTCTCAATGGCAAAATGTGACCGTGGAAGTTCTTTGAATAACTCCTTCCTCTATGTGTTAAATGATTTCAAATAACCAACGCACATATTGAGGGGGAGAATTTACTAAAAAATCAAATGGCTTTTTCTATAGAAATTGTGATCAAGAAAAGATTTCAAAGTGCTCTTGCCTCCATGTGCGAAACAATTTCATAATCATAAGCACATGTTGAGGGGGAGAATTTCTAAATGATCAAAAACAATTAAGGTACAAAATGTTTTGATTTTATATCACAAGTACCTTGATTGATTTTCCAAATGATTTTTCAATTGGTTTCATGAAGGAAAGAACAATACCAACAGACCGACCAATTTACTTTATGCATGGTGTTATAACTTTATGCATGGTGTTATAAGGATGGTTAGGTTAGGTATTTGTTCCCACGATCCAACCAGAACCGGAGGGATCTACCCAGGGACAATCCACTAGATAGTGTAGAAGTCCTTAGGTATGATGAAAAAAGGAGAAAAATGAGAATACGGGAAGAGTGCGGACTGAGACAGAGCTAATACTGGAATAAACCCAACAAGGTTCTAGTTATGAAGTCTCGGTAAGCACTGAAGGGGTTGAAGAATAAAAAAGAATTAAATGTGAAAAGGGTGAAAAGAAATAGCCCTCCATTAATTCAACCTTAGGGCATAAACCGGGTTCAATACATATGCTACTAGTGTTTACTAAGGTAACACTGGTATTAAAGACAAGACGCCATGGACCCAGTGACGCACTGCACCTAACTTGCCAAGCTACTCAAGTTCCTCTTAAAAGGACTTGTTTCATTCTCACGGGGAACCTACATAATCTATCGACTTTCTCTTAGAGGTTGTTGATACTGAAGAAGGAGACCCTCTCCCTAGTCTCCGGCATAGGAAACCAAATATGCACAATTGAGTCTAGAGCCAAGAGATCATTCACAAAATCTCATTAGGACACAAAAGTAATGAAGACTTGTTGTTTCACACAATGTGGAAAGTAAGTATATATATTGAGAGTCTTACGCATTATCCTTGTGGTATTGCCAGAACATCCGAGTGATATGTAAAAGTATTCACGATAAAGATGGAAATCCTTCTAGAGCCAACATCAAACAAGCTCTTGGTGGGTGGCATGTGAGATCTTTTCTAAAGATTAAGCTTGTGACAACTGGATAGAAACGATGGGGAGATTCATTCTTGAATAAACCTTGGTCCAGGAATGGAATTAACGAATACTTTTGGAAAAACCGTTCGATGTGCAAACCTTCTTTTCTCTAGCACGTCGAATGTGTACTCATGTTTACAAACTCAAAAAGTATATCTGATTGAAAAAATACTTTTGGAAAAACCGTTCAATGTGCGAATCTTTCTTTTCTCTAGCACGTCGAATGTGTACTCATTTCAAATACAAAAAGTATTTTTGATTGAAAAATTGATCTTTCTCATAAAACCTTCGTCGTATTGCAAAACTCTTTCTTCTAAGCAATATGCGATTGTTTTTCAAATCATTTTTCATCAATCAGTGAATCTCAATTTGCCAAGAGATCATCCACAATATCTCATTAGGACACTATTCTTGAAGACTTGTTGTTTCACACAATGTGGAAAGTAAGAAAATATTTTAAGTGTCCTACGCACTATCCTTGTGGTATTGCCAGAACATCCGAGTGATATGTAAAAGTATTCACGATGAAGATGGAAATCCTTCTAGAGCCAACATCAAACAAGCTCTTGGTGGGTGACATGTGAGATCTTTTTTAAAGATCAAGCTTGTGACAACTAGATAGAAACAATGAGGCGATTCATTCTTGAATCAACCTTGGTCCAGGAAATGAATTGACGAATACTTTTGGAAAAATCGTTCGATGTGCAAATCTCTTCTTTTCTCTAGCACATCGAATGTGTATTCTTTTTCAAATACAAAAAGTATTTCTGATTGAAAATTGATCTTTCTCATAAAACGTTCGTCGTATTGCAAAACTCTTTCTTCAAGCAATATGCGATTGTTTTCAAATCAAATTTTCATCAATCAGTGAATCTCAATTCGCTGGTTCACTCACTCCGTGTTGTCTTCTTTGGGACGCTTCGGTTTGAGAATGGCTAGAACAACTGCGAAACCCTGTCAAGGAGATTCTTCGGAACTCTTACTGATCACAGGCAGTATTTATACTGATCAACAGGGAACCGTAGTTCTTGCAACTATATTCAACGAAAGTGAACAAAGACACTTTCGTGTCTTTTAGTACTAACTGTTGTTTGCAGAAACATTGGACGGTTGCAGCTGATCAATATTGAGAAGTCAATTCACGTACCGCATGCTCACAAAGATTCACACTTAATTGAAGAAAATCATGACAAAAAAATATATAAAAAGATGCTTCCGCTACTCTGATGAAAAGATGTCATGATCCAGAAAGTGTGAGCATGTCGGTCCAAATGTCACAACATTACATGAAGGCAACACTACAAAGGGTGATCCAGAGATTTACTATGGCTGATGATCTCAAATAAAGCTCGAAGATCATCAAGATGTGGATCAGTTCAAAGACCTCCACTGAAAGTACAAAACTATGCGGACTTTGAAGAATCGCTACTAAAGCACAAAAGATGCGGAAGTTGAAGAATTAAAGTCTATGAGCTCAAGACTGAAGATTAAATAGAATGCTAGGATTCGAAATGTAAAACATGGGGTGACCTCCCTTAAGGGGAGATTGTTAGGAAATAGAAATTCTATAGTGAAGAGTCGGTCACCCCAAATATAATCTAGCATAAGTTAGCTCGTAGACATATCGTTATTTACTTGTTTATTAGTTAGTCATTAGCATAGTTTAGTTTAGAGCAACACCGTGGAGGAAGGACGGGTCTTTACCCACTGTATACCTGATCCACAGTCCAACAAGAGTACGTATTCTTTGTAACTATAAATACCCCTTCCATCCTTGGAAGGGGTGGAACTTCTTAATCTAACCTTGCATTTTCTTGTTTATCTCTCTAGAATTCCCTCTCTACCCTCTTCATCTCTCTAAACATGGCACTCTTGTTTCATCATAATCCTAGACCACCTGAATCATCAAACAACATAATATGTATGATCCTACAATATTGATTATAAAAGTTGACATTTGATATTTAGTGCTAAAAATGTCATTTTGACAAAGTACAGGGACTGAAAATGTAAATTTTCAGTGTTAAGGTTTGAAATGTAGATTTCTGGAAACTTGAAGGTTTATTAAGTAACTTTAATAAAAACACTGAGGTATGATAAGCCATCATACAACCAGAATACTCAACCACATAAAATTTTGCGTTATCCCTATAAGTTAAGCACAACTCACATAAGGGCAAATAATTACTATACATAAATATTTTGAGCTTCAAACATTATACACAATCACAAACCACCCACACCACCAAGTACTGAGATTTCCTATATTATCCAGGTTGCGTGTTGGAGCCGTTTCCGAGTTGCATTTAATATCATATATTTGCTTACACACACGCCCACAGCAAAGGTGAGTTCATAGTCCCACATTTTATATGTTTTACAAACCCGTGGGGAGATACATGCTACAAATAGAACACAAGTATTTTTATGTATGCTATCCTGAATGTGATTGCATAAGACACTCTGTTGCCCTTTTACAAAGCCCCTTTTATCATGAACCTTAGTCACTTGCGAGTGAACACGAATACTATAAATAGATCTATTGGGAATTGACAACCCATTTGAGCTAGCTGAATAGATAACCTTGTGTTAGCCAAATTGATAGCCAAATGCACACTATTTGACTTATACTAGGAGAATGACAAACTCCTACACTGAGGGCACCATATTTATAACACACACGTTAATGTTGAGTTCATGAGACTTATGGCAATATACAATCTGATTTATTTGAATGATTACACCTTGTGTTCAAATGATTATTATTAAAAACACTATGGATTCACTCAACAATTTTGTTGACTTTTAGCATGTTTATCTTAGGTAATTGAAGTAGGAAATGAAGACCCGGAGTGGGCATTTTGACCAAGAGTCATTGGTGTAAACAAATTTATCAGTCATCACAAACACTATTGTCATTTCTATTTTGCGAAACATTGGAAACGCTTATGCATTTTGAATTAAATAAATAATTACTTTTAAAAACGTCTCTTTTGAGTCGTTTTCTATGATTATGACTGTGATCCTCCCCGTAACACCCAAAATTAGTCTTCCGTTGTGATAATGAAATTTTGGGAGTGTTACAAAAAAATGAGTAAGGTTTTTTTGTGGTTGAACGAGTAAGGTTTTTTTTGTGTTTTTTATTGGTTTAACGAGATGGGATTTTGGTTGATTGTTTTTTATGATGATTTTGGTTGGTTGATTTTTGTCGGGATATTGGTTTGTTGATAAGTGGAGAAGATGATGTTTGAGTTTGATAATAAAAAATGTTTGAATTTGATAATAAATATAGATGATGATATGGTTAAATGATAATGATTAAAGAGGATTTTGGTTGGTTAATTCTTGTAAATCCTTTTAATTTTCTAATGAATTGACGTTATTATTAAAAAATAATAATAATAATAATAATGTTTAATAATTATTGGATATGGGTTTCTCCCCTTCTCATTCTCTTCTTTTGGGGAACTTGAGATGGATGCTGTGACCTTACTGAAGCGAATCCGAAAGTTCTCGATGACCCAAGACATTGGAACACGTGTTGCTTCTCATATCTTTAGTAGGATTAGCTTTTCTATAGCTAGAGGAGTGGGAGCCCAGTTAGTATCTCGGCTTCCCACTAACTTTTTGTAAATCTTTTGAGTTTCTAATAAAGTAATGTTTAATAATAAATAAATAAATAAACAAATAAATAAAATAATAATAATAATAATAATAATAATAATAATAAAATAAAAATAAAATAAAATAAAAATAATAATAATAATAATAATAATAATAATAATAATAATAAATGAAGAAATGGTAGTTTAGTTATTGCACATCATCATGACGAGATCATTTTAGTCATTTTAGGCTATTTAACTGGTCAATTTAGCTGTCAACGAAAAAATAGACAAACCCGTTATGGGTGTTGCAATTCAGGATAGGATCTGAGACTTTTGAAACTAATGAACTAAAAATGTTACACCCGACAAACCACAAGAACCAAAAATATAGTTAACTCAAAAAAATAAGAAAGGGAAAAGAAATGCAAAACTAAATGATCTTATTGGGATAAAGAGTAAATTACACGTTTATCCCCCAACGTTTTTGCAAATTTCATGTATAATTCAATTTTCGACAAAGTTACTGCAGTCCTCCCCAACGTTTGAAATGTTGCACGCCGCTAGTCAAATTTCGTAACAACGTGAAATTTCTCTCGTTAACTCAATTTTTTTTAGGATTAAATTGCATTTTTGGTCCCCTAAGGTATGACCAAATTGCATGTTTTGTTCCTAACATTTTGAAAGTGCAGCGATAGTCCCCATTTTGAAGGTTTTGCTGCATGTTTAGTCCTTAATCTGCAATTTAAGGACCAAACACGCAACAGAAACTTTGAACTTTTAGGGACCAAATCTGCAATTTAGGAACCAAATATGCAGCAAAACATTCAAATTGGGGACTACCGCTACACTTTCAAAATGTTAGGGATGAAACCTGCAATTTAGCCATACCTTAGGGACCAAAAATCCAATTTACTCTTTTTTTAAAATACATCATTCGTCCCTAAACTTTTGAACAACAAAAACACAAATTTAAATTAATCAAACTTTTATACATAAATTTTAGAGTAAAATACACTGTTCGTCCTTAAACTTGTTAAAACAAATATCACCAGGGGTCGTAACTTGGCATTTTTGTCATCCGGAGTCCCCTTTTCCAATTTTTAGTGTCATATGAGTCATTTGACCCGTTATCCCTCGGTCAACACCGTTCATTTCCGTATGATTTTGTTTTTAGTTGGAGGGCATTATCGTCATTTCATATTTATTAAACCGAGTAAAATAGTACAACGCGACATCTAACCTCTGACATTGCTACAGTGTATTTTGACTATTAATAGGTAACCCATTTTTCACCACTCATCCCTAAACTCTCCTATTTCTAATAAAATCTTATCTTGTTATTAATCTCTTCATCAAAGCTGAAAAATGTATTTCGACTATTAATAGTAACAACTCTTGGTTGTTTTATTTTGGTCCTTGTACAGTAGTTTTATTATATATTCATTTCTTTTGTTTTTGTGCTTGTATTGTACTTCCTTTTTTTGGTTTACTATTTGGTCATTGCAAAAAAGAATGTGTTACATACATCCATAAATAGACTAACATTATCCAAGTCAAAACACATCCAAGTTACATAATCCAAGTCAAAACATCTGCAAGTCAAGGAAATTCATTTGACAAACCAACTAAAACTACAACATCTGACATACCAGTTCAAGCTGGTATTTGATTATTGAATAGTCAATTGTCATGTGTAATGACATTAATTGACTTTCTAAAATTCGACAGAATTTAACATCTGCAAAGTGAATCAACTGCATCAGCAAGTGAATCAACTCCATCTGCAAGTCAATGAAATCCATTTGAAAAACCAACTGAAACTACAACACCTGACATACCAATTCAAGCTGGTATTTGACTATTAAATAGTCAATTTTCATGTGTAATGAGTAATGACATTAATTGACTTTTTAAAAGTCAACAATTATTATGACTATGAACTTGCAACACTCTATAGAAACAGTTAAAGTGATATTACATAGGTAAATGGATACTTTTAAAACTCATTATCCCATAGACTAACATGAGATGATTTCATAGATAATGCAAATGGATATATTTCCAAATGCATAAAATTTGTTAGTCTACAAAGTACAAAAACACAAATTGTTTAAAGAGACCAAACATTGTATAAGAATTACGTATCAAATGAAAAACATTGTTCTTTAACACATTGTTCTTTTGGGATGAAACATGGTTATGGGAGATAGAGTGAAGATATCAATATCCGAGACTTTATACTTTGGAATCATGCAAGCATATTTCGATGGCTGAAAAGATGAGAATGCTTCATTGTCCTCTTCTTTTCTTCATTCTCCAAGAGGCAGCGCAAAAGACGAACAATATCATCTTCTTTAATCTCGTCTCACTGATTTTATTCTTCCACAAATTCTCGATCATTGGATTAGGTCTTTGGATGCTTCGGGTGAGTTCTCGGTAAAATTAGTACGTACTCTTGTAGATGATACTTTATTACCTATGGAGGATGTGCCTACTAGATGGGTTAAAGTTATTCTCATAAAGATAAACATTTTTTTCTTGGAGAGTGATGACGTATAGTATGTATAACAGGCCTACTAGGCCCAATACACACTATACATACACTGGGCTCAGGCCCAATGATGACAAACCCTGGGCCTATAGTAAGTCCAATGACTAAATTTGCTATGGTCCAGGCCTTAAGACGCTCGCAAGATACATAACGGGCTGAACCTTCAACCGTTAGACCTCTCACGTCCGCGTCCGCGATTAACACGGAACCCTTGTCCGCCAAGGGTCCGGCTCCGGTAACCAACCACTATATGCGAGAATCCAGGAAGCCCCAGCGGCAAACCTCGCCTATAAAAGGGGCTTTAATCCCCATACAAGGTACAATAACTTTCTGTCTCATAATAACACACACATACTCTTACTTTCCCTCTCAAGAATGTGTACTTACTCTCACGCCGGAGTCTAATCGTGGGTTCCGTCCCCACGGTAAGACTAACGGTTTACCTTTCTTGTGCAGGAATCTTACTCAAACTACTTGGCTTAGTACAAGATCAACCCATCAAAGGCTTGTTGGCTCTGTCCGACAAACTATACTCAGACCCATTATAACCAGTCGCACAAATTGTACTAACAATTTGGCGCCATCCGTGGGACCCAGTACACAATTGTGTTCCAGAAAATACTCACCATGAGCACTCGATTTGGACCAACTCCTGCTTTCATGTCTACGTTGCGGAGTACGGTAGAAAGAGAAAACCACACGGTCTCGACGGACCTTGAGGGACCCGGGTCCGACGCAGCCCTCCGGAAGTATTGTGATAAATATTTCGACAAGATCTTTCCTACTGTAAAGGAGAAAGTTCAGAAACGATAAGAAAGAGCCAAGGAGGCAAAGATCCGGAAGGATTACCATGAAAACCAACATCACCATAGAGCGGAAATGCCAAGTGTAGATCTACGGAAACAGCTCGAGGCAGCAAAGTGGCAGAATACGCAAGGTGATGGAAGCCGAAGACGTACCCGATCTAGGTCACCCAAAGGGAAGGAAGACAGAAGGGAAATAGTATTCAAAATACTATGCAAAAGTGTATTCCACTGACTCAGAGATAAGGAGGAAAATGCTTCCATATATTCCAAAGACCGCAGGTAGTATGTCCGCCACATTACCGAAAGAAAAGAGAGGGGCGACCACAGAGATTCTCAGCCACAACCGGTAGGAGTGGGATTGAGAAGGCACGAAACCGAAAAAACTCGGTCGCGAAAGGTGATTAACTGTTCAAGTGATGAACCTCACGGAAGCGGATGCGGAGGGTCTGAATTCAAAAAGAGGAACTCAAATGATAGCAATAATTGTGACCTGGATAGACCCTGGGTTTGTAAGGATACTGATCCGTTCACTCCACGTATCCGCTACTTTGAAATGCCCATGAAAACGCAGATGCCAACCAACGTGAAAACGTATGATGGGAGCGGAGACCCCGAGGATCATCTCAAAATCTTCCAGGCAGCGGCAAAAGTGGAACGATGGGCTATGGCAACGTGGTGTCACATGTTCAACTCTACACTAACTGGATTCGCTAGGGTCTGGTTTGACGACCTCCCACCTGAGTCGATAGATAGCTATGATAAACTAAAGGAAGCTTTCTTGATTAACTTCTTACAACAAAAGAAATGTATCAAAGATCCTGTGGAAATTCATCATATCAAGAAAAGAGATGGAGAGTTGACGGAAGATTTCGTAAGAAGATTTAAAAAAGAAACAAGAGACATAAAGGGAGCCCCAGAAATTATGAAAGTCTCAGGATTCATGCATGCGATCACCGACTCGGAGCTGATTAAACGGTTACACGACAGAATCTCGAAGTCGATGAACAAAGTAATGAACATAACTTCTTCCTTCCTAAGAGGAGAAGTAGCCGCGGGAAGTCAAGAAAGAAAAAGGCAAGGGGTGCTAAGACCAATGGAACAAACAGCAGTCAAGCATCGACGAAGTTTCAGAAAGGGGTTTAAGAATAAGCCAAGGATAAGAGAAAGGCAACAGGGTTTTCGCAACCCACGAAGACCTATCAAGGAAATAACGGTGCAAAGGAAAGCAAGATCCACAAACCTTTTCCCAACCACGACAGCCGAGAAGGAAACTGAAGGGAAATTCTACGAATTTCACAAAAAAGCAAGACACACCACAGAAGAGTGTCTGCATTTGAAAAATCAGAGAGAAGAAAGGAGGAAAGGACCAACGATAGAAGTTGATGAATAGCAAGAATAAGCATAATCGCACACGCATCAAAGAAAAAATGAGAAAGGAGCTTTAGCAGAGGAAAAAATGAAGGAGCGCAAATGAAACGAGCACGCATCAGGATATCCCTGAAAAAGAGAATAAAGATCTCAACCATGTAAAAACCTCAAGTAGAAAAAGACTGAGGAAGAAAGTGCAAATGTTAAAAAGCGCACTGCCACTTCAAAGCAATTGAACCGTGGAAAGTCATGTGGAAAGGAGTAACAGTAAAGATGGAAACACACTACGAATGCGGGCGGAAAAACCATGCGGAAATAGTTCCTAGAGAATAAAAAGAAACAAAGACCCGTAACCTATAAAGAGTTAGCTTCGGAAGAAGCAGCACACCAAAAGAAGTACGCAGGAAGTCGCAGCAGACATAACATGATGAGCACAAGTCATGGAAAGGGAAATACTCAACAACAAAAAAGGCAAGGGCGGAGGTAAAAGGATAAACCTTATCCAAATAACAAGAGAGGAGAAAATTTGCAAGTACATATACACGTTCCTTCTCAAGGAATATCATGTCAAATCAAGCAGAAGAATAGATACCCAGGCTACGAACCTAGACATGCACCAACCTACCAACCGGTAGAAAAAGACAAACGCTAGCACGTGAAAAACAATAAAATCTTCGTTATAAATACGCGAAGTAAAAAAAGAGGACACAAGAAAAGCAAAACAATAACCGTCGTTCTCCAGAATTAAACATTCCTAAAAAGAAAAGTCTGAAGAAGCTCATTCCCATGGCAACATATCGTCAACACGACAGCAGTAAAAACATACATAACCCAAACCTTTATCACCCTCACAAGAAAAATACGAAGGAGAACGTAAAAAGCACCAAAATATGTTCTTAAATAACTACTAATAATACTTAGTCGTTCTAAAATGACGACTAATCATCCACCACCACAACACACCATAACGCCCCGTCATTCAAACCTCCTCCTACGGCGTTTCCAAGTACCTTGCCAATTAGGGTAGTGGCACCCGCGACCGGAGCGCTACTGTCGATTAGACTCCCAGCAGCCATTGGGAAACAAGATCGAACATGTGCTCACGGGTCAACTGCGGAGACAGCCGGGTCAAGGAGCCACGATGGAAGTGAAATGGTAAGGGCGGGAATGATGAAGTGTGGAAAAGGATACGGACGACAAACAAAACAAACTTTCGCAATAAGGAAATATTCCAAGAAAACGATGTTCGTCATCAGCAGAGTTCTGAAAAGAAACACGGCTCCAATAGCCACAAAAGTAAAAGAGTAAGACCGGTAGCAGGGAAGTATAAAATGTATTTGAATTTACCTATTTTTGTAATGTATTTAAAAAAAGTTGACCAATTAATAAAAGAATGATGAAGATTAGCTACCTTCATTATTTTATTCTTTAAAATGTTTTTATTTTTATTTGAGTGCATAAGACGCGCAAGCACAAGAATTGGGCACGACCCAAATATGTTATTTCCGAATAGCATAGAGTTATTACGAATAACATACTAGTGAACAAAGATTATCACCAAAGTACGTAAGAGGTATTGCAAGCCCAGTACTGAGAGGATAGCCCAAAATTATCCAAAGACTGTTACAAACGTGCATATCCATATAACGTTAAAAATAGCACCGCACAGATAAAAAGAGTACGTGCGCAAAAGACTATATATCCGTATAACGTTAAAATAGCAACACAAAAGTGGAAAATAACATACACAAAAAGCATCAAGAACTTGCATAAGTTGTGGGATAAACACAAAGCAAAGGAAAAGCAAAGAAAATTTAAAAAAAAAAAAAAAAAAAAAAAAAAAAAAAAAAAAAAAAGATTAATACAACTATTAGAACTATCACAAAAGAAACAAAGACGGACATTGTTCAGATGACTGCAAAGCATCTCAGAAAAGAGAATAAAAAACTAAATACGCACTAAAGCAGTAGCACTCGCCTCGGGCTCGGACAGAACAGTGGAGACTTCACTAACTCCATAATGTGGATCATTCGCAACCTCCACAAGGGTGTTTGACCCACCAACATCATAATCTTCAACAGAAAGAGGTCTTGCGGAAATATCAGAAGTGCTGACAGGAAGAGTAACAAGCGGCGAAGAAGTAGTGCAAACAGAAGCTAACTTATTAGCGGAAGATGTCTCCACACCCATCACGTTACGAGCAGACAAAGGATCAATAGAAGAGTTGTAAACATCAGGAACAGACAACTGATAAGCACCAAGGCTTAACATGATCAACTCTCTTCTGAACAACCTCCAAAGAGCAAGACAAAGAGCTTCTACCGATAACAAAGATCACTACCCTTATCATAAACAGGAATGATGAGTTGCTCAAAATCCGGCTGTAACCCTGCAATCATAGGAGCATTCGCGAAAGGACCATCAACACGGAGAAGGTCCATAACTTCCGCAATACCAGCATTCTTGTTGGACTTAAGCACGGAGAGTAAAGAAAACTCCACATTTTCAAGGGCCCTCACAGCGGAAACATAGTGATCTTCCACAGAAGGATTATATGCAGCAAGTTCAGCAAGCTCTCTTTTCTCCTTACCATGAATGATGCCCGCAGCTAAGCCTTCTTGCATACCCTTGTCAACGGCACGCTCAATAACTTCTGCCATTGCCGCAGTATATTCTGGAGAGTTTAAGCACTTAGACACAGCGAGGCTCATACCATTCGTTAACAACTAATGACGGCTAGATAATAGCGTAAGGAATCGAGGATAAAACTCCTCATCAAGATGACTGGCCAGGGCATACAAATCAGCAACGGCCGAATCGACCTTCCGCATAAGTCCGGCCATCTTAGCATCCTGAATCTTACAAAATTCCTCCTCCAAAGCAGCAAAGGACGGAGCTCGGCTGCGGAGCTCAGAGCATGACTCCTCCAAAATCCGTATCTGCAAACAAAACAAAGTCAGAAGACAACAAAGAACAAAGAACAAAGAGAGAGAGAGAGAGAGAGAGAGAGAGAGAGAGAGAGAGAGAGAGAGAGAGAGAGAGAGAGAGAGAGAGAGAGAGAGAGAGATCACGGACACATACCTGTCCGGAAAGATTAGAATTTTGAGACTTAAGAACAACCAGCTCAGCTCTCAAAGTAGATGACTCGGAATCCTTAGCATCAAGAGACGATTGAAGTGTTGCCACCTCTGCTCGAAGAGAATTTTTTTCTTCCTCAGTCATAGAGTTCCGGTTCTTTAAAGACGAAAGCTATGCAGCAGAAGTTGCTAAAGAGGCAACAGCAGAAGATGTCTCAGAAGAAATAACATTGGCAAGCTTAGACTCCATAGCCGAAATCTCTTTGTCCTTACTTGCCAATAAAGATAATAAGAGTTTCCGCTCCATAGCATTATACTCTAAACGCTGACGAACTTCAGAACTAAAGCACAATTTTCGCGCCACCGCAACATTAAACTCACCAAGGAGACGTTCATACCCCATATCACGGACAGCGGAAAATAAGGAAGGAGGAGCGAACTCGTCCACAATAACACGGCATTCATCAACATCATCAAGAAGGGAACTCTTGGAAACATTCATTTCGGAATGTGAACACCAGACGAAGAACCAGAGTCCGGATCATCAACAGTGCGAAGGTCCCCAGCTGAAACATCAAGATTCGAAAGATAATCAAGAACTGGATAAATACCACCGACAGGAGAAAGGTTGTCCGGAAGAGAAGAAGGAACATCCACTTGACTCTTCCCCTTCTCAACATATTGAACAGTAGTAATAACGGCATCCGTCATAACGGGCGCAGGAGAACTGCGAATAAACAAGCGAAGAGCAAGTAAATAAAAGGGAGGAAAGACAAAGGAATTACGAAAAAACAAAAGCATAAACAAACCTGGAAGGAGAACCATCAAGATGGAGCAAACCAAAGCCAGATTCAGTGGACGTCCCAGCTTCATAAAGGGGAGTAGTTGATAATAAAGGAGAAGAAAAAGAATTAGTGGGCAAAGCATTTAAACAATATTCAAGAGTTTGCGAACTTTGAGCTAGCAACTTTTTAATAGAATCTGAAGACTTACCACCAGTAGAGGCCCTACCAGAATCGTGAAGGTCACTCCTTGCCTTCTTATAGGGATGAACAAGGCTGATGCCAACTTTCCTCCTCTTCCTACCAGAACCAGAAGCCACCCCACTTTCAAAACCAATATCAGAAACTGAATAGTCAGGTCGTAGGACAACGTCACCAGACGATCAAGAGACTCTGATTTCCGAACAAATAACTGTACGACTAGCTTCAGCAGAGGAAGGAGGGGCAAGAGAAATAGTACGACCTTCGTTCAACTTTAGCAAAGGAACTTCATCCTCCTCCCGTGGCCGAGTATCAACAAGCAACTCCATAGGGATCTTCTGCTTAACCAAAGACAACAAATCCATAGCTGCAGAAAACAGACAAAGAAGAAACGCAAATCAGGATAAAACAAGGATAAATTAGTAAAAGGAAAAATATAGATACGGTGTACCCACCCCGATTCTCTTGATCATAGAACACAGGGTAAAAGTCATTTCCCAAAGTATAATTACGGCTCAACCCAATCAAACAAAGGAAAGGCTCCGGAAACTTAACAAAAGAAGAAGCATTAGTAACAAGGGAAGCAAGATGTTCAGCATCAAACTCCGTATCCCTAGGGTTGGCATCCTTAGGAAGACGTCCCCCAACAAAGAAAGGATGAATAGAGGGACAAGCAAATGAATGAACCCAGAAAAAATGATCGCTCCAACTCTTAAGACAATCAAGGGGTTTGGTATAGAAAACGCCAAAACTATCAACTCGCTTACTAAAATAAAGCCAGCCATGACTCCGAGACAAGACATAAAAACACCTAAACAAACCAACTGAGGGTTCAATACCGAGTGCAAAAAAAAGAATTTCAAATTGAGAAACTTTAGCAAAGACCGATGACAGAAAGCTGTGAGATATGAATACGATAGTAGTCAAGAATTCAAACAAGAAAAGAAGACAAGGGGAGGCGGAAGTTAGCAAACTCAAAGAAACGGGTATAAACACCGATATTTCCATTCGGCACTTAACGAATACTTTTGTCAGGGTCAGGCAATTCCAGATGAACAAAGCGCGGAATTGAATAATCAATACAGAAACAGTCAAGTTCCTTTTGTGATAATTTAGATTTGGTAGATGAAAAAGTACCCATAACGGAAAAAGAAAAAAGGGAATCAAAAACCTAACCTGACTGTGGGAACTTGGAAAGCAGATACGGCCAAAAGTAAAATCAGATTGAAGAAGTTTCACAACAGAAGAGCAAGAAAAGAAAAATAGCCAAAGCCAAAATAAGGGGTATATCTACAAATGGAATGACGATTAACCAAGAAAACCCTAAGAGAGGACACGTGGCCAAAAGCAATGTAATCCAAAGATCAAAATTAAAACCACGTGGATAAGGATGGTAGAAGACCAAGGTCCCACGGAGTAAAAGTCAACCAGAGCATGAAAAGTCATAAACCATCTACGTTGTAAAAAAACACTTTCCAAGGAAAGGAAACGTCAAGAAAACGCTTAAAGAGTGTGGAAGAGAAACCGATCCACAAGAAGTAGTCTAATTAAATCCACCGCATGCGACAATATCCGCACGCAGTGCACATACTAGACTGGGGGGAATGGATGGTATAGCAGTTCCTAAGGGTAAAAAAGCATTCCAAAAAGGAAAAAAAATGCACGAAACGGTGAAAATTCTTAGTCAACTCAAATTATAGTGACATCCACCGCATGCGAAAATATCCGCACGCAGTGAATATACTAGACTGGGGGGACTTGATGACGTATAGTATGTATAACAGGCCTACTAGGCCCAATACACACTATACATACATTGGGCTCAGGCCCAATGATGACAAACCGTGGGCCTATAGTAAGTCCAATGACTAAATTGGCTATGGTCCAGGCTTTAAGACGCTCGCAAGATACATAACATGCTAAACCTTCAACCGTTAGACCTCTCACGTCCGCGTCCGCGATTAACACGGAACCCTTGTCCGCCAAGGCTCCGGCTCCGACTCCGGTAACCAACCACTATATGCGAGAATCCAGGAAGCCCCAATGGCAAACCTCGCCTATAAACGGGGCTCTAATCCCCATACAAGGTACAGTAACTTTCTCTCACATAATAACACACACATACTCTCACTTTCCCTCTCAAGAATGTGTAATTACTCTCACGCCAGAGTCTAATCGTGGGGTCCGTCCCTACGATAAGCCTAACAGTTTACCTTTCTTGTGCAGGAATCTTACTCAAACTACTTGGATTAGTACAAGATCAACCTATCAAAGGCTTGTTGGCCCAGTCCGACAAACTATACTCAGACCCATTATAACCAGTCGCACAAATTGTACTAACCGAGAGTGTTCTTGGATAAGTTGCCTACCCGTTTGAATCTTTCTTTTAGAGGTGTGGAAATCTCCTTTATTCTTTGCCCTGTATGTAATGCTTCCGTTGCATCCACTTCTCATCTTCTCTTCTCGTGCCCTGTGGCTCAATAAGTGAGAAGTAAGGTGAAGCGTTGGTGGGATCTTGATGACCCCTACTTTAGTTCTTATAATGAATGGCTTCTATGGTTTAAGAGAATCCGAATGCCTAAGAGTTTGAAGTTTATGTTCGAAGGTGTTTGCTATGTGATGTGGTGATCTATATGGAGATTCAGAAACCGGTTCTTATTTGATAATTGTCTTCCACGAAAGGATCTCCTTTTTTATGATATAAAATGAATTTTACTTGTTGTTCTAGTCGTTGTAATTCTACTTTCAGTTAGGTTACTTGGATGCAAAATACTAACCTCATATTTTTGTAATTTCTTCTAGCTCCTTGCTAGTTTTCTAATAAAATCACCGTTCAAATAAAAGGACAACCAACATCATCATCAACTTCTTCTTTTTCATTTTTTTCTTTTAAATACTAAAACTAAAATTTCATTAAATTATAAAATTACTTACTAATTCAAATACATTACACTAAGACCTAAAACTAATAGTCTAAATTCAATTTCGCCTTAATTTGTTGCTTCATCTCCATTACTGTTTAGTTTTGCATTCCAGTCAAATGCTCATCGGGACTTGTATAGAACAATATGTCTTCATTTTTTCTAGTTGAAAGTTGAACATTTGTCGTTGTAGCTTAATTTCTTCTTGCGTTTGTGTGTACTTCTTTTCTTCCATTTTCATTTCCCGCTTCTTTATTTCCAAGGAAGAGAGTCGATCTTTCTTCTTACAGCGCTTGTACACTTATCCACCAACAAACCAACAATGGTGTGGGAGCAGCAGTGGAAGATTTTGATGAAATGGATGAGGATGACTCTTTTTTCTTAGCTTTGTCCCTACTCATTGGTCGAACTTCCCGCACCTCTTCCTTCTCATCCTTTGAATCATCCACTTCATTGATGCAGATAACTGTAAATACAAGAAGTTTTAAAATCCTCCTGGGCAGTGTACCTAACCGTTGTAGTGTAGTATAGGTAAGACACGGGGGATTGATCGTTCTCTAGGGAATAGTGTTGTGAAGGCTCGAAAGTGTATGAGAATTAAGTCTAAAGGTTGAAAGATGATTATTTTTGGTCTTTTTATAATTTTAAAAAGCAAGTAAAAATCCGAGGTTTGAGAGAGTTTAATTTTTAACTAATTAAACTACTACTAAACTAACAACAATAAAATTAAATTAAGGTTCTACAAGGGAAGTGAAGCATATCTACCTATGATGTATTACTCCTTGCTAGCTATCCAATTCTACCTACTAAATAGTCACGTTTGTGGAAAACTAGAAGGGGGGATTGAATAGTTTTGTCCATTTTATTTTAAGTTTCAAAGATTTAGATTCGATCTTTTGTGAATTCGTATGGATGGATAGATAGTGTAAAGCAATAAGTAATGTAAATAATGAAAGCAAGTAAAGTAAAGGATAGAGAGTAGTGACACAAGTGATTTATAGTGGTTTGGCTACAAGGACACCTTCTTTGCCCTACTCCACTCCCCGAGTTCCCTACTCGTGAGTTCAAGCACTATGTCAACAAGCTCCTTCAACACAGCGGAGAAGCCTCACAACGTTGCTTACACTTTTTCTGGTACAAAGCTAAATACCGAGCCCTTAGCACAGCAGACAAAACCAACACAACTATTACACAACAACTATGTGAAATATGAAATACAAGATCTTGCTATAGAAATCTTGTGGATGAACAAATCAATCAAGGATCCTTTGCTTGGATGACTTGTAGTGTATCGTGATCTTGCCTTTGAGAAGGACCTATATGAGAATCACAACAAAGGAAAGAAGAACTACTAGATTGATTAAGTGATCAGAGATTAGAAGAGTGAGATAATATATGAGAGAGTTTTAAGAAGAAGGTGAGTAAAAATTAAGAAATAGCGCACTATTTATAGGCACAAAAGCTTACTGTAGCACGGTTCCGGTGAATCCCTCATTTGGGGGATCCGTCCAGTGCAATCCTAGGGATCCGGCAAACTTGGTTATACCAGTCCGGATTTTGGGTTGCAAACCGGGTTATGGGTTATGGGTATGACCCATGGGTACCCAACAAGATACAATGTATCTAAACAATGGGTCATGGGTCATGGGTCATGGGTTATGGACATTGGGTCATGGGTCATGGATAATACCCAACATGATTTCATGCATGATGTCATGTAATGGGTCATGGGTTATGGATTAGCTCCATGGGTATGGGTCATGGGTCTTGGATATTACCCATCCTATTACATAAACTATTACAACAAATGAATTATTATAACATTTTATGTGAATGACCAAATGTATGTATTCTTATAATTTTACTTATGATAACATTATATTTGTTATCAACAAAACACAACGAGATCGCTAAATATGAATAAACGTTTTTACGGTTTATTTGTATTAACAATCTCCCCCTTTTTGTTGATGACAAAAAATATTGTTATGATAAGTAAAACTTATGATTAGATGTATGTTTTGAAAGCATATGTAAGTTTTACTTCTTCTCCCCCTTTTTTTCAAAACAAAAAGCGATCCTAACGAAGAAATAATTTATGGAAAAAATAAGTATGATCCACAAAACTCTAGCTCCCCCTTGACAGTAGCTCCTCCTAGAATTGGGCGCCAAGTGAGAAAATATAATACCTACAAAAAAATGTTAGTAGTAACATGTAATACAATCTTGTATAGGATGAGAAACAAGATGGAGATCCAAGGTACGTAAACAAAGCCTTGTAAAATATCAAAGTGTAGTGGTATATATGCCACAAACAAAATGTAAAACTAATAACAAGGATTGTTCTTTAAGATGACTCAAAAGAAAGAAAAAAAAATAGAGAAAATAATATTATCATTCCTTCCATGCTTGCATATGGTTAATTATGGAAGTTTTAGTGAGTGATAATATGGATGCAATCAAGGATATGGTTGAGTATGAATCGCATCTCGTCCCTTATTTCCATTGCAAGTTTCCTAGTGGATTGAAAATGTTCACAATGGAGATGGTGAGGGTAGTGTTGGTGAATGGTTTCCGAGTAGGTTTGATTTTTGGAGTGCAGAATATGTGGTGGAAATGTTGGAAAATATGGATCAAAGTCCATGATGTTGGTGAGTGGTGGTTGATAAGAACCTAGATGTTCTTGTAAAATGATAGGATGTAAGGGTGGTGATGTTTCACAATCTTTAAAGAATGTATTTGGAGATGTTGGAGGTGTTAAAAAGACTAGTTCTTTTGGGTTTGAGTTGGAGGCTAGTTGGGTAGTTTTTGATGGTTGAAATGGAGCGGGTGGTGGACTAGACACGGGTGGTGGAATTGTTTTTGGAGTCTTAAGGAGTTCCGCTAGGGTGATTTGGATGTCAAGTTGAGACTCGTTAAGTGAATGTGGTGATGAGCTTGTGGGAGATAATGGAGGTGCTAAAATGTAGTCATTTTGTGGAGAGTTGGTAGTTGGTGATGGGCTTTTTGACAGAGGTTTAGCTAAGAAACAAGGCCGGATGCTAATCTGTGCGGTTCTCCTAGATTTGGTTGGTGGTGGTCCTACGAAATATGGTAGGTTGAAGTTTCGGATTTATTGAAAATGATTGTTTTCACTAGATGGTTCATCAATGTTTGAGGATCTTTTGGATGACATGATGGTGATTATTTGTGAGGTTGAAAGTGATGGATATGCAAGCATTTGGGAACCTTAATTATAGAGCAAATAATGCATTGCAATGAATGCTAAAACCAAAATGTAGACTATAATCTAATGATTATATATGAATTTAAGGCATGTGACCATGAGAACACAAGCATTAAGTAACATATTCATTAGTGAAAAAGCTAAAATGTTGAAAATATGAAAGTTTCTAGCCAAAGTGAGAAAAAATAAGAGAAAAACTTTGCTTCTGTGGCACGGTTCTCACGTATCCGACCCTTTAGGGATCCGTCCAGCGTAGAAGCTGGGATCCGTAGAGCTGGTGTTTTTAGACAGCTTAAATTTTTCTCTTTGGAAACAATAGTGCCTAGTGTGTGCCTATATGCAAACCATTAGGAGTTGCGGTTATCTCGACTTCTTTTTAAAAGAAAAAATATAAACAAAGAAGTGAAAAAGCATAAATATATATTTATGTGAGATAACCCGAGTGCTCCTTAATTCATTTTTGCTTCAATGAATGTACCTGAAAACACATATTAGTTATGTATTCCCTTTAGCATTCACAAGACATGAGATGCAATGAAAAGGTTTTTAATTTGTATTAAAAAATATTTGTCCTAGACGTGAGAGTGATTTGAGAAAAATTATACGGGGAGAAGTATCTTTTAGAAAGAATTTTGAAGAATTTCTTGTATAGAAAGAGGAGAAAGAAATTTATCTTAAGTTTTGAAAATAAATCCCCATGTTGTTTGTGAGTTGTGTGTAAAATAGAGATCCTAGACTCAGAAAAGAAGGTAAGGCAAACGTTTACATACCTTGTAGAATGAAAAAAAAATCATGACGATTGTTCCCTAAGACCAAGACCAAGACGAAGCAACTTGAATTATTCCCGTTTCAATGGTTTGGTCAGAAACCGTTTCAACGGTTTGGTTAGGACATCCCCTTTTGAACATTGTCTCTTAAGAAGAATTATCTATACTATCCTCATCTGATATTGAAAATTGTTCATATTGTTGAACAAATAAACCATTTTTGTTATTTTTAACTTGTTGATTTCTTTGGTGAGTTACAACTAAAGAATTCCAAATTTCTTTAGAGGTTTTAAGCATAGAAATTATTTCAAATTCCTTTTTAGGTAAGGCATTATATAAAACCATTTTTGCCTCACAATTTTTGGAAAGCTTTTTCTTTTGGTCGTCAGAGAGACGATCATGAGGGATGTTTGTTTCGTTGCCGGTTTTATCATCTTTTGTAGTGGCTTGAAAATCACCTTCAACAATGACGTACCAAAGATCAATTACTTTTGATTTCACATAAGTTTCAAATCTATTTTTCCAATAAATAAAACCATTTGTTTCAAGTAGTGGAGGTCGTTGCATAGATTGCTCTTCTCTATAATTTTCAAAACTCATTGTGATCGAAAAGTTTTTAAAATACAATTTACTTTAAAACTTTAGTAAACCTTGCTCTTGATGCCAATTGTGGAAAACTAGAAGGGGGTTTGAATAGTTTTTCCGATTTTATTTTAAGTTTCAAAGATTTAGATTCGATCTTATGTGAATTCGTATGGATGAATAGATAGTATAAGTAATAAGTAAAGTAAATAATGAAAGCAAGTAAAGTAAAGGATAGAGAGTAGTGACACAACTGATTTATAGTGGTTCGGCTACAAGGACACCTTCTTTGCCCTACTCCACTCCTGGAGTTCCCCACTCGAGAGTTCAAGCACTATGTCAACAAGCTCCTTCAACACGTAGGAGAAGCCTCACAACGTCGCTTACACTTTTTCTGGTACAAAGCTAAATACCGAGTCCTTAGCACGGAGGACCAAACCAACACAACTATTACGCAACAACTATGTGAAATATGAAATACAAGATCTTGCTACATAAATCTTGTTGATGAACAAATCAATCAAGGACCCTTTGCTTGGATGACTTGTAGTGTATCGTGATCTCGCCTTTGAGAAGGACCTATATGAGAATCACAACAAAGGAAAGAAGAACTACTAGATTGATCAAGTGATCAGAGATTAGAATAGTGAGATAATATATGAGAGAGTTGTAAGAAGAAGGGTGAGTAACAATGAAGAAATGGCTCACTATTTATAGACACAAAAGCTTACTGCAGCCCGGTTCTGGCGGATCCCTCACTTGGGGGATCCGTCCAGTGCAATCCTAAGGATCCGGCAAACTGGGTTATACCAGTCCGGATTTTGGGTTGCAAACCGGGTTATGGGTTATGGGTATGAGCCATGGGTACCCAACAATATAAAATGTATCTAGACAATGGGTCATGGGTTATGGACATTGGGTCATGGGTCATGGATAATACCAAACATGATTTCATGCAATGGGTCATGTGTTATGGATTAGCTCCATGGGTATGGGTCATGGGTCTTGGATATTACCCATCCTATTACATAAACTATTACAACAAATGAATTATTACAACATTTTAAGTGAATGGCCAAATGTGTATACTTTACAAAAATAACATGTATTCTTATAATTTTACTTATGATAACATTATATTTGTTATCAACAAAACACAACGAGATCGCTAAATATGAATAAATGTTTTTACGGTTTATTTGTATTAACAACGTTCTTGTTTTAATTAGCGTGTTGTATTCCTTAATATCAATCGTAAGGAGGTGCCAAATGCCCTAACTCCATGAATGTATAGGACTCGTTAAGAATCTTAATGTCAGCGATCGCAATTCCCAAAGTAAAGAATATATAGGACTCGTTAAGACCCTTAATGTCAGCGACCGCAATTCATGCAATAAATACAACGAAAAAACCATCTATTGCACTATAGTGGAGCGTTTAGTTGGGCGTTTAAGCAGGCATCCTAAGACCTAGCTAGTTCTCCAACTCCTAACGCGATAACAACTAATTAAAACAAGAGACAATAGGAAGCAAGAATTATAAATTAAATCAACAAGACTTATTGGATATGTCACGCCTTAATTGATGAAGATAGACACAAATACCAATAAGAAAACAACAAGAGCTAATTAATCATTAAAACGTTTCATACAATCATAAGGAAACACTAGGTGAATTAGCCAGGCATAATCAATGAAGAACAATCAACAATAATGATAATTGAAGACATAAATTAAAATAGAATCAACAAACCATTACAAATTTATCGAAGGATTAAAACCCTCTAAATTGCTGAAAAAACACCCACCTAAACCCTAGAATTAGACTTGGGGTTTAGGGCTCTCAAAAAGTGATCAGTATTGATGTTATATTTATAGGCTGATTTTCTGTCGGCTCGAGGTGACGGCATCAGCTCTATAGAGTGATGGTTTCATGATGCCTTTTTCACCAAATCGTATATGTTCTTGTCTTCTTCGTGTGCTTTTTTGAACTACTCAAATCCGAGTTCGTATGCAAACGATATGGCCAAAACAGTATCAAGTACTTCGCGCGCAAGTTGTGATATTCATATTCAGCTTGTGACGGCGTCACTCGTAAGTTGTGACGCTGTCAGTCTTGGTAATCTTGGTCTTGATGCCGTCAGAAGGAGGTCGTCTCTATCACCTGAAGTGTCACTTGGTAAATTTAAAACATGATCATCCTTGTTAATCTTCAAGTGACGATATCACTTGGTAATCCTAACGCCGTCACAGCTCATTTTTGTGACATTTTCTTGACTTTTTTGTTTTCTTCGTTTTCTCGTCCAAATGAGCCAAAAATACTTTAATTTCCAACATTTGCTTCCCAAGTACCTAAAACTCAAATAGAAATGATTCAGGGCAATAAATGATAAAATATGTACGAGTTTAGAGGCTAAATGACCCCTCAAAAACGCATGTTTTTACACCTCATCAAATATCCTTACACTTGGGATTTGCTTGTCCACAAGCAAATGTGCTTTTATCCTAATCAATTTACATGTTAAGGGCCATTTAACATTGGTTTTAAGATAATTTACAACACAACTCATTCCACAATAGTCAAAACAAGAATGAAAATTATATATTAGCATCCAACGTAAAGTGTTTAGATTATCACATATCTCGGTTGTATAGGTGATATAACATGTACGGAAACAGAAAAATAAAACACTCTCTACCTGTCATAGCACATAGATTACCATAGGCTTGATAAAGGATTAAACCTTTACCGCTTTAGCGCAAGTACCTAAGATAAACTATCAAAGAGGACTTTTAAAGGGTTGTAACGTTAGGTGTAAGGGTAAGGAAAACACGGTTTTGTTGATATGGGGAATTTTACTGGTGAAAAGTTAATCATCTAAGTTAGTTATATGTACAAAGTGGCGTTGCTAAGCCAAAACTCGACTCACTAACTCTAGCTCTTTTTGTGTTTTTCTTGAATCTTTCTTGACTAAAAAAAATAAAAATCCGTGATGGTAGTACGTATGTTTTTCTCTTTCTTTTTCTTTTTTTTTTCTTTTTTTATTATTATTTTTCATACACTTTTTACCTACCATCCACAAAATAATACATCAAGGGATTTATAGTTGCATCCCTACACTAGAACTTTTAAATAAATAAAAACTACTAATAACCCGAATTAATAAGATCATTAAACATGGAGTACTTAAACATTAACATACATATGGGGGTAATAATTTTGACTTTCTTCCTCATTACTCTATAACAAATAGTACTAAACACATGAGTCTCAATCATCCCAAAACTGTATTTACAATATATAACTCGACTTAGCAACCATGTAATCAACTAGACAATTAATTAAGGGTTTAACATAAATGTTGTAACAATAATGCACTAAATATGAGTGCATACAAGAAATACTGAAGCAATTTTGGTGTAACATTTGGGGGTGGATTGTAAACAATGCTATTCATTAATATTTCGGAATCCACCGAAATATAACGAGAACCGTGAAAAGGATAGGCTCAGAGGGGTTCACTAAGGGTATCTTGTACTAAAAATGAGATACAAATAACATGTGGGAAAATTGGACATTTAAGTAATTCTGTAACTTTTTCAAAAGTTAATTTTTGACATTTAACAAAAATCTGGAAAACCTGTGCTACGGTAGCTGACGCCATCAGGTGTGAGCCGTGACACCGTCAAACTAACCTGACATATTTGTTTCGTTTTGTTTTCTGGAAAAATGTACTGGAAAAACCTTTTTTCTAAAGTCTATTTCCTGCAGAAACTCATAAACTGTATCCACAAGTATTGGCACACAAAGACAAACAAACATGCAAATAATTAAACAATAAATCATCACATAATCAATTTAGATTTATAATAACCACATATGATCTTCTGTTAGGACCGTAAATACTATGATTTATGTGGTTTTGGGAGGCCTTGGTTGATGGAAGAAGATGAAGAGATTCATCTCTTTTCTAGTGAGAGAAAGTAGAGAGAGGGAGGAGAAAACACAAGATGAGTTTTATTGAAACAAGAAACAAACACACACCAAATGCTTCGCCTCACCCCTCATGGAGAGTCATGAGGGGTATTTATAGGCTCATCTAACCATTACTTTGCCACTTAAACAATACTAGTCCCTGAGGGCAAAGTATACTACGTATCTAGTCCAATTCATGTAAGTGACGTTATCTTTATAAAAAAGCGATGCTAACAATCTCCCTCCAAGATATCGTCACACGTGAATGGTTACAATGAGACCTATAAATACAAAACAGAGTAAATTACAATAGTAATGAACAACGTTGACTTTGTTGAAGCGCAGAGTCTCTGTAGTCTAGATACTGAGGCAAACTTGAAGTTCTCCCTTCCGACGATCTCGGCATTTGATCTTTGGCGCTGACGGCACAAATCCTTGTAGCTCTGAACTTCAACTGTAACGGTCTAGTTAGGTTATTACTCCCTCCTAACTAGTGAGCCTTTTTTCTTTTTCTGCTCCCTCTTAAACCGACAACTCTCTTCCAACACGCAGCGGAGAAAATAGACTCTTGATTGTAGCACAATGGTTGTCGTTCTGGGAACATCGTAACAACATAACTCACTTAGTATTGCATCCAAGTTGGTAAAAATCCCCGATGTACACACACTACTTCTCCTTCTTAGGTCTTAAGCACAAATCCCTTCGTAATCCAATCATGGAAGATGAAATAGCAACTTCTCCCTCCTGATGGTTGCGAGCTATCGGAATCATCATAAGGTTGCGTACATACCGTATTAGCTTTTTCTTGATGCAATATTAAACCGTAGTTTGATCAAAATTTCCGTGAGAATATGTCACAAAAATACTCTCAATAATTCTCTCAAACCAACCTTAAAACGAACCTCCTTTTGAATTCACCGGCTAATAGTAATGACCACATATGGAGAAAACCCGATACGACTGACTTAAAAAGGAAGTAATCATCCCAACTATGTGACTTACTGCTTGTTATATATTTTAGAACAATCCACAACGCCGTGTGACACTGAGCACTACAACGTAACTCCTTAAAGTGATGGTTATACACTGTGAGCACTACAACGTAACTCCTTACATCAGTTATAACTAGATTGTCAAATCATAATGTGCCCCAACAAGTTATCTTGAGACATGCAACCAACCAACCAACGTCTCAACGATAAAGAAGTTCACCTGTGAAACGTTACTTCAGTTTCGCATAAGTAATACCGTACAAAAACCCCGTAGTCATTTTTCAAATTTTCATTCAAGCCGTGAATTTGTATCCTCCGTGAAAATTGTAATACCAAAAATACCACTCATTTTCAAATATTATCAAAAAAATTATTGTCCAAAAATAAACCTCGAATAATAACGTTTGATAAAATTCAATTTGTGCATGATTCATGACCACGTTTTGCATATGCAGTCACCGGCCCAAATCCTATATTCTTTGATAGCAGCCCATTAACGACTTAACCTCCAAAGTCCAACCAAATCCAGTATGCTAACCGATTGATTTGCTGAGGCCCACGATCCAATCACAACTTAAGTATAACCGGTATAAAGGACTAAGATAAAAATCATTTGGTCTTAACCTAACCCTAAAACACTTCTGATATACAAAAAACGCCTACCACATAATTTCTCTCCCACCTAAACTCCTCTCATCTCAGATCGCATCTCAAATCACCTCTAATCTCATACACATAACAAATACCAATAATCAACCCAACACATGAACACCCTTTTCTTGTTTTACGTTTTCAGTTCGAATCCAACACAAAGGTGTCTTCAAGATCCTTGTGAAATGGGTCTCGGGTAAGTATTGATTATGTATTCGTTTTTGTTTTTGATGATCAACGAACCGAAGAAAACAAATAACAGATTTGTTATTTTGTTTCTTTAAGTGTTCGGATAATATCATTAATCGGTGAAGATAATTGTTTCAATTAAAACAATATTTAAAAGATTGCAAAAAATATTGAAACAAATCTAAGATCGTTATATGTTTTCATTTTGATTTTTGAGTCAAGTTGAAAGGTGGTCGAGATTTCTATTTTAGGATTGAGATGTATGTAGTTGTTGAAGGGATTGGAATAGATTTTTGTTTTAGGATTGAGATTGATTTGGATTAAACCTGAAGTTGGATGTCTGTTCATGGACCGAGGATGGTTTAACAACCTGAGGTCGTACATGGGTCTGGTATTTTGGTATTGTGATGGTCTTGTGGTCGAGTCGTTACGCATAAGGTCCTTTTTCAATTCTTGTGCGTAAACAAAATTGTTACGCATAACTTCTTTGTACCCCTTTCTTATGCATAAAAATGGTCTTACTCGTAACTTATGCATAACCTCTATTTCTTATGCGTACACATGACTTTCTTAAGCGTAGAGTAGGTTATGCGTAGTTTCATACGCGTAGAAAATAAAATCCCTTATGCGTAGCTTATGCTTAGGCGTAGGTTTTTCTTACACGTAAGCACTTACGCGTATTCCATATGCGTAAGCATATCCATAGGCGTAGAAAACTAGGGTTTTGACCGAGTTGACTTTTTTCCAGCGAGATTCCGACCATGTTTTCCGTTCAGCTTCATAATAGCCTAGAAAAATGCATATGAATTGCTTCTTTGACCCGATTTGACCACGTTTGACCACAATATTATTCACAAATTGGGTACTGAAAGTCACAAGAATGATAAGTTACAAGACTTGTTTCGACAAAATCTTTTTGACACAAAACAGATGTAAAACAATTAATGGACATGTGACTTTTGACCAAAATGAGGAATACAAACTATTTGTTAAAAACTGTTTACCTACAGGAATAGGAAAAAAATTTTACGACCATAAAAAATACATGAAACTAGGGGTGCTCATCGGTCGAAAACCAGACCGGACCGAGACCGAATCCGGTAAAAACACTAGACCGAGACCGAGACCGAATGTGGTCGGTCCGGTCCGGTCTCGGTCCGTCGGTCGGTCCGGTCCAACAAGGCTAAATTTCGGGTTTGTGGTCCGGACCGGACCGGACCGAGACCGAATCCGGCAAAAAACCTAGACCGAAACCGGACCGCCAGTCCATCGGTCCGGTCGGTTTTGTCGGTCGGTCCGGTCCATCTGGTCCGTTTGCTCACCCCTACATGAAACAGCTTAAAACAAGGTACAAAAACCAACATAAATCATTAAAACATAACCATGGCTCTATACCACTTGTTAGGACCGAAAAGCTATAAGATTTATGTGGTTTTTGGAGGCCTTGGTTGGTGGAAGAAGATGAATATCTTCATCCTTCTAGAGAGAGAATGTAGAGAGAGGGAGGAGAAACACAAAGATGAGTTTTATTAAAACAAGAAACAAACACACACCAAATGCTTAACCTCACCCCTCATGGAGAGTCATGAGGGGTATTTATAGGCTCATCCAACAATTACTTTGCCACTTAAACAATACTAGTCCCTGAGGGCAAAGTATACTACGTATCTAGTCCAATTCATGTAAGTGACGTTATCTTTATAAAAAAGCGAGGCTAACATCTTCCTTACACTTATTTCATGCAAAGTACCTTTAATTACTAATGAGACGAAGTCAAAAGCAAAAGAAAGCATAATTGCATACACATTAATTATGCAATAATTCATAATCAAATACTAGCATGTAAACAACCTAAAACAAAATTAAAATCAAAACAAAAAAGTAAATAAAATATCCTCGGGTTGCCTCCCGAGAAGCGTTTGTTTTTGTTCGAGTCACGAGCTTGACTCCACCCTTATTTAATGAATATAAGGGAGGTTTTCCCAACACTTAAGATTAAATGTGGGTGATAGCGATACACACCATTAGGATGAAAATATGCCACGTGGGGTAAAGGAGGTATGTGAATGGTCAGAGGATCTACTACCTTTATCCTAAAACTACCCGAACTATATAGGTTGATGGGTGGGTCGGTTCCTCTTTTGTTTCCTAAATGTAAATCTAAGGATGGAAAGTTGAGTACAGATTTAGGTTTCGAATCATCAACACTAGGAAACTCCATAGAACTTAGAGAAAGGTTATGACTACGAGTATTCAAACCTATTTCATTTAAATGTGTTTGGTCCAGGGGTTCTACTTCCATCGGGATTCTTATAGTCTCTTCTATTTCTTATGGGTAAGTCACATGTGGTGTGTATGCCTCAAATGATGGTAGGATTTGTGGGGTATTTAGTTGGCTTGGATTTCTAACCTCATTCTCCATAGTATCTAAATCACCTATATGTTCATCATGTGTTTTGGTAGGATCTAACCCAAAGGTACTCCTAGTATCTCAAATCCTTCTCTAGCCATTTCTAATTCTAAGTCTGATTCATAAGAATCTTCCTCAAAAACTTGATTACTATATTCCAATTTCCAAAAGTATTCCTCATGCGTGTCATATGTTTTGGTGAAAGCTAAGCCACGCATGCACCTAGGTAGCTCAACTCTAACTATCTCACAACCTTGGTTCGATTCAAGGTTCATGCTCTTAAAAACTATATCTTTTTGTTCATGGTGCCTATAGTCGGATAAATCCTCCTCATTTGTTTCCCCAGATTGTGATGTGTACAAACCTATCAATGCGTTCAACTTATGATTCACGGTTGGGAGGCTTTCCTCAAATTTTTTCCAAAGGGTCTCACTAAAAGGAGTTTATCCTAACAATGATTGTTCAATATAAGTCACACATGCAATAAATACATAAAACTCATCTAACTTTAACCCCATCTGCTCTTGGATATCTCTAAGGTCACTCAAAAACTCATTGGAACTACAAGGAAGAAATCTATCCGTGTAATATAATTGTTCCTCTATTGTCAATGATTCAAATGTAACTTCATCCGCCATGATGACGAACGAAAGGGTTTTACAAACAAAGGTAACAAAGAAAAAGATAGACAATGAGAAAGCTACAAATAGAAAGAAAAATCTCATTTGATATGAATCTAGTGAGTAGACCTAAACGAGATAGAAATGGAAACCTAGACTATTCCCCGGCAGCGGCGCTAAAAACTTGACGTGGATAATTATAAACATAAAAAGTTTTACAATCCTCCCAGGCAGTGTACCTAACCGTTGTAGTGTAGTATAGGTAAGACACGGGGTATTGATCATTCTCTATGGGAATAGTGTTTTGAAGGCTCGAAGTGTATGACGAATTAAGTCTAAAGGTTGAGGGATGATTATTTTTTGTTTTGTTATAATTTTTAGAAAGCAAGTAAAAATCTGGGATTTGAGAGAGTTTGGTTTTTATCTAACTAAACTAACAGCAATAAAAGTAAATTAAGGTTCTACAAGGAAAGTGAAGCGTATCTACCTATGATGGGTATGTTTGGCAAAACTAGCTGTAAGTTGTATGCTGTAAGCTGTAAACTGTAAGCTGTAAGCTGTAAACTGCAAAGATGTTAACATGAGCTACAAGTCAGTATCTTTTTTAATAAAAGTGTTTGGTAAATTAGCTGTTAAATGTAATTATAAGATGTAAAATGACATAAAAGGACAAATCTATAATTGTAAATAAATGTTTGGAGGGTATATTAGTAATTTAAAGTTTTAACAGCTCATAGACATTTAAAAAGCTTCATGAATCAGCTTTTCATTTTGGAGCTATTTGTTTGAAATAAAAGCTTGTAGCTAATGCATCCAAACGAAGCTACTTAGTTTATAGGAGATTATTTTGTAACAAAAAGCTAATAGCTCCTCGAAAAAGCTCCTGCCAAACAGGCCCGATGTATTACTCCTTGCTAGCTATCCAATTACCTAATAAATTGTCACTTCCTTATTTTAGTTAGCGCGTTGTATTCCTTAATATCAATCGTAGGGAGTGCCAAATTCTCTAACTCTATGAATGTATAGGACTCGTTAAGAATCTTAATGTCAGCGATCGCAATCCCCATAGTAAACAATATATAGGACTCGTTAAGACCCTTAATGTCAGCGATCGCAATTCATGCAATATATACAACGAACAAATCATCTATTGCACTATAGTGGAGCGTTTAGTTGGGCGTTCAAGCAGGCATCCTAAGATCTAGCTAGTTTTCCAACTCCTAACACAATAACAACTAATTAAAACAAGAGACAATAGGAAGAAAGATTTATAAACTAAATCTACTAGACTTATTGAATCTGTCACAACTTAGTTGATGAAGATAGACACAAACACCAATAAGAAAACAACAAGATCTAATTAATCATTAACAAGTTTCATACAATCATAGGGAAACACTAGGTGAATTAGCCAAGCATAATCAATGAAGAACAAACAACAATAATGATAACTGAAGACATAAATTGAGATAGAATCTAAAAACCATTACAAGATATTTATGGAAGGATTAAAACCCTCTAAGTTGCTGGAAAAACACCTACCTAAACCCTAGAATCGGACTTAGGGTTTAGGGCTCTCAAAAAGTGAGGTTTGAGGTTATATTTATAGGCTGATTTTCTGTCAGCTCGAGGTGACGGCGTCACGATGCCTTATTCACCAAATCCTATATCTTCTCATCCTCATTGTGTGCTTTTTTGAACAACTCAAATCCGAGTTCGTATGCAAAAGATATGGCCAAAACAGTATCAGGTACTTCGCGCGCAAGTTTTGATATTCATATTCAGCTTGTGATGGCGTCACTTGTAAGTTGTGATGCCCTCAGCCTTGGTAATCTTGGTATTGACACCGTCAGAAGGATTTCGTCTCAATTTCCTGAAGCGTCACTTGGTAAATTTATAACAGGATCATCTTCGTTAATCTTCAAGTGACGGCGTCACTTGGTAAATTTATAACATGATCATCTTCGTTAATCTTCAAGTGACGGCGTCACTTGGTAATCCTGACGCCGTCACAGCTCCTTTTTGTGACGTTTTCTTGACTGTGTCATTTTCTTCGTTTTCTCGTCCAAATGAGCCAAAAACACTTCAATTTCCAGCATTTGTTTCTCAAGTATCTAAAACTTAAATAGAAGCGATTTGGGGCAATAAATGATCAAATATGTATGATTTTAGAGGCTAAATGACCCCTCAAAAACGCATGTTTTTACACCTCGTCATTCCTTGAGGCTAAAACCATCATTTGCTGAGTCAAATGTGTTGAATGAGGTGGAATCGATGTCTTTGATTTTTTGTTTGTTCTAAAATTTTGGCATTTCTATCTCTTGCCAATTTTTATGACCTTTTAGAATTTTCCACGGCTCAACAAGTGTGAAGTGGTGTCTTAAATTTGACGATATTCAGCTATTTCCTTACCGAACACCACTTGGTCACTTAACCCGCTCTCCCTCCCAGTAACTTTATCGTAAGCCGCACAAAAATGGCTAACTTTAGGACGAATCTGTGATTTCCATTTGCAGTTGAGGGCATCGTAGCCTCTTATCGATTGCCCCTTTACATTCTCAAAGTATGCTAGTGCATCCGTCCAAAACCCACGACTTTTTTGCGCATTCCCTTTGGAACTATTTTGACACAAGCTTTACACAATGCTATCTCTTCCACCAGGGTCCATAGAACTTTAACACTGTCTTCGATCGTCATTTTTACCGTCTTTTTGACGGATTCTTTTTTACGATAAAGACCTCTTCGACAGGAGAGTCTTCAGGGACCGGACCACCTGAAGCTTTCGTCGAAGAATAACATTAAGAACCAAACAACGGACCGAATCATCTATGTCGTCAACATTAAAAGGTGCAATCAGAGAAAAAAATTGAGATTGGATCGTTGGTGGTGACGATAAATTCTGGTACATGGGTGGTGATGGCGAAAAATACATTTGTGAATGATACAAAGTTTTTTTGTTGTTGTTGTTGATACATTTATTGGTTATAAGAAGGTATGAACGGATTGTTCGGGTAAATATGTTGTTGTTGTGGTGGTTGTGGTTATGTGTTGTATACAAATTTGCGGGTTGAAAATTAACGGTTGATGAGTGACCCAAACAAAAATTGGAATTGGGCGTTGGAACGTTTTGTTGGCGACGTGTTCTTGGTGTTATTGTTTTGTGAGTTGAGAAGTGTATATAAAGTGTGTAAAAAAAATTGTGTTTAAGAGTTTGAATAAAAATGAAAATGTATTAAAGTATTTATAATGATAAAGCCATTTAATTTTTTAATTTTTTTAATAAATACCACTTATGGTAAAAAAAATGGACCGTCGGCTTCCATTTCACTCACACCAACTCACTCGGTCGATGGAATGACCAAGTTCTCGAAAAACAACACCAAGTCGATGTAGGGTGTTTGTTTTAAGACCAACGCATGGGTAGGAGGGGACGACGCATCCGAGAACCCTTACTACACCCGGCCTTATTATTTTGATACTTCCTCATCATAGTTGAAAAGTGACTTGTGTCTCGTTACCTTTTTGTGAAACAACAATTTTATTTTTAATTATAAGACTATAATGCTAATGAGCGTTGGTTAACCGAGAAAAGCAACGCTCCCCCCTAGCAAAGCCTTGTGCGACGCGTTGGATGGCAAATTTTGCAAAAAGTGATTGCCTCACCAACCGAAAGACATTCTCCTATATTTTTTGAACGTCGGAGTAAATATTTATGGTAACTTTTATGGTCACCACTAGCTAGTTATGGTCGGGGAGAGAGAAAGCTGATGTGGCGCCGATATGACGGGTTGCTTTTGTGAAAATAGGGTCACCACTAGCATTAGTCTAATCTTCATCTAACTGGGATCTCAATGTGGTACGTTTTGAGAATTACCAATACATTTCAGTTTCAGTTTCGGGGTCGTTTTTGGTTGTGTTTATTTTTACACGCATGTGGTGACACTCTTGAGATCCTTATCAATAGTACTATGCAACCGGGCAAAAACAATTGAGCTTGGACAAAAACAATCGAGCTGTTGAAAGTAGTGGCAGCTTGGTCAAAAATCCACAGGAAAATATCGCAGCATTTTATGTGAGACCAATAACTTACAACACTGAAGACAAACTTCACCAAGTTCAACCACAACACGAGAAAACTGAAAGAAAGATATTGAGCACAACAGTTATCTCAATTTATTTCAAGAAATGATATATTTCGCGTTATTTCAAGTAATGATATGTTTAACCAATCAAAAAGTTTATCCAACTAGTGCACAAAAAGATTCAGCTTGGCGATCTATAACAAATTTGCTTTGTATGTAATGCCAAGTAGGAAAGTTCTTCTCATTAACAACAAGATCATACAACTGTTGCATTCAATGTTTTCGGCACACCATACCTCTTATAACTCAGGGATCATGAAACAAGCTTTTGATTGCTAATTACACAAGAGAAAGCATTAATTTTGTTATGTAATGTAGTAGCAATATTAGATTAACTATAAAAAACCAACAACTATGCAAATCTAAAATATCCCTCATACAACAAAAACAAAAGGGAAACATGAAAAAGAAAACATAAAAGTAAACTCGAACCTAAAACATTAGCATGAGACATACTTGAACATCCTTTCACCTTCGACACTTCCAAGCAGAAACCGAGAAAAGAGGCCGATCTTGCCAACACATCACCACACACCCATTCTCTTCTTTGATTCTACACCCATCACAACTATAACCTTGAAGCAATCTTCGTGCCTGCAACAGAGCATAATAGCTCAAAGGCACACACCCGAATCCAGCCAAATCTAGTCTTTGAAACCACTTATCGAGTTTTTCATGTCTCTCCTTTCTCTCCCCACCTTCACAAGCTATAACGTTCTTGATCTCTTCCCCAAATAACATCTTTTCCACCTTCAGTCTCTCCATTGAAGTCCGTGGTAATGTGGACTCCAAACAATCAAATAATGCAGCATAAAAGTACAGAGATTCCGAAAGTCTCTCCATTAGACCAGATTTGTTATGATCAGAATCTTGTTCAACTACCACCATGACCTTCGGGGATAAACCCCTCAAAGCCGTTAGAAATCCTTCTATTTTTGTAGAAGTGATAGCACTAGATAAAGGCGAAGACGAGGCCGTATCTTGACTAAGGCTATACCCATTGGCCAAATCTTTTGGATTCACTTGGAGGACTCTTTGCAAGTGAACTCCATTTGAATTCTTTTTTGATTTAACGACTTCATCATCAGGTGCCAACAAAGAATGAAACTGTAGAACTGAGCTTATAGCTAAAGCCTCGCCTGTTTTAACATTCAGTTTCTCAACATCAAGATTCTCTATTGTGCTCACAATGGGATTGAATTGAAATGGGATATCTAGCTTCTCAGCTTCTTCAATCAAAATTCGAGCCATTTGGTCTAAAACCTCTTTTTGTTGATGAACACCGGTAATCCTTAAATGCGGAGGCCCTTCAGGGCGTGCACTCAAATCACGTAGAAGTGCACGCCACTGAGTAGGCTCAGCAGCATTAAGATCAATAACATGAACAATCTTCTCCCCTTCCATAGCTTCTATTATCACTTGATTAGTAATCACAAATGCTATTTTCAAATAAGGGAAGTACTCAAAAAACATCTTCCTAACCAAAATATTCTCAGAGGCAAGTGATATCCTAGTAGAATGAAGCGCTTTATAAATACCAGGCCATGTTTTAAGGATTCGGTTAGCAAGTGCTTCAGCGAAATACGAAGCAATTCGCTGCATTGTATCACCTTCAGGTGAGGCTAGGTGCGAGATTTGGTCAAGGGCGATATTGGCATGTTCAAAGTTTCCTGAAGCTACATGCTTAGCACAAGTGAGTAATAAATGAATCAAACACAAACCCCTTTCTTCTGATTTGAGCTCTTTGAGCCATGGGTATGGTGAAGGTGACATAGACATTGATGGAAACATTTGAACTGGTGTTGAAGTCACAGATGATGACCCATCATCTTGAAACATTGGATTTCAATAACAAATATTATTAGTACCAATGACAATTATTATGGCATGAAATCAAAAACCCAATTCAACTCTCTTGAAAAAAAAAACTTTCAATTCTAATCACTGATTAAAAATGTTCAAGTCTTATTTTTTTTAAGAAAATGAAAAACAATTGGGAATTGAACTGAAAACCAAAATTATCAAAATTCCTTGATGGGTTTTCAAATTCATCAAAAACCCAACTGAAATCACACAAAAACTTCAATCACAAAAGAAGCTTGAACTCAATTTAGGGGGGTTTTGGAGAGAAAAAGTGAAAATAAGCAAAAGAATAAAAATTCCTTGCTGGGTTTTGCAATTCATGAAAAACCCACCTCAAATCACTAAAGAATATGAGGATTGAAGATGAAGGGGGGTTTGTAGAAAGAGATAATGAAATGAAATGAGGAACAGTTGGAATTTTAATGGAGTCGAGTCAGTCAGTCAGTCAGTCAGGCGGTTTGAAAGAAAGAAAGAAAGTGTGAATGAATAAAAGACAAATGGCGATTTGTTTTTACCTTCACCGATTTTATGTCGATTTGTATTACAGAGAATATTATGCCACAAATTTCAATAAAAGGAAAAAAAGCACTTTGTCTTTTACTCTCTTTACCAAAACTGCTTTTTCTAATATTTGTCTTCATTTTAGATGGATAGGAATCATCATCTATACAAACAAACGGGCAAGAAACTTCATGCTATTTACTTACTGGACTATATATTTTTTACTTTAATGCTTATGTTGTATTTTTATCTGTATTCTTTTGTTAAAGAATAAACTTTCTGTCTATAGGTACAAATCTTGACCCATATGTTCACACTAAATCCCCATTTGGGTATAAATACTGTATACAGTGTTTCATCTTTTATACAAGTCAGAATGCGTTAAAAGTTTGTGTACACTATATATAGCCGCGTCCATTGATCAAATAAGTAATACTTCTTTTGAAAAATGATGTAGTTACCCAAGACAAACAAGTTAGAAAGTCACCAAAACTTGGCATCGATTGGCAACCGATTTCCTCTTAGTGTGAAATACTTTTTGTTTTTAGTGTCAAAGAACGTTGAATATGATATTATTATTTTAAATAAGAAATGAAAAGATAATAGTGATAGGTGGACACAATTGTAATTTCGTATCATGAGGCTTTATTGAATAATTAGTTGAACCTATTTTTGTATGGAGTAATTGTTTTTGGAATGATGCTAGTAATTGAATCTATTGCTAGGGTAAATGATCCAGTGAGGAAAACACTCAAATGAAAAAGATAATTTTCAGTCACGCATTTTAAGTAAGAGTGAGAATTTTAAAAGAAGATATATATATTTTTTAAATGGATCAAAATATGTGATTGTCATTTTTTTATCTATCTTTCTCATTTTAATTTTTTTCTTTTTCATTTGATCTCGACTCATATTGCACGAGCTTTAATAGGTAACCTTATTACTACGTTTTCCAACTTATCCTTTTACATTTAAAATGATAGACAAGTGGTAAAATTAATGAGGGGATTAAAAAAATAAATAATGAATTATACTTGTCAATTTTTATATTGGGTAAAAGAATAATTAGAATGATGTAGTAAGAATGTATAGCATTGCTTTTTTAATAATTTTGACGGATAATCATATTTTGCCACAAGTACACTTGGGTACATGAACCAAATCATATCAGTGATTTATGCGGTTATGCCATCATACTTAGGTGCAATAGTAACCAATATCATCACCGTTAATTCAGTGTCACATCAATTTCGTTTTCCATAACCAACATAACATAGTGTAATAATGTAACTAACATCATCACCAAAACATATCACACTTAAACACAGATATACATATAAAAACCAAAATATCACTCTTACACACATACGACAACCACCCTCCACACCTCCAACAACTCAGTCATCTAAATGACCGAATTCTCATTTTCTCCGATCTAGCACGTGTCTTTTATGAGTGAAGGTAATAAGGTAGCACACGCCTAAAATGGCTTATTACTGGTCTTAGCATCTTAGCTACACGTCTTATTTTTTGTGAATAATCGTATAAACCGTGTAGTAAATTTTCATTTCAGTAGTGGTGAGTTGTACATAAAAGCTACCAAAAGAATTATTATTGGGAAGATAAAATACATAGAGACAAAAAAAGGGGCTGAGTTATTCATACGGTGGCTATTTTTTTTTTTTTTTTATTTTTTTTTTTTATATCAAAAAGCTATAAACCTGAAAATGCGGAACAGTAAATATAAAGTTTAATACGTCAAACGCTTAAAACTGTCAGAAATACGAAACAAAAACTGACAAAAAACTGTGCTGTACTGAAAAAGTGAGGGACAAAAGAAATATTCCCCCTATGATTTGACATCATAGGGGGTATTAATAGTGTGAACCAAAAAAAGATTTTGGAAAAGGTTTTTGTCATGGGCAAAAGTTCAATATAGAACCAACATTTACCATAGATCCATTCAACCAATAATAGCCATTCATTTTTTTATTATGATAAACTTTCACCCTTTTTTAAAAAATTAAATATCTCGCAAACCGTTAATCGTTACGCGATAAAAATTATACCATCATGACGAGAATTAAATTATCTTTTTATAGATATGCACTACTATATATTTTTAACAACTTTTTTCAAAATTTCGGTCAACAAAAATCATATATGATTTGTGAAAATCGTATATGATTCGATTTTACTTAATCACATATGATTTTTGAGAATCATATATGATTGTAAAAATCATATATGATTCGTAAAAATCGAATCATACATGATTTTTAAAATCATATATGATTCGTAAAAATCATATATGATTTTTTCGGACGGAATTTTTGAAAAAAAATGTTTGTCGAAAATATGTAAAAGTACATATCTATAGAAAGATAATTTAATTCTCGTCACGATGGTGTATTTTTTATATTTTGAAGATTTACCGTTTGTAAGATATGTTGTTTTAAAAAAAAGATGAAAAATGATTTTGTATTAATTTAGATTAAAAATGGAGGGTTATGATTGGTTCATTTGTTCTATGACAAATATGAGTTCTATATTGATCTCAACTCTTTTGTCATGTTTTAAGGTGGAGCGGGAATCAAAGAAGGGTGGCCAAAACACCTTTTGCTTTTATTCTATCATCTATTTGCATCCTTCCAAACAAATTCTACCAAAACCAAACGCTAAATGCTCATCATCACAATTTACCACTTTTTTGTAAATTATATTTATAAAAAAAATAAAACATTTTATTTGAAAAACTAAATAAAGCATTTAACCTAGACATCGCCTCAAAAAACTTATATTTGAAAAATCAAAAAAATCATTGCTCACAGTTTATGGTCTTAAAAAACTTCAAAAAACTCTGCGCGAAACATAGTCTAAATCTTAATGATAGATGCTACTTAAATAATGCCTACAGTATAACTACAGTAGATTCGACATTATTTTAATGGAATCAAAATGTCAAATCCTTCTTTCCAACAATAGGGCCAGGGAAGAAGAAGTAATAATAAAAGAAATACAATTTGAAATATTTGGTAGGTGATAAAAAAAGAGACATAATAATCACGAGAGCAGTAATAAATTATTTGATTGAAAAGTATGGTATTAGGAATTTGAAAGTCTAAATAAAGTGGTTAGGAAAAAGTTAAGAGATTTGTTTGGTAGTGGAAGAAGAAGGCAAAAGAGGCTTCAAATGGGCACATTGAAGACAAGAAGACAATGAGTTTATGCAAAACTCCAAATACGAAATGCCACCGTTTTTCCACTTGTTCGAGACTCTCGTGGGTGCCACCACCCCATCATCTTCATCTTTTCTCACCATATGCTATTACTTTTTCATTCTCTACCTACTCTCTTTTTTACGTGTGTTTTATTATCTGACGTCTCAAAATAAATTACTTTTGATTTCATAGTGTAAAATTAAAATATTTAACTTAAACGGTTTGTCAAAAGTGACTCTCTAATATCAATTGAAAGATTAAAACAAGTAACTGATAATGCTAATAAAAAGCATCTTTAAAAATACTTTTTTAAATAACGAATTAAAAAAAATACTTTTATTATTACTAATGTTGATATTTTTGCCTTTATATGAGTAGTATGATAATTTTACCTTTCTAAATTACATAAATGATCCCTGTGGGTTTGCCAAATTGCATCCAACATCCTTTGGCTAAATTACATTAATAGTCTCAGTCGTTTGGAGAAAATTGCATTTATCGTCTCTAACTTATTTTTCGAAATTTTTTTTCCAAAATTTTTATTTCATTTGTTTTTTTCCGAAATTCTATTCCAATTTTTTTTTCCGGAATTTTTTGTTGAAAACTTTTTTCTGAAAACCTTCTTTTTCGAGAAAAAAAACGTTTTTCGATAAAAAAATTCACTTGTGACAAAAGATTCTAAACAAAATTTTCACATTTGACCAGACAAAAAAATCACATGTATCGAAAAAAAATTTTAAAAAATCGAATATAAAAACGTAAGAAAATGTATAAAATATGACGATAAAAAGTTTTTTGACAAACAAATTAAGGAAAAAAAATTTGAAAAAAAAACGAAAAACAAATTTTGGAATAAAAAAATTTCGAAAAAAAGTATAAGGACGGTGGATGCAATTTTCTTCAAACGACATGGACCATTTATGTAATGTACCCTAGGGACGGTCGATGCAATTTTTAAAAATACAAAGTGTAAAAATATAATCCAGAAAAGAAACAAAAACAACACTTTCTAGACACCACCCGAGACTTTAACTACGAGACCTACAAAAAGGATGAAAAAACTCTTGCCAGTTACAGAGAACCGAGACAAGAGAAAAATCCCCACCCACGGAGGCCGAGCCACCGGTTTTCACTCCGGGATGTTTTTTATGTATACCCAAACAAGTCCCGGAAAAAGAATACAAAGCAAATGAACCAAAATAGCGACTAAAGCTCGAAAACTCCCAAAGATATGAAGATAAGAAACAACATCGCTCAACAATTACTCGCGAGCAGCATAGGAGATTTAAGCCAATCTAACCAGTTGCAAGATATGCGCCCCCTGTTAACTAACCAAGAGAAAGAAGATGAACGAATGTAATTAAAAATGTCACTTTTCCTCATCGGATGCGAATAAAAAAATGACATTGTTATGATATCGAAGTCGCTACAATAATGGGAATGCGATGAGACTTCTCTTTAGAAGCATGCCACGAATCGAACCAAGCCTTCCAATGCTCATACAAAGGAAAAGAAGGAAGAGAAATACCACACCAATTACGAACAAGCCTCCAAACCTCCTTGGCGAAATCACAATCAAAGAAAATAGGAGAAGAGGATTCCACATTACGGTTGCACGAAGGACATAAGATCGAAGGAATTTCAATGTCGAGAGCTGAGAGATTCCATCTATGAGGTAACCGATCCAAAGCCAATCTCCAAATAAAAATATTAACCTTGCACGGAAGCATTTTATACCAAGAAGTAGAAGGCACCAATGAAGGAAGAAGCTTAGGATCAATGAATCGACGAGTTTCCCCAACCGAGAAGATGCCATCTTTTGCCATCGCCCAAACACAATGGTCATCAACCGCATTTGTATCATCTTGACTAATTTCCAGAAGCATGTCCCTCAAGTAAGCCGTATTACGAACTCCAATATCATCCCTAAACCAATTCCAATTCTAAAAACGGTTAAAAACGTATAAAAACGGATGAAAACGTATAAAAACATAAAAAACGGACGTATAAAAATATGAGAATGAAAAAAGTGAGAATAGTAGAATGGGTTTTTCAAATTTCTAACTAAAATTTAGAGAATGAGAATTTCTCTTTTCGAAAAATTGTTGGAAAAAATTGTAATTAAATGGATTTTCAATTTTTCCCTTTTCATATAAAAAATTTCCACACTAAACGGCCCCTAATTGTATAATAGAAATATCTTCTCGATATTTGCTAATTATTTGACTGTTGGCCGGAAGTAAAAAATTTGGTAGATAAGGATCACATAAAAAGTTTATTCGAGGAATGGGCAGGATCATTTCTCGAGAACAATAGCTAAAGGCCCCAAAACTACCGCTTGGATTTGGATCCTACATGTTGATGCTTACGATTCAATAGCCATACTAAGGATTAAGAAAAGTATTTAGTGCGCGTTCGGTCAAGTCTCCATCATCTTCCTTTGAGTGAGTCGCATACTGGCATGTATTTTCTCGAGTGTTCTACCAATCTAAAGGCTGTTTTGTTTCGGATATGCCAATAAAACATGAGTCTGAAACTCAATATTTCGGAATGAGCGGCACACGTATTTTTTTGATATCTTTACTACATAAAATAGAAAAATGGTCAAAGGTGAAAGTGAAAATTGAAAGTTGAAAGTTGAAAGTCAAAGGTGAGATAAATTTATAATGTAATTAATACTCTTATTAAAACACCCCATTACTTAAAAGTACATTGATTTATTCATATTGTACAACCAACTAAAAGCATATTCACCAAATTAAATACAAACAATTAAAACACCCTATACTAAAAAGTACAATAAAATTTTCACAATATACAATTTAAACAAGCTACAACAAAATCCAGAATATAAAATAATTAAACACACTGATTAATGTTATTTTTAAAACACCCTAAAATGAAAAGTACGTGTTATTATACACATTATACAAATTAATAAAACACACAAAGTTTCATACAAGTTAACAAGTTGATGGTACATATAGTTTTGAAAACCGGACCGGACCAATGGGTTCAACTGGGAACCGGTTTCGCCACCGGTTCGACTAACCAATAAAAGTAATCCGAAAATGAACCAAGAGAACCCGTTGAAACTGATACAAACTGGTAAATCAGGCCTCATCGAGATCTATTTCTCCTGTTAATCGTCACAGGGTATCCGCGTATACTATATATAAAGGAAAAAACAAAAAGTAAAAAGTTGAAACTAAAAATAGAAATGTTGAAAACATATATTTCAAAAGAAAACTATTAATACACATCGAAAACCGAGTTGACCCGGGATGCTTCAAACCCGACGGGTTGACCCGGTTTAATTTCACCCATGTTCAACCCAACCCGTCAGGTTGACCCGGTTTAAATCGATTCATTTTTCGACCAAAACGATTCAACCAGTTGAACCACCCGGGTCGACCCGGGTTTCAAAACATTATGTTTAATACCCAAATCTTCAAACTTTTATTATTTTTCGTTTATAACCCATAAACATTTTTTTATCACTAAACGATCTGTCAAATCCCGTTGCTATGCACGGGTACTCGTCTTTAACTTTATGTATATATAACTACCATTAAAAAATTTAACTAATATTAAATGAAAACAGATTCGGCATATTCAATGTTGGAAAGTCAATACAACTTTTTATTATTATTATACATACAAAGCATGTATCCATGTTTTTTAAACTTAAAAAGTGAGTAATGTTAAATTTCTAAAATTCCTCTCAAACTAAAATTTCTATATAAAAATTCAAAGAATTTGTCCTTAATGAAATAGCTACTATAACAATTCACACCTAAAATTTCAAAGAAATGTATGACACATTTTGACAACTTTTACTAATGTAATTTCCCAAAAATATATATATATATTTTAATTTATTTAATCTTAACACTAATAATTTCTAAAATTTTATCAACATATTTTATTTTATAAGGCACCATACTACAACTTATTTTTTTTTATTGTTATGTTACTTCATAGTGTGTGTATCATATGCTATCTCAGTTATTAAATATTGAAATGTGTGCAATGACCATATGATTTTAAAAAATATTGTTTTGACATTTATATATAGTTGAAATTGCAGAGATATTGTTGTGAATAACTTGAATGTTTACAATCACAAAGCATTGTATCGATTTATTATATAGTCACGGGGTTCATTTTTTTGTTCTTGTTCTTGCGCATTAAATACGTTAAATACAAATCCGTTTCCAAATATTGCTATAATGATGGTGATTGATTGGTACTTTAATCATTGATTGTTCCGGCGCATTAATTTCAAAGATATACAAAGTTTTCTGAAATAATTTGGTCAAAATACATTATACAACCGGTGTATATATTTTTGTTAAGTTTCTTTGGTTTGAAGTTTTTTTGATTGTGTCAAATACCGTGCATTGATGGATGATAACTACAAAGTGAAGTCAATCAAAGAGTTCGGTCAAAGAGGATTCAACACCTCATATGCCGTGTACTAAGAAATTTTACTCGGCGAGTAACGTGCATTGTTAGTTATCTCATAATGGATGTAATGTTTTATTTTCAGTTTCAATAAATATTTTTATATGATCTTTGATACACGTTAAGAATTTTTGCTTCAGTTGAATTATCGCATGTTACGAAACACTTACCACAATATCGCATATTGTTAATTATCTGCCACTAGAAACCGCTGCCGCTAGGCGCGGGTACTCGTCTAGTTTCAATGTATATGTGGAACTCAATATTTTGCAATGACAATTTTAGCATGAAAAGGTATCAAACATAAATTGATCAAGGTTTATACGCGACAAACCATCAAAGATCATATATATTAATAGTGAAACAATTCAAAAGAGAGTGCTAACAAAATTTGTCACTTGAATGAACTCCTGAACACTTTCAACATAATGCCATGATATGAGAAACTGGTTCAAGTCCTACATCACATATAGGTACATTGTGCAATCCTTGAATCCGATTTCAACTTTTATTATGAACCATGTAAATGAGTAAACCCCTGTATACTATCGTGGTTAGGTGTCAAGCACGCCATTTTTGTTTGACAAAGAGAGAAAACAAATGAGCAAATCAGCTGCATGTTTTCTAATAGGCAATTATAGTAAGTTTGGAAACTAATTGCCTTCTCGTTCAGAAGATTATAGATACATAAATCCACCTGAAATAGCATGGCATTCAACATATCACCATGAAAGGAAGAGGAATCTTATTGCTACAAAATTAGCCCAAAACCTTCCCATTTTATTATATCAATTCCTTCTCTTCAATATTTTCTTTGAAGCTACAAAGTTCTGTTTAAAGTAAATAAGTTATACACTTGACTATGTGACATCTTACATTTTCGACACACTGGTAGAGTTGTTATCAAGGTAAAGAGTGAGATAGCAATATCAGGAGTCGCCTGCTCCAGATCCAGATCCTGCTGCTGATCCTGTCCAACCAAAAGTGACAATTTTATTTCCAAATTTCATATCCTCAACATATTTACTGTTGCTCAATGAAATATCAACAGGTGGCCAGTAGAATAAATAGTTCATCCCCAGTTTACTCACCTCCAACTGGTTTCCATTCATAAGCACACATGTATTATGCATATGTATATTTATAAATTAGAGTTGGAAAGATGGCTAGTCGCCGATCAAGTTAGATAAGGCCTAAGGGTGACCCGGGAAGGCTCAAGTGGTCAAGAGGCCTAAAATGAGCTTTTAGTTTGTGGCCCAAAAAAAATAAAAACGCCATATAAGGCGGTGACGGATCCAGAAATTTGGGTAGGCTGTAGCACAAAACAACTGTGGTTTTCTTGTTTGCCTCGGCTCGATTTTTGCATCGTTTTTGTCTTCAGAATTACCAAGATAATACTAGTGAATTTTATAAGGAAATTGATAAAAGAAATTATCTTTTAAAGTTGTCTTTAAAGTGTTTAGACATGCATCAATCACTTGTACTTTGAATAATAACCACCCCGTGAATTTAACTTCTCCCGACTAACTTTATATACTGAAAAATAATAACCAAATCAGATAGTTTTTGTCCCTTTTGTTATTCAAATTATCACAATGTTAGAACAACATTTAAACTTGAATGATTTATGTAGTGAAAATAAAGTTGGAGTGACTTTAGGGAGACAATAATGAAACTTGAGTGGTTTTTGTAACTACAACAAAATTTGAGTGACTTTAGTGAAACAATATTGAAACATGGTTATTAATTATTATTTCATGAACTTTATTGAAATGTTTACATATTACTTACCATACGTAAATTAGAAATCATCATTATCGAAAATTGGCACCGAACTTAAAGAATTGACTCTAAATTAAATCCTATTTGAAAAAAAATATATATATGGTGAAAATTCAAAAGCTAGCAACTCTCATTAGTCACCTCTCCTTTATAAGCATTTGTTCATCTTCTTTTTCTCTTCAACATGATATTCACTTATTTCTATAAATTCCCCATGTGTACAACTCAAAATGACAGTTATAATCAAATCCCTAATCAATAACCCGCAGCATACACAAATTTCTTATTTTTACATTTCGTGTGCCAAAACAGGTGTAGCCCGTGCTACACCCGCCACCATACTAGGTCTGCCCCTGATATAAACTATAAAGTACTTATATTTTGTTGTTTATAAGACCAATGAATTAACAACCGGACCAGGCATCGAGCCGGTCATGTTGGGGGCGGCTCAAAAGTGCAAGAGGACTAAAATGAGCTTTTAGTTTGGGACCGAAAAAGTTTACAACATTATAAAAATTACTTATTTTGTTTTTTATGACCAGGCATCAAGCCCATCATGTTACGGGTTCGATGATTTGACGCTTCCTAAAACCGGGCACGGTATTAAACTAACTATTTATAAATAAATCAAAGTACATGCAAAAAGTCAAAGTCTAATTCCTGACTCTTGAGATCACTTACCATTTTTTCTACCAAGTTTCTTGAATTTGGAGGTGTCCCACATCGTCCGGTGCCCCTCCTTTTGGTGCCCCTCCTTTTGGTGCCCCTCCTTCTGGTGCCCCTCTTCCTGGTGCCCCTCCTCCTTCGTAATCTCATCTTCTGTACAACAAAAAAGAAAAAAGTTATCACCCATATGCTCCTTGATCAGGTTAATGGAAACAGTATACATGTTTGACCAAACCAGTGTGGTTTTGACGGTCTCATTAGTGGCCGGTTTCGTGGACAAACTTGTGTATCTCCGGTTAAACCAGGGTCCGGTTTCTAAAACAGTTATATAGCCATTATCTTTCTAACTGCCTAATTTGTTTACCAACTAGTAAGAATTTCGAGTGCGGTAAAATGCTCTAAAGCGGTTACTCAAATGACCCCCACATGTTCTCAGAATTCAGAAGTGAGTGCTAACCTCTATGATGACCAGGGTCTTGGATCTGAGCAAGGGCTACGGCAATCTGAGCACCAAGAACAGCATTGTTCTTCACAAGTGCAATGTCTATACTTTGTTAAAGAACATTTTTTTCACGAAAATACCCAGTATGATTATTAAATAAAAGTAAACTAATTTGTTACTTAAAAGACATAACTCATTCAAGCTTCTGCATTTGCTTCTAGAAAAGGTACTTAAATTTGCTTTTTGAAACTGATAATCCATTATAGGCTACTAGAAGTCATAGAAAAACAATTCCTAATGTAGAGATAAACATATTATGCTTTTGATTTGATTATACCATTTTGTTTTGGATAATCATCAAAACTGCAACAAAACATATAATCACAAGGTAAAACGATTTACTTGATTGTTCTTCGTATAGCCTTACTTTCAGAAAAAATTTACTCCCTTCTCACCGGTATGTCTATTCCTCACAAAATTTGTCCTATTTGGTCATTGTTTATGTACAGTATGATTTTCCAAAAATTTGGAATTTTTGTCACTCAAAAAAACAGATAGTTTGATTATTACAACTTCAAACAACAATAGCATGCCTAAATGTTTTCCTACAACCCCAAAATATAGCTGGTTATCTGATTTTGATTATCAAAATCAATTTCAAAATGCATGTCCAAACACTCTTTGCTATATTGGCTAACGAGATGATGTTATATGAAAGTTCTTTACCCAGAAAAACTGGTAAAACAATGGCATGCATACCAAACATCTTTCTATATTGTTAACTAAAAGGATACTTGACTCAAGAGAAGCTCCTCCTGTTAGCTCATTCACTCTAGAAAGTAAGTAAGGAGTTTCAGCGCTTCCTGATATGCCCTTATCACTAAAATCACAGCTCCAAATTACATTTATTAAACATATGTTAACTTATTTATAGACACCTTAAAGAATATGAAATTGTATACTTTGGGATAATTCTTACCTAGCTTCTCTGAGCGCTGTTTGTATAGCAGATTCTATAATGTTACCAGAAACAGAATGTTCTTTTGGTATTGGAATTCCAATCAAGATACCCGTTTTGAGATCAAGTTTCCTGTTGACCTCTGTGATGAATAAGTAAAGAAAATAGTAAGCACATTTAATCAATGACTCAGATGAACAATCAATTTAGGGGTTAATGATACTTGCCAATCATTCGAGCACAGTCTTCCGGTGTATCTAATTGGCATGGTGCCTGGTTTGTCATTAAACAATTGAAGTTATTAGGGAAGGGTTATATCAAATAAACATATATGCAATACTAACTAGAGCTATCAGCGTTGATAGCTCAGGAATCAAATAGATTTAGGAAGTTCTACCAATATAACTGGAATTAAATGTGGCAATCTCGAAATTAAAACAAAGAAAAAAACAAAACCTAACATCACTTAATAGTACTACTTCTGCATAAATTGATTCCAAACACATTTTTGCTAAAGCTTAAATCTATATAACCTCAAGGTCTCAAACATTCGTTCATTATGCAAATAAGAAACCATAATTTGGAAAACAAGAGGGAGATAGAATTTCCTAGGATGATGCAATCCATACCTTGCAGCCACTTTTTTCAGTATAAAAAGCAGGAAAGTCATCAGTCTGGTATGAAACAACAGAAACTCCTTGAGTTTCCTGTACCATTGAAAATTTATAATTATATATCAGCCTCCATTTATATTTGCTTCTTATTGTAATTAGTGGAAGAATGAACATACCAAATACTCTAGGGTTCTGGGTATATCTAATATTGACTTCACACCAGCTGACACTACAGTGATAGAAGTTCTTCCAAGCTCCGTAAGATCAGATGATACATCCATAGCTGAAACAATTTGAATCACACAGAAGCCAACAAATTAAAAATTACAAGCACATATATAGTTTATAAAGTAAATATCTAAAACAGGCCTCTTTTAAGATACAATAATCAAGTATAAGAGATATTCAGTTGATCACAGTATAAGTATTGAAACTAGATTTATGAGAATATATTTATACCTGAGTAGCTTTATATTCAACTTGAAACATGACAAGTTCAATTTGAAAATGGAAGAGTATGGTATACCTAACTTATATATAGTTACAATTCGTTATTATAAATCTGATGCTTAGACTTTTGACATTATTATAAATCTGATGTTCTGGTAAATAGACATCACTAAAGAACGAACAATTTTGTCCCAAGAAAAGAAGCATGTTTTGACTTTTGGCATTATTATAAATCTGATGTTCTTTAGCCACCCATCCGTTTTGAAAGAATGGAAAATGACTCACTTCCATAATTATTTGATCAAGTGCAAATTGGTCAAACAGGGAGTTGATTATCAACAGATAATAAAAAAAATTAAACAGAAAAATCAAATTCAATTAAATGTAGAGAGCATAAAACAACAATTGACAACACATGAATTAAAATTTATATCCCGCTATAAAGATTAATGTTTATGTTGCTTGGTGCACCTAAATTGTATAGAAGACAAACAAAAAACAGCAATGATTTTTTCAGAATTATAAATTAATATGCAAAAGAAGTGAAAATATCCAGCAATATGTATATATCAGAAAGCTTACTGCTTTCTCCATGTTTGTGAACTCCTCCAATACCTCCCGTCACAAATATAGATATGCCAACCTGATGAAGAGTTGGAACAGTTGGATAAATTAGCCACATAAGGAGGTAATAATAACTACATAAGCTCCGATATAAGCTTATTTATACCAAGGTTGTCAGGATCGGGATCCTACCTAGGATCGTTTTTGGCTTTGCAAGATCGTGATCGTAGGATCGGATCGGGATCTTAAGATCCTATGAAAATGTGTATATTTTTATATAGGGGCTGTAGTTCTATATATATATCTCGGCATAAGTCTACACTTAGTCAATTTGTATACTATATAACGTTAAAAAATAAAAAGAATGCCCATACTTTAAAGTTTACTTCGTGGTGAACAATAAATAAACCAGTTTTTGTTTATCCTGTTTGAAATGTACATACGCAAGACTTAATATAAATTAATAAATCATATGTGTGTTGGTAAAAATAGCATGTAGTTGTCGTGAAAATATTGTTAGTCATTATCGTAATAATTTTGTACTTAATTTAGCCAATCCTAACACTAATTTCCTACAATGCGCATCTGTCACTTTAAACCGAATGGTCATTTGTGAAAAACAATGAATTAAAGTTCAAAAAAAAAAGAAAAACAATGAATTAGTGATTGAGATTGGGCTTTTTGAATCAAACATGAGGCTTAAATGCTTCACATAGAAGAAAAAAGTCCAAAAAAATGGTTTAGCAACAGGATCGGATCGTAAACGATCCTACGATCCTACGATCCGATCCTACGATCCTGAACGATCCTACCAGATTTACGATCCCGTTGCGATCCTGATCGTTTTTTAAGTGTAGGATCGTAGGATCGGATCCTACGATCAGGATCGCGATCCTGACAACCTTGATTTATACACATTATGTATGCATTTTTTTTTTTTTTTTTTGTTTATGTAATTATCACCTCTTTCAAACATGTTGACGGTCGGCATATTGTTTTTTACTCTTTTAAAAAAAATACCTGTTTTGACATGTTACCCAACCTGTCTATTATTCCACCTCTAAGCAAAATGAATTAGTCTGAAAGAGAAAACCAGTGAGAGAGCACTCACCATTGAAGCAAAGATCATGGTTGCAGACACGGTAGTTCCACCGCTACTTCTTGTAGCCACCTACATATATTTACAAGTCAAATACAACAGTTACATGAACTTATGAAGTTTGAACATCTGATTTAGACTAAGTTCCACTTTGATGGGTTGATTCCATTAAAAAACTAAAGTCACAACTGAACCTAGCTAAATAATTGTATCGTCAAGTAAATGGCGTATACGATCCATACAACACATTGTATGGCAACTCTACAGATTTTAAGGGAAAAAGCTACAGTCAGACTACATACGAGTAGATTAACTGTGGTGTCAACTAAATCCTACAACAGTTAAAATGGTAAATATTATGTCATTTGCGATATCCATTTGGGGGTGTTTGGATTAGCTTATTTTCTGGGCTTACTTGAATTGGCAATAAGCTCGAGTTGATAAGCTCATAAGGTCTGAAAGGTGAGCTTGTTGGCTTTTTTTAAAATTTCAAATAAACCCATAAGCCCAAAATATAAGCTAATCCAGACATCCCCTTATAAGTTATATCACTTATCATACAGTCACTTTTCATTTTAAACCACCTCCAGACAGAGCCCAAGTATTTACACACATTTGATTCATTCAGCGCTAAATCATACAGTTTTATCAAACATGCCCCAAATGGGGCTTGGATACATTGCATTCCAGACATTAACATCAACAATTGCAACATAATACACGCATGGATAAATAAGGAGATACTTTCACAGCATACTCACCACATGTGCAATATCCCTTCGAGATATCTTTCGAGCGGTTTTTTCTAGCTTAGCTAACCTCTCCATTTCTTCGGGGCTGAGACCTACAAGTTAGAAGCCATGCAAAATATAAGAACCGAAAACGAACAATTAAACAGCATATAGTTGCTTGAAACCATCTATGGTATTTGTACTGCGAGTAGAATAGCTATATCATAAGTTCACCTCAACCACAAACATGAGCACCCCGATATCATGCATTGCGTCTGTGAAGAACACAGATTTACCTCATAGACTAAAATTTAATGATTAACAAATATGGGCGAGAAAAAAGACCCTCAAACTCATAACTGTACACAAAGATGGGGTGGTTGTGGATCAACTCATCACACTCACACACATTGTTTCATAACAATGCATCTCAGAAAGGGGCAAGTAGTAAAAAATATTGATGGATAGAATACACACCTATGCATGGTATGCCATCCAAAATAGCAATTGTCGCAGGAACAGCTCCATTTTCCCTCACAATTGCTTCCACCTCTTTTGCAGTCTCCAAATTCTGAGGATACGGCATACCTAACAAAAAGGAACAATATAATCAGAATGCAAAACATGAAATGATATGAACTGAAGCACAAACCTCAATTAAGGCGGCTTTATTTACCCACTGCCGATGATACAAGTGACATTATGTCAGCTCCTCATCGGTTGAAAGAAGATGTGCCATTTACATATAAACGGGTCAAATGAGTAGGAATATGCTAAAAACGGGAATGGGTGAAAAGGTTGACAAATGTCTATGTTTAATTAATGCGAAGAACCTCCCAAGTCTTTTACATTGAAAGAATTAGATTATTATTTTTGTAACCATAACGAATGAAAAAAAATATATCTAAAAACATGTTACGTACAAACGGACACAACCCGATATAAAAAAGAAAGTGACATGTTGTAACCTGAAATTGTTTGAAAGGAGTTGCATATTTATATATATGGTTGAAAAAGGTTGGTTAGTTTAGTAAGTACCATGAGAAATGATGGTGGATTCGAGAGCAACGACAGCTTTGCCATTGGATAAAGCGGTGGAAACATCTGGAGATATCTTTATTGTCCCAACATTTCCATTCTCATTCTCAGAACCACCCTATTATTATTATTATTATTATTATTTATATCATCATCAATTCTTTTAAATAAAAAAAATAATAATAAAAAAAAAAAAAAAAGGAACATAGATACCTTGGTGCTTGATTTTGTAATATGGAAATGACGATGAAGATTGGCGAGTCGTGAAAGGGCGTTCGAAGCCATTTGCCGGAGGAGGAGACCTTGATTTCTGAATTTCTTTTTTTCTTTCTTCTTCTTCTTCTTCTTCTGGGATTTAATGGTGCTCCGATTATAAGGGGAAAATCATGGACCAAATTTTAAACAAACTTTTCAAATTTTAAATTATTATTGCTCTATAAATACTAGTAATACAATTTTGAATTAATTAGATATTTGTTGGGTTTTACTGGTTTAGTCATTACAGTATAATTTTTTTGACGGGTCACGTCACTGTGACTTGTAACCTTAACTCCATTAGTTTGGGCATAACTAATTCATTGTTAACGTATGCTAGGGAAAAAAAACTGAAATCGAAAGGAGGAAATTTCGAGAATAAGCACATATATATGCGTTTCACCAAACTGAACTTTTGAAAAGCGTGTAACCAAAATTTACTATACGCGCAAATATGTTTGTGTGCCACGATCATTTGCACACCTTGGTTTAGATTACTGCACGTATAATTTTATGAAAGTAAGAGTGCATGTTAAGATGACACGTGTGCTAAGAGCGCAAAAGTGTTTGCTCTCCAAGCGTTTGCGCTCCTTCTTAAATTAAATAAGCTGTCATGTGGGCTAAGAGCGCAAAAGTGTTGGCTCTCCAAGCGTTTTGCGCGCATTCTTTAATTAAATAACCGCTCCTTATATCAACACGTGGCGTAAGCGTGCAAAAGTCTTGCTCTCCAAGGTTTTTGGGCGCCTAGTTTTAGGTATGCTAGACGTACAAATACACTTGCACGCTATGAGTTGGAAATTTTAAGAAAATATTAATTTTGGTATTTCAAAGATAATGTAACTTGACATTTTATTTAAAAAATCTAACTTTTATCCGAAAAAAATTTATAAATAATAGATAATTAGACTACAAAATAGAACACATTAAAAATCAGCAAAAACCAAAATATGAGTTTTTCTCGAGGGAAGTTTCCGGTGTGCATTATAAATGATGGTCGTCGTAGTAACGTTCTTTTGCCAAAAAAGATTAGTTAAAAAAGTTTCAAAGAATATGCTTGCAAAAAGGTTGGTTTAGATGTCACTGTGGTCATCCTTTTATCAAACAAAATTCAACTTGACAAGTGACAACCAAGTGTATGATATAAACGACAATGATGAGTTACCGTATTTTATCAATTATATTATCACTAATATAATATATCGTATGGAATTGAACGTCGAAGAACAGGTATATACTTCTCAAAATTATGCAAATTATTATTCCGGCAAACCTAGTCACAACTTTCATTCAAATTATCACAACTTTGATTATTCCGTTAGTTTTGCACCTCATCAAAATTCACACTATTGGCAACATATTGAACCGTCACAAAATTTTCAAAATAATGCAATATTTGAACAATCTCCAAATTATGAACAATATTGTGAACACGGAGTTTGTACTCAAGATCAACCCCTTAGAACCGAAAATAAAGAAACTTTTGAAAATATTCAAGAAAGAAACGATGGTCATTTTGATAATGAAGAAACGGACGATCACAGTCATCAAGTTGTGATAGGTTATAATCCAGACATTGATGGTGACGATGAAGACGAAGACGATGAAGAAGAGGTTGAAGACCAATTACATCATAATTGGCAAAAAAAAGTACTTTTCAACACATGCCTAAAGATTTTGTACCAACACCTGGTTCTGAATCGAAATTAAAAAACCCAGTTGATTATGGTTCATCAAAATTAGTGTATAAAAATAGGCATTATGATGACAAAAAAGCACGCAAATTGGCAATCCATGAAAAATATTTTTTAGATGTTATGAATGTGTTCCTACAAGAACAAATAAAACCACATACAATGTTGGTTATATTGACCCTAAATGTTCATGGCACATCAACTCTAGAAGTGAAAAGGAAGCACATTTTTATTACTAAAAAAATTTTAGACTTACACACATGTTCAAAAACTGTAGTCCATTCGCATCATCGAAATGCAAGTGGCAAGTTAATAGGTCACATGCTTCCGTAATAACTATTAGATAAAAATCGGGATTTCAAGGCAAAAGATATTGTGAATAATATGGTTGCGCGTTCAGGGGTGCAACTTTCATACATGCAAGCTTATAGGAGTTTGAATAAGGGTTTGGAGATGCTTAGGGGTTTCCCCATTGAATCGTTTGAATAATCACCTTATTATTGTTATAATTTGAGAAACGTAAACCCAGAAATTGTTACCAACATAACAGTTGACAAACATGGCAGATTTGATATGCTATTTATTTCCCTTGGTTTTGCCTTAAGTGTCTACAAAATGTGATTTCATTTGTTTAGTTATGTTATTTAAACTATTAATCAGATATATTATTTTGGTTGTAACAGATTCGCAGCTTCGTGAAATTTTTACGACCAATGATCACAATTGATGGAGCTTACTTAAAGAATGACTTCTACAATGGATTCAATCTCTTGGTTGTAGGTATTGATGGTAACAACCAAATCTTACCTATTGCTTATGGTATTTGCCAAGTTAAGGACGACAAAGGTTGGTCATGGTTTATAAAAACTTTAAAGGGTTGTATCAGTGAACAACCAAACTTAATAATCATCTCCGATAGACACCCAACAATTATTTCTTATGTGCAAATAGTGTTCCTGAATGCTTTTCATGGTTATTGTTTCCGCTACTTAATGATGAATGTCGGTTTAACGGCTGAAATATACAAAGTTGTGCATTGGAAAATGTGCAAAGCTTACACGGCCCATGACTTTGAGAAATGCATGGCTTTTATTGTTAATGAAAGCTTTTATTGCTAATGAAAGCTTACAGAAGCATCATATGCCAAATGGTCTAGGGCCCGTTGTCCAACTCATCATTATAATTACCTCACCTCGAATAGTGTGGAGTCCATAAATTCATTAAGTCGAAAAGCTCGTAAACTACCAGTAACAATGCTGATGGAATTTTTCAGAGAGCTTTTACAAAGGTGGTATTACGAAAGGAGGTATCCTGGAGGTATATGTTTTCAATTACATTATTAACATTAAAAAAAGAAAAAAAAAATATTTTAACATATAACTGTTGATTTATTTCAAAATATAGATGTGAGTGAAAACGAACTTACACCTTGGGTAGTGACAAAAGTGCAGGACAGGATTCAAAAGAGTTATGATTTAAATGTTCATGGAATCAATATTAGCGAATACCAAGTTATGGATAGACATATAAGCAATGTTGTTAATTTGAATAATCATTTGTGCACTTGCAGAAAACGGCAGCTTTCAGGTTTTCCTTATTGTCATGTAATAGTAGTGTCAAGATTTCAGAAAATTAAAGATGTGGGTGTTTGGGCAACAAAATAGTTCAAGAAATCCACATAAAAAGCGACATATGAAGAATCAATTTATCTAGTTGGAGATGTTCAGTCTTGGAACACTCAATGTAATGTCACACCTATTTTCCCACCTAACACAGGAATACGTGGTGTTAGGAGACCCAAAAATAAAGATATCATTCCATCTAAAGGAGAGATACCAATGGCAGCATATTGTAAACTATGAAATTCTGTTGGACATACAAGTGACAGATGTAAAAAACCTGCGAATTCTCAAAGAACAACATACGACTGGGGGGAAATTCTTAAGAGGTTTAACAAATGTAAGTTTAAATTACGAAATTTATGTTGTAAGAATGTTCGGTAATGTCGTTAAGATAAACAAATGTTCTCTTAATTATGTTTTGTTAGATCCATATTTGCCGTTCTCATTTCCTACAATATAAAAACCACCACAAAATTAATTTCAAATAAAACACGATACACCAATTACATTGAAAACTTTCTTAAATTAAAACACACACAACAAAATTACATTCAAGCTAAACATTCCTAGAGCACGAAGCTTTATTGTCATTGGTAAATTGAACCTTTTTTTTTGGGTAGTCTGAATTTCATGGAGTAAATTCAATACACTTAGCAAAAACATAAATTAGTTTATCATCAAGTGTGATACATGGAAACACAACACAACGGGCATCGGTATCAGTGAGCAAACATACTAGACCTTCATCCAAACTATGGTTTGGTTTTCGGAAATAAAAGTATTTAATTGTAGCTTCATCATAACCTAATTCCTTTATAAGTTGATGCATTTCATCCAGATAGAAAGTCGACATACTTAGAAAGTCCAAGTAAGTATATAAACCTTCATCGAAAGTGATAAAACTATTTTTTCTAGAAAATATACCATAATGATGTAGTCTAATTGAAAAAGTAACTCATCTTCATCATCATATTCACCATATATTGCATCAGTAATGTCGTGTTCCCCCTCATTTCTCCATTCACGAATAATCATATTTTGATTTGATAATCAGTAAAACCATCTTTATATACACATTTTAGCATTGCGATCAAAAGTCGAGTTGTAAAATCATTGAGACATAAAGCTGACATGGCGCGCAAAAGTCGAGTTGTAACATCCAAACTGATATAAAGCTAACACAGCACACAAAGGTCGAGTTGTCAAACCATTGAGACATAAAGCTGACTAGGCGAACAAAAGTTGAGTTGTCACATCCAAAAATGACATAAAGTTGAAATGGCATGCAAAAACTAGCAAACACAACAAAGGTTGAGTTGTCGCGTCCATAATGACATAAAGCTGAAATGGCACGCAAAAACTAGCAAACGAAAAAAGTTGAGTTATCACATCCAGGATGACATAAAGCTTACACAATGTGTTGTTGTTTATTGTAGCTTTTATGTTGTGAAATGTCTAAATAAGGTTGCGCATGTACTCTAGTGAAGTGGTGGTTTCTTTGTTGTAATGTTTTACATGTATTGTAATGCTTTTACTCTTTTATTAGTCTTGTTCTATAACTTTAGTCTACATTTTCAACCAATTATTTGCGGATCAGTTGAGGTACATCACTGAATCTATGTATTATAAAGATGAACATCTATAACAATTAAGAATGGAACAAAATGATTCATTTTCCTGTTTTTGTATACATTGTAAAAAATACTAATTTTTTTAGTGTAAATAATACTTGATGTGATTTAAATATAAAATACTTGTTGTATATTAGTATTGGTCTAACCATACGACCAAAAAGGAATACATTTTTTCTTTCTATTTACTATTATAAATTGTATTCTTGTAATAAACAAATTAAAAGAAGATATAACAATTAGGAAATAAAGGATAACTAAAATGTCCTTAGATGTCTTAATCATTGCCTTTAAGTCTCACAACTCACGCTTAATGGAATCCGATCTACTACTATAACCACGGGACGTAAATGCCTTGTTTGGCGGTGCTTTAATTGTGCGATTCGTATTCCTATTAGTGACAGGTTTGGGAATACCAATTGCTCACGGATCACTAAAATAACTCTTGCTTTGTAGCCAAGAATAACATTGTTCCTCTCGCTTTGTTGGACCAAACGGAAGCTCCTGTTGCTGAAACTATAAAATAAAACAACTATTAATAAACGTTTATATGTGAAAAAAAAATGAAAATAATCATTAGACATAACTTACATCATGATTGAAATCAGGAAATAGAGTCTGTAAATGATGTCTCTCAAACTTCTTTTGCACCGACCAACCAATGCCCCTAGGAACAGTATCAGGCTCCTTTTTCCACCACAGGCTCCTTTTTCCACCACTCACTAGTGCCTGGTAATGTATCTTTATATCCACATCTAAAACAAATACAACAAAACAAAAAAAGGCTAATAATATATGAATTGAAATATATTAGTTACTATAAAACTTACCTTAAATCCCCATAAAAATCCATAAAGGTTGTACGGAGGTAATTCGTCTTGTTTGTGAGACACCGCCTTGCCTTTAATTTTACTAATCACCTTATTGGCCATCTTACCCTTAACCTGATTGTCAACAACATCTTTGTCTTTGTCTTTTTCTAGCACATGTCTAAAAGCAGCATTCTTAATACTAATATAAACGACATGTCAACACCACAAAATCATTAAATCTATTCAAATCGACAACCAAACTCAAAACAAGCTCACTAACCAAAAACTTACCTTCCCGTCCGACTAATATTTATTCAACAAAAAGAATCAAACAAATGCGTACCGCATCTTTTTAAGTGAGTTTTTTTCCACAAGTCACCATAAAAAATCACCCTAATTTGCTTAAGATAATACCCCATTTTTACCCCCATTTCAATCCTAAACGATGTAACATATGTCGATAATCTATTTGTGCTATTTCCTTTACATTAAAATAACTTAACTTTAAACCGGCACATAAAAAAAACTCTTCGAGGCCAAATTTACAAAAGCATTTATCAATATTATATCAAAATTGATGAGCTTTGGTGTGTGTGTTCGGGTCTACATATTCTTGCCTAAGGAGCATTCCGTGAAGTAAATATTGCCCATGGTCAACAAAGGGAACATCCAACCAATCACAAAAAATAACTATGTTAAATAATTGATATCATGGAGTACTCGCACAATTTTCAATTCTGGATAATATTTCGTGCATACCATTTATAAGAGGCATCTTGCTATGCACACTGTAACTTTTGCAACATAAATATACAAATATATACATGATTTTCCATAAATATAACACTAAGTTATACATACAAACATTTAAAAATATTAAAAAACAATTAAAAATTTAATACCTAGTCGAATATCATTAGCCATTTTAATATAACACTAACCCCACACTTGTTAAAAACCTTTGACCAAAACGTCTCTAATGAGCCAAGTAGGCACAATTCGGATGGTGTCACACCCCCAAATTACCTGTTTTGCAACGGAATGGAATTCCTGGGGGATGACTGTCATAGCATCACAATCACAGTTATATTGAACGACCTAAAGTGTCATTTGAAAAGCACATCGTTTGTTGTATTAAAAACATTCAGAGTTACAAAAGATAGGTCCCAAAGGTAGACAAAGTTTGCGGAAATAAGTTTATTACAAGTCAAACGATGTTTTTAAAGTGCCATAATTTACAAGTGAGACGCGTCGTCACCGCGACTCTATGATGGGTCCTTATGCGTGCCATGATGTAAATGCCTTAGATACCTGAAAATACATTGCTAAAAGTGTCAACACAAAGGTTGAGTGAGTTCATAGAGTTTATGTAAATGTTTTATACGACCACCACAAGTATAGGTTATGTATGACAAATATGTCACATAAAAATGATACAATTGCTATAAGCACATGACACCGAAGCTAGACTGATTATGATGTTTGCCCCAACAGAGTGTTTTGCCAAACAACTCAATTAATGATATTAAATGAAATGCATCCGTTTGACCAGTTGGGACCACCAACCCGGATGGAGGAGTCACCCTCAATAGATCTATTCACTCACCCTCGCTTCTTCCGGAATTAACGGTTCATGGTTATGAAATGGGGACATTCAATTGGCAATGAGGTAACTTAAGCAATGTAAATGAATTTGATATACTTGGGCTCGTAATAAAATGATGTGCAATGTATTCTCCCCCGTAGGTTTGAAATAAAGTATAAACTTGAATAAAACGGGGCTATGAAAACTCACTTGATACAATGATAATGATGGCAAAAGTGGATACACTGAAATGAGCCACAATCTCTAACCGCGACCTATTATGAATGATATGATTCTAATATAAGTCATGATGTAATGTTATGCATGCAACTCATATGATTTCCATACCACTTGTGCATTTTGAAAATAAAGTTTATCGTCGAAAAATAAGTTTATAACGTCTTGACAAGTTATAAATTACTTTACAAGTATTTACGTTGAAATGATATCCTACGATAGTCATTTAGTGATTTATTAAGAAATTATAGTTTTTCGTCGCAAAACAATATAATTTGACCATTCATGAAAGTGACTAAATGGCCTCGAAAAGCTAGTCGTAAAATAGTGAATATCGAGCGTTAGGAAACAAACTCAATGGTTTTGGAAAGCTTGTAACATTATCTCTGTTAGGTCATAATTTATGTAACACAAGCATCAATATAAGAAGTAGAGATAAGATATAGACCGGATGAACACCCAAACACAAAACACGAATATATGAAGAAAAGTTATGCGTAGGAAATGAGTAAGAGTGAACAACCAACCTTCAAATGAAGGTTTACATTGGTATTTATAGGAAGGAACTAGGGAAACATGCAAGTTCCCTTCCTTTCCCTTATTGGGCTTTGGCGTAGGCTTATGGGCTTTCTACATGAGCCTAGCCATGATTACTAACATAAAAGCCATAATTAAGCTAACTATTACATATTAATTAATAACACTTGAATTCTAGTTTAGGAGTGATTCCAACAATCTCCCCCTAAGTGTTAGTGATTGATGATTTGATCTTTAAATGTTGTAGGTGCTGATGTAATAGCAGCTTTGACGTCTTCTGACATTCTTCTTTCTTGTGAGAAGAAGTGCCTTGATTCGAACAATCTCCCCAGTGTAGGGAAATTGTTTCCTTTGAAGAATTTTGCTTTGACGTCATCATTTTCTTTGTTCTTTGATCTTTGTTCTTTGTGATGGAAGTGATAGTATGTTGTGGTTGTCTGCATCAGGTCCGCTTCGTTGCTCCAGTGTCTCCACGTCTTTCTCCAACAAGCTCACACGCTCTTTAACGTTGGATTTCAGTACTGATGTAGTTCTCTTAAACTTTGTAGATTCTTGGACTTGACGAAGAATCTTTCTGACTTTGTGTTGCCTTTTGAGAGAACTTCAATTAGTGATGTTGTGGGTATGAGCATGTGGAGAATCTGCACGATCTTTTCCACCCGCAAGCATCCATAATGTTAGGATTTAGTAAATCCAGTTATTAAAGTGTCGGTCACCTCAAGTGTATGTAATCGTTAGAAAGCTCGTAGTCGTAGTTATTTTAAGTTAAGTAGTATTTAGTTATGTAACACAGTGGAGGACGGACGGGTCTTTACCCACTGTATGCCTGATCCACATCCCGTAGGTGGCGTTTTATGTAAGACTATAAATACTCTCTACCTCCCAAGGTAGAGAGTTGGAGCTCATAATAAGATTTTCACTTTCTCTCACTAAGTTCCCAAACCTCTAACTCTTTCTCTCTCAAAAACCTAATAGTATACGCCTTGTGTGAACAAGGTTTGATGTGTTTGTGAAATCCAATGTGTAACAATTGGTATCAAGAGCCATGGTTTGATAATCTCTCTTACTTATCCTTGGATTTCTAGTGGTTTTATATGGTTTTTGGGTTTGAAAAAGTTTAGTGGTTTTTGCATCATTTGGATCATTTCTTGTGTTAAAGTTTAAATTTTGAGTGTACTTTTGTGTTTAGAATCATTGTAAGTGCTTGGGTTTTGATTTGGAAAGCTTGAATCACTGTGGTTGAGCTTGATTTGGATTGAAAAGTGTGGTTTTGAAGTTTTTCAACTTAGCGACTTGAGTCTCGGAGTGATTTTCTTCGTAGCGACTTGCTTTAGTAATTTCCAGCGAGTTATAGTTTAAGTCGTAGCGCCTTGATCTTAGCGACTTGTCTATTGAGACAAGCCGACAAACAGTACAAGTTAGTGGAGGTTCCACTTCGGCTAGCGACTTGGTTGGGTTAGCGACTTGTTTCTATTATTTCTAACGACTTGGCTTTATAGTTCTTGGCGAGTTGTTCTTTAGCGACTTGTCTGTAGTAGCGACTTGTGTTCAGCGACTTGGATACTTAGCGAGTTGTTCTTTAGCGACTTGTCTGCTTAGCGATTTGGTGCTTTAGCGACTTGTGTTCAGCGAGTTGGGTCTTAGCGACTTGGTTCAAGGGTTATAGCGACTTGGTTAATATTTGTTTCTAATACGGTTTTCTCTTGATTTAGTAAAATCCCGTGAAAGAATCTATTTCACGGTTTAATCATAGAGTTATAAAATCCCGTGAAATCTGTAAACATGTCTACCAACGTGCCTACAATCATCTCTATTGTAGCTGAGGACGTTCAAGCAGCTGGTTCAGACACTCGTCCACCCATGCTTGACAGAACTGACTATGACTCATGGGCTCAATGAATTAGGCTGTACTGTATGGGAAAGGAAAACGGATTCAACATTCTCAAGTCAATTGATGAAGGACCTTATCAGATTGAGACTACAAGAGACATAATTGATACTGCTGCAGATGGAACAATGATCTTTGGATTGGACAGACCAAAGACATATGATGAGCTCAGTGATAAGAAGAAAGAGAGATTTGATGCTGATATCAGGGCTTCAAACATTATACTTCAAGGTCTTCCAAAAGATATCTACAAGCTCATCAATCACAACACTGAAGCCAAGGCAGTTTGGGATAATGTCAAGATGCTTCTTTCTGGTTCTGAATTAACTAAGGAAGACAGAGAATCACAATTGTATGATGAATTTGAGCACTTTAAGATGAAACCAGAAGAAAGTGTCTATGAATATTACGTGATATTCCACAAGCTAGTGAATGATATGAGGAATATCAAAATGACCATGCCAAATATTTAGCTGAACTCAAAGTTTGTGAACAACATGAATCCCGAATGGCACAAATTTGTCACCTCTGTGAAGCTAACCAAAGGATTGAAGAACACCAACTATGATCAACTGTATGCCTTCCTTCTCCAAAATGAGAGACATGCTATGTTTGAACGAATGATTCTTGAACAGTTCAAATCTAAGCAGGGAGAAACCAGTTCGTCAAATGACTCTACAGCCTTCTACACCAATGTGGGAATTACCACCAAAGCATCTCAAGTCATACCTACTGGAAAAGGTAATCACAAACTCATTCCCGATCCCATGTTTAAGCAATCTGATGCTGATGCAGTCATGGAACACTTCATCAATCAACTGGATCTTATGGTTAAACAAAATTTAACCCTCACTCCACTTAGTAACAGTCTTCACACAAACAACGAAATCAAAACTGCATCCAATCAACACAATCATGCTATTGTCAGAGATGGAAAGGTTATGGTGCAACCAGTTCAAGGAAGGCAGTATGAACAAGGAAGAGGTGGAGTTGGTGGAGGGTATGTGGCTAATCAGAATCGTGGAAGGAATGCAATTCAAGGACGAGCAAAGCAAATCAAGTGTTACAACTGTGGTGGTGATGGACATATTGCGAGGAACTGCACATCTCCAAAACGTCCACAGAATGTAGAATACTTCAGAGAGAAGATGTTGCTTGTGCAAGCTCAGGACAATGGAGCAGCTCTGGATGAAGAGGAGTTGTTGTTTCTTGCTGAAGGGAATGCTAAGACCTATAATGCGGATGTAGATGAGCAGCCAATTCAGGAAATAGGTCACAATCATACTGTGATGCATTTGACTCTGATGTCGATGACGAACCCACTGCCCAAACAATATTCATGGCTAGCATCTCACCTATGGTCTCTCTAAAGGTCTCTTCACCACAACAGGCTGGTCCATCCAAAGAATCAATCATCTCAGAGGTATTAAAACTATACGATGAGGTTGATGAGCAAAAGATTCATAACGAAGTACAATCTCTTGAAACGTATGATTCAGATATTGATAATGTGGGAAATAGTAATATTGTCCCATATGATTAATATGTGACACAAAGTGAAAGTGAGACTGTACCAAGTGATGTATCTGCTGCAGTCAATAATGACTATGTTTTTAATGAATACACTGCATGTGCCCCTGATGATTCTGTCACATCTGAACTGAATGCCTATAAAGAACAAGTTGCTATTTATGAACAACGTTCTAAGTTTGAGTTAACTACCCGTGAGCAGGAAATGGATGACCAAATGCGTACAATTATTAGAAAAAGTAATTTTAGAGAAGAAGTGTTAAAACAAGAGTTAAACTTCTTACAAGAAAAGCTTTCTAAAACTGTTAATCAAAAGCAAGAGCTTCAAGAAAATGTTAAAGTGCTTAAACAAGAATTTAACGCTAAGGAATCAAAACTTTTGAATGACTTTTCTAATCTAAAAACTTTGAAAAACAAGCTTGAAAATAAGTTGTACGTTCAAGGGAACACCATTCAGACTACTCACATGGTCACTAAGCATAGAGTTTTAAGCGATAAGCATAGTATTCCCATTATTAAGGAACCCAACCCTGAGTATGGTAAGAAATCAAGAGAAGCTCAGAAGGTAATCTATGATGGCAATGAGATTCTTAAGCCCAGGCAAACACCATCATGTATAGGAAGCACGGAAGAGGATAGAAAATTAGATGATGCATCTAGGGAGAAAATGGATAAGAAGCTTAACGATCCTGCGTGTAAAGAGAATAACATAACGATCAAACCCCATGATTACACTAAGGAAAATTGGATCTCCCTAAACAAGTTTAAGGCTCAAACTCTATTGACCCCAGAACAAGTTTTTTGGAAAAAGGACATGGATAAACAAAAAGTTAATGTACTTGTTGAAACGAACACTCCCTTTAGGAAAATTCCTGTAGCTACTGTGTATCCTCCAAATACACCAATGCACTTAGTTCCTAGAACTATTGCTACTAATAGCAAGACCTTAATCAGCCTGTATGTTGTTTATCAACTATTCGTTGATTTTGAGAAGACATGTAAGAAGAGAATCACACCTACAGGGATAACTGAAGGGGAAAGGGGTTTTGAGCAAACTAAAGAATGTTATTTAACTGAGGTCATGCCTTTCTTTAAACAATTAAAAGGTCAATTTGAGAGTCTTAAAAAAGGGATAGATTCAGATATTAAAGAAATGGAAAAGGAATTTGATGCTATGATAGTTGAAGTCAATGATTATGAGCGTGAATTAAAATACAATGAGATTGAGAGGAAGAACTTGCATACCTTGAATGAGAATCTGATCTCTGAATGTATCACTCAAGATGTGTTTTACACTGCCACGAATTGTTCAATTAATGCATCTCAATTTCATGAATTATATGTTGCTCTGAAAGTCTCCCATGATCGTGTCATTGAGCTTGAAAAAACTAACTCTAAATTGCATGAGAAAATTGAACAGGATGATCATGATAACCTGGTGAAACATTATTCTAAACTGGAAGTTGAGCATCTTACTTTACAATTAAAATATCAACATCTAAAAGAAAATGTTAAAACCTCAAATATCAAGACATCCTTGGATGCTCCTGAATTTGATGCAGTTTTTAAAATAAGCAAACGTGATGAACAGATTCGAGCTCATTGTAACACGATCAAAAAAATGAGAACCCAAATTTCACAATTAAAGGGTGAAAAGAACAACATGAATAGCTCCCAAATGCCTCCTCCTTTAGATTCTCAGTATTCTCAAACGTTTCATCTTCAAAACTTGGTTAATGTTTTACAAAAAGAAAATGAGAGTTTTCTAGAAGAAAATGAAAAGGTTAAACGACACTTTAAAGAGTTATATGATTCAATGAAAGTCACTCGTGACAAAAACAACGAAAAAATAACATCTTTACAAAAGGAAATTGAGAATCTGAGGAGTCAGGAAAAAGGGAAATTGCCACTTGTCTTTAATGAGAATGTTGCATCAAAGTCATCTGCAGACTGCAAATATACTGTGACTGTTAAATACATTCCTCCTCATCTTAGAAATAACGAACTTGTGTTTCATAACTATTTTGCTCACCTTAAGGATAGTCTAGAATGTCTCCGTGAGATTGTAGAAGAGGATTTCATAAATAAGCCACTTGATAGAGAGATTAGGTTTGCTTGCATTCAGGCCAAACGATCTCAAGAGCTGCTAGAATGTTTAAGAGCAACATGTCCTAAATCCTTAGGTGCAAAAGATAAAGGTGTGATGCCTTGTTCTATGCCCAGTGCCAATTATGCAACCCATTCTATGCCTAGTATTAGGAAAGTGAACTCTAAAGTTCCTACAAGTAGTTCTGATCCATGCACATCTAGTTCAGGAATGCAAAAAGTAGCCCAACCAACTAATGTTCCCATAATTCCCTCTACAGGAGTAATCAGTGATATAAAAGCAAGCGGGTCAAAGCCTCCAGGCAATACAAAGCAAGATAGGGCCTCGCAAGCTAAGAATGTGCATTGGAAGAGAGTAGAAGACCACCCTAGGAACACTAAGTTTAAGTTGAATAAAACGAATCGTGTTGATTCTAGTATTAGCTATAAGCGTACTGTAATTAATTCGAATTATGCTACTATCTGCAAACCTTGTAATGATGATTGTTTCATTTCTTTTACTAATCATGAATGTGGTGTGAATATTTTGCTTGATGCTGTTAAATGCCCTGTTAAAGTTGTTAATGTCAAAAATCAAGCTAAGAAGGCTAGAAAACAATGGCGAAAGAAGGTTAGAAAACATTGGAAACCCACAGGAAGGAAATTTAGTAACGTAGGTTATCAGTGGATACCTACTGGCCGCAAATTCAATCTTAATGAGATGTGCACTAAATTATCTAGATCAATGCCCATTAGGAAATGGATGCCTACTGGTAGAACTATTCCCTTAAGAAGTGAACATACTTTGAATAGGTCTAATACGGACACTAGCACTGCATCTATCCCTGATGATTCCATTGTTTCTACTTCTGATGTGGGTGTTCCAATCAATGTTACTAACCAAATGGAACCCATTCTTGCATGGGGATCCCAATTATCCAGTTATCCATTCTTTTTTGTGCTCAACTGCAGATCGTTCAAATAGTTCTGTGTACCTGGACTCAGGCTATTCCAAGCATATGACTGGAGACCGGTCGCGGTTCATGAACTTCGTGAGTAAATTCATCGGGACTGTTAGATTCGGGAACGATCATTTCGGTGCAATTATGGGTTATGGAGACTATGTTGTTGGTAAAAGTGTAATCTCCAGGGTATATTATGTTGAAGGTCTTGGTCATAACTTGTTCTCTGTTGGTCAATTCTGTGATTCCGATCTAGAAGTGGCTTTTAGAAAACATACTTGTTTCATTAGAGAACTTTGTTAGAAACATGTTTTATTATCAAGTGTAGGTCATTTCATTTGTAATAGGTCGTTAATAATTATGGTTTATAAATGTTTGTAATTAGTTTCACAGCTCATGTAGTAAGCCCATGAGCTGTGATAGAAGGTTCTTCTAGAACCAAGGAGAAACACCCCTACTTATGTAAACACTATAAATACCCCCTCCCTAGAAGGGAGATGTTGTTGGTTCTAATTGCAATTATAATTTTCATTAATCATTCATTAGTTCCTTCCACTTTCTCTCACTAAAACTTTCTCTCTCTAGAAATATATATTGATGTGATAATATGGTGACCTAACAAGTGGTATCAAGAGCCAAGGGATAGTTTAGGTTAATATTGATTAGATTTAATAGAAATCCGTACTTAAAAACGTGTTTTAGATTGAAATTTATGGACTTTTTGGACTGAATACGTGTTTCTGCGAGTTTCTCATGAGTTTTGGCGAGTTTGGCGAGTTAGCCATGAAGTTTGGCGAGTTTCTCATGAGTTTCTGCGAGTTTCTATTTGCAGTTTGGCGAGTTTCTGTTTGAATTTCTGCGAGTTTGCAGTTTGGCGAGTTTCTGCTTGAATATTGGCGAGTTTCTTGTATTTTTGAATATTGGCGAGTTTCTTGAATATTGAATATTGGCGAGTTTCTTGTATTTTTGAATATTGGCGAGTTTGAATATTGGCGAGTTTTTTGAATATTGGCGAGTTTCTTGTATTTTTGAATATTGGCGATTTTCTTGAATATTGAATATTGGCGAGTTTCTTGTATTTTTGAATATTGGCGAGTTTGAATATTGGCGAGTTTTTTGAATATTGGCGAGTTTCTTGTTTTTTTGAATATTGGCGAGTTTCTTGTATTTTTGAATATTGGCGAGTTTCTTGAATATTGAATATTGGCGAGTTTCTTGTATTTTTGAATATTGGCGAGTTTGAATATTGGCGAGTTTTTTGTATTTTTGAATATTGGCGAGTTTCTTGTATTTTTGCGAGTTTGACTTGATTATTGGCGAGTTTCTTCAATATTGGCGAGTTTGATTCGTTTCCTGCGAGTTTGTTTCTTGCGAGTTTGTTTCTTGCGAGTTTGTTTCTTGCGAGTTTGTTTCCTGCGAGTTTGTCTCTTGCGAGTTTGTTTCCTGCGAGTTTGTTTCCTGCGAGTTTCTTCTCTGCTAGTTTCTTCTCTGCGAGTTTGTTTTTCTGCAAGTTTGGATTTCCACTACTAATCTACACAACATCAACCTTAATTATCCTTAAAGATCCATAACACATCATCAACACAAATTTAAAAAAAAAAAAAAAAAAAATCAAATTTTGGTTTAACTGTGAAAATTTTGGTCAAAAATTCAAATTTTTGGCCCAAATTCGAATTTTTCGGGTCAAATTTTGCGTCAAAATTTTCAAATCTCAAAATTTTCTTCTAACCTTAAAATTGCATTTTATAGTGAATTTCAAATTTTGGGGGAGAAAATTGTTCATAATTATTTTTGGAGGGAAAATTAAAATTCACTATATCAATGTCTCTAATGCTTTCACAAATCTCCTCACCTTCCATCTACTGCTTAAAACCTTCTTCACCAAACCTTGCTACTGATGATTCTGAAGATCCATTTGTGGAATTAAACAAAGAAATGATGTTACTGACTAAGATGTTCTCACAATTTAAAAATTCAAAGAGTCAGACTTCATCTGATCCCCGAAATCAAGCAGTAGTGCAAGGTGAAAGAGTTGATGTACAAGGAAGGAATGCTCAAAGGCTTGTCAAGAATGATGAGAATACTGCAAATGTCAGTAATACGGACAATGAGGTTGTAGCATTGGAAAAGCAGGATGACATCAGCAGATCTGGGGAAGATATCATACCCAACTATGACACCGAGCCCAACTTTGATGAAGAACAAATGGTTGAGGAAGATATCGTTCCCACCTATGACACAGAGCCTATCTTTGACAAAGAACAGATGGTTGAGGTACAATCTACTGTTGTTCATACTCTGAATGTGAAACAAACTGAGCAACCTGAATTCAGAAATGAAGGAGAGGTTGACCAGCGTGTTGCACAATGTCCAGACAACTGTCTCATGAATGAGCCCTTACTTGCAAACAATACAACTGAATCATCAAATCAAATTCTTGAATCTGAAAACATTCTTCTCAAAAAGACCATTGCTAAATTTCAAAAAGATTTTTCAAAACTAGAGGCACATTGCAAATCTCTTGAACTTAAAATGCAAAGTAATCGTGTGGATACATTAGTAAAAGAAAATGAGCATTTAAAGGCTCAAATTCAAGCAAAGGGGCTTGCGCATGTTGCTTTACAAAACAAATTGAGAAGATTAACTGGCAAGAGTGTGGATACTAAGTTTACAAAACCAACAATCTTGGGGAAATCGTCACTACAACCAATCAGAAACCAATCAGTAGTTAAACAACCAACTGCTTTTAAATCTGAACGATCAAAACCTTCAAAACCACGGTTTGCCTCCCAAGTTGTTGAGAATAATCATTTGTCAAATCCAGTCACTCCACATTCTTGGCCTAAGGGAAATGCTTCTGTCTCTATTAAACCTCAACAAGTAGCTGCACCTGGCTCTTCTAGGATTAGTTCGAGAACAGTGTCTAAACCGAGCATTAACATTAAAAATTCATATGATTCACAAGACGCGTACAAGAACTATGATCTAGAAAAGGCTAGGAAAAGGGCACTACTCCAAAAAGATGGAATCTTAGGTTCACAACCTAGTGTGATGCTTTCTAGTGTGTTGGATAACACTGCTTGTAGTAGCAAACCAAAACCTAAGTTTAATCAACAAACAGTTAGAAATAAACCCGTTGATCTAAACGTAAAATTTCAGAAACCTAATAGGTGGATCAATATAGGACGCAGACTCTTCCCAAAAGAAGTTTCAACATCCCCTAGATCTAACCTTAGATGGATTCCAACGGGTAGAGTTTTCAACACTGTTGGTCTTAGGTGGATTCCTACAGGCAAGATACTAAGTAGTTGCATCAAAACAAGTGTTAAACCCACAACATCCATCCCTGAGGTAGGAAAGGAAATCATCAAAATGGCATGTTCAGGTGTCAAGAAGATTATTGACACTACATCTTTATGCTTCTAACATCTGGAACCCAGTTACCATTGGGGATCCATGTTTCTTCTATCTTGCCCCCTCATATTTTCCTTACAGGTACAACAGCAATGGCTTCTAAGTACAACAGCTTAGGACCCGTTTCTCACCGTCTAAAACATAATGATTCATCAGCTGCATCACCATTGTACTCAATCGTCAAGAATTGAAAACTTTGTGTTGCTCCACTACTTGGAGATTCTTTAGAAAGCCGTGCTTCAGATGTATCTAATGTTTCCGCTGCACAACCTGATCATATTCTAATTCTAGATACACCCTGAATCTACAACAACAACCGTTGCTGGAGAAGCACATTCAATCGAATCTCTGATAACAGTAGACCAAACTGTTTCCAACAACAATGACATAGCTGATGATCAACATAATGAACAAGTTGAGAAGTTTTATCACCAGTTGATTCTCATGAGATATTTATGGTACTTCACACCTATTCGATTAATTGAACATACACGGTTACGCTGTCTCCAATTTCATCATCAACATATGTGGTGTATGTTTCGATTCATTGAAAACATCGAGGGGGAGAGAGTGTAGGTGATCATTGGTTTTTTATTTTTCCACATGCTTCTTTGCGAAAACCCAATGCCTTCATGAATTTCTTCAATTAGAGGGAAGAAATGAGACGATCTGTGGTTAAAATTTCTCAAGTTGGTGTTATCGTCTCAATTTCACGGGTTATCTTGTGTGAAGTTACCCAAATATGATGTTATGATGCCTCACACACGGTCATTTTATCGAGTATTTGCATATACACAGTTGATTAGTATTCCGATAGACCGCAACAATCAGGGGGGAGTTGTTTCATTTCGCCTTTCGTGGTTTGTTTGGTGTGATGTGTCTACATACGTGCGAAGACATTGTTGATTTCTGGCATGTTTCCCTCGAACGGACTTTCTGCAACAAGTCAGATTCTGTTGTGTGGTTTTCTGCTCTTCTACAAATTCCGCTGCATACTGAAAACTTCAAAAGTTAGAAGAAATGTCTACTACATCAAAGTTTCGAATCTGCGGAAAACGGTTGTCAGTTTGAGGGGGAGCTGATCTTGAAAAATCGTCAATTGGGGAGAGGTTAATTTGTGTAATACTTATTACAACTTTTCCCTAAATGGATTGTGCACACATAACAGTGTACAACCCGTACTTGTAATGAAAGGACCCTGTGGTACGCATCAGTGCCACAATCCTATAAAAGGAGCGAAAGCTTCTTACTGTTGATTAAAACTTATCAAAACTTTCATTTTTCAAAGTTTTGCTCAACAAAACAAGTACTTCCCCTTATGTTTTCAAAACTTCAAAAGTTAGTATCATTTGTTGAGGGGGAGTATTTGCAAAATCTTTGTTCAAAATCAAATGTTCTTGAAATCCATTTCTTTCCAAATGAATTTCCAATGCCTCAAAAAGCATATTTTAATCAACATGTTTTTCAAAAACAACATTCATATGCTATTTTTGAGGGGGAGAAATGTGATTAAAATTGTTGATCAGGAAGTTATGGAATCTCATAACGTGCTCGACTCAGACATCACCAATGAATTGACGATCTTTGAATGTCAGTAATTGAAAAGATTTGTCTTCCAAGACTTATCTTAGTAGAATGTACCAATCCGAGACACTCTTGATTGACATGAACTTTGTCGGGTCTAACCTCCTTTTCAAGGAGTGTTTACATCTTCAAGATAGTTATTAGAGCTAGTTGTCACCTAAAAGCTGATAATAGAACTCTTTAACTATACAATGTAACCGTGTCTCGCGGGGAATTGTCAATCAAGAGTCGATCAATTCAAAAGTGCGAACTCTACCCTCTCTGTGCAGATTTCAGTCAAAACTCATAAGCACATGTGGAGGGGGAGTATTTCTAAAAAACCAAAAACTCTCAAGGTGTTACCAAAACATGTTTTTCATTATAAACATCTTGAGAGATTTTCAAGAAAAGGTTTTTTGTGGTAACATAGGATAGTCATGGAGTTAAAAGGTGACTAAGTTTAGGAATAAACGTCCTATGATCCGCCAGAGCCGGAGGGATCTACCCAAGGACATCACAAATAGTTAGTATTTAGAAGTCCTTAGGTATGATTGAAAAAGGAGAAAATGAGAATCGGAGGAAGAAGGAGTTGAAGAATTAAAAAGAAAAGTTAAAGAAAAGGGTGAAAAGAAATAGCCCTCCAAATTATTCAACTTAGGGCAGACACCGGGTTCAATTCATATGCTACTGGTTGTCACAAGATGACACCGGTATTGAAGACAAAGTCGTCATGGACCCAGTGACGCAATGAACTAAACCTTCTAAGCCACTCAAGTTCTCTCAAAAGAACTTGTTTCATTCTCACAGGGAACCTTACGTAATCTATCAACTCTCTCTTAGAGATTGTTGGTATTGAAGAAGGAGACCCTCTCCCTAGTCTCCGGTTAGGAAAATCAATGAGCACTAATCGAGTCTAGAGCCATGAGATTCATTAAAAGATCTCTTAGGAACAATTAAATATTTCATCACTTGTTGTTCAAACAATAAGAACACAAGTGACACTTTTCCAGAGTCCTACGCAGATCTTAGCAATCTGCTAGAACATTTATGAGGGGATTCACAATTGTGATCCTCAGTGATTGAATGGAAATTCCTGCCAGGGTCAACATCAAACAGCCTTGAAAGCAGGTCACTTCGGTAACTCCTTGTGGGTTACGCTTAGTGCGTCTCAAACGGTCTACAGTCGTGGGGTGATGCTTCGGTGTACCTCAGCGACTCATCTAAACTGTAGGTGTATTTCGGTACATCGAGTTATCTCACTTGTGGGACTCCAGTTCAGGAACAGCCTTTGTGAGAATTAGAGATGTGTTTTCACACTATGCTGTTAACACTCTCGAAGTTCAAACTTGTAAGTGCTGGATTATTTCTAACCCATGTTTTATGTTTTCTTCTTATGGATGCTCACGGGTGGAAAAGATCGTGCAGACTCTTCTCATGTTCATACCAACATCAACACTAATTGAAGTTCTCTCAAAAAGCAAAGAAAATTTCAGAAAGATTCTACATCAAAGTCAAAGAATCTGCAAAGTTATGAGATAAAGATCAAAGTTAAAGAATGAGAGCTTCAAATATATGAATCACAAACTTCACCAGAAGTATGAGCATGCTGGTAATGACTTTCATCACTAACAACAAAGATGCTGATGATAGGCAGACTTCACAACTGATCACAATAACAAGAACAAAGAACAAAGATGCAAAGAATCAAAGACGTCACAAGCTATGAACGCCAAAGAAGTTCAAGACGTCAAACGACCTAAGCAAGACAACAAATGATGACCAACCCTTAGAGGGAGATTGTTAGGAACATGTTTTATTATCAAGTGTAGGTTATTTCATTTGTAATAGGTCGTTAATAATTATGGTTTATAAATGTTTGTAATTAGTTTCACAGCTCATGTAGTAAGCCCATGAGCTGTGATAGAAGGTTCTTCTAGAACCAAGGGGAAACACCCCTACTTATGTAAACACTATAAATACCCCCTCCATAGAAGGGAGATGGTTGTTGGTTCTAATTGCAATTATCATTTTCATTAATCATTCATTAGTTCCTTCCACTTTCTCTCACTAAAACTTTCTCTCTCTAGAAATACATATTGTTGTGATAAAATGGTGACCTAACAAACTTGATGGTGTAGAATTGTTAAGAGGAACTCGTGGTTCAAATCTATACACCATATCTATCAAAGACATGATGAAGTGTTCTCCAATCTGCTTGTTGTCAAAGGCTTCGAAAACAAAGTCATGGTTATAGCATCGTCTTCTCAATCACTTGAACTTCGACACTGATTCTTGCAAACAGATGCCAAAACGTCAAGTTATCTCACACAAGCTAGCCACTTGTGAATGACTAACCGTAAGAAACTTAAAACAATTCAGACACTGATTCGCTGATAATGAAGGCTTAAGGGTATGTGTGTACGGATAAAACCTCAATATCGATATCAAAAATAATCACAAAGATAGATTCAAATTCCTTTAGGAAAAAGAATAATAAATCAAATCCCGTGTGTGATCGTTGATACGGATTAGTCAACCCGAATCGTTTCCCAACGAGGCGTGAATTGCCAACGTCGTTATTGGTTTGGAATTTAATGCTCGATGTTTTGATTTGTGATTTTGATTTTATTAAACTACGGGAATAGGGAAAGTAATTAAGGGAATCTATTCTACGGAAAATCCTAAGTGCGAATTAACTAAAATATAATTAACGAAACGTAAATAAAAGGCAACTACGTCTAAATTATATCCTAAAAATGCCTAAAATTACTTTTACTCTAGAAATGCAAGTTGAAAACTAATTTAGATTTAAAACTATTTTTTAGGATTTTTCTGGATTTTATTAAAATTAAAAACTAATTTTTAACTATTAAAACTAATTTAAAATACTAGAAATTATGAAAATCAAAGAGAAAAAGATGAAACTATTTTTATAAAATCTAAAATATCCTAAGAGAATTTTCAAAACTATTTTTTTATTTTCTGATTATTTTTCTATTTTCTACTAATTTAAAACTATTTAAATCTAATTTAAATTGTGAAAAATACCAAATAAAAGGGGAAAAATAGGGAAAAATATTTTATATGCTTTTTATATTTATCTTAATCTATGAAAATTGAAAATTTATTTTTTGGAACTTTTTCTGAATTAATTGCAATTAAAGCTATTTAAAAATGCCTAAAAACTGAATTAAATAATGAAAAGTACTAAACAGTGACTAAAAATTATGAAAAACTCAGGAAAATTCTAAAATATTATTCTAAAGCTATGAAAAATATAAAAACATGGGCTTATGTGAGAGAAAAGAGAGTTGTAGTGCAAGCTGTTACCAAATAAGCACTTTAGAATAAGCAAATAAGCACTATAGGCTACCAAACTGTTTCAGCAACTAAATTACACTAAAAGCACCTACAAGAAACTAATCACTGCTACTCCTAATCTCTATAAAGCAAACTACCAAGATTGAAGCTAACTGTTACTCTATCCAAACAGCTGATTTAGGTCTTAGGTTTGAGCTTATTCACAAGCTTCTCAGAAGGGCTTTTGTGAAAAACAGATATGTGGTCTTCAAGACCACCTAGCAGACTATACCTAAACCAAAACTCAGACCTTAACTAGTTGAAATGAACACTGTGCAAGGTCTGCAATATTTGAAGAAAACTGACTTTGACATGGTTTTGACTTTTAAAAACAGAGATGAATGTTGACTTATTTGAGATTTGAGATCAAATGTTGAACTGAAAATGTTATAATATGATGAAATGAAGACAATGCAAGCTCACTTATCAAGTTATACACCCATATGATGGATTATGGCAACTGATTTTCACAGAATTGAGATCAATGACAGTAAATATGTGATTTTGACTTAAAATGCAAAAGGCTACAAAACAAGGACAGATATGAGTGTAATAAACTATGACAAGCCTAAAGCAACTAATCTACTCCAACATTGCAACCTCTAGCACAGTTTTTAGTATTAATCCAAACACTCTATATTGAACAAATAAGCAATCTCCTACCAACAATACTCAAATCTGATCCATGCTAACTATCAAATCAGATCTAAATATCACTATAATACCTAAATGATGCAAGATCTAACACTATAACTATCAAACAGATATAAGTCTACTTATGCAGATTTGAGAAAAAGGTAAAACTCACAAAAGTCCAACCACAATGGTTTGCAAATCAGCAAAAGAACCACTAATCCTAAACCATTTAACATCAAATCAACCCAGATCCATCATCATAATCAACCCATATCCATTTCTGAACCAAGAATAGCACCACAGTTGACTTTTGTTGACCAAGATCTTTTGTGAATGAAATGAACAAGTTAACAATAAATAAGCTCACAAAAACTATGGACAGCTTATATGAGCTTATTACAATCTTAAAAACAGCTTATTCAGTACCAAATAGTGAAATGCAAGATCAAAACAAAACTTAGAAACTTTTATTAAAACTGAAATTCGAGTACAAAAGGTTTGAGATTACATAAAAACTTTAAGAAAACATTAAACTACTGAAAAGCCGAAAATACAAGGAACATAAACTAATTTTAAAGAAAAATAATACACGAATTCAATGTGAGCTCAAGGGGTCCTTTTATAGCTGGAAAATCAGTCTTGGATCCTTGATAGAAGAGCCTAGAAGTCCTATCCACAGCCACATATCATTCCATTGTCATCATATCCAATCAGAGCTCTCCAATTCACCAATTGAGGTGTTTCGGCCAATGAGGGAGCTTCAAATGGCCACGTGGGTGATCTTATCCTGACATGTCAGTGCTTCTAGAAGCTCTTGGGAAAGATGCTAGTACGATGTTACTAGATTGGGTAAATGGTGGTGGGTAATTGGTGGTAACCAGGGTAAATGGGCGCGTTTGGGAGGAAGGGGAAGAAAAGGGCGCGTTTGGATTGTTTATTATTATTCAAGTGAGTGTTGACCGGGGCATGGGTTTGACTTCGGGTAAAATAGCGGGTCAAGTGGGTAAACGGGTTTAGTATATTGGACGGGTTGGCAGGGTTGTGAGGTTGGGCCGGGTGTATTGGTGTTGGGCCGGATAAAGTGTTTAGGATTGGGCCGGATATATGGCTAAGTGGATTTAGGATAGTTAAAGCAATCCAAGGCATATCTCAAGGACCAAAGATGCAAATGCTGAAAATCCAGGGACCAAACATGTAATTCTGAAAGTATCTTCAAGGACCATTCTTGTCAATCTTCAAATAAACCAAGGGCCAATTTGCAACTTTTGATCTTCAAGGGTCACTTTTGCCAAATGTTGAAACTTGAGGGGCCAATTTTGACATTTCTTCAAACTTGAGTAAAACTTCCAAAAATCATCCTAGGAGAATAAAATCTTCACAAATGCATAATTCTGACCTTTCGGCTCAGCTTAAGCTCTCTTAATCTCTCGTGCTCGGATTTACGTCTGATTTGGCTTCTTTTTGTGTGTTTTTACATATCCATACCTGCACAAGCACAAACTCAAGAAAACCACAATTATTAGCAATAAACGGCTCTTTCTTGGTTATTTTGGGTCAGTTTTGATAATGAAACGGTATGTGTTTTAGCACATACCAGACACCATTAACAATCTTTCCAGAAAGGACCTTGTAAGAGGCTTACCCAGATTAAAGTATGAAAAGGATCATCTTTGTTCAGCATGCCAATTGGGAAAAAGCAAGAAATATGCCCACAAATCCAAACCCACAAATTCTGTTATGGAAGTTCTACATACCATTCACATGGATTTATGTGGACCGATGAGAGTGCAAACTATTAATGGCAAGAAATATGTGTTAGTTGTGGTTGATGACTACTCCCGATTCACTTGGGTTAAGTTCTTGAGGACAAAGGATGAAACTCCAGATGTCATCATTAAACTTATTAAACAGCTGCAGGTTCGACTTAACAAGACTGTCAGAATCGTCCAAACTGACAATGGAACTGAGTTTGTTAATAGAGAACTCAGTGAATTTTATGAAAGTATTGGAATCAGTCCTCAAAGAAGTGTTCCACGAACTCCTCAACAGAACGGTGTAGTTGAAAGACGAAATCGAACTCTTGTGGAAGCCGCAAGAACAATGTTGATTTACTCAAAGGTTCCAACATTTCTATGGGCTGAAGCCATTGCCACTGCATGCTACACTCAAAATCGGTCCCTAATTCACACAACTCATGGAAAAACTCCGTATGAACTTTTCCACAATCAAAAACCTGATCTATCATACCTTCGTGTGTTTGGTGCGCTATGTTACCCAACTAATGAGGGTCAAGATTTAGGCAAATTGAAAGCTAAAGCGGACATTGGAATATTTGTAGGATATGCACCAAACAGAAAAGGATACCGAATCTACAACAAGAGAACTCGAAATATCATGGAAACAATTCACGTTACGTTTGATGAGCTGACCGGTCAAATGGCTCCTGGACAATCCAGTTCTGGACCCGCATTTCTAAATAGTCCCATTAGTTCTTCTCTTGTACCAAACTCCTCACTAGCAACTCCATATGTACCCCCTTCAGAAGATGAATTGAAGAAACTGTTTGATCCAATGTTTGATGAACACTATGAGCCAATTGCTAATGATCTGTCAAATCCATCAACAGAGGCTGCTCCTATACCTGTCAATGAAGTTAACCCTTCAGTTTCTATGTCACTAAGTCAAGAAGCGCCTTCTGCTGATCACTCGGTCTCATCATCAATGCCTCAATCATCAAGTGTACACAATGGATAGATGATGAAAATCCTTTTGCTCCTCCAGAAGATGAACCCTTTGAAAACATATTTGCTCCTGAATCATCATCTGAACCATCTTCTTCAGGAGAAATCGACTCTGCTACTTCTGTTCCTCAACAACAACCACATGAACACCTTAGAAAATGGACACATGATCACCCATTGGACAACATCATTGGAAACCCTTCTCGTCCAGTATCCACTCGTCGACAACTTGCAACCGATGCCTTATGGTGCTTCTTCAACTCTGTACTCTCTAAGATCGAACCAAAAGACGTTAAAACTGCTATGAATGAAGACAACTGGTTCAATGCCATGCAAGAAGAAATTCATGAGTTTGATCGACTAGATGTATGGGAATTAGTACCTGCTCCTGACTGTGCTATGATCATTGCCCTAAAGTGGATCTTTAAAGTAAAACTTGATGAGCATGGTGATGTTTTAAAGAACAAGGCTCGATTGATTGTAAAAGGATATCATCAAGAGGAGGGTATTGACTTTGAAGAATCATGTGCTCCAGTTTCACGCATCGAGGCAATCAGAATCTTCCTGGCTAATGCTGCAAGTAAGAATATGGTAGTCTATCAGATGGATGTGAAGACGGCTTTTCTTAACGGAGATCTTAAAGAAGTCGTATACGTCAGCCAACCGGAAGGCTTTGTGAACCATGAGCATCCTACTCATGTCTATCGCTTGAAGAAGGCTCTTTACGGCTTGAAGCAAGCTCCAAGAGCATGGTATGATACGCTATCAAAGTTTCTTCTATCTACTGGATTCAACAAAGGAGCAGTTGATCCGACATTGTTCACCAGAAAGTCAGGCAAACATTTAATCCATGTTCAAATCTATGTTGATGATATTATTTTTGCCTCGACTGACCCCAATGAATGTGACCGCTTTTCAAATGAAATGGGTTCCAAATTTCAAATGTCAATGATGGGACAAATGTCATTTTTCTTGGGATTACAAATTTCACAAAGTCCCGGAGGCATTTTTATAAATCAATCTAAATATGCAAATGAGATTTTAAAGAAATTTGGATTTGATTCTTGTGACCCTGTTGACACCCCCATGATAGAACGTACTAAGCTGGATGAGGACCACTCAGGGATCATGGTAGATCAAACGAAATATCGCAGTATGATTGGATCCCTGATGTACCTCACAGCCAGTAGACCAGACATCTTGTTCGCTGTATGCATGTGTGCTAGATATCAGGCTAAGCCTACTAAAAAGCACCTTGAAGCGATTAAAAGGGTCTTTCGGTATCTCCAAGGAACCATCAATATGGGACTTTGGTACCCGAAGGACACCGGTATGTCACTAACAGCCTATGCAGATCCTGATCATGCAGGATGTCAAGATACTCGTCGAAGCACGTTAGGAGGTGCTCAGTTTTTGGGTAATAAGCTTGTAAGCTGGTCGTTAAAGAAACAAATGAGTACTTCTATATCCTCTACAGAGGCTGAATACATAGCCATGTCATCTTGTTGTGCTCAAATCCTATGGATGAGATCCCAATTATCTGACTATGGCTTTGAATTCAACAAAATTCCTCTGTACTGTGATAATAAAAGTGCTATTGCTCTCTCCTGCAACAACGTTCAACACTCAAGAGCAAAGCATATCGACATTCGACATCATTTCATCAGGGAAAAAGTGGAGAACGGTGTGGTGGAAATCTATTTTGTGAGGACTGAATACCAATTAGCAGACATCTTCACCAAAGCTCTTCCTAGAAAACGTTTTGAGTTTATCCTTCCACGTCTTGGTCTAAAGAGTTTACAACCGGAAACACTCAAACGTCTTCAAGAGGAAGACGAGGAGTAAAGGTCTTTCTTCATTCATCCATTGTAAATATTTATTCGAAAAACAAAATACAAAATTACAAAACCTTCAAAAAGCAAATAGAAAAATATAAAACTTTAAAAAATCCATAAAAATTTTGAAAATCTTGAAAATTTTCAAAAAATATTGTCATTTTGTCATATTTTTCTCGGTTCGATAATATCTACGGTCTTTGTGCTCTCATTCAAAGAATGACACGGGTCTTTAGATGTTGTTCGAATGGTTTATTGTCATTTCAGGCAGTTACCCGTTTTTCAAAGAAAGAACAGAGCCATGCTTTATCTTAAATCTTCAAACCTCATGCTCTGATTCTAAAAACAAATGTGTGTCATTAAAAGGACAAATGTTTCATTTCAAATATTTTTCCTTCAAACGATTCTTCTGAAAAATATTTGTCATCTAATGAAAACAAAATTGCTTTGAAAATACTTCAGACTCTACTTTTGAAAATCATCCGGGCTTTTCATTTGTCAAAATCTCTATCCTTCAATCAATAACATATGTCATTGATTGAGGGGGAGAATGATTTCAATCAAAAAGAGTATTTTTCAAACAATTGGCACGTAAACAAGAAAGGTCTACTCTTGAATAATCAAAAAGAACAATGTTTTACAATATTGTATACAATTGATACAAGACCTTTGTTATAATTATGTTTTCAAAAGATACTCAAGCATGTTTAATCTTTGGAGTCTAAAAGTCTCAAACTTGATCCTTATCGGTTAAATGTTTCTTATAATCAAGTCACATCTCCCCTCAAAAGCTTTCAAAATCAATTTAAATCTACAGAGATCACAAATCTCAAATGATTTGAAAATTGTGATCGGGGGAGAATTTGTGATTTTAATTGGATTTAAACTGATAATTCGATAAATGGTTTCATAAGTGTTTAGCAAGCTTTCCTCCCCACATGTGCCAAACGATTTCAAATTTTCCATGCACATGTTGAGGGGGAGCATCTTTTTAAACCACAAAGAATTGAAACGTGATTGATTTGTCTCTAAGTGCAGGTTCCTTCTAATGTGTGCAAAACTCTTTCAAACCTCGAGGCACATATTAAGGGGGAGCAAATTTATGAAAACCTCATCCTTCCCCAATATGCTTTATCTACATGATTTGATCAGGGAAGTGATGTTGATATCTTTTAGAAAATGGTAATCAAAGAAGTTAATTCTTCCTCTTACCTCCGTGTGCCAAAACGATTTCAAATACATGATGCACATGTTGAGGGGGAGCTCTGTTTCTAAAAATATCAAAAACAATTCAGGTACAAAATGCTTTGATAATATATCACAAGTATCTGGATTGATTTTCAAATGGTTTTCAATTGGTTCCAATGGCAGATGAACAATACCAAATAGACTGACCAAATTTACTTTATGTATGGTGATATAAGGATGATAAGGTTAGGTATTTGTTCACATGATCCGCCAGAACCGGAGGGATCTACCCAGGGACAATCCACTAGATAGTGTAGAAGTCCGTAGGTATGATGAAAAAAGGAGAAAATGAGAATAAGGGAAGAGTGCGGACTGAGACAGAGCTAGTACTGGAATAAATCCAACAAGGTTCTAGTTATGAAGTTTCGGTAAGCACTGAAGGGGTTGAAGAATGAAAAAGAATTAAATGAGAAAAGGGTGAAAATAAATAGCCCTCCAATAATTCAACCTTAGGGCAGAAACCGGGCTCAATTCATATGCTACTGGTGGTTACTAAGGTAACACTGGTCTTGAAGACAAGACGTCATGGACCCAGTGACGCACTGCACTAAACTTCCCAAGCTACTCAAGTTCCTCTTAAAAGGGCTTGTTTCATTCTCACGGGGAACCTACATAATCTATCGACTTTATCTTAGAGATTGTTGATATTGAAGAAGGAGACCCTCTCCCTAGTCTCCGGCATAGGAACCAAATGTGCACTATTGAGTCTAGAGCCACGAGATCATCAATTAAATCTCTTTAGGACATTGTCAATGAAGACTCTCTGTTTCACACAATGTGGAAAGAGAGATTATATCTTATGAGTCCAACGCATTATCCTTGTGGTATTGCTAGAACATCTGAGTGATATGCAAACATATTCACAATGAAGATGGAAAGCCTTCAGGAGCCAACATCAAACAAGCTCCTGGTGGGTGGCATGTGAGATCTATCCAATAGATCAACCATGTGACAACTGAACAGAAACAATGGGGCGATTCATAATTATGAATCAATCCTGGTTCAGGTTATGGATTGACGGATACCTTTGAAAAACATGTCGTTGTGCTTAAAAACTCTTTTCTTTAGCACATCGACTGTGTACAAATATTTCAAATATAAAAGGTGTTTATATTGATAATTGATTTTTCTCAAAAACCCTCGTTGTATTGCAAAAACCCTTTATTGAGTAATGCTCGACTGTTTTTCAAATCTCTTTTCATCAATCAGTGAATCTCAAATTCGCTGGTTCACTCACTCCGTGTTGTCTTCTTTGAGACGTTCCGGTTTGAGAACAGCTAGAACAACTGCGAAACCCTGTCAAGGAGATTCTTCGGAATTATACCTGATCACAGGCAGTACTTGTACTGATCAATGGGGAACTGTGGGCCGTGTACCTCAATTCAACGAAAGTGATCAAAGACACTTTCATGCGCTTTATTGCTAACTGTTGTATGCAGGTACGCCCGACGTTTGCAGCTGATCAGAATGGAGAGGTCAATCTATAGCCGCATGCTCACATAACACATTCATTTCAAAAGAAATCATGATTAGTTCTTCAATGACTCTGATATTCTCACTCCATGCTTCTGCTACGCTGCTGCAAATATCATGATTCATCTAAAGCTTCCGCTACTATGATAAGAAGAAATCATGATCCAGAATGTGAGCATGTCGGTCCAAAATGTCACAACTTCACATAATACCAACACTACAAAGGAAGAGTCAGAGATTTATGGTACCTAATGATCTCAAAGCTGACTCAAAACTCATTATCACGTGGATTAGTTAAAGACCTCCACTTGGATTATCCAAACATGCAAAAATGAAGAATCAAAGACTACGAGCTACTAAGCAAAGAACATTATCAAGAATCCAAGAACAATCTTAATGTAATATCTGTTTGTATTCAATGTAATTTGAGATGACCTCCCTTAGGGGGAGATTGTTAGGATTTAGTAAATCCAGTTATTAAAGTGTCGGTCACCTCAAGTGTATGTAATCGTTAGAAAGCTCGTAGTCGTAGTTATTTTAAGTTAAATAGTATTTAGTTATGTAACACAGTGGAGGACGGATGGGTCTTTACCCACTGTATTCCTGATCCACAACCCGTAGGTGGCGTTTTATGTAAGACTATAAATACTCTCTACCTCCCAAGGTAGAGAGTTGGAGCTCATAATAAGATTTTCACTTTCTCTCATTAAGTTCCCAAACCTCTAACTCTTTCTCTCTCTAAAACCTAATAGTATACGCCTTGTGTGAACATGGTTTGATGTGTTTGTGAAATCCAATGTGTAACACATAAGAACAAAACATAAAACATGGGTTAGAAATAATCCAGTGCTTACAAGTTTGAACTTCGAGAGTGTTAACAGCATAGTGTGAAAACACAACTCTAATTCTCACAAAGGCTGTTCCTGAACTGGAGTCCCACAAGTGAGATAACGCGATGTACCAAAGTACACCTACAATTCAGATGAGTCGCTGAGGTACACCGAAGCATCACCCCACGACTGTAGACCGTTTGAGACACACTAAGCGTAACCCACAAGGAGTTACCGAAGTGACCTGCTATCAGGGCTGTTTGATGTTGACCATGGCAGGAGTTTCCATTCAATCACTGAGGATCACATTTGTGAACCTCTCATAAATGTTCTCGACAGATTGCTAAGATCTGTGTAGGACTCGATAATGGATCACTTGCGTCCTTAATGTTGAACGACAAGTGATAAAATGTCAAGTGTACCTAAGAGATCTTTTAATGAATCTCGTGGCTCTAGACTCAATAGTGCGCTTTGGTTTTCCTGAACAGAGACTAGGGAGAGGGTCTCCTTCTTCAATACCAGCAATCTCTAAGAGAAAGCCGATAGTTTACGTAGGGTTCCCTGTGAGAATGAAACAAGATTCTGTTGAGAGAAACTTGAGTGGCTAAGAAGGTTTAGTGCATGCGTCACTGGGTCCATGACGACTTTGATCTTCAATACCGGTGTCATTTAGTGACAACCAGTAGCATATGAATTGAACCCGGTGTCTACCCTAAGTTGAATAATCTGGAGGGCTATTTATTTTCACCCTTTTCTTTACTTTTCTTTTTAATTCTTCAACTCATTCTTTATCTGATTCTCATTTTCTCCTTTTTATAATCATACATAAGGACTTCTAATTCTACCTATTGGTGGTGTCCTTGGGTAGATCCCTCCGGCTCTGGCGGATCCTAGGACGGTTATTCCTAACCTTAGTCACCTTATAACTCCATGACTAACCTATGTTGCCATTAAAACCATTATCTTGAAAATCTCTCAAAGTAGTTATGAGTAAAAGCATTTTGTACCACTGTTGAGAGTTTAGGATTTTGCAGAAATACTCCCCATCCACACGTGCTTAAGTATTTTGACAGAAATATGCACGGTGAGAGAAGAGCGCGCACTTTTGAATTGATCAACTAAAGATAGACAATTCCCCACGAGACACGGTTACGTTGCATAGTTAAAGAATTGCATTGTCAGCTTTTAGGTGACAACTAGCTCTAATAACGTCAAAGTTCATGTCTATCAAGAGTTTCTCGAATGGTACATTCTACTAAGACAAGTCCTTTGCGAGACACGTTTACATCACTAGCGAACTAGTTTGAAATTATTACCCGTCCCGGACAAGTCTTTTTGAGTTACAAACATTTAAGAGCTCGTCAATTCATTGGTTAAGTCTTTATCACGAAGATTCAATAGCAATTCACAACATATTTCTTATCACATAATTTTTCTCCCCCTAAAAAATGGCATATAAATGTTATTTTTGATGAAATTTTGATATCGAATATGACCATCTCGAGATTTGTGGGAAGATTACCACGAAGAAAAATTTTGTGAACAAAGTTTTTAAGCAAATACTCCCCCTCAACAAATGATATAAACTTTTGAGGTTTTGAAAATCATAAGGGGAAGTACATGTTCTTTTGAGCAAAACTTTGAAAAATGAAAGTTTTGATTAGTTTTACTCAAAAGTAAGAAGCTTTCGCTCCTTTTATAAGATTGTGGCACTGATGCGTACCACAGGGTCCTTTCATTACAAGAACGGGTTGTACACTGTTATGTGTTTACAAGCCATTGTCATATTAAATCACACATCCAAATAATTAATGAAAGAAACAGATCAAGGGGTACCAGGAGTCTCAGGTAATCCAACAATAACTCCAGGAATGCGTTCTGGACATTGATAGCCTGTGAGAGATATGCTTGGACGACCACCAACGAAGCTCTCCAATGTTCTGCTCTGATCCCTTCTGAACAACCTTTCATCAATCCGCTTGATGATATTCTTAACATCCCTTCTCTCCCTCGAATTCCATCTCTTCGGCGACCCAATGCCTTCATGTATCTTCTTTAACCGTTAAGCTAAACCGTCCCTGACTTTCTTCAGTGTGTGATCCCCAAACTTGTGTAGCTCTTTGCACGCCATGAAACAATTGTGGTGTAGTTTAATTCTGTAGACTACCCCAAATGGTTTCTTGATTAAGGTGTACTGAGCAAGTTGGTTAATGTCGGGAAGGTCTAGTTTAGGTTTTGTGAGATTGACCCGCTTTTGATAAGATTCAACAGCAAGCTGAATGTCCTCTACACGTTCTTGGATCACAATGCTTCTGATGAAGATTAATAATGACTTGATGTACTCGCATTGGATAGTTGTGGAGAAATGTCGCATTCGTCCTTGCACCTTAGCGAGATACATATCTTCAATGTCATTTAGTGACAGTCTCGAAAAATCCGCTTCACAGAAGTCATAATCCTCTTCGTCTTGTCGTTTGACCACAATGTTCTTGAGGAATGTGTAGTCCCACTTCGATGACAGGGTGATATGCTTGATTGCAATGATCCGTTTTTCACTATACACCTCCTTTTTAGACTTAAGAAGCTGGCAGCTTCTGTAGAAGATTCTTCGGCATTCAGGCCAATGATGAATCCCATACATCGCATCAAGGTCATATTTTCCACTTTGGCAGCAAACATATGTGAGGCTTCTTCCTCAATGGCTGGATTGTTAGAGTCGATTGCAGCTGGGAAAGGAAATGTGAGTGACGTAGCGTACTTCCTTGAAACATCACTACCGTGTAGAAGAAACTCGAGGTCATTGTTGAAGAAGTAACGGTATGGAATTTGAGGTTGATCCGTTCGGCCAATTGTTGGTAGAGGTTTGGTCCAATCAGTGTAGTAGGGAGCCTTGTCTTGTCTTGTGAAGTCGATGTTAGCTTCGGGGTTGAGCCAATCGATATTATTTGACATGGCTAGTGCAATGTTGTCAAGGTGGTATTCGACTTCAATTGCACTTTCTGAGCTATCTTTAAGCAGTTGGAAGGCATCATTCTTTATTCGCTTTAGCTCAGCCTTAGTCATCTTCTTCACGTTAAACTGTTCTTGAATCAGCTTCACATGCTTCATAGTACGGCCATCTACAATTTCTTGACCTTCTGGTAATGAGGGAGTAGCATCAACAAGTCTAGAAAACCAGTTATATTCTTCGGTTGTATCGTCATCTATCCATGAGAGAACATCGATCTTCGTCTTCTTCTTCTTTGGCTTTGATGAGGACTCTGGTTTCTTTGTTGTGGTGGGAGTGGTGGGATGTTGTTGGGGCTCTGGGATCTCTTCATCGTCACCACCAGTGTATTCAAAATGATCACCGGATTTCTCTTTTGATGGTGGTAACTCAGAGTCCTGAGGTTTCTCAGTAGGAGTCGAACGTGGAGGAGATCTTCTTTCAATTGGAGTCCTTTGGGGTGGTGGTTGCATAGAGGAGGATTCACCAGACTTCTTGCGTTTAGACTCTTTATCCTTATCCTGCTCATCATCGTCTCTAGGACGCTTAGCCGTTTCAGCTGCTGCTTTGCATGACGTCTTAAGTTGGTAATCAAGCAATGCGTCAAACAGTTTACCTTCGTCAGAGGTAAACGTTGCAGATCTTTTTGACATTTGAAGTACAAGCTTGGAAACCAATTCTAAGTCTGAGAAAGCTGTAGGCTCAGTTGGGTTGATTGTAACTGTTAAGGGTGTTGATCTTATTTGTTGGGAATTTTAGAAGTTCCTGCTGATGAAGTTCTACTGACAGGTTCCTACTAAAGTTATAGATGGTTTTCGCTGATGACATGGTTCTTGCTGATATTGTATTCCTACTGATATAGTTAATCAGTATTAGTTTGTTAGGATATGCATGAGCTATTTTAGGTAGTGATATGCATTTATTTTATATTTATTTATTGTCTATTTAGGGTTCCTAGTATATAAAAGGAACAGTTGGCTTTTGTATTAAAACGCTTGAACAAACACTCAAAAAAAACATCTTTCAAAGAGAAGAATATAGATCCATAGAGGATCATTGTTTTGTTAGAAAAACCTTGTTGGTAACTTTGATTGTGTTCTTATTATTCCGCTGTGCATATTCAATCATTTTTATTATATACCCTAGTTGAGTCCGGATCTTGGTTTCAACAATTGGTATCAGAGCCTCGTGGCTCTCGATCTAGGGTTAATAAGGTTTTTGGGTAATTAGGGTTTATACCCTAATCGGTGTATTGGAGCAGATCTGAAAATTAAAGAGGCTGCAGGCAAAGAAGGTTTTATTGGCATGATGCACGTTTGGGGTTGATCAGATTCTGTTAGGAAAGGTACGAAAAAAAAATTCTCGTATCATTTATTGATTCCTCATATCCGATTGGCTGTCATGTTAATTTCATTGGTCACGTGCACATGATTTATTTTTGTACTGACCATTGATATCAAGTTGGTTCATGTGATTGGTTGAACCGTTGATGATTTACTGTAGCAGATCATGGCTAGGCGTTTTCTTTCAAATCAATCACATGGTGGTTTTCACGTGATTCACTCGTGATGTCATCCCACATGCTATTGGTCTCTTAAAATTAAATATTTATCCGATTAAATTTGATTATCTGGTCTCGTGGGAAAGTGCTATTAAACACAAGAGAATATTGATCATTTTGATAATCACGTGAATCTTTTTCTACTCGTTTATTTGGACTCACGTGTTACTGCTGATGTTGATTTATTCCTACTGATAATCATTGTGGGGCTTGGTTTGGTCATATAATATTTTTATTCTGGTATTTTTTTTATATGATATTGGAGTAATTGGTTAGTGGGATAGATCAGGTGTGGTGCGATACATTGTTGTTACCGTGAACTTGATCCTTGATTGGTTCAGATTAGTATTTCAACTTGTGGTTGGCTCGTTTTGATCTCATGTGATGCTTTGTGGTCCCATGAGTTACTACTGATCATTTTGTTGCTGCTGTTCACACATTGGTCCCAACTTGCATTTGGTCACGTATTATTGCTGCTATCACATAACTTTACTGTTGTTATCACATAAAATGACAGAATTTGATAAAAATATGGATGATGTTATATTTCCGTATTTGATGAATGATGAGTACGAGGTCTGGGCTAAGAAGATGAAACACTGGATCATGAATAATGATATCAATATCTGGAAGGTGATCCAAATAGCAACAGCTTGAAAAGGACTGGAAGAGATCACGATGGAAACATCATTATTCTTCCTCCAACGACTACAGATGAACACATTGAGGTACAAAGAGAGTCAAAGGCCAGAACTACCTTGCTTAAATCTATTCCTGCGGATCATGTAGCAGACCTTCGTTATATGGATGATGCAAGAGTTATATGGAATGCACTCAAAGCACGGTATGGTGGAAAGGCTGAATTCAAGAAGAGGAGCAAGGAAGCTTATACTATAGGTGATGCTAAAGAATTTGCATTTATGGGCATCTCTCAGGTACACAATTGTGTCTCTGGTTGTGATGTAAAATATAATGCCCTTAAGGAGTCTTATGATGATTTGAAACCTAAATATAATGAATGTTATCTAGAGGTTCAGTCTTACAAAAATTCTTTAAAAACCTTAGAAAAACAGCAAATTTGGTTTCAAAAGAATCAGCTTGCTTATGAAGAAAAGATAAGAGTGTTAGAAAGAGATCTAACTAATGCTAAAAATGAGTTAAAATATTCTGAGAAAGAAAGAGCTAAAGTAGAGCTAGAAAAACAAGAAGTGCAAGATAAGTTGGATAATGAAGTAACTAGACATAATGAATGGATGATGTCAGGTGATAATTTGGCTAGATTAATCTATGGTAGTCAATCTGAGACCTTTGGGATAGGTTTAGGTTTTAAAAAGTATGTAGGATTAGAAGCTAGGCATGATGGGCGTAAAACTACACCAGCAAGTTTAGCTAATTATGTAAAAGAAGGAACATTACATGCTGTACCTGGACCTATTAGAGGAGAACACATGCCCACTGATCTTTCTATCACTGCTGACTTTGATGGATCACACCATTTATATGGCAAAAATTCAAGTGACTTGCCAGACCTTAGTAGCAAAACTAATGACTCTGTCTCTTGTTCTAAAAGTGATAAGTCGTCAGACCTTCAGTACACTGACTATATCTCATGTGATTCAAGAGAAAAGTCTGACTCACATAGGCACACACCCAAGACCACACCCGAGTCCAAAGTAGCTGATGATGAGCCCATAACAAAGACAGTTACTTATTCTGTTAAACACAATTTTAGTTCTAGTTTTGTTTCTGATAAGTTTATGTGTAATAAACAAAGTTGTGTTAAAACTGAGTCTTTTAAGAAGAAATCTTGTTTTGTGTGTGGTAGTAAACTCCATCTTATTAAAGACTGTGATTATCATGAGAAAAGGATGGGTGTTTCCTATGGCCAACAGACTTTTAGACCCACATGGACTAATGTTGCTAGTATTCCTCCATTTGTTCCCAAAGCTGCACATGTGAAAGCAGGTAAACCAGTTTCTACTGGTAAGCCAAAGGTGTATGCATCTGTTTCTGCTGATAGACTTAATAGGCATTTTCCAGTTCCCTCTGGTGGAGGATATTCTTCACCATTACTACGGTTGGTTGACCAAGAATGCTAGACTTATGCCCTATAGACCTACAAGTTCTTATTTTCAGTCATATACACCTTATGTATCTCATATGAATATGGCACATGGTGGAGTAAGAGTGGCTACTGCTGTTAAGCCCTCAACAGGTTCTTCTTGGAAAACTCAAAGGAAAAGTTCATTCTGGGTACCCAAGAACAATAGTCTTTGTCAGGTGCATTGATTGAGGGGAGGCATAAGCCTAAGGGGAGGCTTATTGTTGTATTTTTTTTGTATTCTAACCATTTTTGCAGCTGTTGGATCCTCATAAGCCTTTCGGGAGGCTTAGTGTTTCTGCTGACACTACATATTTCCTTGGTTTCTGCTGCTGCTTGATGGTATATTATCCATGTTTTATATTTTTCTTTCTTTCTTTACTTTCTATTTTTTGTTTAGTGATTAAAAAAAAAAAAAAAAAACTCTAACCTGTCTGTGTTCAGTTTCTACTCTTTCTTGCGTGCAGGTTTTTGGTGTTGGTTAATTACCACACAACTAATGGTTTTCATCTCATCGTGTCTTGCTGACACAAGAGTTGACTAGCCCACAAGTTCATGGCTTGTGGTAAAGGCTATGGAACACCATGACTAGTCCTGAGTTAAACGGCTCCAGGTAAAGACAACTCAAATCCGTTGATGGCTGTGATGGTTTGCCAAAAACCATTAGGGTATTCTAACACACCATTGATTCACGTTCTAAGTGTTGGACTGGTTACTAGTTCACCAGGGTGATGTCATGATTCCACCAAAGGACTAGCTAGCCCAAGAGTGAGTAGCTACTTGGTAAAGGCTTATCAAATCTACTATGGTTTCTGATGCTGCTGGTTCCTGATGCTGCTGATCTAGGAGTTGCTGTGGAATCTTGTTCTTCAAAGATGGTTTCTAGTTGCTGCCGATATATATAGATTTGGTTGCTGCTGGTTACTTTATTTTGCTACAGATGTTAAAGTATCAATCCTCATGCTTTGGAAGTTACTCATCTAACTGGAAACTTGAAGTTAACCAAGTCAAATTCAAGTTTAGGGGAGGATTGTTGGGAATTTTAGAAGTTCCTGCTGATGAAGTTCTACTGACAGGTTCCTACTGAAGCTATAGATGGTTTCCGCTGATGACATGGTTCCTGCTGATATTGTATTCCTACTGATATAATTAATCAGTATTAGTTTGTTAGGATATGCATGAGCTATTTTAGGTAGTGATATGCATTTATTTTATATTTATTTATTGTCTATTTAGGGTTCCTAGTATATAAAAGGAACAGTTGGCTTTTGTATTAAAACGCTTGAACAAACACTCAAAAAAAACATCTTTCAAAGAGAAGAATATAGATCCATAGAGGATCATTGTTTTGTTAGAAAAACCTTGTTGGTAACTTTGATTGTGTTCTTATTATTCCGCTGTGCATATTCAATCATTGTTATTATATACCCTAGTTGAGTCCGGATCTTGGTTTCAACATTATTGTCTGCTTTGCCAACTGCATGAGATTCGGATAGAGTTGTCTGGTGAACATCTCTCTTGTCACACCTGGAACAACGTCGAGAAGGAACTTGTGAGTATATTCTCTAGCCGTCTTTTCCATTTCCCTTTGGAAATTTCCTTTTAACAGCTGTTGAAGCTGTTCCCTTTCATCTGAAACCTGGTTAATCACTTTCTGAAGAAGATTGATTCTGTCGGCAAGTTGATTTAGCTTTTTTTGACTACATCCTTCTTCCTTGCTTGTCTTACAGCTTTAACAATCTTCGTCTTGGCATGTGAAAACCAAGTGTCAGTCGGTTTCTTTACCGATCTGGATGCTGATCTTGTGGTGCCTTTGGATGGTGGTGGAGATGAGTGAGAAGATGAGTCTGACGATGATGATTCATGAGGAGGCTCAGGGTCCTTTGGTGGCTCAGAAGTTTGTTCCTTGGAGCGTGCGGGACTATCTAGAAGAAAATCATCATAATCAATATCGTCTTCTTTTTCCGATTTAGCCATTTCTTCAGCCTTGATCCTGGCTTCTTCATCTGCTTGAGCTTGAGCTTCTTTTTCTGCTTTTTCTTTAGCTGCAGTCTCAGCATCCTCATCAGGAATTTTCTCAGACTTCTCCTTTTCTGGTTCCTCAAAGTCATAGATGATAGAATCCTCAAGTTGCTTTTGTTGATCGTGGGTGGTGGTACCAGTTCCCTTATCGGGTTGATTAACCGCATCAGAAACTGGTGTAGATAGTGCACCACCACTTGACCCTCCGGGGCCACGAGTTTGTTCACGGGTGAATTCCTGAGCAACATGTTGGAGTCTGAGATTCTTCAACTTCTTTCTGTAGTCTCTGTCTTCATCCAGTGGCTCTTCGTCTGAGCTCTCTTCTTCCTGCTCAAGCACTGGAGTTTTCCCTTTATCAGCCTTGGGACTTAGAGGTTTGGCTACTGTCAAGGGGTCATCGATTGGAGTTTCAGAGTAGATAACCTCTTCGTCCATTTCAGTGTCCTCCGAATCCTCGTCCTTTAGTGTAGGTTCTGGTTTGGGAATGGGGATAGCTTCCTTTAATGGAACTTTCCTTTTACGGGAAGGATTCCTCTTTGGATACTTGAGGGCACTCTCAGTGCTTGTAACACTGCCTACACTGCCTCTTCTGGTCTTTCTGACAGGTGTACCAGAAGATTTTTCATCCATGAACCCCACTTTTCCTAATGCGACTGCTTCCAGATAACGTTTGTACGATTGAAGTCCCTTGATGGCATTTGTGAGAAGGCAAACAGGCAAAACCGCACCTTGTTTCTTTGTTATTGAGTCCTTAAATCTGACAACATTGAGTGTGGGCTCAAGCAACACGGAGTGATTTTTGGGGTCATCAAGTCTCAAAGGAATATCAGGATTATTCCCTAGAGCCCTTTGGATCAACAATTTGGTGTATCTGATGTAAGGGATCTTGGTGCAAGGCTTTTTAAGGTATGACATCATGTCGTCCCAGATCAGAGCTGCAAATTCGATATGATTCATGTTGACCATGGCCCAAAATATTTGCAGTTCCATGAGCTTTGGATGCTCAAAACCACTGTCACGTCCAGAAACTGACTTTGCAATCATGATGTAGAGGGTTCTCCATGGCTGAGGAATGTTCTTAAGATCAACAGACGAATGTTTTGTGATGATCCCAGCAGCTTCGTCATAGCCGATGTCGGCCATGAACTGGAGAGCGACGTCTTCAGAAGGAGTAGCAGAGTAATCGGCAGGCTGGATGGTAGGAAGAAGAAGAACAGCCCTTAAATCTGCAGGAGTGATGGTGACTTGTTTGTGGTTAAGTGTCACCGTCACAGCACTTTGACCTTTGACCTTTGACCTTTCGTATCGTGTGCCAGAATTGGTGAAGATAGATTTCCAGCACAGTAGCAAAATTTATGAGCATGTTGTGGTATGGGTGAGTCTTTAGAATATCCACAGCAATCTGACAAGAAGAATTCGAGCAAGTGAAGTTGTCAAAATCAACTCTGAGGTTGTTCTTCCTAATCTTCATAGTGTAACCGTCAGGGAAGATGTCTTCCTTTGAGAGAATATTTGGTGCATGAATGTATTCCATTTGGGCATCCATATCGTGATCTGAAAGATATTTAGCCAAAAGAACCAACATATCGAAAGACATTCTGTTAGTTAACAGTTGATTTTATTGTCTATTTATTGAATATGATATGTCAATGATTGTTATGAGTCCAATGTCACTTGTTAGTCCAATAGTCCAAAGACGTCGTGATAAGTTTCGTGAGTAGATTAACTTTGAGTTTTAAAGTCCAAGTTTTCACTTATTTTCACAACTTATTAAACATTTAAGCTTATTAGTGACATATTGGTTTCGTGACGTTATGATTTATTTATTTACAAGTTTGCACGCGTAACAATTCATAATTTTGGTTGATCTAAGGCTTAGGCGTAAAATTCCAAGTTTATGCGTAAACAGTAGTGGTTATACGCGTAAGCATAAGCTTATGCGTAGGATCTTGAATTACGCGTAAGAAATGTTACGCGTAGGAAAAGAGAGCCTTAGGCATAGAGCTTACGCGTAAGCGTATATGGAACCTTACGCGTAAGGCTTACTCGTAAGAGTGACCCTTATGCGTAAAGGTTACTGTTTACGCATATCCTTCACAGGATACGCGTAGTCCCCTTTGTAGAACCTTACGCGTAAGGTTTCTCTTACGTATAACATTCTACGAGTAAGGTGATCCTTATGCGTAGAAGCTCAATTAACCTTGATTCTGAATTTTCACGCTTAATAATCCTGAAATAAATTCATCATAACACCATCATTAACATCACATACAATCCCTTTCAGTTCTAACATGAAGTCTCAATCAAAACAGGTTATGCGTAGAACTCGCTTACGCGTAAAAGACTAAACCCTAAGATTCAAATTTTACGAGTAAATGTTTTAACCATAGAAATTGCACCAAATCATTTCTGGGATATCTTAGAGGCCATATGACTATGTTGCAACAAATTTTAACATCAAAAACCTAATGGATCAAAAGTACCCAATTCGTATGAACATAAACCCTAATTCTTAGTTTTCACCAAATTAATGTTTCTGGGTATGTTTCAAGCAAGGTTTTGGTAAATTAAACATGTCAACAACATAATACAACCATCTTTTTAACCAGAAACTCACCCAAATGAAAATACCCAAATTTACGCTTAAACCCTAATTCTTGAAAAATGGTCAATTCGTGTTTCTGGGTGGATTTGTTTGATAGAAATGGTATAAGAGTGATCATATACACATTTTAACACAACCATTTTAACAAATAACACCCAAACATGATTTCATGTTCATATGCTTATGCGTAGAACACAAAATCAAGCCTAGGCACAAATCTAGCCGTTGGATATCGAAACAAATCAAAACCATTGTTTGTAATCAAACAATGATGTTAAAAACACTTACAGATTGAAGATTTATAACACGGATTTGTGTAACGAATTTGGAGCGTGGATGAAAGTTGGTGAAATATTAAATGTAGTAATAAATGTGAAGAGATAATTTGATGGAGATGTTTTATTAAAAATAACTTTGAACTTTTGACAATTTCAGTCCCTCCACCTTAACCATTTTCATCCAACGCCCATAACTTCCATTTTGGTTACGCAAAAACATGATATTTGGAAAGAAACTTGACGACACTCCCCCTCGACTTAAGAAATAATGAAATTTTATAAATTTGAACCCGAAGAGGGTCAGTAAACCAGAAATGTGACCACCATTATCAAAGAAACAACCGAGATGAGGTAACATGCAAGTACAAGGTTTTATGAAACCGAAAAATATTTACTTTCTCCCCCTCAACACTTGACCGAGAAAATACTGAATTTTGAAAGAGAAAAGTGTTGATGGAAGAATTGTACTTGCCATGTCAAAAGAAATTTAGATAGAATAATATTTTTGTTGTTTTATCATATTTTATATTTTTGTATTTTGTTTTGGAAAATATTTACAAAAGAGGTTTTGGTGTTTGACTAATTTTTAAGAATGTTTTAAAAGTTCATCCAGTTCCTCTGGAGTCAAACACCGCATACCAATCCGGTGGACCAACTCATTAAACCTAGCAGGAGCTAAGGCTTTGGTGAGAAGATCTGCCAGTTGGTATTCAGTACCCACAAAGTATAATTCAACGTTACCCTTTTCCACGTGCTCCTTGATGAAATGATATCGAAGATCGATGTGCTTTGATTTTGAATGTTGAACAGAGTTGCACGAGATCGCAATAGCACTTCGATTGTCGCAGTACATCGGGATTCTGTCAAATACATAACCATAGTCTTTGAGTTGTGTTCTCATCCAAATGACTTGAGCACAACACGCCGACATGGCTACATATTCTGCTTCTGTTGAGGACAGCGAGGTACAGTCCTGCTTCTTCGATTGTCATGACACCAGTTTATCACCAAGAAATTGTAAAGCTCCTGAAGTACTTTTCTGAGAATCTAAGCAACCTGCGTGATCAGCGTCTGAAAAAGCTATTAGTTCAAAACCAGAATCCTTCGGATACCAGATTCCCAAGTTAATGGTTCCCTTGATGTATCAGAGGATTCTTTTAGCCTCAGAGAGGTGGGTTTCAGTTGGTCTTGACTGATAACGGGAGCAAAGATATACGGCAAAGACAATATCAGGTCTACTGGTTGTTAGATACATGAGGGACCCAATGATACTTCGGTATTTTGTAGGGTCAACCAATTTCCCATGCAAATCAACGTCCAGTTTCTTGGTGTGTGCCAGTTTCTTGTAGGGTCATTCCATGTTTGTTTAAAATTTCAAGGATATTTGGACTGACTCAAGAAAATACCACGGGGTGATTGATGAACTTGTAGTCCTAGAAAGAACGTAAGTTCACCCATCATGGACATTTCAAAATGTTTTTTCATTAGTTTTGAAAAAGCGTTTGAGTACTTAAGATGTGTTGACCCAAAAATGATGTCATCCACATAAATTTGAACAATTAAAATGTGTGCCCCGTGATATTGTATGAAAAGTGTAGGGTCGACCGAACCTTTGACAAAATTATTGGCGATAAGAAAGGATGATAACTTATCATACCACGCCCGAGGGGCTTGTTTGAGACCGTAGAGAGCCTTCTTCAGTTTGTAGACATGATTAGGGAACTCTGGATCAACGAATCCTTCTGGCTGGCTAACATAGACCGTTTCTTTCAGTTGTCCATTGAGAAAAGAAGTTTTGACATCCATCTGAAAGACTGTGATGTTCATGTGAGCCGAAAACGCCAGAAAAATCCATACAGCCTCAAGACGAGCAACCGGAGCGAATGATTCTTCAAAGTCAATACCCTCTTCCTGTCTATAACCCTTAGCCACCAGACGTGACTTATTTCTGATTACGGTTCCTTTAGCATCCAATTTGTTTTTCCAAATCCATTTGAGACCAATGACGAAGACCCCTGTTGGTCTTTCAACCAATTCCCATACTTCAAGACGTTTAAACTGATTGAGTTCTTCTTGCATGGATTCAATCCAGTTGTCTTTGGTCATTGCATCTTTAATGTTTTTAGGTTCAGATTGGCAGACGGTGAGTGCATAAATGCAATGTTCACCGTCTGTGTGAAGACGTTGTCTAGTTACGACTGGTTGATTCGGGTTACCAATAATGTTCTCAAGAGGATGGTCTTTCGTCCAACGATGTGTGGAAGGTTGATGTTGATATACATTCTGCAGATTGGGAGGATTCAAATGGCTTGTGGATGATTCTGTAACATCAGATGTGGCAGTTTCATTAGCAAACGGGTTGAAGAACACATTTAGATCATAATCTGCAGGTGGGGGGTACTTCATTGTTCAAAAGATCATCAGCTGGTTCAGTGTCGTTGGATGTGGTTTGTTCAACTGTTGTTGTAGAATCAACTGGTGGTGCTTCCTCAACAGTAGTTGTTGTAGCAGGTGTAGCAGGTGTATCAGGTGTTGGATTTTGATCAGGTTGAGCAGCGGAAACATTGGATACACCTGGTGCACGTTCATCAATATCATCATTAAACAGAGGAGCAAATAGTTGTTCCATTTGACGTCGAGTTAGTTGTAAACTAGGTTCAGCTGATGATGGGGTTTGAGGAAAGTTTAAACGGTTATGACCGGGTTCCAAGCTGTTATGCTCAGAAGCCATTTCTGTAAGCTCATCGAAATTTGCATGAATCGTTTCCATAATCTCCCTTGTATGACGATTCCAGATCCGGTAACCCTTGGAGTTTTCAAAATATCCAACAAAGACTCCAATGTTAGCTTTGGCTTTGAGCTTACCAAAATCATCACGATCATTATTTAGATAGCAAAGGGATCCAAATACATGAAAGTGTTTGAGATTCGGTTTACGGTTGTGGATAAGCTCATAAGGTGTTTTGTTGTGGCGTTTGGTAATCATTGAGCGATTCTGAGTGTAGCATGCGGTTGACACGGCTTCAGCCCATAAGTAATCTGGAAGTTTTGCATTAATTAACATCGTTCTTGCAGCTTCCACTAACGTACGGTTTCGTCTTTCAACTACTCCATTTTGTTTTGGTGTTCGTGCAATAGATGTTTGATGCTCAATTCCCGCTTTCTCATAAAATGCACGAAGAGTTTGATTCACAAATTCAGTTCCTTTTTTTGTTCTGATTTGTCTGACTGTGTTCCGGAGCTGAACTTGAATTTTTGTGAGAAAGGTGATGATCATTTGTGGAGCTTGAACTTTACTTCGACGAAAATAAATCCAAGTCCATCTTGAGTAGTCATCTACAATTACCAAGATGTAGTGTTTGCCATTAATCGTCTGCACGCGCATCGGGCCACACAAATCCATGTGAAGAAGATGAGGCACATGTTGTGAGCTGTGTTCCACCTTTGAAGGAAAGTGAGCACGAGTGTTTTTCCCTTGTTCACAAGCTGAGCAGAGGTGATCTTTAGAGTATCGGAATCTTGGGAGACCTTTAACAAGTTTTTATCGAGCAAGGTTGGTTATGGTTTGAAAGTTTAAATATGAGAGACGACGGTGCCATAGCCAAGATTTTGTAGATGTTGCCTTTGAAAGTAGACAGATGGGAGATAAAGCAATCATGTCTTGCATTGAGATTGTGTAAAGACTTGAATTGCGGGTGCCAGACACAAGATCGTTTCCTTGTAGATCACGAATGAAACAAGTTTTCTCCCTAAAAGCAACTTCCAAATCTCCATCACAAAATTGACCGACTGAAAAGAGATTGTGACCGAGACCTTCCACATAATAAACTCTGCTAATTTCAATGTTACCATTGATGTAATATCCGTAGCCCATAATAGCTGCGAAGTGATCATTCCCGAACCTGACAGTGCCAATGAACTTTGAAATAAAGTTTGATAACCGTTTGAGATTGCCTGTCATGTGCCGGGAACATCCGCTATCAACAACCCAAAGGATGATCTGTATCACCTGCATTACACACAGACGACACAGATGGAATAGAAGTAGATGTGGAACCCGAAGAGTTAGAGGGTTCCGATGCAGATATAGATGAAACACACATGTTCATGATTTTAGGTATCCATGTAAAGCCAAGTGTATTATGTAACCATTTCTGCCATCTCCAACTAGTCTTAGCTTTGGTCTTAGTGAATGCACTAGGTGATAAGTTCTTCCTAGGAGGTGAATGGGGTACTATGGGTACATCAATAATCTTAGCCGAAACACTAGAAGGTGGTTTACCTAGCACAGACTTAGAAGCATTAGTGGGCCTAGAGGTATTCCAATTTCTATTATTCCGCTTATGATTCAAGATATCCTTAACAACACATCTATCATGGCAACAAGAAAACATGCTTTTACGACAACCAACACAAGAGGCTTCAAACAAAACATTAAGAGTACTTAAATATTTAGCATTCGTTACATCACTTTGTTCATTACATTTGTCAGACGCAATATCTAAAGTGGGTGCAACTTAAGTTTTATTCAAAGTCCTAGGGTGTTCTTCTACTTCAACATTCTTTATTGTTCTTTTCTTACGTCGCAACTTCCTATTCTTCCTTGTATTGCTCCTAGGCTGTGAAGTGCGGGCGTTGGGAAAAGAGGCAACTATTCATGTTTCAGTAGAGGGAAACACATTAGTTTCTTGTGGTTTGTCATTAGATGTTCTAGAGTCATTTTGAATATGTGTAGGTGCAGTTACTACAGTGTTACTATCCCTATCTCGCTTAAGTTTCACCATCTCTTCTTTTAGGTCATGGATAGTGTGTAACAAATCTTGATTTTCAGAGCGAGTTTGTGCATTTCTATATACGACATCGTTTGTGTGTGCAAGATAATTATCAAGTTCTTGTGATGCTTTTTCACGAGTCTGTTTGAGCGAATCAAATATGATACTATATTCCTTTTTAACTTTTGAAATTTCTTGTTCATATTTTGAGATTTGACACTTCAAAGACACATTTTCATCATCCAATTGCTCAACTTTAGGAATAAGAGCTTTGGTATGCAACTGGTGAAATTTGTTTTGCCAAGCTAGTTCACGAGTGTGATAATCTTTTTGACACCATTGAAGACGACGTTTTGCATTTGAAAACTTGTTTAATAATCGCTCATTTTCAACTTTTAAAAGTGTGATTTGTGACACAGTATCAGTATTCTCAACATTTGCAACAGAATCAACAGAATCAGCAGAGATATAATCAAATGCATATGCAACAGAATGAAGTAACACAACATTATGGATATCAGCACAGATAACATCTTCCAAGAGTCGATCAACATCTTTTCTCAACATTTTATTTTTACGTTTAGTGTTTGAAATTGATGTTTATGTTTTCTCGAAAACTGTTTTCATTAGTCCAAGCTCCTTGTGAAAATCCCATTCCCAATATAGTGCACAGTTTTTCAAATTGAGGACATGTGGTAAAATTCTTTTCTGAAAAATATCTCTTTGGGCTCGCGCTTGAGGTGATTGAAAATGTTCAACTTTTATTTCAGAATTGATTTCAATTTCACGTTCCAAAAGTTTGATGTCCGATAATAATATTTCAAAATATTTAATAACTTTACATTGTTCGGCTAATGGCTTTATTTCACTGAGTGAAGGTAAAGGACCATTAATTTGTGCAGAATTGGAAAGGGGACCCTCATTAGAAGACTCAGAAGTAGGTGTGATAACCCAAGGTGTGTTAGAAAAATCCTGTTGTGTGACGAAAGTAACGGCTTTTGAATAGTTAAACGGTTTGTTATAAACAACATTTTCCAATTTTCACCGACTCTCATCTTCAGCATCTAATTCCTCTTGACGATTATATTCAACAACACTCATAATGGAATCATCAATTCTATTTTCTGCACTGTAAACTTCAGGATTTGGTTTGAATGCTCTATTAGAAAACTTTGGTTTGTAATCAGCAAGATTCGGTCCATATCCATTTGGATTTGGTTTAAAAGTAAACTTTTCAATGGTTGTGATTGAATCACCATGTTTATAAACAACAGTTTTAAACTCTTTGATTTTGTTTTGTAAGTCGACAATTTCTTCAAGATAGTCATCTATTCGTTTCGTTGAATGCTTTTTGTACTCAGAGAACTGTTTTTGACAAGTTAACAACTCAGACTTGGCTTTTTGATTTTTCAAAGTGAGAGTGTTAAGTTGTTTCTTATGATCATATTTCAGTTGTTCTATTTGAGATAACAAAGCATTCTTGGATGCGACTAGATCACATATCTGTTTTTCTAATGATTTTTCATTTTGGTAAGATTTAGCAAAAGCGACTTCAAAACCTTTTTCACGTTTTTCTTGAGTTTTAAAAACGTTGATTTGCCTTTTTAAGCATTCAATATCCCTAGTTAACAGTGCATTTTTGTCCTTTAATTGCTTATTGAGGTCCTTGCATATTTCCAGGCGAGATTCTTGGTCTTTAAGTAAGGTCATGAGCTCATACGGAAGTTCAGCTTATTCAACGTGAGTCTCAACATGATCATTAGTCAGATCCTCAAGTATAACCACGGAGTCAACTTGATTATCAATGGTAACCATAAGGTCATCTTGATCGTCAAACATAACTACGGGATCTATTTGATTATCATCGGAATGAGATGTAGACGGCTCATGTTGAACATTATGATCCTTGTCGGATACAGATATAGGCGGAGATAACATATCAGTAATGAATATAGTTTGATCCGGTACCTGAGACAAGCCGTCAGTGTCATACACTGGGCCTGTGTCACTCATGTAGAGTTCTTGCATGTTTGCCATTAACATCACAGCTGCATTAGCCTGCAAGTCCTCCATATCATCATGTGATTCAGCATTGGCCATAAAGCTGTGTTCCTTGTTGGTGAGAGTTCCACCAGCTTCATCCTTGAGAGCCAAGAGTAAAGCCTCTTTGTGATAAGCGTTGCCTCTTGTCCTCGGCTTTGGGCATGCATTAGCCAGATGACCCTTCTCATTACAGTTATAACAACGAAGACCATTAACCCCATTCTGAGCATTACCCTGTTCAACCACTTGAGCCCTTTGTTGTTGTGGAGCACCCATGTTATTCCTTCCCATTGGATTAAACCCTTGAAAACCGCCCATCTGACGAACATTACCACGATTCTGAACTTCAACATGTCCATTGTTAACAACAGCTTGATTCCTTGTGTTTGATGAGGTACGAATGCGATTGTTGGATTTGTTTGAGTATCGGCCGAAGGCTCTAGCAATCATGACAAACCCTTGTTGCAATTCATCGAAAGCTTCTGTATCCTCATTAGATTCACTGTAAAGTGCTTGATCATTGTTGTTATTGTTGTATGGAACCAATTGAGTTTCTTGAGATTATTGCTGTGATGGATCATATGGTGTTATCTTAGCAGATGGTTGAGCAGTGGGTTGAGGAGGATTTGTGAATACAGTTTGTAAGGTCGGGAATTGAGGATAACAAGCTTGAGCCCACAAAGCTAATTGTTGATTATCCGGAAGTGAAGGTGAAATGGTTTGTCCACGGATAACCCTTTCTTTGTCAACTTCTGTTTGATGGGGCTTCAAATAGTCGTACAACAATCCGTATGTAGCGTGATGAAGATTCTTTGCTTGACGGATGAATATGACATACTTTTCCCAATCAGGACCAAGACTACTTAGGAACTTAGTGTTGACTGCAATTCTTGGCATAATGATGTTATGTTTATCCAAGTCATTGATGATGTCTGAGAATCGATGATGATATGACTCTAATGTCTCTCCTAGTTCAATCATGAAGTGTTCATAAGCTAAGTAGATTTTGGATTCCATGTCTTCTTTATTGAGTTCAGTGCCTTCCATGAGAAGATGAATATGTTCCCACATTGCTTTAGCAGTCTTTTGAGCATCAACACTTCAAAGGATCGGATTGGGTAATCCCAAAAGGATGTATTGCATTGCTAGCTCATCTGCTTCAAAATGTAGAAGTTCATCAGCAGTGAGGTCATTGAGACTTGCAATGTTGGTGACATCACCTCTTGGTGGATTGGCATTTGGATCTCCGGGTGTAACAACAGTAGGCATCTGAAATGGACCTTCCAGGATGACCTTCTTTAAGAACTTTCCATGTGGCTTCTTTAGATCACAAAACCTAAAGAACCTAATCACCGATTGATCGTAGTTTCCGAGAGTGAGCATTGGAGGTTTATCAAGTGATCCAGCCTCATGAATGGATTGTTGGCTACTTAAAGCTTCACACATCTTTGCAAACCAAGACGGTTCCTTCATAGTATTCCTGGATGGATGTTGATTGTGAAAGTTGGTGTAAGGTTGTACTTGAAGACTAGGTGGTGGTTGAATCATTTGTGGTTGAATTGCTCCTTGAGGAAATTGTTGTTGTTGTTGTTGTTGTTGTTGTTGAATTTGTTGATAAAATTGTTGTTGTTGATTAAGTTGTTGTTGTTGTTGTTGTTGAGGATACACATGAGGGAAGTAGCTAGAGTATGGTAGTTGAGACATCTTTGAAACTTGTGTTGAAAAATGGATCTTTGTAGTCGAATGAAACTTTGTTGATCAAGTATCCTTATGCGTAGAAATCAAGCTTAGGCAAAGAAAACCTTAGGCGTAAAAATCACCAACTTACGCGTAAGAAGTAATCTTACGCGTATGATTAGCTTACGCGTAGGGTTAAGGAACCTTAGCTTATGCGTAAAACAAAAGCTTAGTAGTAGAATGCTTAGGCGTAAGATTTGCTTATGCGTAAGACAAGGCTTAGGCGTAAGTAAATGCTTATGCGTAAAGGATTCTACGCGTAAGTTATTGCTTAGGCGTAAAAACTAGGGTTTTGCCCAAAAATCCTTTACACTTATTCCAGTGTAAAAGATATCCAAAGTCGAAGTGTTTTCAGGCTTATCCAAGCAAGAAAACACTGAGTAAACCAAGAACACTGAAGATCAAACTTTGAAATGCTTACGTGTAACAACTAGGGTTTTGTTATGCGTAAGTTTTGTCAAAACTGAGATTTCTGTCCAAAAGTGTTTCTAAACCAGATTTTTATGATGAAACAGCTTCAATATCACCAAAATATCACAAAAGTGTAGAACTTGATGATCAAAAACTATTTCAACCCTTACGAGTAAAACAAGCTACACGTATCAAATCAAGCTTAAAACCAAAGAAATACACGTAAAGTTTGAAACTTTTTGCCAAAAACTTAAACTTTAACACCTAATAACCTTGAAAGTACAAGAATCTTGGATTTGAAAGTGTAAAAAATGTGTTTTAATGCGTATGAAAGTTTGCAAACCGAGAGTTACGCGTATACGTCAAAAACAAAATAACTTTCACCCAACTATTTGGCGATTGATACCACTGTTAGGTCACCATTTATGTAACACAAGCATCAATATAAGAAGTAGAGATAAGATATAGATCGGATGAGCACCCAAACACAAAACACGAATATATGAAGAAAAGTTATGCGTAGGAAATGAGTAAGAGTGAACAACCAACCTTCAAATGAAGGTTTACATGGGTATTTATAGGAAGGAACTAGGGCAACATGCAAGTTCCCTTCCTTTCCCTTATTGGGCTTTGGCAAAGGCTCATGGGCTTTCTACATGAGCCTAGCCTTGATTACTAACATAAAAGCCATAATTAAGCTAACTATTACATATTAATTACTAACACTTGAATTCTAGTTTAGGAGTGATTCCAACAATCTCAAAGTCTTAGCTTTTAAATTTTGATCATAGAGGTCTCGATCATGGAGAAAAATATAGGTGAAGTAGGGTACTTGGACTAAAAATATTGTTTAAGGTTAGTTTTCGTCAAAGTTTGTGTGACCGTATTTTATTCGTTACAACTCCGTTTGACGAACGGTTGAACATTTTGGAAAATAGGCTAGGTGAACTCACTTTTACTAGAAGGCATCGTTTTCTAAAAATAATATTCTATCGATGTGAAAAACGACTCCAAACATGGTCACTAGCGACAACTAGTTTGGCTAATAGAAAATATATATGTAAGTGTTTTATACTTGTGAATAATAGTTATGACAACCTTATTTAAACGCATGTAATTTAGTCGTTATAAGTCCGTTTTCTACGTTTTATATATCCTTAGCTTCGTGTTAAAGTATACTAATATATTTTTGATAAATTGACTCATTTAGATAACGCTTAAAACTCATTTTTGGCCCTTAAAAATTCTGGACAGCATGCTGTTTTTCGGAAAATATAGTTTTCGTCGTTAAACTTGAAAATAGCATAACTTCTTCGTTATAAATCCGTTTTAACCTGTTCAAGCGACCACGGTTTCGTTTTAAAGTATATTTTCTGAATATCTAGCCCAAAATATTTTATAACCTGTCGAAATTTCCAGACTTTGCAAAAATGATCAGACCTCATTTTAAAGTTGTCGAAAGTGATATTTCTTGTATAATACTTATTCTAACCACTTCAAATCAACACAAAATCTATTCTAAACCTACCATACACCTTCTTAGGGTGTCATGGGTTCCTAAACATCATCAAAAATGATATGTTTCAAGGGATTAATTATAGGATGATTTATACTAATTATAAGTACTAAAAACAATAAAAGTGGTATGGATACACATGAAACTTGCATGTTTTCTTTCAAGCATAATAAAAATAACTTAAGTATGAATATGAAAGATTAATAATGATCATGAAATGCTTACTAGTATGATGATGAGGTTTATGGAACAAGGTTTTCCTAAATACTCTAGGTTTTTATTGCAAAACCCTTAAAGAGAGTATACTAGAGTTTATAATTTCACTTGTTCTTGAAAAATTTTGCCTTCTTTCTTGTTTTTCTTCCTTGGCCGGCCTTCAAGAATAAAATAGAGAGGATATTTTATTTTTTTCACCTTAGTATTATGTGTATGTATGTGTATACTTTAGTATATAATTAAAAAATACAAGTGTCATGCCTATACATGAATATGTGTTAAAGCTAGTGTAAGATTTTTATGAAAACTCATGGTGAATCACCATATAGGTCGGCCAAGGGCAATAAGGGAAGAAAATTTTGTATTTTGATGACAAAGTGTATAAAAGAATAAGTATAGTGTGTAATTTGTATGTATAATTAAGTATTTAGGGTAGCGTTAGCTAGAAATAAATTTTAACGGAACAAAATAAAATATATCGAAGTCGTAAAAGTTATAAAAATACATTTCTTACAAGAATTGAGTGAAATAATAATTATCGAGTAGTATTTACGAAAACCGTCGTAAATATATATATATAACAATTTATATACAAAATAAATTTAAAACATCGGGTAAAATAGTAATATAAATTTTATTGTATTAAAATGAGTATAAAAATATATCAGGATAATTTTTTTGAAAGTGTCGGATCAAATATTCAAAATAAATGATTATGCGATAGCGTTTATTTAATAGGAAAAATATACGTTTAATGAAATATGCAAATCCATGCATGAACTAATATGATTATGATGTTACCAATGATATGTAGACTAAATCTAGTCTATATGAAATGTCCTCAATGATTTTTCATGAACTCGCAACTAAACCCTTACGGTTACGCGAATTTGATACTCGTAAACCTAGTTTACGAAAAATAATGAATAGTGATTTTTCTCCGGGAATGAATAGTGTTTCGTGAATAGTAAAATTTTGAAATACGTTCTCAGAATATCAAATCGACTTCAAAAACGATGAATAGTAAAATGATGAATAGTAACCGATGAATAGTAAATTCCCGAGATGAATAGTAAATTTGAGAAATGACCTAAAATTACGAGTTGTCACAGATGGGGACAAAACAGGCACAACCCAAACTAAAAACAAACCAAAATAGTGTGTGTAAGTAGTGTGTGAAATTAAAATTCTAGTTTGTGTGTGAGAGAGTGAATGAGAGGATGTCATAGTGATGTGATGGTGAGAAGATTGTGAGCCTCTTGGCTTGGTGTGAGGGAGTAGTGTGTGTAGGAGAAAGGATGTGAGTAGTGTGTGTGAAATTTGAATTCATTATAGTGGGGTGTGTGTATGTGTATAGAGAGTTGGAGAAGAAAGTGAATAGTAAAGTGGTGATGTGTTTGACTGTATGTGGTTTAGAGAGAATGTGGTGAATAAGAGGTTGATGTAGAGAATGTTGGAATGTTGGGGGACAAGAAGTACATACAAGTACAATGAGTGTAAAAGGAATATTTAGAGAATGTTTGTGATAAGATTTGAAGAGATTTGAAAGGTTTATTTGTCAGAGGGTTTGTTTGGTAATAAGGTGATAATCAAATGATTGATTATGAATAATCACATTGTCATTAAGAAAGAAAAGAATTGATAATGATGATTATGGGTTGTGTATTGGGTAAGAAAATTAAAGAATACTCATGCTCCCAAATAACACAACATCAAGTATTCATAATATCATAACTCGTGTTTTCCCACAACTTGATATAATCAATAATCATCTTGATGCAAACAAGCTAAGTTCTTTGCATCACAGTAAAGCATATCTCATAACGGGAAAGGATGCGTTTACGCAAAGAGACCTTTGACTTAGTTTGACCAATAAGAGAATAAAACCCGTTACGTCATAGTAAAGCATATCTCATAACGGGAAAGACCTTTTGATGTGCTCAACAATTGCTTTTCTAGCACATCGACTGCACTTGAATTTTTCAAACAAAAAGTATTTATGATTGAAACTTGATTTCTCATAAAACTTTCGTCGTATTGCAAAAACTTTCTCTCTTCAGCAATACGCAATTATTTTTCAAATCAATTTCTCATCAATCAGTGAATCTCAATTCGCTGGTTCACTCACTCCGTGTTATCTACTTTGGGACGCTCCGATTTGAGAACGGCTAGTACAAGCTGCGAAACCCTGTCAAGGAGATTCTTCGGAATTCTACCTGATCGCAGGCAGTATTTATACTGATCAACGGGGAATCGTGGTTCTTGCAACCATATTCAATGAAAGTGAACAAAGACAATTTCGTGTGTTTTATTGCTAACTGTTGTTTGTAGGAACACATGACGGTTGCAGCTGATGGAAATTGAGAAGTCAATCCATAACCACATGTTCACACTTCAAGCTCACAATCAAAGAAATCATGATCATTGAAAGACATACAATAATGCTTTCACAACTCTGATGCACAATATCATGATCCAATAAAGTGTGAGCATGTCGGTCCAGAAAGTCACAATATCACATGAAGGCAATACACCGAAGGATGAGATGGAGATTTACTTTGGCTGATGATCTCGAAGAAAGCTCAAAGATCACCAAGTCAAAGAACATTCAAAGATCATCACTCGAAGTACAAAGAATGCGGACTTTAAAGAATCAAAGACTACGAACTACAAGAACAAAGACATGTAATAGAGTGCTAGGACTCAGAATGTATTTTATGGGATAACCTCCCTTAGGGGGAGATTGTTAGGATTTAGTAAATCCATAAGTAAAAGACTCGGTCACCCCGAGTATTTGTTAGCATTAGAAAGTTCGTAGCCTTAGACGTTTAGTCATTAGTAACTAGTTAGTTAAGTAACACCGTGGAGGACGGACGGGTCTTTACCCACTGTATACTTGATCTATAGCCCGTAGGAGGCGTATTTTGTAAAAACTATAAATACCCTCTACCCTCCAAGGTAAAGGGTTGGAGCTTTCATAATATACTTTCACTTTCTCTCTCTAAAGTTCCGTAACCTCTAACTTTCTCTCTCTAAACATCTCTCATATTCGGTCCATATACATTGGTTTTAGTGTGTTAATGATAACCAGTCTCTTACATAAAGTATGACACCTTGCTAGGGAATGTAGAGGCAAGGCTATAGCTGATGGTAGCAACACGCAACCAATAGCTACATGTTCAGATGTGGGGAGCAAGGACACTACAAGAACCAATGTCCCCAAAACCATGGTCAACAAGTTGAAGGTGCTCGATGGAGAGCATATATGTTAGGAGGAGGAGAACCTCACCAGGATCTTAACAATGCTACAGAGTGATGAAGTCTAAAGTTTAGCAGTCATATTTCCTTATGGACTATGTTATACTAATTTTATGTTTATCCCTAGTAATGGGATTTTGATGTCTTAAGACTAATTACTGTTCAATAAACAACTCGTTGTGGTAGTTTCCATTTTTTATACTTTCTATCTCCGACTTCCATAATGTAAAACATATTTTACAATTCATTCTTATAAACTACTTAACTAAACCGAACATTACATTATCATCCCGCAATTATACATAGCCTGATCACCTATGTCTAATTCTGGAAGGATCATGCAATGCTAGGAGCAATTACCTGTAAGTTTTGTAACAAACGACTATTCATACGATCACGCACACCAACTAAGCGGATCCTTACTATATCCATAAAAACGTAAAACCAAGTTACACTACATCGCTAGTTATCCTAGGAAACATTCACCATACGTACCTACACCTTTTTACCAACAACTCTTCAACATCTAACACGAATTAAATCCCGGGATGATATTTCCTTAAGGGGTTTGGACTATAACATTTCTCAACTTTTTATGTCATTATTTAATTTATTACGTCATTTAATATTTCTATTTCAAGTATATTTACTATTACGAGTAGTCAGATAAGCTCACTCGCGTGCGTGTGTTAAATTTGAACCAAACGTGAGGAATAGACACTCTAAATGAATCTAATAATTTTATATTATTTTCATGATATAAAGTGAGTTTAAGGCATGTCGGATCATTTTTACAATTTACGTTACTTTTATCAAGAACCGGTGTCATCAAACGCGATTTAACACTTCCGGTTTTAGACTTAACATACACTTCACACCAACCGACATTAGACTAGGCCCAATATATACATTATAAGACTTTTAAGTTCATAATAATCATATTTTAAAAGTCACATTTCACTTTTTTCATTTTCAAGTAAACTTTGAACGTTTTACGTTTTACGTGTATTTAACCTACATTTTTAGGTTTTAACAACGTTTACTTGCTCCGTTAAACTTATCACTCCTTTAATAAACTTTAATAGAATATATTGATAAGTTTTAATATTTCTTACAAGTTTTATATTTTTACGATGACGGGTTTTAAGTTTCGTGGTTTAAATACTTAACGTTAGTAATTATCGGGACCAAACGACACTCCGTAAACACAAGATAATACCAAGGCATGATATTTATCACCAAATCAACCCTCAGGTTGACATATATGATGAATCACCAAGCCAAGTGGCTTGTTGATATGCATTTGGTCGTAAGATGAGTACATGTGTGTTTCTTAGCACGTAAGTCTTATAAAATATCTTCTATACTTATCACAACCCTTTCATTTGATAAATAGATCACCAAAACTTTTTCTTTTTCTCCATATTGGCTGAACCATCATCATCATACACCACTTTTATCCTTTAATTTTCAATTAACAAGTATCACATCACCATTGAAGATCTTGTTAATCTCTACATAAATCAAGTGCCATTTCTTTCATTCCATGGTTGATTTGCAAGCTACAAAAGGATTATTTTCTTGAGAAGATTTCACTTATCCTTGCAAGTATTCCTAGGAAACTATCAAGAGTTTTCAAGAGTTGGTTGAAAGAGATTTGGAGGCTAGAGTTTTGTTGAAACTTTAGGATTAGTGGTCTTGTCCTTGGTTTCTTGTTAATTTTCCTCACAAGTGTTGTAAGAAAATCCTTTATACTTTTATTTGATTCCTGTAAATACTTGTATATTATGTATTTAATATTTTTTTTTATGCTTATTATACTTAATTATGCTTGGTATATTAGACTAAACCACTAGAAACATCGTAAAGGACTAGTTTTGCAAGATAGTTTCTGATCAGGGGTATAAATGGAATTATTGATTAAAATCCTTGGACTTTAAAATTTAGATACAAATATACGGAGTTAGTATATGTCTCACGGTCGTTTTGATGGGTAAAAGTCATAAAAACGATACATGATGATTAAATTAAAAATGTTTTCATGAGAAGTGTCAAAATATGAGTAACAATTTTGAAACAAGTAAAACTCATAATTTTTACATATAACCAACTATTGATCAAATAATAAAAGTTGTAGCTAACATCTTAAATTAAACGTGGCCGAAAACCGGGCATAACAGAGAGTAGTATAGACCTACTAATGGCCATTTCCGCGAGACTGTAAGTTGTTGTAACAAGCAACATGCTAAATTAAGGACAAAATGGTAATTTCCCATTAGATAAGTAAATTTATAGATCACGGGACCTACAAATCTGTAAATTTTATTTAAAATCCTTTCCGACGACATAAGAATCAAATCATAACTCTTTACGGTTTAGAAATAACGGATAAATTAAGACGCGAAAACTAGTATTAAAAAAACTTGAAACGAGACGATTATTATTTTTGACCAATTTCTCGAACTTGATATCATACCAAAATTTCCCAATTTTAGCTATAACTTATAAATATTATTTTCATAAAAATCATTCATTTGACTTTCGGAATAGTGCTTTTTCACAAACGACAATAATTACGACCGTATTGATCATTTTCACAACTTATAATCCTTATAACTTACGTAACACACAAAAATTGTCCAAAACTGTGACAACCCGTAATTTTCACGACGCGTCGTATACGGAGAAACGACGAGGAGATCGACTCCCTTTCTTTTACTTCGAGATACGAGGTGTATTTATAATCATTTTTATCGGAATTATCATTTTTAGAGCAATGGAGTAATTTCCGTATTCACCAGAAGACCGAGAGGAGCTCGATAAACATTATACGTAAAAGATTAATAAAAGTTTACAACTTAGGTCCCTGTGATACTTTCCATCCGCCCATCCCCCAACTTTGGCCTATTTACACATTCGGTTCCCTCTGGAAATATAAATAGCCATTCTTTCTCTCTCCTCCCACACTTGTAACACACCCCTCACCGGAATCCTTTCTCCCTTTAGGGTTCCGGTGCAGCCACTTTTTCGGCCACCATCTGGCCGCTACCCCGTGTCACACCGCCTAGCCCAAAAGATAGATCGGGGCATTGTAGTCACGATTTCGTGCCACACGCGTTCTAGATCTAGGTGTTTATAGTGCGAATGTTAGGGTTTAATGGTTACCGATTAATAGAGGGTTCTTGCTTGGTTTGGGTACGAGATTTGCTCGTAAAAGACACCACCAATGCCAACTCTAAGGTTGGAAGTCGCCTCTGATTCTTTTCCTCTCGTTCTCATGGTAACCAGTGGTGGAGCCAGGAAATCCGGTTGTAGGGGGAAAAAACTTTTTTTTAACATAAAACTATAGTAATAAAAGCCGATCGTTGTAAACTGCATAAAAAAGATGTAGCAAAACTAAAAATGAAAATAACCATAACGTATCCAAACTAATGAAATAAACATAAAAATACGAAATGTTTACTTATATTACTAAAATATTATTTTCTTCTCTTTTACTATTATTTTTTTCACCTACTTTAGCCCTCACATGATTTTAACCTTATTTTTTCATTCTTCTCTCTCTTCGTATAGCGTATACATCGTCTTCTCCATGTGTTCTTGACCAATTTTTAAAAAATCATATGACAGTAGAGGGCACCATCTATTTTAGATTGAGGGCACCACCATTAAAATCACAAAAAACATAAAAAAATAACGTTAGAAAATGAGACTATTGAAGAAGACGTTGGGGGCAAGGGCCCTCCCTATAATGTATGTGCCTCCGCCTTTGATGGTAACACCGCAAATCCATTTCATATATTTCTATCTTTTTCTGTTAACCGATTATATACATGGATTTGTGTTATGTTTTCGTGGATAAGAGTGTTAAAACAAATTACTAACGAGATGGAAATGCTTAACAAAACTGATAACACAATTTGGAAACATGTTTCGTTTGGCTTGGAGACAGATTCGTATGAATCTGAAGTTTGTTCATGTGTGATTAGGTTAGCATTTGATGTGAATGGTGCTTGTTTGATTCGGATTTGATCTCAGATTTGTTATTTTGGATGTAATGGTTTGGATGATGCTAAATGTTTGTTGCTACCTCGTTGTGATTGACTCAAAAAACTGAGCCAGGTCGACTCAATGGAGTCGGGTCGGGTCAGGACCCGTACGGGTCGGGTTTGAACCCGGATGTTCACTTTAGGGTTTGTTTGGTCTTAGTTATTAATTGGACATGTGGTAAAGATAATCTGAAAAAGGTTTGCTTGCTTCTTGTGGTTGTTTGGTTGCGATTGACTCGTTGAGCCGAGTCGGGTCGACTCAAGCGGTAACGGGTTAATTATAATTGATTATTGAAATTGAGTGTGAGTCGTAAATGGTCGTTATAATGGATATCGAAACTAATGAAACGGTTAATGGTATAAGTCAATAGGCTAACTTGTAATACGGCTATGGGCTAACTTGCTATACTTAACGACTTAATTATATAACCAATTAATTATATAAAGACACCAGAATAAAACTATCGGATTAAACGATATTAGACTTGAACGAATAATAAACATTGAAGGGAAACTTGTAAATACTTGGACATATATTGGACTTGGACTATGTTGAACCTATTGAACATTTTATACTTGGGACGGTGCAATATATTGAACTCGGAATGAATTTAATATATTAGACGCGGAACGGACCTAAAATATTTGATGGGCCAAACTAGTACTTATAAATAATAGCGAAACATAAACTTATAAAATTTTGCAATTACAAAGTGTTAAAACCTAGTAATAAGAGAATATTAGTTCGAGGTATTATTATCAACTTATACCGGATTATTTGATACGTGTATTAAATTGTAGTTGATATTGAAATGCTTGACTAATCGATATTTTTTTGTTATTTGTAATATTGGTTAAAAAATGCCAGATTCATTTCAGTATACTTAAATTGTAATAACATTCTTCGTACAGTAAATACTTGACATATTTAGTTTATATGATACGTGTACTAACTTGTATTTAATATTAAAATACTTGACTAACAATATTTAATTGTTACTTGTGACGAGTCATTCTGACCCGTGCGTTGCACTGGGGCTGTATCTAAGTGTTTATAGCGTAATGTTCAACACTAATTTTTGTCATGTTTGAAACTCTCTCTTTTTGGTCATGGACGGATCGTGTTATCTCTAATAAGATATTAAACTATTCGCATATCATATAATTATGTTATCTGTTATTCGGAGTGAGACTCAAACATACAACAATCTTTACACTGTGTGAAACGGGTCATTATGACCCGTGCAATGCACGGGTCTTAGTTACGGTGAACATAAAATATCCTTGACATGTTTATTATATCAATTATATTACAATTATCAACTTTAGCCTAGTAACATAATAACAAACATGGCATTATCCTTTGATTCATACCCAAAAAAGAAAAGGCATTGCGTACATATTTATATTCTTACATCCATATTCATTAAATGTGTTTCTAACAAACTTGCTAATGTAAATGATAAATTTTGAACACAGACGATAAGCGTAACATTTTGCACCTAAAATGCTAAGTATTTATGTTATTAATGTCCATCGAGGTATTTGATGAGGGGGAACGTTTTGAAAGTTCACACAACACATATCACATAATTATGGAGAGTGATAAACAAAAAAGAGAAAACAATATACAGTTGAATTAGTACAACCCCCGATCAAACTCGCTAATCTAAAGTCTTGAAAAACTTTTTTTATGGAGAAAGTGGATCAAGGGCCTTCGAACCTTTATCATTCATAAAATACAAATAGAGCGTCAAGTGAAGTCATATAACGTCACCTTTATCATTCATAAATTCGTTGGGCTTGGAGGCTTATTGGACAGTGGAGTGGGCTTGCTTTGGACTGGCCTTTGGCTTGCTGGATTAGACTGCAAGGAAGGTTGAATCATTTTAGTTGCTGCGAGTGGCTGTAGGAAAAGAACTGACGCTCCACTTGTTATGATATATAAAAAATAGCATACCCTAATTTCTTTCACTTTACCTAATCTCACACACCTCTTGCAGCCATTTCTTTGTTACTTTCTGATCGAATAATGAACCCTTCAAACATTTACTTTAATTATTTGTTTCAAAACACAAACCAAATAAACCCTTTTCATTTCTGGTGAAAGAAATCTTGTTTCTTATTCGAACGTGAGCATAAAAAGCCCAAGGTGTCGGCTTTAGTTCGAACCCAGGTAGGCTTTGTATTTGATTTTGTTTTTTTTGTACGAATCAAAGAAATAATAAAACAATTTTGTTTTGGTTCTTTCTTGAAAGTGTTCGAATATATAAAAGAAACTTTTTCTTCTCACAGATCTATGATGAGTTTTGTTCGAATACTCTAGATTATTAAATATCTGAACTTTTGTTTGAACAAATTTGAGATCTTTGTATTTGTTGTTCGAGTCTTTATTTCTGTTTTAAGGAGTTGGAATTACGGTGGTCGGTGTTGTTGTTTGGCTGAGATGATTGTGTTATTGGAGATGGGATATGGGACAATTGGTTTTGTGGTTTTGGGATAGTAGATGTTGGGTTGTAATAGTTTTTTTCTCTTTTCTACTGTTCTTCCTCACGTCTCTTCTTCATTTTCTTTCTTTGTTAGGTTATGATTATGATGGAAATCGAAATAGACTGTGTTCGATTATTGTAACATATTGGTTTTCACAAACACACAATCAATAACACATATGATTCGAATGAGATAAATTTTAGAGAGAGAAAGTGAAGAGAGTTGGGAAATTCTAGTGAGACAAAGAAAAATATAGTATGAAGCTCCAACTCTTTGCCTTGCTAGGCAAAGGATATTTATAGTGTGTTACATGAAACGCCTCCTACGGGTTGTGGATCAGGAATACAGTGGGTAAAGACCCGTTCGTCCTCCACGGTGTTACTTAACTAACTACTAACAATCACTAAATGACTACGACTACGAGCTTTCTAACGAATACATATACTTGAGGTGACTGAGTCTTTAAGTACCAGATTTTCTAAATCTTGACAGTTATGATTGTGTTCGGTCTATGATTTATGGCGGGTGAAGAATCTGCAAAGTATAGTGGTTAAGGAATGGTGTGTGTGATGCTTGTGTTTATATAGGGCAGTCAAACGAAGGGTAAACTTGGGATTAAATGTCAAACTCATAACTGCAGGCACCCTTCATGTTCATCTTCCTCTTCATTACTTGAACGCAGATCATACCAATGTTCGATTATAATTAAATGTAGATTGGTAGTTGAATGTAGATCATACTAATGGTCTCCACAAATTACTTTCAATGCTTCCCACATTTATCATTTTGCATTTTACATTCAATTTTGACACTGAATCTTTTAGTAGATAAGATGATTGGTACATTTCGGGAAAACTGAGATTGGGATTTGAATGTCTTATCGGATACTTAAAGGAATTAACATACGATTTATGAATTAACATTTGACATATAAAATCGGGTTGGACATGTAGTGTTAATATATCGTTATTATTAGATATTGGACAAATTGAACATTTCGGGCTAGAGACGAATACAATATATTAGATTCTATACGAATTTAATATATTTGATTCGTAATGGACTTAAAATTCTCTCTCAACGTCTACTTCTTCTACCTCTCTCTCTCTCCTATCTTTTTTCCACCCTCCCCTTCAATCTCCCTTTCTTATATTGTCAAACAAGATTTAATCTAATTAAACACCACCATATTCTTGCTCTCCTCCAACCGATCATAACGGTACTATCTTTTTTGTTGCCGGAACCCGGACGCGCCGCCACGCGCCACCGACCACATCGCCGGATTTTTTGTTACCGGCGATCTAAAGCTTTTAAGCTCGGCTCCTTTTGCTGTCGTGCCTTTCGAGTAATTATTGCCAGACCGGTGACGAGCAAACTCCGGTGAAGTTTCCGGCAGACTCTTGCTGCTTGTGTGTGTTTTTTTTCGCAGGTGTTGGGGCTTCGTGGGACTCACATCCGGCGAGTGTCTCCTTTTGCCGGATACCGACAACCGCTGCCGGCTGCCGCCTTCGGCCGCCATCGGCCGCCATCCACAGGAAAATTTTCCGATCACCGGAATCTTTTCCGGCCCAGCTGAGTTCTATTTCTAATATTTATTATTATTATTTTTAATTTTGTTTTTTATTTTTATTTATTTTCTGTTTTTGTCAGCCTACCTGTTTTGTTCGTGTTCCGCATATTTTTATTTTGTTTGTTGGCTTCTTGGTGTTGTTCCCTTTTGTTGTGCCTTGATAGTGTGCCTGTTTGTCTAGGTCTTTCTTGTTGTTAGTTTGCTTGGTCTAGGATTGACCCCTTGGCTAGTGATGGTAACCTGAGGTCATGTCTTGCCGGGTTGGGCAGGGTAGACAGGGAAGGCGGAGTAGGTGTGGTGGGCGGGGTAGGCGGGGTTAGTGGAGTTGAGGGGGATGGTAGAGTGGGCGGTTTTAGGGTGGGTAGGGGCTCTGCTAGGGCTGCGTCTTCTCGTAGGATTCGGGTGGGTAGTTGGAACGTGGGGTCTCTTACCGGTAAGCTCTTTGAGCTTGCAGATGTGTTGAGGAGACATAAGGTTGACATTGCGTGCTTCCAGGAGACTAAATGGAAGGGTTCAAGCACGAGGGAGGTGAACGGCTACAAGCTATGGTACTCCTGATCTAGGTCGGCGAGAAATGGAGTTGGTGTTATTTTGGCGGCTGGACTCAAGGATAATGTAGTGCAAGTGATCCGGAGTAGCGATAGGATTATGGCGATTACTTTGGTTATCAATGGGGAGACCGTCAACGTTATCAGCGCATATGCACCACAGGTGGGCCGGAGTGAAGCAGAGAAGAAGAGTTTCTGGGACGATCTCGACGAGCTCGTGAGGGAGTGCCCGTCGGATAGGCGTTTGTTTATAGGTGGTGACTTGAATAGCCATATAGGTGCGGATGCAGATGGATACGAAGAGATACACGGAGGTTTTGGCTTCGAAGTTAGGAACGACTTGGTAGTAGCAAACTCTTTCTTCAAGAAGAGGGATGTTCACTTGATCACCTTTCGGAGCGGGGGCCACAACACCCAGATTGACTATCTGTTGGTGCGAAGAAGTGACCTTAGTAAATGCAGGGACTGTAGGGTTTTCCCAGGTGAGACTTGCTCATCCCAACACAATTTGGTAGCAGCAGACATGCTTTTCGAGAGGCAACAATCAAGGAGATTAGTGACAGGGTTGCCGAGGATTCTTTGAAAGAATTTGTACGGTGAGGCGGCAGAATCGTTTAGAGTGAAAGTCTTAGAGGGAGTTGCTACTCAGTCGGATGGCTTGGTTGCTAGAGAAGCGGACCAGTTGTGGGGCACTCTTGCCGGCTTTATCAAAGATGCAGCAAAGGATTCCCTTGGGGTGTCTCGAGGGACATCGAGGTCCCGAATGGCCAACAGAGAATCTTGGTGGTTTTGCGAGGAAGTGCAATCCAAAGTCGCCGAGAAACAATCTAGGTTCAGAGAGCTTCTTTTGTGCCGAGAGGGTCGCCAAGCCGACATTACCGCGGCAGAAGAGAGGTATAAAGTAGCCAAAAGAGAAGCGAAAAAGGCAGTAGCTCTGGCAAAGGACAAGGCGTATGAGGATTTGTATAAGAAACTGGACTCCAAAGAGGGGGCTAACGACATTTTCAGGATCGCTAAAGCCCGAGAGAGGAGAAGAAGGGACTTAGGATGCATAAAGTATATCAAAGATGTAGGAGGATAGACCATTGTAAAATTAGAGGATATCAGGAAGAGATGGGGAGATTACTTCTCCTCTCTTTTCAATGTAGGAAGGGCTGAAGCCAGCGCGGTACAAGAGAACCTTAGCCAACGTACAGAGTGCTACTATTCGAGGATTAGTCAACCAGAAGTGAAGATCGCACTACAGAAGATGGGAAGAAACAAAGCTGTAGGGCCGGACCAAATCCCCATAGAAGCTTGGAGGTGTCTGGGAGATAGGGGGTTACATTGGTTGACGTACCTCTTCAACAAGATCTTCTACGGGGATAAGATGCCAGAAGAATGGAGACTCAGTGAAGTCATCCCCATCTACAAGAATAAGGGAGATGTACAAGTGTGTAGCAATTATAGGGGCATTAAGCTTCTCAGTCACACCATGAAGCTTTGGGAGAGAATTATTGAGAGAAGGTTAAGAAGGGAGACGAGGGTGTCAGAGAACCAATTTGGTTTTATGCCAGGAAGGTCCTCGATTGAGGCTATTCACCTTCTCAGAAGTCTCATGGAGAAGTATAGAGAAAGACAAAAGGACTTGCATATGGCGTTCCTTGATCTTGAAAAGGCTTATGATAGCGTCCCGCGCGAGTTGATTTGGAAAACTCTTATCGACAAAGAAACCCCAAATAGATACGTGAGAGTCATTAGAGATATGTACGAGGGTGCCAAGACTCGTGTACGGTCCACAGTGGGGACCTCAGAGTTTTTCCCTGTGGAAATTGGGCTACACCAGGGATCCGCCATTAGCCCATACCTCTTCGCCTTGATTCTAGATGAGTTAACTAGAGGGGTACAAGAGGGCATCCCGTGGAACATGATCTTTGCTGATGACATTGTGTTGGTGGCAGAATCGGCGGAAGGGTTAAACACCAGACTTGAGCACTGGAGGGAGGCTCTTGAAGAAAATGGCCTTCGGGTGGCGGGGAGAAGACTGAATACGAGATGTGACTTTGAGAGGATTGAGCAGTCATCACGAACAAATTGATATTCATATCGGTGATCGGATCGACACCAGGAGTCCTTTAGATACCTGGGATCGGTAATACATAAATCGGGAGGATAGATGAGGACGTAACCCACCGGATTAGAGCGGGGTGGGCGAGATGGAGGGCGGCATCAGGAGTCCTTTGCGACAGGAACATCCCATTTAAGTTAAAAGGAAAATTCTATAAGGTGGCGATTAGACCGGCTATCTTGTACGGCTCTGAATGTTGGTCCATATTAAAGGCACATGCTAACAGGGTAGAGGTGGCGGGCGAGGATGCTAAGATGGACTTGTGGTAAAACCTTGCTTGACATGATCGAACGGAGTTTTCGAGCTAAACTCGAGGTCGGGAATATTGTTTCGAAAATGAGAGAAGGAAGGTTGAGGTGGTTCGGACATGTCAGGAGGAGACCACAGTCAGCGCCATTAGAAGGGTCAAGCGCTTGATGTAGATGGCGTGAGAAGGAGAGGCGCACCAATATCATGTGGGAGGATAGACTTAAGCTTGACATGACGGAGCTTATTTTGACCGAGGACATGATCTCAGATAGGAAGGGGTGGAGGGATAGAATTAGGTTTTGCGGGTAGGGGTGATAGGTGCTTGACTGTTTTTGCGGGTAGTGGTACTAGGTGCTTGGCTTTTAGGTGTCCCTTTTTGCCTCCTTGCGTATTTTGTTTTGTGGACTCTCTTTTGCTTTGCCGTAGTCTTAGGCCCCGTGCTTCTTTGCTTTGCTATGTGTTGCCCCCTTTTGTTGGTCTGTTTTTGGTGTGCCTGGACTTTTGGTTGCTTATATGTTGCGCTTTGCTATTGGCTTTTTTTTTTCGGTGTGCTGGTGCGTGGTTCTTTTTTCCGGTTTGCCCTGTCTGCTTGTTTGCTTGCTTTCTTTTCTTCGCTTTTGCCTTTTGTTTTTGTCGCATGCTTTATCTATCCTTTCGCACTAGCACACATGCACTTGCTGGAGGTCTCGTTGGAAGCAGTCTCTCTACACTCGGGTTTACCCTGGTGTAGGGGTAGGATCTGTCTACATTCTACCTCCCCCATACCCTGCCCTGGCGGGATTGGGTTTGTTGTTGTTGTTGTTGTTGTTGTGTAATGGACTTAAATATTCAATTGACAATTATCGAACTAATAACGAGAAGTTAACCTATCAATTTTTCCTAAGAATACGGTTAATTAAATTTCAAGTCTTCATTAATTAAAAACTTAAGCTTATATTTTTATAAACATAAATCGACTTTTCCAAACTATTTGGGATTATGGGAAAATTACCGAAGCTTACCAATTGACCTATTTAAGTGTGATGAATAGTTGTCGTAATTTCTTAATTTTCTTTGGTTTTCTTGAGTATTAAAGGTATTTCTTTATTGATGTCTTTTCTCTTTTTCCTGATTTGTATGTTGAGTCTATGTTTCTTGCCACCACACGAAATGTTAAAACTAAACTTTTTAGAGATTGATAATGGACTTTTGAAAGTAATGACACGAATAATCCACAGAAACTACGACACATTATCTTTTATCGACTTTGTCATCATATGAGCCGTATTTTGAGGTAACCATATACGCATTAGGTTGCGCCATTTATGTTCTATCGTACTCGCCGTACCTTCTTTTGGATGCCGTGTAGATTAGCTTTAGATGCCAGTCATGTTAGTTGTGAATAGTGCATTAATGTGGCTAAGGTGAGTTCATAGCCCCTGTTTTCAAAGGTTTTTATAACTACTTTGGGGGAGAATACATGCTGGTTTTAACTGAACATAATTGGATATGTGAAATGTTATTTGCGAATGACTGTTGATTGGAATATTTGAATGGGTGATTAAATGCTTTACGTGTTTATTTGAAAGCTAATGTGTTGACTAGGTAAGGTTAGACATGTGAAAGATGTTGACTTAGACTTGGGTAGCAATCCATTACTATAGCGCGATACCTGGCTAAGAATAGACATATGTATCCGACCTAGACCAGGGTAGCATTGTTTTAGGCTTTGCTATAGCCATGGTACCTGGCTAGAGTCGCTCGGGGCCGTGCTGAGATCTCGATTGTTGATGGAATGTGATTGGAATGTTTATTGTATATCTGTCTTAGTCTCACATAGCAATAAAACTCTATCAGGTCCACAACTAATTTTGTGATTAAACTCTATGAACTCACCAGCGTAAGCTGACCCTTTTTAGCATGTGTTCTCAGGTTTAAGGCGATATCTCACTATTTGAAGACGCTTGGCAAGGGGCATGGTCATAGGCAACTCTGATAAACAATTGAGACAGCTTTAAACTTATTTATGAGCCTATTTCCGCCCTATTTTCATATAATGTAAACTTAATGTTTTTGATAATGAATTTTATTCTAAATGAATGAAATAAAAACTATTCTTTGTACCTTATGTTGTGATACCAATAAGGTAGCACCCCAAGGTTTGTATGCTTCCGTTGAACCCTATTTTGGGGTTGTTACAAAAACCATTATCGGAACATAACCAACTTATTTCATAAATTACATATCTCAATTTAACTCTTATGTCATTTATATATATGTACAAACTATACATTTCTAAATACTAAGTAACATGTTAGCACGGAATTTCATGTGATTGGCTTCATCTGGGTAAACGTATAGACGTGTTGCTGGATTTATGATTTAAAGTGTCCTAAAACCTCATGCATTTTTTACATGACATCTGAATTATGATAGCCCGAACAATGGTACAATAAAAATGACATAAAACTTGATTTCCGAATAACTTATAAATTAGAAACTGTGACTGGTTTTAAAGTGTCGAAACTAATTTTAAACACGTGTTTTATTTACAAACGATATATACCCAAGCATATTAATGTAATAACTGTATAAAGTAAGCTAGTTTAAATATAAATGTTATTCTAGAACCTAAGACACGTAATATGTTTATAGGTTATTGTTAGAGCTTTCGACTTCTCAATATACTATATATCATCATATCCTACTACTGATCACTACAATGAGTTCATAGCCCCACTTTTACTCGTTTTGACTATTTTATAAACTACTTAGGGTGAGATACATGTTACTTTTTCTACAATCACAATTGCTTGAAAACTGTAATATGTACTATATCAAACTTTATTGGTACTTGGAATTATGTTCTTGAAACTATGTGTTATATCAATCTTTATTGATACTTGGAATTGTTTACTTGAAATTATGTGCTATATCAATTTTTATTGATACTTTGAGTTATGTACTATTATCTTGTTTAGATAACCTCAGATAACGTTTTTTAGTGTCATGACCTTAGTGCAATATTAAGTACTTTATGATTTTTATGAAATACATAAATGTCTCTTAAACTTGAAATCTTGTGATCATTACTTTTACATACTTAAACCTATGAATTCACTCAACCATTGTGTTGACCTTTTTAAGCATGTTTTATCTCAGGTGCATAATGTACGAGCCTGGCACGGAAGGACATGGATGCATCAAGAAGGCTATAATATCTTTATCATTCGAAAAACATCAAAGACTTTATATTGATGTGTTTTGTGATCATGGAACCAATTGGACCTATCTTTTGTAAAACTCTGATATTTGAATAAATTGAATGATAATCCTATTAAAATGACTCAGTTAGAATTCGTTTTCTATCATTATAATACCATGAGTAACACCCAGTTTCAATTCTGCTGCTATCACGAAATTGGGGGTGTTACACTACCAAATTGTTGTTATCTACAAACTGAACATGATAGAGTGTTTGTAACTGCTTTCCAAACAAATCCCCTCAATCAATTGATCAAACAATTACTAAAACTTAATTACCCAATTTCTTGATATAAACCCTAGATCCAAAATCAATCACAGAAACAAACGGGGTCGGTCAAATGGCAAAAACAGTTGGTTTAATGGTTGATTTATTTAAATGGTTGGTTTAATGTTTATGTGAAAATCAATCACCTTTGTTTCTGCCATGCAAATCAATCACCTTCATTTCTTCCGTTTGGATCTATATGGTTTCTGATTTTGGTTTAGTGGGTTTTAATGGTGGTGATGAGTTTTAATGGTGGTTTAGATGGTTGGTTTAATGGTTGATTTATTTAAATGATGGTGATGGGTTTTAATGGTGGAGGGATTTGATCTGTTGGCTATGTGGTGGTACATGAAATCACTTGTGGAGGTATTTATGTTTCCAGGCAATGCAATTAAAGTGGTGGAGGGGATTTATTTAATTGGTGGTGATGGGTTTCAGTGGGTTTTATTGATGGTGATGGGGGGTTAGTATATATGTAATAACAAATGAAGAAGAGGGTATATATGTAATTTACAATAAAAGATACTAAAGACAAAATAGTATTACATGGGACACGTGTCATGATATTAAGTTGGTAGCCCAATTTCAAAGTCGCCCCGGTCCATTCATGAAATTTTCTTCTGCTTTAAAAAAGGTAATCACGTTGGGCAACTGAGCTACTTTTGAAATGTTCTCTTTTCACAGAGTAGTAGAAAAAAAAGTAGTGGAAAAACTAGCATTTTTATAATTTTATAAATACTAACGATTTTTTACAAAGAAGCTTTGTACCAATAACGCTAAGGTGACGTTTGTTTTATGGGTGTCGAATGATTCATGTGGGCTCTACATTAATAATAAGTTGGTTAATTTCTATGTAAATGAGCAGAGTGATGATACATTTTAATGTGGGCCCATTTGATTCCACACTTGCAACCATGGTTTCATATTGTATCATTTTTTTTTAAATAATTTGAGTGGGTCTACTATTATTTTAATATTTAAATAAAATTTTATTATAATAAAATCATACCAATTATATATTTTCTCTTTCATTACATCAAATCTAAAGGCCCGTTTGGTATAGGGTATTTGGCTATGAGGATTGGTTTCAAAGAAATAATAATCGTTTGGTTAGAATCCATGGGTTATAGAACAGTTTCTTGTACCTTTATTCAAGGGTTTTGATGAAAGTCACTAGGTACCCCATCTTTCTTCCTGCTTTCTGACATCTTTTGTATATATGTTGACTTTTTCATTTATGAAGTTCTCCTAACCACACATGAGTTATCATTTGATTATTTTTTAAATTTCATAAAGTTTAAAAATAGTAAATTTATTTATAACATAATATATCAATCATTTATTTTTTTTTCTCTCCTCAATACTTCAAAACATATACAAAATCTAAATCCTCTTCGAAATCCAAATCATAATCTTAAACCCATTTACTAACAAAACGGACCCTAATTCCAAATCCAAATCCTAAACCAAATCTAAGGCCTTGTTTGGCTAAGCTTATTTAGTGGGCTTAGGCTTATTGGCTTATATAAGCTAAGCTTATAAGCCCATGTTAGTGTTTGGATTAGCTCATGGTAAATAAGCTAATAAGCTCAAAAGTGTTTGGTTTGGCTTATGTTAGTAAAAGACTAAAAAGGACATGGTTTAAGAAGCTTATAAGCTCAAAGTGTTTGGATAAGATTTTTTTTTTTTTTTTTTTAAATATACATATGAAATTGAAAACTATAATTTATAATTTAAATACTTATAAAGTTGTGTCATGCATATGAATTAACTTAGATCCATCAAAGTTTAAAGTCTAAAAAAAATACATATATAATGACACAATATAAAATTTTCATCTACTAAAAGCTACTAAGTCATCCGCAATAACGTCTCTTATTGCACTCATATAAAGATCGTTTTGGATGTCTCTATGACTCGAACTTGTGTCTTCGGTCATTTCATTAATAGAGCCTTCGGTATCACGATCTTGATCTGGGTTGTAAGTTTCCTGTTGTGCCGTGTGAAAAGCATCGTCACTATTGTCTTTCATTCTAATATAATTATGAAGTGCCATAGACGCTATCACAATGTCCACTTGTGTTTCATAAAGGTAATTGATATGCATATCTTTTAATATCGCCCACCTAGCCTTCCATACACCAAAAGTTCGTTCAATAACATTTATCCATGACGAGTGAGCGTAGTTAAGTATCTCTTTGTAACCTCTTGGAGCACGTGTTGCAGCGGTTCGTCCACGGCGAAAATCAGGTAAGTGATAGCGAACATGTGTTCCTTTATATGGAGCAAGATAACATTTAGTATTTGGGTAGCCGGCATCAACAACGTAATATTTATCTGTAGTGAATAATTGAACAAATGTAACAATTGATTGGGCATTTCATGTATAAAGTATAATAATTATTTATACTAACCTCCCGTTGGAACAGGAAATTTAACTTCGGGTCTATGCAATGCTTCATTAAAGATTCTAGTATCATTTGAGGTTCCCTCCCATACGGCCCATACGAACGTAAAGCACATGTTAAAATCACAAGCTGGGTTGCTCACGTTCTGAAACCGATGCCTTCACGTGTGTCCTGTCGATAGCAAAAATACAATCCTATATTGCATTGATAAATAAAAAAAAATAGTTGATTCATTATGTAAAAACGTCAAAAATTCATATATGGAGAGATTGAGTACCTTAAAAAAATGGATAATAGCGAGGATTGTTCAATATCTGTGGTGGCACTTCTTCGTTGTAACTTGCATTTGGCTTAATGATATCCGCACTTAACCTCAACACTGCTTTTAAGACTTTGTAAAAATGTCGATGTATAGTTTCTCCGGAATGACTAAATGTTTCTTGAAGCAACCTATTTCCACATCCATGGGCTAAAGTAATCAAGAAAATCGCAATCGACTCTTCAATAGATATATGACGTGATGGCTTAAACCCGTAACTTTTTACAAGATCTACACATAACATTTTGAATACCGGAACTTGTAGCCTGAAGACTTCATAACAACACCTCTCATGACCATTAAGGATGTCCTGGATAAATAGATAACCGGTTCGAGAAGATGTTCTACAAGGCTTGGGCTTGTTTTTTAGTTTACGACTCATTATTATGCCTTTAATGGCTATAGCACATGATTATAAAAAGTTGTTTTCCTCCTCAACCCAATTTTCTTCATCTTCATCATATGAATCTGACTCTTCACTATCAACATCCATCTGATGAAACACAAAAGAGAATATAAACAATTAGTAAAACATATATATCATCAAAGTCACTTAACATATATAGCATACAAATAAAGAGTCTGGTAGAATAAGTAAACCCTACGAAGTCACTTAACATATATAGCATAGAAATACAAAGTCTGGTACAATACTTAAACTTATGAAGTCACATAACATGAAGCTTATTAAGTCAAAGTAGAACGACACACAATTAACTAAAAACAAATAAGTAAAATGATGACATATCATGCCAATGATGGAGCATATCATTTATCCATCATATATTTCAGAAACCCCATCTTTGCTTCATTATTTGTTGGAACCATGAAGTTTTCCCTAGCTTCCTTCTTCAAGAAGATCTTTAGTGCCTCAAAATACTCTTTGGTACCTTCTTCAAACCCAGGATATTGTGTCACAATATTCATGCAATCTTTTGTTGAAGGTGTTGAATTATGAGATGGAAATGATTGTGTGCTTCTTGAGGATAGTGCGTGTATAACACTATCCAACTTTTCGTCAAATTTGTTAATACAAATAAACCGTAAAAACGTTTATTAATATTTTGCGATCTCTTTGTGTTTTGTTGATAGCAAATATAATGTTATCTTAAGTACAATTATAAGGATACATGTTATTTTTGTAAAGCATTTACATATAGCCATTTAAATACAAAAATGTTGTAATTAATCATTTGTTGTAATAGTTTATTAGGATGGGTAAAAACCATAACCCATGGACCATAACCCATGGATCATAACCCATACCCAAGATGGCTAGATACAATGTATACTTTAGATACATTGAATCTAAGGAAAACCCATGGACCAACCCATAACCCATAACCAAAAAACCCATGGGCAAAGAGGAGCGTCCTACGGATCCCTAGGATTACACTAGACGGATCCCAAGTGGGAGGGATCCGTGGGATCCGAGGAACAGTGGAAGAAATTGCCTATAAATAGAGAGTCATTTCTTCATTATAACTCACCCCTCTTCTTACTAAATCTCTCAAACACTCTCATTATCTTCTAACATATAGATCACTTGATCTAGAGAGTTGTTATTCTTTCTTTCTATTGTGATTCTCATATAGGTCCTTCTCTAAGGCGAGATCACGAACATTCTACAAGTCATCCAAGCAAGGGGTCCTTGATTGATTTGTCACTCCGCAAGATTTCTGTAGCGAATATTTACACATATTTGTTGTGTAATAGTCGTGTTGGTTTGGTCCACCATGTTACGGACTTGGTATTTAGCTTCGTACCGGAAAAAGGTGTAAGCAACGTTGTGAAGGCTTCTCCGCCAAGTGAAGGAGTTTGTTGACATAGTGCTTGAACTCTCGAGTAGGTGACTCGGGGAGTGGAGTAGGGCAAGGAAGGTGTCCTTGTAGCCGAACCACTATAAATCGGTTGTGTCATTTCTATCCCTTTGCTTTACTTTATTTACTTGCTTTATCATTAGATCTATACTTTCTCAACATCCATAAGATCTCACATATTAATGAATCTAAAGTTTTTGAAACTAACTTAAAATCGGCAAAACTATTCAACCCTCCCCCCCTTCTAGTTTTCCACAATTGGCATCAAGAGCTAAGTTTATAAAAGTTTTAAAGTAAAATTGTATTTTAAAAACTTTTCGATCACTATGGGTTCTGAAAATTATAAGGAAGGGCAATCCATGCAACGACCACCACTACTTGAAACTAATGGTTTTATATATTGGAAAAATAGATTCGAAACATATGTGAAATCTAAAGATATTGATCTTTGGTACATTATTGTTGAAGGCGATTTTGAGGCTACCTCAAATGATGATAAAGGAAATTTAGTTAACATACCTCATGATAAATTAAATGATGAAATGAAGAAAAAGTTTTCTAAAAATAGTGAAGCTAAAATGGTTTTGCATAATGCTTTACCTAAAAAGGAATTCGAAAGAATTTCTATGCTTAAAACCTCTAAAGAAATTTGGAATTCTTTAGTTGTAACTCATCAAGGTAATCAACAAGTTAAAAATAATAAAATTGATTTATTTGTTCAACAATATGAACAATTTTCAATATCGGATGAGAAAACTATAGATCATTCATTTGCTAATTTTAATACTATTATTACATCTTTACAAGCACTTGATGAATATTTTTCTAGCCGTAACCATGTTAGGAGATATCTAAAGGCACTTCCATTGAAGTGGAGATCCAAGGTGACGGCGATCGAAGAGTCAAAAGATTTGACAATCCTCACCCTTGATGAACTCATAGGCAATTTGAAAGTCTACGAGCTTGTCCTTGCTAAAGACTCCGAAGCCTCAAAGGTGAAAGAGAAACACAAATCTCTTGCTCTTAAAGCCAAAAAGGCTTCAAGCGATGAAGAGAACTCCTCTTCGAGTAGTGACGACAAGGAGTACGCTATGGCGGTAAGGGACTTTAAAAAGTTCTTTAGAAGGAAGGGAAGATACGTCAAACAACCGTATGACGATAAGAAAGGCTTTCGGAAAAGCAAAGAGGACGCGAAGCCAAAAGATGATCGTACTTGCTTTAAATGTGGGGACCCAAACCACTTTATTAGTAAGTGTCCCAAACGGGATGATCAAAAGGCGTTCGTGAGCGGCACGTGGGGAATGAGCAACGAGGAGGACGAAGAAATTTGTCTCATGGCAAATGACGAGGTATGTCACGAATACTATAGTAGCTCATCACTTAATGATGACTCATTGCATAATGAATATGACAAACTATGCAATATTAGCTTAAAACTAATTAACAAAAACAAGCTTTTAAAGAGTCAAAACCAACGTTTAGATAAAGAAGTCATAGAATTAAAAGCAAAACTAAAACGTTTAGAAAAGGGTAAAATAGCAAGTGGTGAATGTGAACTTTGCGTTCAACTTCAAACACTAGTTGATCAACTACATTCTAAAATTGCTAGAATGAGTACGAACACTTTAGATATGAAATTAGATAGTGTTAAAACCGACAACAACCAAAAAGGTTTAGGTATTCAACAACTTGATCCATCAACTAGTGAAAACAAAGAAACACAATTTGTTAAAGCACTAGAAAAACCAGCCACTGTTGTGGCGGATCCCACGGATCCCATCAAAAGGGAACCGGCTAGTGATAAGCCAGGGATCCGTGGATCTCCTGTAGCAAACAGTAGTAATAACGTAGCTTCTTCATCTAGAACTGAGTTTGTTATCGTTAATAGGAAGAAACCAACTCATGTCACCACTAGACAACCACCTCCAAAATATAATCCTACTTTTGCAAGAAACAAAGCTCCATCTTTCTCAAAACCTAATCCACCTAGGAGACCTAATAATGTTTACCCGATAAGTAACCATCAAATGGGATGGAACCCAAATATGCAAAATGGTTTTCCCTTTCAAAACTTTGCTCCATGGAATGCATACTCATCTTATCCATACATGTCTAACATGAATGGAATGTTTAACACTAATGGACACATGAACAAATTGGGACCAAACTTTTGAGTTAATTGTTTTCTTAGGTGTGCTTAAAGGTCGACCTAGACCCGGATGAATGGATCAAGGATAGCGGGTGCACGAGGCACATGACCGGCAATAAGGAGCTATTCTCCACATATGAATCCTTCAATGGAGGTAATGTGGTATTTGGAAATAGCAAAAGTAAAATCATCGGTAAATGTATGATTTCTGAAAAATCTCTAACCATTAACGATGTGTGTCACGTAGAAAACCTAAACTTTAACCTCTTAAGTATAGGACAAATATGTGATAAAAAGTGCAATGTACTTTTCACCGAAACCGGTAGTAAGATATTAAAAAATGGCATAACCATAGGAAGAGGTATTAGGAAACATGGAGTCTATGTCATTAAAATCGGTAATGAACCTAAAGACAAATTATGTCTTACCTCTATGGATGATACTTCGACCTTATGGCATCGAAGATTGGGTCATGCCAATATGCGACTTCTTCAATCGCTATCATCCAAATATCTAGTAAGAGATCTACCTAAGTTAAAATATGAACATCACTTTTGTGATGCTTGTAATGTAGGAAAACAAGCTCATTCTAGTCATAAAGCTAAAAACATGGTATCTACAACTAAGTGTCTAGAATTACTACATATGGATTTATTTGGTCCATCCGCTATCCAAAGTTATGGAGGCAACTACTACACTTTGGTCATAGTGGATGATTATTCTAGGTATACATGGACAAAATTCTTAAAGAACAAAACGGAAACCTTTAATTATTTTGAAATATTAAGCAAAAAGATCAAAAGACAACTAGGAAGTCCTATAGTGTCTATTAGGACGGATCATGGTAGGAAATTCGATAATGAATTGCAATTTGGAGCCTTTTGTGACGCTAATGATATTACTCACAACTTCTCGGCTCCAAGCACTCCACAATCGAATGGGGTAGTAGAAAGAAAGAATAGAACCCTACAAGAAATGAGTCGAACCATGCTTAATGAACAATCCATACCTCAAAAGTTTTGGTGTAATGCCGTTGATACTTCAACGTACATACTCAATCGAGTCTTAATTAGACCAATCTTAGGTAAAACTCCATATGAGTTATTCCGAGGCAAAAAGCCTATGTTAAATCACTTTAGAGTCTTTGGAAGCAAAGGTTTTATTCTTAACACCAAAGATTACCTTACAAAATTTGATCCTAAATCAACCGAAGGTATCTTTCTAGGTTACTCTCCAAATAGCAAAGCTTACGTCATTTTAAACAAAGAAACAATGAAGGTAGAAGAGTCATTAAATATAAAATTTGATGAAAGTCCACCCAAACTCTCTCCACCTCTTGTCGATGATGAAATTGTAGAAAGTGAAGCTTTAGTAATAAAGAAAAAGATAAATGAAGAAGAAGAACCTTTAAATGATGAAGTCATAAACATTAAAGAGTCCAAAGATCACCCCGTAGATAAGGTCATAGGAAAACTAAACGAAAGAACATTAAGGTCTCAAGTTCAAAACCAAAGTAGCTTGTTTTGCTTCGTTTCAACCATAGAACCTAAGAATACACAAGAAGCCATAAAAGATGAGAGTTGGGTAATGGCTATGAAAGAAGAATTAAATTAATTTGTATCTAATGATGTTTGGACACTTGTCCCTCCACCTAGTAATCAAACCATAATAGGAACCAAATGGGTTTATAAAAACAAATTAGATGCAAACGGAGTAGTGTCTAGGAACAAGGCTAGATTCGTTGCTCAAGGGTATAACCAACAAGAAGGAATACACTTTGATGATACCTATGCCCCCGTGGCTAGATTAGAGTCTATAAGAATACTTCTTGCGTATGCTTGTGCTAATGATCTAAAGCTTTATCAAATGGATGTCAAAAGCGCTTTTCTAAATGGTTTCATTAATGAAGAAGTATATGTAGCTCAACCTCCGGGCTTCATTGATTTTGAAAAACCTAAACATGTGTATAAATTAAAGAAAGCCCTTTATGGTCTTAAACAAGCTCCAAAAGCTTGGTATGATAGACTCAAGTCATTTTTAATTAAACACAACTATACCATGGGGTTAGTTGACAACACACTTTTTACTAAGAAAAGAGAGTCACATATAATCATAGTGCAAATATATGTAGATGATATTATATTCGGATCCACTTGTCAAGACATGTGTGATGATTTCTCTAAAATCATGCATGACGAGTTCGAAATGAGTATGATGGGAGAACTTAGTTTCTTTCTTGGTCTACAAATTAAACAAGTAGAAGATGGTATCTTCTTTAATCAATCTAAAAACATAAAGGAGATGTTAAAGAAATTCGGTCTAGAATAGTCGAAACCAATTAGGACACCAATGTCATCCGACACCAAACTCACAAAAGATGAAGATGGCGAATCCGTCGATAATACTAAATATCATGGCATGATAGGTAGTCTTCTCTACCTCACGGCAAGTAGGCCGGATATCATGTTTAGTGTTTGCTTATGTGCTAGGTTTCAAGAAGACCCTAAAACATCACACCTAGAAGCCGTAAAAAGGATATTTAGATACATTAAGGGTACAACACAATTAGGATTATGGTATCCTAAGGGCACGTGAGTAGAAACAATTATATATGTAGATTCTGACCATGCAGGTGATTACGTTGATAGAAAAAGTACAAGTGGGGTATGTACTTTCATGGGATGTTGTTTAACATCTTGGTTTTCTAAGAAACAAACGGCACTAGCAATATCAACAATCGAAGCCGAATACGTCTCAGCCGGCAAAGCATGCCAACAAGCACTATGGATGAAACAAGCGTTAGTCGACTATGACATTCATCTAAGCGACATAGCCATCCTATGTGACAACAAAGGTGCCATCGACTTAGGCAAGAATCCGGTATTGCATTCTCGCACAAAGCATATAGAGATTCGTCATCACTTCTTAAGAGACAATGTTCAAAAGGGGAACATCTCTATTGAGAAGGTAGCATCCGAAGACAACATAGCCGACGTCCTCACCAAACCGTTGAAGCGGGAACAATTCAATCTACTTCGTCTTGGTCTTGGTCTAATGGAACAAACGTCGTAACTTATTTGACTCTACAAGGTATGTAAACACTAGCCTTCTTCTTTCTGAGTCTAGGATCTCTATTTCACACACAAATCACAAACAATACGGGAATTTTCAAAACCCAAGATAAGTTTTTCACTTATAATTTTCTTATTTTCTTTCAAAATAAGTTCGAGTTACATACACATCCTTCTTTCAAAAGGATAAAACGTTTTGTATTTCAAAATGCCTTCTAAAATGATACTCCTTCCCATATCAATTTCACAAAAGCAATTTCTCACGTCTAGGACAAATCGCTTTTTCATTATTAATAGAACGTAAAAACCCGTTTTCATTGCATCTCATGTCTTTTGAATGCTAAAGGGGACACATAACTAATATGTGTTTTCAGGTACATTCATTTAAGCAACAATGAATTAGGAGCATTGATAACACTAAATTACGTACTCAAGTACTAAATACGTGTTTTCAAGTTATCTCAATAGGATGCTTTTCTACTTTTAGTTTATTTTTCCTTTTCTTCTTAGGGGTCGAGATAACAGCAACTCCAAATAGTTTGCATATAGGCACACACTAGGCAAAAAAGTTTCCAAAAGGAAAATTTTTTGCTGCCTGAATCACCAGACCCACGGATCCCAGCCTTCATGCTGGACGGATCCCTCAAGGGAAGGATCCGTGGGATCCGTGAGACAGAAGCTGTTTTTACCTTCTATTTTTCTCACTTTGGATGAAAAATCCACATTTGTTTTATTTTTTGGAGTATGCTCTTTAATGCTTGTGTTCTCATGATCACATGCCTTAAATTCATATCTAATCATTAGATTTTAATCCACATTTTGGGTCAAGCATTCATTACAATGCTTTATTTTTCTATATATAGAACTCAAAAAATGCTTGCATAATCCATCTCATCTTCACAAACACAATACACCATGTCATTCACTAACTCTTTAGATGAATCACCTAGTACAAATAATCATCCTCATGAAACCCAAACCTTTGTACTTCCACCTTCCAAAATACCAAAGTCAAACTCTTGGATATCCGCCCTGATTAACATCCGATCTTGTTGCTTAGGAAAACCATTATCATATGGCTCATCACCATCAACTAACTCACCACAGGATGCTTCCATTATAGCACCTCCTTCATCACCAACGAGTACACCAACCTCATCACCAACTCAAATCACTCTTTTGGAACTCCTTACGACTCCAACAAGATCTCAACAACCAAAGCAATAAGAATTAGCCTTTTTGACACCTCCAACTTCTCCAAACACAATATTCAATGATCTTGAAACATCACCACCTTTAGCTCCCATTAAACTACAAGAACATCTAGGTTATTTTCCACCACCACTTCCACTCATTCCGGACTTTGATCCGTTTTTTTTTCCTATTTTTCTACCACAACTTCCGCAACTCACAAATCAAAACAACCCGGAAGATTTCCGTACTCATTACCCACATCACTTACATTGTGAACATTGCCAATCCACTAGGGAAATTGAAATAGAAGTTAGGTAAGAAATGCGATTCATACTCAACCTCATCCTTGATCGCATCAATACCATTACTCATCCAAACCTCCATCCATAACCTTATGCAAGCATGGAAGGAATTATTACTACTATTTTCTATTTTTAGTTCTTTTTCTCTTGAAGTCATTTTCAAGAACAAGTCTTATTCTTATTTTTACATGCTTGTAGGCGGCATAAATACCACTACACTTTGTTGTTTTATTACAAGGCCTTGTTTACATACCTTGGCTCTCAATCTTGATTATCATCAATCACAAGATTACATAAGTATGTTACTAACCTTTCTCTTTGTAGGATTTTTTTATTTTTCTTCACTTGACGCCCCAAACTAGGGGGAACTACCGTCAAAGGGGAGTTAGCGATACGTGGACTAATTTTCCACACTTTTATTTCTTCCAAGGGTTAACTTTTTGTTTCGACAAAAAGGGGGAGAAGTAAAACTTAGGGGCTTTCAAAACTTACATCTATTCTTAAGTTTTACTCATCATAACATTATGTTTTGTCATCAAAAAAAGGGGGAGATTGTTAATACAAATAAACCGTAAAAACGTTTATTAATATTTTGCGATCTCTTTGTGTTTTGTTGATAACAAATATAATGTTATCTTAAGTACAATTATAAGGATACATGTTATTTTTGTAAAGCATTTACATATAGCCATTTAAATACAAAAATGTTGTAATTAATCATTTGTTGTAATAGTTTATTAGGATGGGTAAAAACCATAACCCATGGACCATAACCCATGGATCATAACCCATACCCAAGATGGCTAGATACAATGTATACTTTAGATACATTGAATCTAAGGAAAACCTATGGACCAACCCATAACCCATAACCAAAAAACCCATGGGCAAAGAGAAGCGTCCCACGGATCCCTAGGATTACACTAGACGGATCCCAAGTGGGAGGGATCCGTGGGATCCGGGGAACAGTGGAAGAAATTGCCTATAAATAGAGAGCCATTTCTTCATTCTAACTCACCCCTCTTCTTACTAAATCTCTCAAACACTCTCATTCTCTTCTAACATATAGATCACTTGATCTAGAGAGTTGTTCTTCTTTCTTTCTATTGTGATTCTCATATAGGTCCTTCTCTAAGGCGAGATCACGAACATTCTACAAGTCATCCAAGCAAGGGGTCCTTGATTGATTTGTCACTCCGCAAGATTTCTGTAACGAAGATCTTGTATTTGATATTTCACATATTTGTTGTGTAATAGTCGTGTTGGTTTGGTCCACCGTGTTACGGACTCGGTATTTAGCTTCGTACCGGAAAAAGGTGTAAGCAACGTTGTGAAGGCTTCTCCGCCAAGTGAAGGAGTTTGTTGACATAGTGCTTGAACTCTCGAGTAGGTGACTCGGGGAGTGGAGTAGGGCAAGGAAGGTGTCCTTGTAGCCGAACCACTATAAATCGGTTGTGTCATTTCTATCCCTTTGCTTTACTTTATTTACTTGCTTTATCATTAGATCTATACTTTCTCAACATCCATAAGATCTCACATATTAACGAATCTAAAGTTTTTGAAACTAACTTAAAATCGGCAAAACTATTCAACCCCCCCCCTTCTAGTTTTCCACAAAATTCAGAAGTGACATAATTTTTACTCTTTGTGGAACGAACAGACCCATTGTTGCTAGAACTTTTTCCCTTACTCGAACTACTTTCTGGAAAAAAAGGAACTTGATCATCACAAGCATTTATCTCTCCACTATCACCTTTCCCTTCAAGTTGTTGTTCATCTTCGTCAACCAATCTACAATCCGAAGGAAGCTTACTCTTATCTCCCACCGCAACTGTATCCCGAAATAAAGGATCGTAATACAATTTATACATCTCCAAATTTTGCCCCCTAAACTTTTCAAGTTCCTCATCCGCCTATACGACATGAAAAAATCAGGATAAGAACGACACAATATTTAGATATTAGTCACTATTATATCATGAAAAAAGAATATAAACCATTACCTTTATTTTTTCATCCCACCATTCTGGAGATGCATTAATTGTCTTTCTGATGGGATCCCACCCAATCCCAGATTCAAGTCTCATTAAACGATCATATAGCTTCCAATCCTTCTTCATGCTTTCCCAATGGTTTTTTATTTGCTTGCATGTCAAATCTTTTCATGTCTTCTCTTTCAGCTTTTTTATCAAAATTTCATACCCAACCTTATTAAAGTGAGTACCCGGTTTATTTCCAAGTCTTGCCTCATTCAAGCATAACTCAACAAATACCAAATGCGTTTTGTTATCCCAAAGGGGTGGATTTTTTACTTTCTTTTTTCTTCCGCTTGTAAGGGCAATTTCATTACCATTTTTTGTTTCATTACCATCGACGTTGTCCATGAGTGAACTAAGAAGATCAAAATCTCTACTGCCAACACACAAATATGTATTTTTAGCTTACTAAAAAAACCACAGAGCCACACACCTGATCACAATTTATGCTATGAAAAAACATCGTTTTGATTTCAATGTTGTATTTGAACACAGACTGCCATGTTAAAGAAATTTAAACTAACTTGCTAAAATATCATCTTTCAACTAACGTAGCTACTTGCAGAACAACAAATTTAAACTAACTTGCTAAAACAAAAATTGACTTCTTTATGATGTAAACTAAAAAAATTATTTGTATCAAGTATGTCTATCTGTTCCAACATGTTAATATATTCACCACTACCAAAATTCACTAAATTGCCCCAACCATGTACATGAGACTTTAATTACACAAAGTTAAAATCTAATTACCGATTAATTCAAACACCCCATCATATATTAATTTTATTTTAATTTCTAAATCTAATAACAACAAACCTGTGATGGACTTTGTAATTAGTGAAATTGATGAACCAACAATTGGAGGAAGCAAACAAGCATGTGAAGATATTAAAGTGGAAGTAGGTGCGTGTGAAGTGAAGCAATCTGGTTATGGAAAGACGAATGTGATGGAGTTATTTTTAATGGAGAGGATTAAATGGAGAGGTACATGTATTGGTGCATAATATTTATGGAGAAAGTTATTGAAAGGAACTACTTGGGTAGAGAGGAGGTACATGTAGCTATGGAGAATAAATGGAGGAGAAGTATTGATGATATGGGGAGAGAGGAAGGCAAAAATATACAATGACAAAAGGTGAGTTTATATAAGCCCAATACCTCATAAAAAAACCTCATTTTCTTGGCTTATTAAAACTCCCATAAATAAACTCAAAAGCCCGCTCAAATAAGCTTAGCCAAACACTTGGTTTGAACTTATGAGCTTATATAAGCTAATAAGCTGAAAGGCCACTAAATAAGCTTAGCCAAACACCCTCTAAATTCAAATCCTAATCCAAAATCCTAAACCAGTCAACAAATCATCCGGCCTTAGGTGTGTTTGGTACAAAGAAATGAGAGTTGAGAAATGAAATTGTCTCAAATTCCCATGTTTGGTAGCTTGGAGAAAAACAGATAAGGAGAATTAAGAATTCTCGAGAAAAGGCCCCTTTGTATTTTCATTTACCTTACTTTTGGTATGGAAATCAAAAGAAATCAATAGAGAATTTGGGCTAGCCATAAAAAAAGGGTACATATTCTCAAATCACGTGCAAATCACATTTGTCAAAATTACTTGGTGACCATATAGACCAGCGATCCTCCTCCTTCTCCGTCGCCGGCCCCTCCTCCGCCGTTTTTTGCTCTTCCACCGTCGACCCCTTTTCCAAGATCTGCTCTTCTATCTCTATTGCAGTATTGCTCTTCTGCCATATCATCTTGACGGTTTAAGGTTCTTCATTCTTAATTCCAATTATTATATCATAACCCTTTTTGTGAGCCCTACGATTTTTGTTGAGATGGGGTTAATGATAATGACATTTGAACATTCCAACAGATTTATTGTGATGTAGGAATGCTTTAAGATGTCAATTAAATCATGATACTTTTTTCATTCTCTTATGTATAGAAGATGTTAACAATGAATTGATCTATTTTGTTTTTGATTCATACTTGATTAGACCATAGTATACAATTTCATATACCATGTAACACTTGTAGCTTAGTATGTGCGAAGATAAAATAAATATAAAGATATAAATTGGCAACAGTGGTTTACGGATCCTATAAACAAGTCGTTTACAGTAGTCTTTCTGTCACAGTTTATGTTAGAGTGCAGTTTCAAGTGTGATTGTAATGTCTGGTCTACATTTTTGGTTGTTTGCTTGCGGCTTATTTGGTTTTTTTCGACTAATATAGCCGGCTTACGGCTTATTTGGTTTTGGGCTTATGCTTTATAAGCTCGTTTTTTGTGGCTTATTTTGAAAGTTTTCGGCTTATATAACCTTATTATGACAAAACTTACATAAGCCCAAAAAAAATAAAAATAAGCCACAAAAAGTGAGCTTATGAAACATAAGCCCACAACCAAATAAGCCATAAGCCGAAACAAACACCCCCCAAGTTCATATATAAATGTTACATAAGCACAAGTTCACTTTTGTTTGCGAAATGTTAATTCATTTTACATATAAACTAGTTTACTTATTTTTCATTTTTTTTTAATTTTGGTTATAAAATGAATAAATATAACAAAGTTAAAAATATGTTTTCATTTCTCTGTTTTACCAAACAGAAGAAATGATTTTTTTCCCGTTTCTTAAGTCAATTTCTCTATTTTACCAAACAAGAGAAATCACTAAAAATTCTCCTTCAAATTCCATTTCTCTGATTTCTATTCTCTACTTCATTTCTAATCTCTGAAATTCTCTGTACCAAACGCACCCTAAATGCTATGCCTTGTTGAATTCTGTATTTTGATTTCCACCCCCTTTGGTGTGGAATTTGAATTCTGAGCGTACTCCTGTCGTAAAAAGAAAAAAAAAATAATTGGGATAAAGGCGTATCACGTGAAAGTCACATTCCAAACTAAAACCGAATATTTTGAACCCTAGCTGCTGCTCTCTCCAAGTAACTATTATCCACCACTATTTTATCATTCAATTTAGTTTCTTCTTATTCGAGGTAGCTTTATGTTTCTTATGAAATCCACAATGTGAAGCATTTGTTAGAACATCATGGTTAATTGGTCGAAATGATAAATGACATATGGTTTTGGTTGTTTCACTTCATATTTGTTATAAATATTGTTGATTCTAGTTATTAGCTTATATTTTTTTAATCTGTTTTTGTATAAGTTGTAGCAGTTTGCATGTTAACTGTTTTTTTTTATTTCATTTCTTGATATTTCTCCCAAATAACCCCAACCAATAATAAATTAACACCAGTGGCGAATATTTGAAATAGATGTGTTGTGCTTTGAATTGAAGGTAAGACTTAGATCTAATTGTTAGTATATCATTTCTGGCAGGGCAAGGGGAATTTTTTAATTTGTCAACAAAATGGCTGCTTCCACTACTAGTCCTGAATGGAATCTCGATAGACCTTTTCTCACCGGACAATTCCACCAAGAAGCTAAAACCACTTCTGACGAAACTAAGCCTAATTCATTCGATTTAGCTGGGTCGGTATTATATTTCTCATCTTTACCTTACTCACACTCTCTCTGTATCTAATGTAATGTTGTTGGACTTATATACTTATTGTACACATTTTGTTTGTTTGTTAATAAATACTACATAGCTTGGAAATCGACAAGGTTATTGGCTGCTACAATGCTTCCGTTCAGGTAACCCTTCCTTTTTATATTTAAACTTGATGTTCAATATTCTTTTCAGGCCTTACTAATTACTCGCCCTTGTTTTACAACACTCCTCAACTGTTAACTTCTTACCCATTCGCCCTGACCCGTGCCCACTGTATGCAAAAACTGAAGTTAGTAAGTGATTAACTCTTACTTTTGCTCGGGAATCCCATCATCAAATAATTTAACAACTTGTTTAGTAGATGTTATGTGCAAACTCAGCCTTTCAACTTGGATACTACTTTTTTCAAAAGTTTCAGGAATGTGTTGGGACCATTTTAGGAGTTTAGTTGTAATGAAATACTTGACTTGAATGTCGAGTTCATCTTCTGAGATGCCTCCTGAGTATGATCACTGTTGTTTTACTACAGAAGCGTATTTGATCTTTTAGCTCGAGTTTCCAAAGTCCAACAAACCTTAAAAAATGCGGTCATTTATAGTCTGTTAGCATTGCTAGAGAATTTCATAGTTCAATGATTTTTTCCACTTTATGGTTAGTTAATGAATAGTGCTGCTTTCTAGTTTATTCCGCCCCTCGGTAGGAACCAGTATCTGTAACTGGGATATCTGCTGTATACATTACAAAAATATTCTTGACCCCTCCAATTGAGGAAACTTTTGCTGTCGTCTGACGATGTCTCAAACGTATATAACTTGGGAACCAAAACTTACGATGTTTGCAATGATGTGTTTATATACCTGTCTTGATATGTGCAGGAACTGATTGTGATTGATGATCTTCTGTCTGCTTTAATTGGTATTCAGGAGCGATATATTACCATCAACAAAGTTCGAGGAAATGAGGACTCTTATAGCTTCCATCTTGATGGATCTATGGATTTGGCGCTCCAGGCAAGAAACCTCAGATACATATCATATATCTACATATGCATATATATGAGCATGTGTTAATATTTATCCAAATAACATTGGGTCAGCAATAGTCCGTAGATATGTGATCTCCAGGAAATCAGATATTGGATTTGACTAATAATATCTGGCGGGTCATGTTGTTGTGTGTGCATATCTGTAGCTTAATGCAACTCTTTCACTTTTGAAAACTAAATTTGTCAAGAAAATGCAGGAATCGGCAAAGCGGATATTCCCATTGTGCAAGAGCTATCTACTGATAAACCAATTTGTTGAGTCAAGATCCCAGTTTAAGTGTGGATTGGTTAATCATGCTTTTGCTGCTGCATTAAGGGCTCTCCTATTGGTAAGTTTATTTGCTTAGTAATAATAAGGGTTACAGGTTTCTGCATATCTTGCTGAATGTGCCAGTCAGTTTTCTCTGTTGGAGTTCCTTGCATCCTTAACCAACCAATGATTATATATTGCTAAAATTGAGTTTGCCCATGAGTAACAAATACCCAATTATTTTATTTATTAACTACTTCTTGCAGAAAGCATACACATAGAACTATAGGAGTGATGGAAGTGCTTAGCTTAGGGCAATTTTCTTTATAAAAAGAATTACAATCAACATTTGGGGAATTTTAAGTGGGGAGATCTTTTGTATATTGAACATAATCAGATACAAGTATGCTCGAATCAAACAGTAGACATTTTAAGTGCATTGGACACAAGTACAAGTTTATGTAATTGATTTTTTTAGTAAATTGGACCCTCATGTAATTAAATATTAATGTTATCAATTTATGAAATGATTTTGGACAAAGTGACACAAAAACTTCTATATAGTCGACTAATAAACAATCAATGGAATTCGTCACTGGAGTGTTTTGATTGGAAATTATCCTCTTTGTCAACTTAGTAAATTTCATTACGTTTAGGCCATTCATAGTCTCCCTATTGTAGAACGCACACACATAATAGTGGTAAGTGGCTGAATTGGTTATTTTAGGCAAAATAGGAAATTATTGAACAAATATTAGTGGTTTAATTGGGATCTTTTGTATATTGAACATGATCAGACACACTTGGTTTGAATTGGACGCTAGACCTTTTCTGAATTGGACACTGGTTTGAATTGGACAGTAGACATAACAATTTAACTTAAGAGTCTTTAGATACATATCGTACCAGAGCTTTAAGTTAGAACCAGGCACAACTATGCTAGATTTTTGTATCTGCTTCTTGATTTGTGAGTCATGGTTTGAGCACGTTTTGTTTGGTTTGATTACGTGTTCTAGCTTGCCTGATCTTATTTGCCCTTCATGGCCCTGGTTTGCTTTGCAAATCCTGAAACGTTAGTTTTGTGACTCTAGAAAGGTTTTAGACTTTGCGATAAATATCTCTTGGAGTATTTTCCAATTAAAAAGAAAGTCATGGTCTTTTTTCCACCAAATTTTGAACATTAGAAAGGTAGTTTTAGCATTCGTATATGTTTTCCATTTTCCAGTTTTCAAATTTTATTGGATAGATGTTTTGTACCCTTCATTATGATGGTGGTGCATGTTTTCTTATCAGGATCACCAAGCAATGGTGGCACAGCTTGAACATCAGTTTCGACTTGGAAGACTGTCGATACAAGGTTTATGGTTCTATTGCCAGGTACTGTCTGTTAACTTAAAAAAGCACCTAATTTTATTATATAACTACTTGCAATATGATTCTTCTTCAGGTAGAAAATAGTGACGTATGAACCCCATGAACTCAATATTTACACGTACATATAACATGCAACCACCAGCTAGTTTGTTCAAAATGAGCCACCAACAATCTTATTCATGAGCATGGTGGTCATCACACCAAACCCTCTAATTTCTCGACAGTCATCAAATTTCAGTTGCCACAAGATGGGCAACATATCATATCTTGACTGGTTCTTATCTAGAAACATAGGAACTTGAAAAATTACCATAATCTGTTGTTGGAGTCAAGTCAGTGGTATTAATTGTGTATTATCTAGCAGTTCATAGTGTTTATGCAACTGAGAATATATGGATTTATTGCAACCTGCCTTAAAGTACAATGGAGATGTGTGAAGTTAATTACTTATCTTCATTTGCTATATTAACTTTTATCATGTTTGTTATTTTTTGCAGCCAATGATGGTATCGATGCAAGCATTGTCAATAGTGATAAAAAAAGCTTCAGCACAAAATTTTGTAGGTTCAGCAGTTCTTAATCTTTTACAGAGCCAGGTAAATTTCTGAACTTTTAGTTGCCTATCCTCCAAATCCCTTTTTATGCTATTTATCCATCTATTAAAATTTAAACAGGCCAAGGTAATGGCTGGTAACTACTCAGTGCGGTCCTTGCTGGAGAAGATGATAGAATCTGCAAATTCTGCATATCTAGGCATACTAGAAAGGTATGCAATCCAGAAGGCCAAATGATATATAATGAATGAAAGTTTCTAACTTCTGCTTGAAATGTAATTCAAAATTCTATTTTCCGTCAAAAAGCTGTTACTTTTTCCTAAGATTTTGTTGGAATACACCTGTGACAAATTGAATAAGTTCTGTTTCCATCTAGATTCTCTTACTGAGGCAGTTAATTCTAAAATGTGCAGGTGGGTGTATGAAGGAGTTATTGATGATCCTCATGATGAGTTTTTCATTGCTGAGGACAAATCTCTTCAAAAGGTATGGAGATGATCTTCATGACGAGCTCTTCATTGCTGAGAACAAACCTCGTCACGATTTCTGACAGCATGTTTTGTTATAGGAGAGTCTCACCCAAGATTACGATGCTATGTATTGGAGACAGCGGTACAGTCTCAAAGATGATATTCCTTCCTTCCTTGCAAATTCAGCTGAAACCATTTTAACAACAGGGAAATATCTAAATGTCATGAGAGAATGTGGGCACAGTGTTCAGGTGAGTTTGCGACTTCCCATTAATAAGAAAAGACAAATATAACATTGTTGTTGTTGCTGTTATTACCACCACCACTACTGCTAATACTAATGTATGCTCCTATATTGGCTTGTATCTGTAGGTCCCTGCATTGGAAAATTCAAAATTAATGAACTTTGGATCCAATGATCACTATCTTGAATGCATCAAATCTGCATATGATTTTGCCAGTGGCGAGTTACTAAATCTGATGAAGGATAAGGTGTGGTTATATGCTCTGTTATTTAAAATCTTATTAATGATTGCTGTATCTTGTATAACTTTTCTCATTGCAAATGATTGGCGCTTTAATTTGTTTTCACTTTAATATCATTAATAGTTATCTCTGATGTTGATAGTATGACCTCATTGGAAAGCTGCGTTCTATTAAGCATTATCTTCTTTTAGATCAGGTATGCACTATCAACTAAAGTATTACCAATTTTTTGATTGAAACTTTTTCGCGTTAATTCGTATTTCAATTTGTCATTATATTAGAAATCTATATGTGGGAGTCTTGTTTTAGTTATGATGGCTATCTTGTAAGAATGGTGGGTTGACTTACAGGGTGATTTCTTGGTTCACTTTATGGACATTGCCCGGGATGAACTTGCTAAAGCACCAAATGAGATCTCCGTTGAGAAGCTTCAGGTCTTTATCTACTATTATCTATACTACAATTGTTAGTATTATCATCTTGCTACCAATAGGCTTATCATAGATTCATAGGAAATACATGTTTTTAGCCTATAAACAACTTCTATATCCTAATCTCGGAAAACAATATAAAACATTCTGCAATTTGGCCTGCTGCATTAAGTCTTGGTTGTGACTTGCTTTGCTGCAACATAACTGGTCGCTGTTTGTGACCAGCTAATATCTTTGAAAACCTGTCTATATATAAAGCTGTTTATGCTAATTTCACAACATTTATAAGTTCTGTCATTGTACACAATAGAACTTTCGTGTGGCACGGTACAAATTAGGTATAAATTTGGCATTTATTTTCAGTCTCTCTTGGACCTTGCACTGCGCTCGACAGCAGCTGCAGCAGATCCTTTGCATGAGGACGTTACATGTTCTGTGGTCAGTAACTCTCTTTTGTTACCAAATATTCTAGGAGTAAAAAGTTAGCTAAATAATTTTATCAATATTATGATAATGAGACACTAAATTCCGCTTTTAGGACACATGTTCTTTACTAAAGAGATTGAGCACTCTCAAAGATCTTCAAACTAGTGAGACAGTGTCAGAGACTGATACTTTAGAAGAACCCTTGAGTATTACTGGTGTGGAAACATTTTCTGTTAATTATAAGGTAAGTACTCATCTTTTCTTAGAGTGATCTACATATTGCAGTTATTCATTATATATATACATAGTGTATTAAAAGCCTATTATTGCTTTGTTCTGCTCTTTTTTTTCCCTCATATAAAAGCTATTTCATCATGTTCATGGGTGGAACTTCTTTTCACTGTACTTATTTATACCTATCTGATTTAGCAATACATAGAGTTATTTTCAGTGTCCCATTGAGCTAATAAATTAGAGGTGCCAGTTTTAACCCATATGGCCATATCTACGGAAACAGGTTGATCTGGGTTGTATTTTATTGAAAAAAGGTCATATGTAGGAAAAGAACTGAAAGTAAAACTGGTTAAACAGTTCATAAGTATTTTAATGTGTATTAAAATCTTCACGCTGTCTCAAATCGTTTTATTTAAAAAAAAAAAAGTAAAATGGTTACAATTACAACATGTTGGTGGCCTGACCACCCTGCTCGTCTTGCCACCCTACAAGTCTTATCACTCTCTATATAAAAAATGGAGATAGCAAACTGGAAACCTTAAATGGGAATCGAAACTCATATCTCTTAAGATATTTTGCTCTTTTGTATTGGAGAGAAACTCAGTTTATTAACTGTTTCACACTTTCACTGTTACACTACCCTGCCTAAAAGAAGAAATCAGTCAACAGATATACAAATATTGAGCATGATAACACATTAACAGATATCATTTGATGTTTATGTATGATTATATTGCTTAATAAGGGATATTTATCATGGTTCGTAATTTGATGATCTCTAATGTGATTGGATAAAGGCTATTGCCCTTGCGTCCATTTAAGAGGTGGTGATGTTAGACTTCTAATCATAACTAGACTAATATGATTCCTTGACATTTTGCACCAATTTGTATTTTTTTGAATGCCTGGAACAAATATCCTATCTGGAACCATGTTAACCCTGATTGATTTTGGTTCCTCTCCAGACTAGACCATTTTGACCTTTAACTTGATGATCAGCATTTTGTTTTTTTTACACTTTGTCAGGTTCAATGGCCGTTATCACTCGTGATATCCAAAAAAGCCTTGACAAAATACCAGTTGATTTTTCGGTTCCTGTTTCACTGCAAACACGTGCATCGTCAGCTTTGTGCAGCATGGCAAGTACATCAAGTATGGACTAAAAGTGTCACTAGCATCAACTATCTGTGAAAATACTCCTTCCTTATTCCTGGATTATGTTTTAATTATGCTTTATCATTTAGGGCGCACGCGCACGGGATAGGCATGGAACTGCAATCTCTACTTCATCGATATTGTGCCGTAATATGCTTAAGTTTATAAACAGTCTTCTGCATTATCTAACGTTTGAGGTAAAACAATAAATTTTTACTCTCCCTTTAAATTCTAGCTGCATGTCTTATAATTAAAGTACATCATCAGCTATAGGTGGCGATTTGAGTTCGTTCTTATATGACTGGGTCAATCCTGGTCATAATTTATTTCTAAAGGTAAAAACGGGATGAAGTTCAAGGAAAGTATATCTCAAAGAATAAAACTTCTTAATTGTTTTATCTAAAAGTTAAATATCATATTGATGGACTAAATTATGAAATTATCAAAAAAATTGGACAAAAGCTCTTATTTTGTGCAAACCCATTCTGAAATAGAATGTTTTGACTCATAACCAAACCCTGCTGATTTTGCCACCTGCATTGCCAACCCACCGTATCTGGTCCTTTTAATCACTATTTTGATATTTATGTATTACTTCTCTGGTATTATCAGTGTTTCTTTAACGTTCTTAAATTCTTTTGTCAACTACAAAATGGATAGTATGATGAGTAGCAGATTTGTCTTTTTAGGTTCTTGAACCAAACTGGCATGTTATGCATAATAAACTTGAGAATGCGAAGAGCATAGATGAGGTATTTGTGATTTCTCTGTACTTTTAACAGTTACCATATAAAGTGTAGAATTTACAAATTTTCAACTTTTCCTATTAATCTCTTGGTTCTATATTTAAAGTTCTCTTCTTTCATATGAATTTCTAATTTTTTATCCCATCTTTTCTTGGAACGTGTTTATAGTCTTTTCCCTTACCAAGTATTTCTATGAAAATAGGTAATTCAATATCACGACTTTTTCATGGAGAAGTGTCTCAAGGAATGCTCGCTTCTTTCACCGGTTCTTCTCAAGGTTTGCATGATTCCTTATTCATAATTAGCCCCAGCTTCTGTATAACCAAAATCTGTGTTTTGTTGCGTGTTCTGAAATTTGTATTTCTAAATTACAAAAGAAAAATTTGAAAATAAATGAATTGTTTGGAAAAATATAATTTCATCAAGTTATACATCCTTGTATGCATCATGATAAGGAAAGCATGTAACAAGATAGGATTAAATATCAAAACAAGATCTAATTGCTGAATGGATATTGTTTTGAGATTTCCTATCATCTAACACTCGAGAAGTCATAAATGCAGGGCCAATCAGTGATATTATGAAATAAATTGGTTTCCTATGAAACAACGAGGGACATTATAATATTATAGTATGTGTAACTTTTAATTAATGTTGCAAAAATCATTAGGTGCTAGTCGGGCGGTGGACTACCTTGTAGCTAGTAATTGGCTTAGGCAGGGATTAATCGGATTGGAATTTTTACATATAAAATTTGAAATTATATGTATGAGATGTTGTTAGGACCATATAATTGCTCATAGGACCCTAAAAATACGTTTAGAACATTAGCGCTAATGCTCTAATACTTCAAATCGAGTTCTGAAAGGGTTTGTCCAAGTTAACCCGAAGTTTTGACAGACTTTTAACCTAGTTTGATCGAGTTTTGACCTTGTAGCGATAAATCGGTCATTGATCTGGTAGTGAGTAATTGCCGATCACTCGACCTTGTAGTCCTTGTACAAAACTGCCTCTAACGAATGGCTAATTTTTCTCTTTGCCGTACAATTTTACTGAGGGTCGAGGCTCATCAAGATTGCTAAGGATTTTTTTTTTTTTTTTTTTTTAATAAAAAAAATTAGTTTCTTTGAACTTATTAGTCTGAGGTCTTTCTGAAAGCAGTCCCTCTACTATCGGTTAGGGGTGTTCTACATCCTAACTTCCCCATACCTCGCTGAGGCGGGATTAGTTATTGTTGTTCTCTAAACTTGACGATTTTATTCTATGCGGGAGGTTCATTTAAGTCCATTAAAAAGATCGAGACCATCTAAATCACATGTGATTATACTTGAAATCAGCTGATTAAAATTTGTCTTAAGTTCATTCACATGTGATTTTACATAATTTTTAAATAAAATGTAATTAGAATTAATCTGGACCATCCATGTTTGTATTAAGGGCCTAGACTAGTTATGTCCAGGTAAAGTGCGAATAATGACAAAAGATCAAAATATATAATATGTCCAGTTGTTTCTGTTGGAAGTACTCTATCATGAATGTACAACCTCATTGAAGCATTGAGTATTGTATTTACCCTTTTGTAAAATATATGTCTCAATGTGGACCCTTGTTGGCTTAATATGTCGAATATGAGCTCTATTATTATTTATGGTGTATTGTAAGAATTTATAGTAGCTAAGTAGATAGTACAAAAGAGGCAATTATAGTAACATAACGAATGGTTTGTGCTGGTTAATGCAGAAGTTTGAGAAACTGAAACTTGTATGCCTTCAATATGCTGCGGCGACACAGTGGCTGATGAACTCCATTGAAGCTCCAGACACAAATAAATCGTTTGATGATTCTCCTTCCCTTGAAAGTTTGAAGATTTTGAAGCTAAGGAAGCCTTCTAAGAAGCCCAACTCACCGACCGAAGAGTCATCTGTCATTGAATGTGTCTTGTAAGATTCAAAATCAAAAGTTCCTTGCCATTATTAGATGTGGCACTTCTGACCCATATACATATGAATGGGTTGATTTGGGTAGTGTATTATCTTAAACCGGTTAATTAACTAAAGAAGTTAAAAAATGGAACATGTCAAATAGGTCAAACTGGTTGATCTGTTCTTTAAAAGTGGACAAGTGTTTAATCTGTTCTTTAAAATCGTTACATAAATAACCGGTCTGAACCCAAAAAAGTTTGACCCCCTACCCATCTTTCTTGTCACCTCTGGTCAACATATCTCACAATTGGGGTAATTTGCAGGAAATTTGAAAGGGAGTTCACTGCTGAACTTCAAAGTTTAAGGCCAATACTGAGCAGCAGAGCACAGGCTGAACCATATTTGACTCACCTTGCACAGTTGATCCTTGGTGTTGGTATGGATCAACAAATGTAGAATTTTTGTATCTTTCTGAGTGATGTGTGTTTGCTGAGGGCTTCATTTATTATGCTGTATTGTAACTATGTCAGAATGACGTGTGCGGCATGTTTTTGCATGATTAACCACTTGTATAGATTTGGATTTTGGTAGTACTTCAATGGAGCATGTTGATTTGAAAACAAAACCCGTCTTGCTCTTTTTAAATTAGACTCGGGAAATTATTTTTTTTAAGTTAAAACGTAAAGATTATCAGGTAAGAATTGGTTAACAAAGTGTCTCACTTTAAACATAGTGGCGCAAAGACATGATGCTACTTTGTGGACAGAAGTTACTTGATGCTATTAGCTGAAATCTTTTAAACGGGGACATTTGAATAAAAAACACATAATATTTGTATTATGTTTTGTTGATATATGTAGCTTTCGGGTTCTTTTATATTGTTAACTAGTTTTAGATCCCCGAGCATGTACAGGGCTTTGGGTTTAATTTTTGTTAGATTAGTTTTCGGTTAATAAATATATACATATATTATGTATAAATACAATTGAATAACAAAATAATTCCGTATAAATACAATTGAATAACAAAATAATTAACGTTAAGATAAAATATAATATATCTAGGCATGATATAGTAAAACATGTTTTCCATATTATTATTAATGTTATATTAATATATATAGTGCACTTTCCAATGTTAATGATTGTTTCTCATTAAGTTGTTAAATCATTTATATATTTTTCAAGTATAAATTGATACAAATCTCAAGTTAAATAGCAATTTTTTCTTATTTAAAAACCTCCCATCATCTAATCTTGAGTCAATCTATTTACTATATTGCAAATCAGAAAACAGGAACATATAGTTATTAGAAAAAAATATTGTAAAAAAGAGAGTAAGATAGTGGTACAAAATTGTGTTAAATTTGCTTTTGATTTATTCAAAATTTCAAGTTAGTCATGCTCCATCGAGGTGGACAAGATTGCCTTGGGTTGACAAGATTGTCCTTTTGATTTGTCTGCTCCCACAAGGTACGTTGGTATATTCTTATTCTTTTTGTAACGTTAGCCTTTTCTTAATGTTATTTGTTTTTTGTTTGTAGTTGTTGATTATGTCAACAAAACATTTGTTGACAGCAATCAAATGCCGGTGGTGAACAATGATGATATTGATACCCATGAAAAAAGCGAAAATAAAGTGGTTACAAATACGAAGAATCTTAAAATTGTAGATTTAAAGATGATTTTGGTTCTGAATAAGGTGTATTGGATTTAATTACCGGGGATAAGATCATGTTGACAAAAAAGAGGAAGAACAGATTTGATGACAGTGATGATAAACATTTTGATTATGTATGAGAAACGTATTTTGTAATTGTATCAGAAGCGTATTTTGTAAGAAACAACTACTATTACGGTGTGATAAATTAGAACAATTATAATTATTTGTAATCTATATCATGAAAGTATGTATATCAGAAACGTAACATTAAATGAATCAGAAATGCACTGCATTGTTATCATTATTTTAATAAAATATAATCATTTATATGTTGCATATTACTTTTATTTTGTGTTAATGATTTACTATGTATTGTTTATTATATTTATCACAAATGTTGAAGGAATCTAATAGTGACATTATATGTTTCGGTCTATACTTTTTGTAGGCGGCTACTATTTGATTTGATATGGTTGTCAGTAGTAATTTTGGCATATATCTCTAAGTAAAATTATTAAATTTCTTCTTATCATATGTTGGACGAGTCATTAAATTAGCTTCAACTACCTATATTTTCCTCCTATTTAAATACCCCTTCTATCCAATCTAAAACCAAATTATTTTGTTTAATGTAAATATAAACAATGATGATCAGGAAAATATATTGTAAAATAAAAAATGAAACGGTGGTGGAAAATGATGTTAAGTATGCTTTTGATTATGTGTATCTTCATCAAAATATACTTTTCCATCAATTCAGGTATATTATATATTTTTTTGTAACTTAATAATAATAAGATTATGGAGTATTTTTTGATTTTTTTAATGATGACATCGGATGCATGATTCATGTTCTTGATTGGAGTCAAATTTGATCCATCCGACGTCGAGTTGTTGGAAAAATATACATTTAAAGTTTAGAGTTGATGATAATGATGTTCACAAGAAAGAGGGTGATTGTTGTATAGTTTTAAATTTATGGTTTGTTGAGAATGAAGGATGTAACCATTTTGATAAAAAAATATTATGTTTCGGGAACGTATCTTGTAAGAAATGATTGTACATTGTTAAAGTTCGGTTTGATAGTAATGAAGAATGCAAACATTTAGATCAGGAAAATTATGTATAAGATTATATTGTATTATTAAACTTTTTGATACATCTTTGTATCTTAGGTTAAGAAGTAATGTTTATCCTTGAGACACTTTAAAATATATATGGATCTATAAATCATAGCAAAAATAACATATCATAAATGTATAAGTTTACACCAACAATTTAAAATAACTAAAAACAATTCAACCAAATAAAATTATTTAATTTTCTTATACCTTTATGTATCACATTTGTCGTGTTGGCATTGGCAAGTTTCTTGACACACAAGGCAACAACAAAATTCTTCCATCATACTTTTGAGAATATATGGATCTATAGAATTATCTTCAGAATAGTCTATATAATTGCAAAGTTCACATACACTAGTTTCTTTCGTCAAAGTATGAAGTATATTTATATCTATTTTATTGTGTGAAAATTTAATTGTAAATGTCAATAACATATTATGCGATTGAATGTTTTATATAGGTTGTCCCGATACAATCTTTGACATTTGTGATAATCAACAATACATAATGTCTATTATACCTATTGGTTATAACAATGCTTTAATATATGGTTCGGCTTTTGAAACATTTGTTCTTAAAAAAGGACTAATGGAAGGTTGGTTTATTAATATTTGTTATCTTCGAAACTATTATTCAAGTTTTATGTTATAATCTTGAAAGGGTATGTGTGGATAAATTATGAAACTATAGAGAACGTGGTAGTTCATGTTGAAGTGTTTCTTGCGCAAACACAAAAAAACTTCATGTAACTATTATTCTGTTTTTTCTTTTAGTTTCTTATAATTTTCTTGCGATAGGTGGAATTTTTATTGTTAATGTTTTATTTTTTGTATAGTACTTCGCAAAGGGTTATTTTAAATTGTTGAACAATTCATATTCAACTAAACTAAATATTTGAAACTTCAAATAGAACTATCTGTATTGATTCTCATTGGAATAATAGCCGCTTGCTTGGTTCGAAGGACTCAACTGGTAAACTTTGTGTAAGAATGAGAACTTATACATCGGACAATTCATGTTATTAAGTTGTTTAGACGAACATAATTTTAAACGTAGGGCATCCACTATGAGATGTTCACGAAAAGGTTTATACAATTTAAAGAGGTTTATAGTGAGATGAGGTTTATGATGACATGGAATGAAATAGGTCTAAGTTCATAAACCTTTTCATTGCAACTAAATACATGTAAATCATTTAATATCTCATTAAGTTATAAAGTTTTAACAAGTTTAAGCATAGTGATAATAGGTTTACAAAATGAGAAATTTAAGAATATATGACATGGAAATTATATAAACCTTTTCAAAAGGTTTACCATTGGAGATGCTCTTACATTGTTCAACTACTATGGTATTCATTATGGTGGTGTCATACTTAATGCTCGTAATGAATTTGTCTATTAATTGTAATTTACTTTTGTCTATTTTATTTATTATTAGTTTTAAATTTTTTTATGTATAAATTTGTTTTTACTGATGATTTGAGGTTTGTTTAATTTATAGAGGAAAAGATCGGTGGAATAGAAGTTGTTGCTGATGATGATTTACCCATCAACGTTCAAATCAAACAGATTGTTCCGATTGCTTAATTTCTATGTTTTAATTTTGGATTTAAAAGAAAATACAATGATATGTTTTCTATATTTATTAATTTAGTTTAGTTATGATTTTATCATTCTAACTTTTAGTAATTATTTCTGAATGTTCAATTTGTATTTTATATTTAAATTTTTTTGTTATATGGTTATTTGTTTCCACCGTGCCTTCAAATTATACACAATTGTGATGAATCAGAATCATGGTGAAGAGAATACATCATAATTGTATGTATTTGATACAAAAGTAACAAATATATAACGTTTTTGATGAAAGAATAGTATAGTTTTAAATCAGAAGACTTTTAAAATCAAAACTTTATGATCAATTTTTAGAAAAGTATATACTAAAATATAGAGTGTTATCATAAACTTTCTTCAACATTTGTGATAGCATGTTAAATTCTTTTTATCAAACACAACCGTATATTTAAAAGATATATGTAAATAAATAATTATATATTTATATATTTCAAAAACATTATAACAATATCTACTTATTTTTCATCGTTCATATAACTTTTTAACTAATACTTTTTAAAAAAATTGAATCATACTTAGAATTTCGGATAAATTTCAAAACTTTAAAATGATTTGATAACAATTGTAACACCTCCACTCTTGTATAACAACGGAAGCTAAAACAAGGGTATCACTTCATAGCACAAAGTACAAGTACATAAAACGACTCTAAGATGAGACATTTTAAAAATACATTATCATTCGATTACAAAATAATATCAGAGTTTTACAAGGAGGTCCCATAAAAATACCATAATGTACATAAGTGATACATTATCATGTTTTCGACTTTAATCGAATGATAATTATCATGCAAGTCTTCAAAATATCCCGTGCGCCTTCAGTGTGCCAGTTTACACCTTAAGGACATGAGATAAAACATGCCGAAAAGTTAACACAGCGGTTGAGTGAATTAATATGTTTATGTAATGGACAATTAGTTTTCAGAGTTATAATAATAATTGCAATGATACATTTATCATGTGAGTATATTATTGCATCTAAGCTCATGGCATTCAACACTGACGTATATGTCAATAATGATATATAGAATAATAATGGCCCCGTGTAGGTACTTGCCATATACCTAGAGTTACAAATATAGTGCGTTTGGTTACGTTTCCAACTAACATAAACGGGGATTCGTCAATCCCGATAGGCCTATCAACAATATTCACGTTCACTCGCAAGTGATTAATGGTCTATGACGTGGGGGGGGGGGGGGGGGGGGGGGGGGGGGGGGGGGGGGGGGGGGGCTTATGGCATAAGGGACTTAGACACATGCAATAATATATATTTAGGAAAGCATAGGGTTTTGCAAATAATTGTCCGTAAGTAAATGTTTTAGCATGTATCTCACCCCAGTGAGTTTATAAAACAATTAAATAAAGTTGTGGCTATGAACTCACCTTAAGACCCTTTAAGTATTTCTAGAGTTGTATTGAGTGTCACAAGTGTTTGACCGCCTAGTAAATAATCCAATGATATTATAATTTGGTGAATCGGGAGGTCTTGGAAGATGGAAGAACACCATCTTCAAGTTAAAGAGAGAAACTAGAGAGAGAAGGGAAACTAGTGTGTGTATTATTAAGGAAAATGAAAAGCTTACTCTAAGAGTCTCACCCTCCTAGGAAAGTTTAGGAGGGTATTTATACCTAAACACATACAACTATGGTAAATTGACATAACAAACCCATGTGTTTAAGCTAACAAAGATAGAAAATGTAATCCCGTAAATGTCGTTCCATTTACGAGTTAGGATCGATTCCAACAATCTTCCCCCAATGGGACGACATAAGGGACTACTTACAACATTTACTACAAATATAGAAAACAAATAAAGAAAGGTCTTCATAAGCTCTTCAAGTGCTGAGGATGATGAAAGTTTACGCTCTTTGTCTTCTTCTTGTACCTCGACTTGAGAACCGTTTTCTTCACTTTTAGGCAAATGATGTAATATGCATGAATTGGATTAACTTCCCCCCAAATCATGCTGCATGTCTTTAGCAGCTTCTCCGTACACTTCTTTTTGGCGAAGTTTCTGAATCAGCTTCCCCCCAAACAGACAACCGTCTTCAGCAGATTCGAAACTTTGATGTAGTAAACATTTCTTCTAACTTTTGAAGTTTTCAGTACGCTGCGGAATTTGTAGATGAGCAGTAAACCACACAAGGTAAATCTGACTTATTGCTGAAAATCCGTTCGGGGCTAACATGCAAGAAATCAACAAGATTTTCTCACGTATGTAGATGCTTCACACCAAACAAACCACGAAAGACGAAATGAAACGACTTCCTCCTGAATATTGCGGTCTATCGGAATAATAGTTACCTGTGAATCTGCAATTACTCGATAAAATGACTGTGTGTGAGGCATCACATATTTAGGTAACTTCACACACGATAACTCTGTGAAAGTGAGACGATAACACCAAAGTAAGAAATTTGAACCACATATCGTCTCATTTCTTTCCCCTAATTGAAGAAATTCATGAAGGGAAACGGGTTTTCGAAAAAAATCCAAAAACATCAAGGAAGCAAACACCACCTACACTCTCTTCCCCCCAATGTTTTCAATGAATCAGAATCATACACCACGTATGTTGATGATGAATTGGAGACAGGGAAACCATGTATGTTCAATTAATCGAAAAAGTGTGAAGTACCATAAATATCTCGTGAGAATCAACTGCTGATAAAACTTCTCTACTCGTGTATACTCTTCTTAGCTAACTCCCCATTATCATTCTGACGGCTTTTTGTAGTGACTACTGATGGAGAAAAACCAAATATGACGAACTTAAGACTGAAGTAAAATAACCCGAACTTGTGACTTAAACTTGTACTATTGTGAGACGAAGAACCCTTTTCCTTACCGGGTTGATTAACCGGATCGAAAAGGGGTAAACTTAAAGTTTCTCTAATTATCCACAGCTTTTTGTGACACTTGAGCACAACAACGTAACTCCTTAAAAGTGATAGTTATACGCTGTGAGCACAACAATGTAACTCCTTACATCAGGTTTAACTATACAACTCAAGTCTTTGTCATTCGTAACGGTTAAAGCTCGAACAAGGATCTCGAAGAATCATGCATCCAACCAACCCCGATATCTTCAGATACTAAGTACACGCACCCGTGATATCCCACATCAACCTCAAATAAATAATAATGAATTCTCGCCGTAATCACATCGTGCAGTTAAATGCCCAAAACTAGCCTTTGTTAAAGGTTTAAATGAACTTGATAATGGTTTCCTGATCTTGTCAAAAATTGTATCCCCGTGAAAAATTTGTAACAACCAATATACCACTCCTTTTACCGAATGTTGTACCAAGAAATAAATAAAATGTATAAAAATACATTTGTTTAATAAAATTTCAGCTCAACTTAGAAAATATTCGGATTTAAAATTACTCCTAAACCACATTTGGTTTGTAATAGTTTAGCCCAACCAACACTAAGTGAGAACCCGGGCCCAAACTAATCAAGGACAGTCCATCGCATCCCCTCACTAAAGTAAGTCAAATTCAGTCAAAGTAATATAACCCGAGAACAAGCTTAATGACCCAAATCCAATCCACTACTTAACCCTAATGTTTCGTGTATAAAGAATACATTTAACACTAAACACTTCATTTGCTAACCCTATTTCACAAATCAGACGCCTACCACACATAAACTCCCACTAATTTCCAAAGTCTAAGCACACACGATCAACCAAATCTTTATCATCTTACACAAACCCTAATGTAAAATACCATCCGTCCCCATATCATAGGACAGATATCCAAATTATTTCCTTCTTCAAGATCTAAGGTAGGTACCATGTCTTACATTTTTATATTCAAACCGAATCAAAGAAGGATGAAACAAGAATGTTTTGTCCTTTCTTTACTCTCTCGGATATTGGTACAGTAATTGTACGCATAATATCGATCAATAAAGATTATATGGGTCATGAATGAACAAAAGTGAGCTTATAACGAAATTGTTATAAGACTTCCTTTATGCTTTCGGATATATAATCATAGATCGATGATGAAATGGTTTGGTTGACCTTATAAAAGGTTGTTTGCATATGAAACCAAGCCGAGATATTGTTGTTTTTTTTTTAATTATTTTTTTATTTTGTTAATTTTGAATGCTTTGTGAGCGTTGGTAGAGATGTGAGGGTTGCGGTTGTGACATGATTAAGTCTATGGTTTGGTATTGGTTATGTTGTCTTGATGTTCTTCAATTCGTACTTAGAGTGTTTCACTGATGATGGTGAAATAACTGAGGTCTTGATATTGTTTGGAATATTGGTTTTTGTGGTTAAGGTCAAAATCAGTTTACGCGTAAAGTCTTTTTCTGCATCTCCTCATTCTGTCTTAAGCATAAACCAATCAAAAGGTCTTACGCGTAAACAATCAAAGAAACCTTATGCGTAAACACAAAATTTTCTTACTCGTAAGCCCTTATGCGTAAAGAAATACGTACGGTCTTACTTGTAAGGTTCTTATGCGTAGGGATAACCTTACTCGTAAGCATGGGTCCTTACGCGTAACTTTCCAAGTTACTCGTAACAGGTCTGAAGATGTGTCCTTAGGCCTAAAAATAGGGTTTTGACCCTTTGTTGACTTTTTCCAGCGTCCTTTTTTCGACGTTACCCACGTTGACCGCGAGAAAATGGCCAGATTGACCATTATAACTTTCACAAGATATGGTAACAAAAAGATAGCCTAAAAGACTGTTTGGACATATTGATGACACAAAACAGTTATGTAAACAAGTATAGACCTCTTGACCTTTTTGACCAAAAAGTGATACAGGAAACTTGTAAAAAAAATCTGATGAACATAAAAAGTAACTCAAAAGTTAACAACTTTGTTAAGCAGATTTTACAAGACAATATTTTGACAAGAAAACATCACCAAAAATCAATCCATGATAAAAATCCGACCTTGCTCTTGATACCAATGTTAGATCACCATAAGTTAATACAAGGATAATATGTAAGAAATAAGATGAAAGAAAGATTGGATGAACACTACACAAATACACATGTATGAATGATAAAGAGTTAGACGTAAGATATAAGTGAAAGTGAACAACCAACCTTCAAAGGAAGGTTTACATGTAGTATTTATAGGGAAGGGAACTAGGGCAACATGTCTAGTCCCTTCTTTCATTATTGGGCTTGGATCAAGGCTTATGGGCTTTCTACATAAGCCTTGCCATTAATAACTAACATAAAAGCCTAGTTTAAGCAACCTATTACATATTAATTACTAACACCTGAAATACAAGTTAGGAGTGATTTCAACAATCTCCCCCTAAGTGTTAGTAAGTAAATGATGACTTCAACAATCTTGGATAAGTTGTTGGTTTTGATGTAATAGGAGTTGCTTTGACGTCTTCTGACATTCCTCTTTCTTGTGAGACGAAGTGCCTTGATTCCAACAATCTCCCCAGTGTGAGGATCTTGTTTCTTTTGAAGTTTTCAGCTTTGACGTCTTCTTTATCTTTGTTCTTTGTTCTTTGTTCTGGTATGGATATGGTGATGTTATGTTGTTGTTATCTGCATCAGGTCCGCTTCGTTGCTCAGGTGTCTCCACGTCTTTCTCCAACATGCTCACACGCTCTTTGACGTTGGATTTCAGTTTTGATGTAGTTCTCTTAGTCTTTAAACTTTGTAGATTCTTTGGCTTTGAAGAAGAATCATTCTGACTTTTGTGTTGCCTTTCGAGAGATCTTCAATTTGTGTTGTTGGTATGAGCATGTGGAGAATCAGCACGATCATCTCCCAGGAGCATCCATAAGAAGAAAACATAAGAATTGGTTAGTGATAAACACCAATCGATCATTATGGTCGTTTCTTAGAGAGTTGACCACTACGATTGTTCTTCTGATGAATGTCTTGATTTCATTCACCTTGGTCGGGCGAATCAGCCGTCCAAATCCTATAAGGGACAATTGGCATTACATTGAACAAGTTCAAGTAATGACCCACATCTTCAGGACTCGATTCTTAAAAAGAATCTCCTTAGCGGATTTCCAGACTTACAAGTTCAAACTTGGCGTGTTAACAGCATAGTGTGAAAACACATCTCTAATTCTTGCAAAGGCTGTTCCTGAACTAGAGTCCCTTAAGTAGGATAACACGATGTATCGAAGTACACCTACAGTTCAGGTGAGTCGCTGAGGTACACCGAAGCATCACCCCACGACTGTAGACCGTTTGAGACAACACTAAGCGTAACCCACAAGGGGCTACCGAAGTGACCTGCTGTCAGGGCTGTTTGATGTTGACCCTGATAGGAGTTTCCATTTAATCACTGAGGATCACAATTGTGAACCTCTCACAAATGTTCTCGACAGATTGCTAAGATCTATGAAGGGCTCGATAATGTATCACTTGCATCCTTAATGTTGAAAAACAAGTGATGAAATGTCAAGTGTTTCTAAGAGATCTTTTGATGAATCTCCTTCTTCAATACCAGCAATCTCTAAAAGAAAGCCGATAGTTTACGTAGGGTTCCCTGTGAGAATGAAACAAGCTTCTGTTAGGAGAAACTTGAGTGGCCAAGAAGGTTTAGTGCATGCGTCACTGGGTCCATGACGACTTAATCTTCAATACCGGTGTCATCTAGTGACAACCAGTAGCATATGTATTGAACCCGGTGTCTGCTCTAAGTTGAATAATTTGGAGGGCTATTTCTTTTCACCCTTTTCTTTACTTTTCTTTTTAATTCTTTGTAACACCCCCAAAATCACAATGTGACAGCGGAAGACTATTTGGGGTATTACTTAGAGGATCATAGTCATGAGTTATAGAAAACGACTCTAAAGAGGCGTTTTAAATAAAAGTTGTTACCATTTCATAAATCTCAGTGTTTTGGGAACCACAAAGGAAGTACCACATGTTTTGGAATTACATAAAAGATAGTTTTAAACGTTTACGAAATGATAACTTTAATTGAAAACTACACCACTTCAAGCGTCCCTTGACGTCCACTCCACGCCTTCATGATATCTAATTAGTACCTGAGATGAACATGCTTAAAAAGATCAACAAAATGTTGAGTGATATTCATAGGTTTAAATAAAGGGGTTGAACACAAGTAAGAGATGATAATTGCTTCGAATACAATCACCATGGAAAACATAGATTATTATTATGCACTAAGCTCATGACACCAAACTAACTGCATACACCTAATTACTGGTGTAAGTAATAATATTGCCCTCAGAGATGGAATTGCCAATTCCATAGTTAACCAAATATAGTGCGCCCTAGTTATTTCCGATAACCGAAGTCGGGTCGTTAATTCCCATAGTACTATCCACCATATTCGCGTTCACTCGCAAATGATTAATGGTTCATGATGTAAGAGACTTATGGCAGGAAACTTAGGCTATAATAATAATGATCAAGCAGCATACAGTTTTAAGAAAAGACTTGTGTTCTAGTTTATAGCATGCATCTCCCTCGCGGGGTTTGAAAGAAATAAGTAAAGGCGAGGCTATGAACTCACCTTAGCAAAGCAGTATCCGAGTAGTAAATGAGTCAAGTAAATGATGCACCGAGTACCGTCACGCGACCTATAATTTGTGTACCAATACTTTAATTAATACCTTTGTATTTTGACTTGATAATATTCATATACATCAAAAGTTTAAGTTATTTATGTGTATTGTTTATTATCGAACATGATTAACTTTGGCTCATGGAAGTGCTTAGACATACACAAAAGTATTAAAACGAGTGAGTCGTGGGTTTGTCGTAACCGAGAGAAGACGTACGAAAAATATCGCAAATAGATAGTAACGTATTTAGGTTATAAGGACGTCGTTTAAAATATGAGTATATATAAGGAAGAAACAATTTTTATTATAAAGGTTAAAATAAATATATTTCGTTCATAAGTTGTTAATAGTCTTTTAGAAAAATGGGTATAACTCGTTTATATATCTTAAATATAGTTTTTAAAATAACTTATTATTACGAAGAAACTAGTAGTTTGTTTACGTAAAGACTCGTGCAATTTATTGTTCGAAGGCTTCGTTTTATTTAGCGACAATAGTGAAATTAACTCATAAGGTTGTTGTTGAAAATGTAATTATAAGTCTTTCGCAAACCATTTACAAAGCGCATAGAAGCCGTCATTTTAATAGGATAGCGATTATATTATTGTAAATAAAAGACATGTTTTATTACTTCAAAATGCTTGTTATCATTTACAAATTATATGGTTTTTGCCTTTTAAAGTTTTCATACAAGTTTACAAGATTGGAAACTGTTCGAGGGTTCGAGGTAGACGTGTGCAATGGCAGCGAGGAGGGGGAAATAGAGTGGCTTGGGCTTGACGTGGGCTGAATGAGCAGCCAAGGGAACATGGGCTTCGACCTAGTAGTTAAAGATCAAACAGGGCCCAAGTTTTTGGGCGTGGTTGAGGCCCAACTGCCAAACCAGACATACCAATATGTGAAGGAAAGAGTAGTACACTTCTAAAAGAAAATAAACATGACATATGAAGAAAAGGCATTTACCAAGCGCATTCGAATGGGTAAACAAAAAGAAAGGCGGCAAGAGGTCACAAAGGTTCTTTTGGGTAAGCATTTGTCACGTTGAGGATCTTCAAAGGGTAGTCCGGGTCGCTCAAGTCATACCCATAAGATTGGCATTACTTGGGTAGTGTTAGACACCTACGCAAATGCAACAAATATGCCACAAAGTTCGACATGTATAGAAAATAAGAGACCTAAACCTTAACGACTATACAAAGTACCCGGTTAACGAGATGAGTAGACTTACGAGGGGCGCGTTTGTGACGACAATAACAAGGGGAGCTACTAACATTCCGACACCAAAAACTCAAACACAACTTAAATATTCACCAAGGATTTTTAACCCATCATCTATTTAGTTATTGCTACCATCTTTTATGTTTCAAAAACAATTCGATGACTACTACAAGCGAGAATCCAAAAGATACCAAGTGAGCACATAACACTCTCGATGTGAGGACTTAACCACAGCCGGAACTAGACACAAGCAAGTCATGGAGATGAGCAAGATGGCAAGTCGAGTACACTAACAAGCAAATCGACTAAGGTTTCTAGTGAGCCAACGAATAAGTCAAAAGATAAGCCAATACAAACACTTATTCCTTTTACCATTTCACATGACAATGACCCATTATTTTAAACGAATGCTTATGACTTTAGACCACAACATGAATCAAAAAGGCGGTTTTCCAATCTTATGTAAAAACAAGAATCGATCAACAAGAAATATTCATCAAGATATGGGTCGACAAGGGTTTCACCACTTTTGACCCAAAACAAGTTTAACCCAAAACTAATAACAACACATGAATCAAAATCAATATTACAAAAAGATTGACAGTAAAACTAAAGTGAGGATAACGTGAAACCTTTCTAAGCCAACGAAGACCTTTATTTGATGATTCACACAATCTTCACCCAAAACTCCAACCGAACACTTCAACGTTAATTCGAAACCCTTTTTAGTGATGAAAGTGAGTGAGAAATGTGTGAATACCCAGGTCATTCGTGGCCTTCATATAGGTGTAGATGAGGAAGTCCTCCCTTGGACCATTCGAAGGTGGGGTAGCTTAAGAGTCCTCTTTGGGTAATGATTTCAGGTCTTCACGTGGTTCCTCCTGGGCTTGCCTTTAACCGAAACTCCTAGGGACAAGGAATCGGATGTGGGACCTCATCTTGTCAATTTGCTTCATGGGATAAGCCAAGGGTTATCTATTCTTGGTTTGGAGTTGCTTAAGATGTTGGGAAGGAGTTTGGAGGTTTTCTATTAATGGAGGAGCGTTTATGGTGAGGGTAGGGTAGAGGAAGAGAGACGAAAATGGAGGTGAGGAAGCAGGGGTTGTGGGGGCGTTTTTCTGAAGAAGCAGAAGCAGGAGCAGGAGCAGGTAAAGAGAAAAGGGAGGGATAAGGTTTGTGGGGTTAGGATAGGTTTTGGCTTTTGTTTTATTTTATGTATTTGTAAAATTAGTCATTAGTTTAAAAAAAATAGAAGTATTTATTATTTGGGTAATGGGTTGACATAAGAGGTATATTGTTATTATTTGTAAATGTAGTAGTGTTCATTTACTTGTGCATTTTATTTAGTGTATAGGTTCGGTACTTAATGTATTCTGTATCCCGCTGTTAAACTCGTAACCGTATAACTTTAAATGGAAAAGTTGTATTGCTCATATCTCTGGACACGTTATCATTAAACTGACACGATGATGTAGTTTTTGATTTTTATTAGTTCGCTTATATTTTCTTGCGTTTTCTTTTATTTTATTTTGGTACGCGTGCGGACTCGTAAGACAAGAAAATCTTTCTTATGAGACTGATTTAAAAATCAGTAAACATTAGGCATAATTAAATAAGACTACTCGGATAGGCATAGATTCTTATGCAAGGAGATGAAATGTACATGCTAAAATGCTCAATTTAGATCAAATAATTTTTGATAAACAGTCTAGTTCATAAATATGAAGATTTAAAATAGTGAAATTTTCCAGGTGGCTACATTCTTCAACTCCTTCTTTCTCCGATTCTCATTTTCTACCTTTTTATAATCATACCTAAGGACTTCTAAGTACTAACTATTGGTGGTGTCCTTGGGTAGATCCTTCCGGCTCTGGCGGATCATAGGACGGTTATTCCTAACCTTAGTCACCTTATAACTCCATGACTATCCTACGTTGCCATAAAAACATTTTCTCGAAAATCTCTCAAAGTGTTTATGAGTGAAAACATTTTATAACACTTCGAGAGTTTTGTATTTTCAGAAATACTCCCCCTCCACATGTGCTAAAGTGTTTTGACAGAAATCTGCACAGTAAGAGTTGAGCTCGCACTTTTGAATTGATCGACTCAAGATAGACAATTCCCCGCGAGACACGGTTACGTTGCATAGTTAAAGAGATACATTGTCAGCTTTTAGGTGACAACTAGCTCTAATAACTACCTTGAAGATGTGGACAAACCTCGAAAGGTTGTCAAACCCGTCGAGGTTTATGTCTATCAAGAGTTTCTCGAATAGGTACGATTTACTCGGATAAGTCTTGGAAGACAAATCTTTTTGATTTATGATAGTTCAGATCTCGTCAATTCATGGGTTAAGTCTTAGCACACGAAGATTCAATCACATTTACAACATATTTGTATCACACAATTTTTCTCCCCCTAAAAATGGCATATAAATGTTATTTTTGATGAAATTTTGATATCGAATATGACCATTTCGAGTTTTGTGAGAAGATTTCCACGAAGAGCATTTTGTGAACAAATATTTTAGCAAATACTCCCCCTCAACAAGTAATGTTAACTTTTGAGGTTTTGAAAACATAAGGGGAAGTACTTGTTCTTTTGAGCAAAACTTTAAAAATGATTAAAGTTTTGATAAGTTTTACGCAAAAGTAAGAAGCTTTCGCTCCTTTTATAGGATTGTGTCACTGATGCGTACCAAAAGTTCCTTTCATTACAAGTATGGGTTGTACACTGTTATGTGTGCACAAGCCATTGCCAATATACAAATCATATTATCCAAATGTCAATCAATGAAATAATTTAAAGAGTACCAGTCAATCCTTCAATAAGACCAGAAGTTCTTTCTTGACGTTGATAACCCGTAAGAGGGAAACTCTCTCTGCCACACACAAAGCTTTCCAAATTCAGCATCTGATCACGATGAAACAGCCTTTCATCTATCCTTGTGATTATCTTCCTAGCATCCCTCCTTTCCTTGGAATTCCAACGCTTCTTTGACCCAATTCCTTGCTATATATCCTTCAACCGATATGCTAGCCCATCACGAACCAACTTCAACGTGTGATCGCAGAACTTGTGAACCTCGTTGTACGCCATGAAACAGTTGTGGTGAAGTTCACTTCGGTAAACAACTCCAAATTTCGGTTTCTTCAAAATGGTGTACTGAGATAGTTGGTTGATGTCGGGAAAGTGTAGCAACGGTTTAGTGAGATTGACTTGTTTCTGGTATGATTCCACAACAAGTTGAAGATCTTCAACACGTTCCTGGATCACTCTGCTTCTAATGAATATCAACAATGCAGTGATGTACTGGAGCTGAATGTTGGTGGAGAATTGTCTCATCCGACCTTGTACCTTAGCCAGATACATGTCTTCGATGTTGTTGAGCGACAACCTCGGAAAATCAGCTTCAGTGAAGTCATATTCTTGCTCGTCTTGTCGTTTGACTTTTATCTCCTGCAAGAATGAGTAATCCCACTTTGAAGCCAGAGTGACATTCATTATAGCAACGATCCTTTTGTCACTAAACACCTCTTTGTTTGACTTTTGAACTTGGAAGCTTCTGTAGTAGTCTTCTCCTTTCTGTCCAATGGTGAATGCCATACAGAGCATCAAGATCATAATCCACCACTTTGTCAACGAACATTCTGGCGGCTTCTTCTTCGATGGCGGCATTGTTGGAGAAGACTGTTGCTGGGATGTTAAAGGTGAGTGATGTAGCGTATTTCTTGCTGACTTCGCTACCGTGTTGCAGAAATTCTAGGTCGTTGTTGAAGAAGTATTGATAGGGAATCCTGGGTTGATCTGGTCGACCAATGGTTGGTAGTGGCTTGGTCCAGTCTGTGTAGTATGGAGTCTTATCCTGTCTTGTGAAGTCAATGTTCGATTCAGGTTTGAGCCAATCAATGTTGTTGGACATAGCTCGTGCAATGTTGTCGAGATGATATTTGACTTCAATGGCACTGTCGGAGCTGTCTTTTAGTAGTTGAAATGCATCATTATTGATTCGGCGTAACTCCCCTTTTGTCATCCTTTTGACCTTAAACTTGTCCTGGATAATTTTCACATGCTCCATAGTATGACCATCTACCGGTTGGCCTTCCGGTAATCGAGGAGTGGCATCAACAAGCTTGCTAAACCATTCGTATTCTTTAGTGTCATCTTCATCCAACCATGATACAACTGAGGTTGATCTTTTCTTCTTTAGCTTGGAGGATGATTCTTTTTGTTGCTTGGTTGATGGCGGAGATGAGGGCTGTTGCTGGGGCTCAGGATTCTCTTCGTTGTCACCACCGGTGTATTGGAAGTGATCACCAGTTTTCTCCGATGGTGGTGGAGACTCAGAGTCCTGAGGTTTGTCAGTAGCAGGAGGTCGTTGAGATGATCTTGTTGTGGTGGTGGAGGCATAGATGAGGACTCGCCTATTTTCTTTGGACGTTTAGCCTTTGGATCCTTGTCCTTATCATCATCGTCTCTTGGTCGCTTTTCCTGACCAGCAGCTTCGTGTATCTGATAAAAGGAACCTTTGTCCCAGGCTTCATGAGGTGGGACATCATATCTTCCCATATCAGGCTTGCAAAGTCAATATGCTGTTTGTTGACCATTCCCCAGAAGGTTTGTAGGTGCATGAGTTTAGGATGCTCATGACCGGTGTCTCTTCCAGACACAAACTTGGCTATTATAATGTACAATGTCCTCCAAGGTTGAGGAATGTTCTTCAGATCGACAGTGGAGTGTTTAGTGATGACTCCGGCAGCTTCATCATAGCCAATGTCGACCATGAATTGCATTGTAGCCTCTTCATTTGGAATTGCCACATAGTCAGCAGGCTCAATAGCAGGCAGAAGAAGAATTGTACGAAGATCTGCTACCGTGACGGTGACTTCCTTATGATTGAGGGTCACAGGATGATCTTGACCATCAATCTTTTTCATCGTGTGCCAGAATTGATGAATGTAGATTTTTGGTACAGTTGCTGAGTTGGTTAGCATGTTGTTGTAGGGATGAGTTTTGAGGATATCCACAACAATCTTGCATGATGATTCCGAGCAGGTGAAGTTCTCAAAATCGACCTTGAGATTGTTCTTTCCAATCGTTTTGCTGTAATCAGTTGGGAAGATGTCTTCCATTGTGAGTTCGTTTGGTGCGTTGACATTTTCCATGATGACGTCCATTTCGTGATCTGAAAGGTATTGAGACAAAAGAACCAACATATCGAAAGACATTACGTTAGTCAAAAGTTGATTTTATTGTCCAATTATTGAAGTTGTTATGTTTATGAATGTTACGAGTCCAAAGTCACATATTGTCCAATAGTCCAAAGTTGACGTGATAAGTTACGTGAGTATGTTAATTTTGAATGTTAAAGTCCAAAGTTTACTTAATCACACAATGTTTTAACTTTTGTAGCTTATTAGTAACATTTTGGTTTTGTGACATTATGAGTAACTTATTACAAGTTTGTACGCGTAACATTTCAAAAGTTTAGTTAAAATTTGGCTTAAGCGTATGCGTAAACAGGGTAACCATAAGCGTAGGAATAAGCTTATGCGTAGGAGTCACCCTTAGGCGTAAGGAAGGCTTACGCGTAGGAGTGGACTCTTAGCATAAGGCTTACGCGTATGGTTAGGTTAAGGACTTACGCGTAAGGTTTACTCGTAAGAGTAACCCTTGGGCGTAGAAGTCTAAGTTTACGCATATCCTTCACAGGATACGCGTAGTCCATTGTAGACCCTTATGCGTAAGAGTTACGCGTAAGATTGCTCTTATGCGTAACATCTACGCATAAGGTGATCCTTAAGCGTAGAGTCCAATTAACCTTGATTCTGAAACTAGTACGCGTAGAAGCCTGAAATAGTGATGAGTGGCCTTTTACTCATCATTTTAAGCCCGAAAAACCCACAAAAACGTCTAAAAACACTGAAATATAACCAATTATACTGCAGATATCCTTGGAATGTGTTTTTATGTGTTTCAGGTACAAAGGATCGAAAACAGGGCAAAAACGGACAGAATTGAGGTTGGAATGGAAATCGTGCTTGCAGACGGAGCCGGAAGTGGATATTCTACATTTTTGGATCCCGGGATACGTTTCTGGAGTGAGATTGGGAAAACAAACTCAAAACCTAACCCTACACCCAAAATTACTATTCTACCCTTCACCCGAACCCCAAATTACCAATTTACCCTTTTTTTTATTAAAAACAATTATTTTTATTTAAAACCAATTTTATTTTTCATTAAAAACCAATTTTATTTTTCATTAAAAACCATTTTTTTTAAAAACATTTTTTTTATTTAAAACCATTTTTTTACAACTATTTTTATTTAAACTACTTTGTATATAAAACATTTTTTTTCTAATACAAAAACCTAAAAAATTACTTTTAAGTAAAAATAACTAAACCCCTTTATAACCTTTGCCCCATTATCTGTTTTTACCCACATCACTAAAACCCAGGAAACCAAATGAACACACTTTGGCGCCAAGATAATTTCTGTCTTCTTCCTTCCCCTTTCACCATCACCACACTGAAAACCAGGAGACCTCTACCCCACACACCCACAGGGCTCATTGCCACTGTGGCAATCCCCAACTATGCCATTGGACATCAAGGAATCAATGGGTGAGATTTCATGAAGTGGGCACCAAGGTGAATTGATGGATGAGATTAATCATGAGATAGCACAAAGGACTCACAAGCTCATTTCTGTCACAGCACAAGCACACACAGATGAAGACAAAGACAAGAAAGAAGACATACGACAGTAGCTTTTTAGTATAAATAGGCATTTAGGCATTTTGTAAAATCTTGTCTAGAATTTCAAAATCTAGTACCATTTTTACTTTATTGTCATTTAAATTTCCTTGTAACCTTTAATTATCAATGCAATTTAAATTCAGTTCAAATTCTAGTTTTTTAAAGTTTATGCAGCCTTGATTTTTTTTTTTTTTTTTTTTTATGTTCTTAAATTCTGTCATTGGTGTTCTAAAGTGTGTGTTAAGTTATTTAAATTCATTTTAAGGTTTGTCGAATGATGCAAATTAAGTTTTCTTAAATCTCTAACCATTGTTCAAATCAGTTTCATTTTTCTGCCCAAAAGGGGTGTTTGGAACAACTTTGTTCTGGGTCACTTTCCTAGTTTTTGACCCATCTTTGAAGTGAAAATGGTTTTATGCAAATGTTAGTCAATTTTTTTGTAGTTGCTGTTAGTTTTCATTTGGTAAAAATTAGATTGGTTAGTTTTTTTTTTCTTTGTCTTCCTGTCCTAAAACAATACCCATTCACTCTTATTTTAGCTTAGATTTAGGTGTGTTAGAATTAGAATCAGGATCCCATTTTATGTATACATTTAGTTTATAGATAGGTAATGATATATTGTGGCTTATCTTTTAACTTAGTGCTTAGTTGGTAGCTTAATTAGGTCCTTAAAACAGCTTTTCTGCCCTGTTCAGTAACCATTGTTGCAGCCTCACATAGCCTCCTTGACAGCTTATTTATAAGCTGTCAAGGGACCCTCCTTGCCCACCTTTGCTTATTTTGGAAACCCAATAGTATAAAGATTATAGTACTTAGCTTATTTACAGTTTTGGAGCACTCTGAGTGGCTTATTGATAAGCTTTAAAGACTGCTCTTGTGGGCTGTTTCAACAGCAAACCAACAACAACTTTGTTTTGTTTTACTTTTCTTTTACTTTTTGGTGCTTGAATATTGCTTATCTAGGACTGCTTACATACGTTAGGATAGCTTTTTGAGTTTGCCTTTAGGGATTAGTAGCTTAGGTAGTCATTAGCTTGTACCTTATAGCTTCTTAATTAGCTTTTCAATTGTCATTCGGCCATTTAGTCTAAAAAAGCTTTCTAGTATAACTGTTGCATACTTCTACTTATTTATAGCTAAATACAAGTTTTCAATAAAAGTTGTTTTCATTAAAAAGTTACATTTTCATCAGCTTATTAAATTTCAAAAAGAAAAAAAAAAAAAAAAAAAAGTAGTCAAAAGGGCAGGCAGGTGGGAATTGAACCCATGACCTGCTGTCCCCAAACGAAACAACCACTCATAGCCTTACCATCTACACTAGCAGTTGTCTTGTGTTACCTTTTGCTTTATTAAATACTTAGAGTCATTTTCCGTTTTAAGCTTATTAGCTTTTGTAGATTTTTTAGTGCTGATTTCAAAAAGCAGTAGGTAGTTTTTATATTTTTCTTAGAACCAGTATTATCCAAAGTATTTTTATTAATTTCCTCAGATTTTTATCAAATAGTTCAGTATTTTTTTATAATTAAATTAGTTTAAATTAGTTTTTAATTCGTAATAAATAAAATAAAAATCGAAAAAATACCCGGCTTTTTTCTAAAATTATTTTTAGTCTTTTAGGTCGTAGGAAAATTGGTTTCGCTCCCATAGGCCTTAAATTGCAAAGTTTTCACCTTTTAGAGCTAGGTGCGTTCTCGGTTTTCGCGTTTTTTAGTTTTAATGCCCTAGGACGTAGTTTAGCTTTGTTTTATTATTTCTTTTGCTTAGTAGTAGTTAATTTAGTCTTTTACTTTGTTTCCATTGCGTTAATTACATTCCCGTTCTTAATTTGTAGAATAACGTAACCAAAATCGTAAACTCCTGATCGATTCAAGCACTTTAATAACAAACCTCAAACGTCACCGTCAATTCACACGTCGTTGGGAAACGACCCGGGTAATCACTTGCCCGGTATCACTTATCGAGTATTTGAGGGTTTTGCGTGTCGATCTTTTTCCTAAACGGTTGATTTGCAATTCTCTCTCGGGGTATTCGTAATTTGATATTTCTTATATATACTATTTGAAACGGATCAAATTTTGGCGCCGTTGCCGGGGAGGTTGTGTTGCGACAATATCATTACGGTTTGACGATTTGTGACTTGAAGAACCTTCCTCGTGAAGTTATTCGCTTTCCAAAAACCTTAAAACACAAAAATATTTTCCTTTTCTTTTTCTATATATATAAAAGTTATAAAAACCCAAAAATATTTTCTTTTTCAAAATTTATTTTCCTTTTATGTTTTCTATTTATAAAAAACCTCAAAAATATTCTTCTCATTCCTTTTATCCGTTTAATTCTATTTTCTCTTACCCTCTTTTACCTTTTAATTCTATTCTTCGTTATCCTCTCGATCGCTTAATTCTATTTCTTTTACCCTCTATCCGTTTAATTCTTCTTTATGTCTTCGTCTTACCAATATGGTTGTCAATGGTGCGGTGGACCTCAAAATGGTGGAAATTGCCCCGGTTGTAGCATTGTGAATTCGGGGAACGGGTTTGTCTATGGCCAAAATCCCTACAATGAAACAACCAATTTCCTCAACCAATCCCCACACCATGAGATGGAGACATATTCTTGTGAGTATTGTGGAGGTCCTCACCCGAGTTTTGAGTGTCAAACGGGGAACACGCTTGTCTATGAGCAGGTTCCGTGTAACAATCAAAACTTTGGTTTTGACCAATATCCACATAATTTACCGAATCACTCACAACAATCATACGGTTGTAGTACCATGGAGGTCCGCACTATAATGCTGATTGTCAAACGAGGAATCCGCTTGTCTATGAGCATGATCCTTGTAACAATTATGACTACTCTTATCATGACCAACCTCTACAGTTGCAAACGATTCAAACGCAACCTCCGCAAATTCCTCAAGAACTTCTCCAAAATTGTCTTGATATACTCAAAGATTTAAAAGAATTGGTCAAAGAAGAGTCTCTTCAGGAAACGTATGGAGAATTATTAGCTGAAGAACAAGCAGCTAGAGTAAGTTCCCAATATTGGAAACCTCTCGTGTACGATTATGATGACGATGACGACAATGATTTTGATGAGGAATATACGACTCCGAGTGGCAATCCCACTCCCGTTGAGGAAGTTAAAGAAGGAAATAGTATGGGAGAATTGTTGGCGGAGGAGAATATGAAGAGCATAAGAGCTATATATGTTTACGATAAAGTCGATGCTCCGAGTGGCAATCCCACTCCCGTTTCAGAGCCTTTCATTTCTGACTCTTCCCCTTCACTCACGCCGGTTGAGAGAAGTGAATTCCTTTTGGAAGAGGTTGATGATCCTATTTCTCTGAAAATTTTTGATCCCGAGGACTCTCTCACCATGGGGGATGAGCATCTTAGCACAATTCCGGAAACGGAATCGTCTAGTGTTGAGAACTTCGTCCCAATCCCAAGTGAGTCTGAGGATATATCCGATAGTGATTGTGATTTGCCATTTTGTGATGATTCTCTTGATATTTCTGAGGTTACTTCCGGGATTTTCTCAAATCATCTTTTCGAATTTAATGATGAGTATACCTTTTTCGAAGTTAATCCTCTTTTCGATAAGATGTCTGAGTCCGATACAGAGTCCACAACAGAAGTGGTGGAAATTGCTAGCTCTCAGAGCACACCACTTGTCCCACCTCTCAGATTCTGACTTTTCTCTTCCGTCATGTGATGACGATTCTATCCTCACCGATGAGATGTCTTTTGAGTATCCCGTTGAGCCATCTGGCGAAGAAAAGATTTTTAATCCAGGGATACTCGTTGGAAGAAAAATGCATATGGATGAAATTTTTAATGAGATATTTGAGCTTGAAACGTACATCATTCGAACCTTTCTTCCTTTCGTCACATATGGTGTGACTTCTCCTATCCTTCACTCCTTCGGGAATGAGGATACAATCTTTGATCCCGGAATTCTTATGATTTATGAATTCCACATTTGCTTCCCCATGGACCAATGAATTTGGGGTCGAGTCAAGCTAGCGACTCGGTTAACAAAAACAGTAGCACTTCATGGGTGATAATCCCATGTTTCTGACTTCTTTCTATTTTCTAACACTAAGTGTGGGGGTATTCCCCACTGTTGTTTGCTTGTTGTGTGTTTGCTCAATGTTTTCGGGATTCCCGTAGATTGTGATGATTGATGCACCTGTTTTCAATCCAGCCGCCCAATATCCGATGTTTTTGCTAACGTTTATCTAGGGATATCTTTATAAAATCCTTTTGTGAAAAAAATATTTCGCTTCCACACTTGGCTAGTAGTATTACCTTTTTCCGTTCTATAGTTTCGGCTACGGCCGGTACTTTGAATATTGAGGGCAATATTCAATTCTAAGTGTGAGGGGAATTCTAAGCGAATTTTGATCCCATTTGTACCTTCTAGTACCCTAGTACCCCCGTTTTGACCAAAAATTTTAAAAAATTTATCGTTTTAAGTCAAGTATTTACATTTAAAAGAAGTGCTTCGCACAAAAATAATGCGTTAATGCTTCGGTGTTAATGGTAGTTTAGTCTTGATTAGGCTAGAACAAGGGGAATCCCGACTCTGCTAGAGTGTTGAAGTAGCTGCTCTCTTAACATTTAGTCTAAGGTTTTACGCGTTGTGCAAATGAAAATGCTAAGCATGGAGTAGTTGGTTCTCTTTAGAGCTTATATAAGTAATCTATGGCTTTTTCTCCCAGAAGCTAACTAATCGGACTAAAATACGTGCTCGTTGTCAAACTTTTGAACATTCAAATTGTCTTGTTACAATAAAAAGTTTTTAAGCAAAATTGATTTAGAGTCCGAGTTCAACTTTTTATTTAAATTTTTGGGAAAGCATACTTTCTTAAAATCTAAATAATGTTGCAAAATGAAAGTACCGTAAAGTGCTTGAATGCTGCAAAAGTTGCAAGTTTAAAGTTAAAATCAAAAGTGAATGAATGTGAAAAAAAAAAAAAGGTGATGAAAAAGTGAAAAAAAAAATGAAAAAAGTTGAAAAATGAAAAATGAAAAAAAAAATGAGTTGCGTGAATAAAAGTACTATGTTTCTTATAAATAAATGTGCGAAACTTGCTTTTTCTCAAATTTAAATCGGAAGTTGAACTAGGATTCGTCAAAGTTGTTTAAAAGTTTGACGGTAATTTGGAAATCCTTGATTTCAAAGATCCCGAAAGCTCCAATACTATTCTCGAGGGTGAAAACCTAGCCTCCTTAAAAGGACAAGCTGAGAAGAAAGTCGTTACATAGAGTGATCTCACCTTTGAATCTTGAATTTCTAAATCATCGTCGATTGTGATCCATTTAGGTTTAGTTTTAACCTAACGGTAGCCTCGTAAATCTCTGGAATCGAATTCCCGCTAATTCCGGTACTATTCTCTGTGAGGTTTCAAAAGCCCGGTCACTTAAAACTGATGTTTTGGGATGTGCCGAGAAGAAAGCCGCTACATGGAAAAGGCCCTTTTGATCTTTAGACTTTCGTCGTTTCCGGTGAGTTAGTACTTTAGTTAAGTGGATAACAACCATAACAAATGTCGATTTTAATGGTCAAACTTTTGAACATGAGCACACTCACTTAAATTTTATAAATTGCGGGAGTAAAAAGTTAAGTCTCAACTTACATAGATTATTGATATAAGTAGTGTTAGCATTTTACAAAAACGCTTGCACAATAAGTTTAAGCTTGGTTTGAGAGTATAAAAAGAGGATGACGATTACAATTCCCCGGAGACACCCATTTTGTGTGAATCCGATTCCATGATGCCATGTTTTGAAAATCAAGCATGTTATTTATTTACGCTCAAGTTTAAATTTTCGTAGTGAATAAAAAGTCGAAACGGGGTATTCTTGGTATTGTTTATCCTTTCATTACTTCATATGATCGGATTGCTAGGGACTAGCAATTGATAGTGTGAGAGGATGATGAGTGGCCTTTACTCATCATTTTAAGCCGAAAAACCCACAAAACGTCTAAAAACACTGAAATATGATCAATTATACTGCAGATATCCTTGGAATGTGTTTTTATGTGTTTCAGGTATAAAGGATCGAAAACAGGGCAAAAACGGATAGAATTGAGGTTGGAATGGAAATCGTGCTTGCAGACGGAGCCGGAAGTGGATATTCTACATTTTTGGATCCCGGGATACGTTTCTGGAGTGAGATTGGGAAAACAAACTCAAAACCTAACCCTACACCCAAAATTACTATTCTACCCTTCACCCGAACCCCAAATTATCAATTTACCCTTTTTTCTATTAAAAACAATTATTTTTATTTAAAACCAATTTTTATTTTTCATTAAAAACCATTTTTTTTAAAAACATTTTTTTATTTAAAACCATTTTTTTACAACTATTTTTATTTAAACTACTTTGTATATAAAACATTTTTTTTCTAATACAAAAACCTAAAAAATTACTTTTAAGTAAAAATAACTAAACCCCTTTATAACCTTTGCCCCATTATCTGTTTTTACCCACATCACTAAAACCCAGGAAACCAAATGAACACACTTTGGCGCCAAGATAATTTCTGTCTTCTTCCTTCCCCTTTCACAATCACCACACTGAAAACCAGGAGACCTCTACCCCACACACCCACATGGCTCATTGCCACTGTGGCAATCCCCAACTATGCCATTGGACATCAAGGAATCAATGGGTGAGATTTCATGAAGTGGGCACCAAGGTGAATTGATGGATGAGATTAATCATGAGATAGCACAAAGGACTCACAAGCTCATTTCTGTCACAGCACAAGCACACACAGATGAAGACAAAGACAAGAAAGAAGACAGACGACAGTAGCTTTTTAGTATAAATAGGCATTTAGGCATTTTGTAAAATCTTGTCTAGAATTTCCTATTCTAGCACCAATTTACTTTATTGTCATTTAAATTTCCTTGTAACCTTTAATTATCAATGCAATTTAAATTCAGTTCAAATTCTAGTTTTTTAAAGTTTATGCAAGATTGATTTTTTATGTTCTTAAATTCTGTCATTGGTGTTCTAAAGTGTGTGTTAAGTTATTTAAATTCATTTTAAGGTTTGTCGAATGATGCAAATTAAGTTTTCTTAAATCTCTAACCATTGTTCAAATCACATTTTTCTACCTAAAAGGGGTGTTTGGAACAACTTTGTTCTGGGTCACTTTCCTAGTTTTTGACCCATCTTTGAAGTGAAAATGGTTTTATGCAAATGTTAGTTAATTTTTGAAGTTGCCAGCTTTTCATTTGGTAAAATTAGATTGGTTAGTTTTTTTTTTTTCTTTGTCTTCCCTAAAACAAGACCATTCACTCTTATTTTAGCTTAGATTTAGGTGTGTTAGAATTAGAATCAGGATCCCATTTTATGTATACATTTAGTTTATAGATAGGTAATGATATATTGTGGCTTATCTTTTAACTTAGTGCTTAGTTGGTAGCTTAATTAGGTCCTTAAAACAGCTTTTCTGCCCTGTTCAGTAACCATTGTTGCAGCCTCACATAGCCTCCTTGCGACTTATTTATAAGTCAGTCAAGGGACCCTCCTTGCCCACCTTTGCTTATTTTGGAAACCCAGTAGTATAAAGATTATAGTACTTAGCTTATTACAGCTTTTGGAGCACTCAGTGGCTTATTGATAAGCTTTAAAGATCTCGCTCTTGTGAAACTTTTCAACAAGAAACCAACAACAACTTTGTTTTGTTTTACTTTTCTTTTACTTTTTGGTGCTTGAATATTGCTTATCTAGGACTGCTTACATACGTTAGGATAGCTTTTTGAGTTTGCCTTTAGGGATTAGTAGCTTAGGTAGTCATTAGCTTGTACCTTATAGCTTCTTAATTAGCTTTTCAATTGTCATTTGGCCATTTAGTCTAAAAAAGCTTTCTAGTATAACTGTTGCATACTTCTACTTATTTATAGCTAAATACAAGTTTTCAATAAAAGTTGTTTTCATTAAAAAGTTACATTTTCATCAGCTTATTAAATTTCAAAAAGAAAAAAAAAAAAAAAAAAAAGTAGTCAAAAGGGCAGGCAGGTGGGAATTGAACCCATGACCTGCTGTCCCCAAACGAAACAACCACTCATAGCCTTACCATCTACACTAGCAGTTGTCTTGTGTTACCTTTTGCTTTATTAAATACTTAGAGTCATTTTCCGTTTTAAGCTTATTAGCTTTTGTAGATTTTTTAGTGCTGATTTCAAAAAGCAGTAGGTAGTTTTTATATTTTTCTTAGAACCAAGAGATTATCCAAAGTATTTTTAGTAATTTCCTCATAATTTTATAAAATAGTTCAGTATTTTTTTATAATTAAATTAGTTTAAATTAGTTTTTAATTCGTAATAAATAAAATAAAAGTCGAAAAAATACCCGGCTTTTTTCTAAAATTATTTTTAGTCTTTTAGGTCGTAGGAAAATTGGTTTCGCTCCCATAGGCCTTAAATTGCAAAGTTTTCACCTTTTAGAGCTAGGTGCGTTCTCGGTTTTCGCGTTTTTTAGTTTTAATGCCCTAGGACGTAGTTTAGCTTTGTTTTATTGTTTCTTTTGCTTAGTAGTAGTTAATTTAGTCTTTTACTTTGTTTCCATTGCCTTAATTACATTCCCGTTCTTAATTTGTAGAATAAAGTAACCAAAATCGTAAACTCCCGATCCATTCAAGCACTTTAATAACAAACCTCAAACGTCACCATAATTCACACGCCGTTAGAAACGACCCTTGTAATCAATACTCTGTCATTCTATCGAGTATTTGAGGGTTTCATGGTTTCATCTTTTTCCTAAACGGTTGATTTGCAATTCTCTCTCGGGGTATTCGTAATTTGATATTTCTTATATATACTATTTGAAACGGATCAAATAGTTTAATCATAACACTCATATTAGCATGTTATTCAATCACTTTCAACATCACATGGAATCACAAGTTAGAACAGTTATGCGTAAGATAGGTTTTAAGCGTAGACTTAAACCCTAAAATTTGAATCCTACGTGTAGACAATTTAACCATGGGAAATCAACCAAACAAATTCTGGGATATCTTAGAAGCTTAATGAGTTGTTTCTAAGAAATTTTAACATCAAATGCACTCAGAATCAAAAGTACCCAATTATACGAATGCTTAAACCCTAAAGCTTGATTTTTCAAATTTGGTATTTCTGGGCATGAATTAGAGGTGCATTTAGTCAATAAAGCATGTAAAAAACATCTCCTAAGCATCCAATTAACCTCAAACACTCACAAATGAGGATACCCAAATCCTCATATGAACCCTAAAATTCGAATGTGTTTAAAAACGTTTTCTGGGTTGAAATTTTTGATGAAAATGTTTATAAGACTTGATTTTAACCATGTTAACACTAACCATTTCATCATAAACACACAATAGTGATTTCTTGTTCATACGCGTATGCGTAGATCACTAAATCACTCATATTTTGAAATCTAACCGTTGGTTTTTAGTAAGATTCAAAACCTATGTTTGTAATCACACAAGAAACGTTTTACACTTACAAATTTCAAGTTTGAAGCACGGATTTTACTTTGAATCTTAGGCATGGATATGGTAGATGAAAGTATTAAATGAGTGTAGTAAATGTGAAAGTGTAGTTAGGTGGAGTTTTTGTTAAAAATAAGTTTTCATTTTTGATAATAATAGCCCCTCCACCTCAACCATTTTCAATCACGACCCATAACTTCCATTTTGGTTAAGCAAAACGTAATAGTTTGGAAAGAAACTTGACGACACTCTCCCTCGACTTTAGAAATAGTGAAATTTTACAAATTTAACTCCGAGGAGAGTTTTAAATAAGAAACGTATCCACCATTACTGAAGAAACAACATCATTTGGTAACATGCAAGTACAAGGTTTTATGAGTCTGAAAAATATTTACATTCTCCCCCTCAACACTTGTTCGGGAAAAATAATGAAATTTTTTGATAGAACAAAGTGTTGACAGAAGATTTGTACTTGCAATGTTTGAGAGGATTAAGATAGAATATTTTTGAATTTTATCAGATTTTATATTTTTCTATTTTTGTTTTTGAAAAGGTTATTTACAAAAGAGGTTTTGGTGGTTTGACTAGTTTTAAGATTGTGTTAAAAGTTCGTCCAGTTCCTCTGGAGTCAAACACCTCATGCCAATCCGGTGGATCAAATCAGTAAACCTAGCAGGAGCTAAGGCTTTTGTGAGAAGATCCGCCAGCTTGGTGTTCAAGTACCTACAAAATATAATTCAACGGTACCTTTTCCACATGCTCTTTGATGAAATGATATCAAGATCGATGTGCTTGGACTTCAATGTTGAACGGTGTTGCAGAGATCAAAAGCACTTGATTGTCACAAAGACACCGGATTCACAATACGTAACCATAATCTTTGACTTGTGTTCTCATCCAAATGACTTGAGCACAACACGCTCATGGCTACATATTTCGCCGGTTGAGGACGGATGTACAATCTTGCTTTTTCGATTGCCATGACACCAATTTATCACCAAGGAATTGCAAACCACTTGAAGTACTTTTCCAAAAATCTAAGCATCCTGCATGATCGCGCCCGAAAAGCTATTAGTTCAAAACCGAATCCTTCGGATACGATCCCCAAATTAATGGTTCCCTTTATGTATCGGAGGATTCTTTTAGCCTCATAGAGGTGTTTCTCAATAGGTCGTGACTGATAACGGGAGAAAAGATATACAGAAAATAGAATGTCATGTCTACTGGCTGTTAGATACATAAGAGACCCAATAATACTTCGGTATTTGGTAGGGTCAACCAATTTTCCATGCAAATCATCGCCACATGTTGGTATGTGCCATTGGTGTGGCATAGGTATCACCGCTTTGCATTCCAAGTTTGTTTAAAATTTCAAGAGCATATTTGGACTGATTTAGGAAAATACCACGGGGTGATTGATGAACTTGTAGTCCAAAGAAGAACATAAGTTCACCCATCATTGACATTTCAAAATGTGTTTTCATAAGTTTGTTGCGTTTGAGTTTTTTTATGGGTTGACCCAAAATGATGTCATCCACATAAATTTGAATGATTAAAATGTGGGCCCGTGATATTGTATAAACAAAGTAGGTTGTTGACCGATCCTTTGACAAAATTATGGGATAGAAGAAAGGATGATAACTCACCATACCACACCCGAGGGGCTTGTTTGAGACCGTAGAAAGCCTTGTTCGGCTGTAGACGTGATTAGGGAACTCTCGATCAACAAATCCTTCCTCGCCGACTAACATATACCGCTTTCCTTCGTTACCATTAAAAGCGGTTTTGACATCCATCCGATAGACCGTGATGTTCATGAGCCGCGAATGCCAAAAAACTGCATGACCTCAAGTCTAGCAACCGGTGCGAATGATTCCTCAAAGTCAATCCCCTTCTTTGTCTATAACCCTTAGCCACCGGCGATATATTTCGATAACCGTACCCTCAGCATCTAACTTGTTTTTCCAAATCCATTTAAGACCAATGACGTAGACCCTTGTTGGTCGCTCAACCAATTCCATACTTCAAGACGTTTAAACGATTCGCTTCTTCTTGCATGGATTCAATCCATTGTCACAAGTCATTTCTTCTTTAATATTCTTAGGTTCGGATTAACAAAAGTGCATAAATGCAATGTTCACCGCCGCTCAAGGCTGTCTAGTTACCACGGTTTATTCGGTTTCCAATAATGTTCACAAGAGGATGGTCTTTAGTCCAACGATGTCTGGAGGGTTGATGTTGATATACATTATGCAGATTAGGTGGATTCAAATGGCTTGTAGATGATTCCCAACATCCGGTTGCGTTCATTAGCTAAAGGGTTAAATAAGCGATTTGGATCATAATCATGGGTGTAGGTACATCATGATTCGGATCATCAGTTCAGTTCATTAGATACGGTTTGTTCGCTATTGTTGTAGAATCAATTGGAGGCGCGCCAGCGAAGTTGTTGTTGTTTCGTGTGTATCGGATGGAGTATTATCGTTGAGCAGCGGAAACATTTGATACATCCGAGCACGCTTAATCAATATCACTAAAGAGGAGCAAAAGAGTCGCCCATTTGATGACGAAGTGTAAGCTTGGTTCAAATTGATGATGGGGTTTGGGGAAGTTTAGACGGTTATGTCCGGGTTCCAAGTCGCTTTGCTCGAAGCCATTTCGTAAGCTCATCGAAATTAGCATGAATCGCTTCCATAATCTCCCCTTGTACGACGATTCCGGATCCAATATCCTTTAGAATTTTCACAAGATCCAACGAAGACTCGATGTCGGCTTTAGCCTTGAGCTTTCCAAAATCATCACGATCATTATTCGGGTAATAGAGAGACCCAAATACATGAAAGTGTTTGAGATTCAGTTTGCGGTTATGGATAAGCTCATAAGGTGTTTTGTTGTAGCGTTTAGTTATCATAGAAACGCTCGAGTGTAGCATGGCATTGACACGCTTCACAAGTAGTCCGAAGTTTACATTTATCAACATCGTTTTGCGCTTCTACTAACATACGGTTTCGTCTTTCAACAACTCCATTTTGTTCTGGTGTCCGTGCAATTGATGTTTAATGCTCAATTCCTACTTTCTCATAGTATTCACGAAGAGTTTGATTCACAAATTCGTTCCTTTGTCTCGATTCTCGATGTCTCGACTATGTCCCGGAAGAACTTGAATTATCGTGAGAAAGGTGATGATCATCTGTGGAGCTTGATCTTTATTTCGAAGAAAATAAACCCAAGTCCATCTTGAGTAGTCATCGACAATTACAAGAATGTAGCGTTTGCCATTGATCGCCCGCACACCGATCGCCACCCAAATCCATGTGAAGAAGATGAAGCACATCGCCGAGAGCCGGTTCCACCTTTGAAGGAAAGTGAGCACGAGTGCTTTTCCCTTGTTCACTAGCTAAGCATAGATGATCTTTAGAATACCGAAATCTTGGAAGACCTTCAACGAGTTTATCGTCAAGCAAGATTGGTTATGGTTTGAAAGTTCAAGTGTGAAAGTCGACGGTGCCACAACCAAGATTTTGTTGATGTTGCCTTAGAAAGTAGATAGATGGGAGATGAAGCAATCATGTCTTGCATTGATATTGTGTAAAGGCTTGATGTGCGGTTTCAGATAAGATCGCTTCCTTGTAGATCACTTAATGAAACAAGTTTTCTCCTAAAAGCAACTTCCAAATCTCCATCACAAAATTGACCGAAAAAGAGATTGTGACCGGTTACCGCAATAAACCCCTGCTAATTTTGATGTTCCCATTGATGTAATCTCGTAGCCCATGATAGCTGAAGTGATCATTCCAACTTGACAGCGTTTATGAACTTTGAGACAAAGTTTGATAACATTTGAGATTTCCTCGTCATGTGCCGGAATATCCGCTATCAACAATCAGAGAGGATGATTCAGACTGAGGATACACATAGATCTAATACGTGGAATAGAGGTAGAACCCTAAGAGCTGTCTTATATTTGAAACACACATGTTAATGATTTTAGGAATCCATTTGAATCCTGGTATGTTTTGTAACCATCTCTGCCAAGTCCAACTAGTCTTTGCTTTGGTCTTAGTGAATGCACTAGGTGATAATTTCTTCCTAGGAGGTGAAGTGGGTTCTATAGGTACATCAATGATCATAGCGAAACACTAGAAGGCGGTTTACCTAGCACAGACTTAGAAGCATTAGTGGGCATAGGGGTAATCCGTTTTCTATTATTCCGCCATAGATAAGATAGACTTAGCAACACACATTGACAACCGTAAAACATGCTTTACGACAACCAACACAAGATGCTTCAAACAAAACATTCAAAGTACTTAAAGGTTCAAAGATTCGCTACATCACTTTTGCAATTACATTTGTCTAACAATGTTCAAAGTGGGTGCTTGAGTTTTATTCTTAATCCTAAGGTGTTCTTCTTTGAGGTCTTTATTGTTTTCTTACGCTGTGCAACTTCCTATTCTTCCGTTTTGCTCTTAAGTCGAAGTGATAACGTTGGGAAATGTAACACCCAAAAATGATAGTCTACAGTGAAGTAAGTTGTTACCGGTACGATTGGTACCACAACACAATGTATAGAACAACTTAACTTGAGAAATCGTATTTCAGAAGATTTATGTTTACATTTTTCAAAATATATATTATAGAATGTAGGCCCATAAAAGAATTAAAGTGGTCCCCAAATTTACATCAGAGTTTTCTATGATCATGCCTTGCCAATGCCTCGCCTCAAAGTTTAGCTAACCATCCTAAAAATACATGCTAAAAGTGTCAACACAAAGGTTGGTGGGTTCACGTGTTTTAGTATACCAAGTAGTTTCCAAAACAAGAAGATCATTTGGTTGTCAAAGTTTCGAAGGGTCCATTATGTATGGCTCATGCCTAGGTGTTCCACTACTTAAGCCGATTCAACCAATACATTGCCCCTTGCAACATGCTCTAACCTAGCAGAAGGTGATTCTATGCACTCCGGTTAGTAGAGTGAGGGTTGGCTCTGCCTCTAAATAGCTATCCATAGATATCAACGACTCGTCCCGTACAGTGGGAGGGAGTTAATAAGTAGTGTAGTAACAGGACTTTTACATACATAAGCATACATATCGGCTTGCACAAAGTAGCAGAAAGCATCGGAGGTTAAATCACCGGAAATCCATAATTCCATGAATGCACAACCAATTTAGTTTTAAGTAATCATAGCATGCTTTTCACACCAAAACGAGTAAAACAGAAAATGGAAATGGAAACTCACCTTAGTCCAAGAAATACAAGAACCACAACTAACACGCATCGAAATGTAACTCTAGTATCACGGTAGTAACGTAGCATAACGATACAAGAGTATCGACACAACGGTACATCATTGACACAACCTAATAGTATATGGATTATCCTAATGCGATCGTAAAGTGAATAAGTTTTCAAAAGATAATTGTTTTAGTTTTCGTGGAATACTTGTATTAATAATTATAAGAGTTTATGTCATAATTTGTAAGAAAAGTTTAGTATCAATATCCGTGTGGTGGTTTGAAGATCTAGACTCGAAAATACATATCAAAGTATAAAATATATAGTACATGTATGAAAGAAAATAAACATACAAGGATCAAATAGCAATTAAATGAGATATAAATAGATTAGTTAAGTTTAACTAATAACTAGTCCTTAAAAGTTTTATTTATATCTATTGATTATTGGTTTTATAGTCCGATAAGGTTTATAGATCATTAATAGTCGGTAAATAAGTTCAATATAATCCAACAATCCAAATGATTAAGTCCACTTAATAATTCAATAAGTTGTATAATAAGTTCCAAGTCCAATATCTAAAACCTTCGTCCAATGTCATATATATATATATATATATATATATATATATATATAATATATATATATATATATATATATATATATATATATATATATATATATATATATATATATATATATATATATATATATATAGTCCATCATTAGTCTAATAAGTCCAATATATAAAATATATATATAGTCCCGAGTCAATATTTGTCCAAAGTTTATTTTAGTCCAACATAAGTCTAATAAGTTTGTCCAAACTCGTCATGTTCGATATTTGTCCAAGGTTAGTCAAATATGATTCAAGTTATAATATGTTTTTTGTAAGTCCAATAAATATTAGTATAGTCCAATGATTTTTAGTCCATTATGCGTTGTAGGCTCAATAAGATTTTACAAGTAAATTAAGTAAATTTCTAAATTAGATAACCCGAAAAAATAAAATACAAGTGTTACATATTTATTTTAGCAGCCCAAGATCAAACTAAACATACCCTATGTGGGCGTGGCATGACAACAATTAAACAATGATCTACACCCTAGCTTTGTGACTGAAACAACTCTGAAATCACAAATATACCGAATCCTGCCAGAGAAATAGGCAAACAAACGCACTCTAGTGACTCTAAAAATAAAGACTAGGACAAGTTTATGGATGATTTTAATAATCATTAAATAAGCTTATTAAATAAGTTAGGAGATGAGCTGGAACAACGCATCTCCTTGGGTTTCATTTCTTTATGAACGCAATGAATGCACCCCGATGGGGTTGCGGCTGCGCCCACGCCGGTTAACGCTTTGACGACGTTGTACTCCACTCACCTTGAAAGATCTAGCACTCGTGGATCGCTAGTGTTGCCTATGTAATCATAAGCAAACTAATAGAAAATCTCTACAACTCGTGTTCTAAAGCGAAATGTAAACACAAGTCATTATCACTAAGAACACTTAGATCCTCTATGGATCCTTTTATTCACTGAAACTCTATGTTTGATTCGCTCTCTATTACAAACTATATGGTTCCTTTTATATACAAGGAACCCTAATCTCTTACTACCCAAACGACTAAACATCTTTGCATGCATTTAATGTCTAATACATTAAAACAACTATAGAGCAATACAATAATACCCATGCTGACCTTGGGCGCTTAAAAGATAATAATGAGTTTAGCATTTAATTCATAAGGCGATGTCGATCCTAGTCACTTTCACTCTTCACAGTAACATGGCACGCTGCTTCTTCTTCAAGAGAACCACTTCTTCAAATAAACCTGCTTCTACTTCAAATAAACCTTCTAAAGAATGACAGCCAGAGTCCTACTTCACATAATTCCCAACAATCCCCCCTAAACCGGAATTTGGTAGGTTAAGTTCCGCTTCCTACCTTGATAGATCTTAGAGACTTCAAGATAGAGGATTGTTCTCAAACATCAGGAGCAAAGAACCAAAACCAAAATCATCTCTATGATGAGCAAACTTTGAAACGCCGTGTCTTTTGCAAACACATGACATAATGTAACATCAATACTTATCGGTTGCAAACTATTCTCATCACATCCGTGTGTTAACATCTCGAGAGAGGTGAATCATTGAAAATAATGGATTTGATGTCTTTTTACCAAGAGCTATTACTACCGAGTATGATGTTTAAGTTCTAGAACTATGGTACATTGATAACCATTCGATTTATGAGCAAATCGGAACTATATAAACAGATTTGAGGTATCTTTACCCAGCGTTTGCTCTCGGACTAGTCAATTCTTAGAATTGGTGAATTGATAACCAAATATGGAGATAGTTGCCTTTACCACAATCCATATACGTGTGGGCTAGCCAATTCTTGGATTCCAAAAGGAATAGACCATGGTGAATTGAGGACCATACAACTCTCAACAATTAAGCATGGGTGGTTGCGCACTTATGATTTTGAGCAAACCACAGCCTATCAATGATTTGACATGTCTTTACCAAAAGTCGCCCTTTGGACTAGCCAACTCTTTGATACACACAAGGTATATATCGGTGAGTTAAAACCATCAACAAAATACAATAAATCTGCAAAAGAAAGTTTTAACTAAGGAGCTAACAAACAAAACAAGAACTACAAAGTAAAACAAATAAGACCAAATACAACTCTCTCTTGAGGCATATGCCTCCCCTTAAACTAGGCGCTAAGGGTTAAGCATCCCAATATTGACCACTAGGTGTTGAAACCTTGGTCTATCAAAAGCTTTAGTTAACGTGATGCCACATTATCATGCAGATGAATTTTAGCCACATTTATCAAATGTTTTTCATATGCATCTTTATAAAGTGGTGTCCGATTTCAATATGTTTGGTTCTCCGGAAAAACGGATTTTGACAATGCATATGGTACTCGATTATCAATAAAAGAGTTATGTTCATGAAGTTATACCCATAGTCCAAAGAACGTTTTGGATCCATAGTACCTTGCTCAATAGCTTGCAGCAAACAACATACTCGCCCAGAGGTTGAGGTAGCCACAACGGTTTTGCCAGCCACGAGATCAATCTCTTTCCAAGGAATTGACACCTCCGGCCATGTGGATCTCCTATCCAGATTTGCACCAAAGATAATCACCGTCACTATATGCTTCCAACTTAAAAGGAGACTCTTTTGGGTACCAAAGGCCCAAAAGAGGTTGGCCTTTGAGGTACTTAAAGATCTTCTTGATTGCATTGAGATGGGAAGTAAGTGGAGTGACTTGATGTCGAGCACACACTACAAAGAAAGGTAATATCGGGCCTTAGTCGGTTAGATACATTAATGAACCAATCATAGATGCGTATAAATGAACATTCACTGTGTAGATCCGATCATTGTTGGCTTTTGTTTTGGAGCTCATAGGGTGTTGTGGCACCCCGATACCTTCCATGCCGATTTCTTCAACATGTCCTCACATATTTATCCCGACCGATAAATATCCCATCCTGTTGGCTGAACTTGGAGACCCAAAGAAAGTGAGCTCCCATGGCACTCATCTCGAAATTCTCCTTCATTAGATCCTCGAATCCCCTACACCAAGCTTCTTTAGTGGATCCGAAAATGATGTCATCCACATACACTTGAACAAGTATGATATCTCGCCGAGTTATTCTTCAAAAGAGTTTTATCAATGGCACCTCTTTCGTAGCCATGCCGCCAGAAATGATGAAAGCCTAGCATACTGTGCCCTGGAGCCCGATGAAGTCCATAGAGAGCTTTAACGACTTTGTAAACATGATTAGGATGATCTGGGTCTTCAAATCCTTTGGGTTGTGTGACATAAACTTCTTCTTCAATCTCTCCATACAGAAAGGCACCTTTAACATCCATTTGATATAACATGAAGCCCATGTAAGAGGCATATGCCAAGAAAATTAATGGCCTCTTTCTGCAAAGGTGCAAACACTTCATCATAGTCAATCCCTTCCTCTTGCTCTAGTAACCTTGAGCTACTAATCTTGCTTTGTTCTTAATCACCACACCCCATGCATCTCTTTTGATTTTCGTAATCCATTTAGTTCCAATAGCATATTTCCCATATGGTAAAGGTACCAAGATCCAAACTTGTTGGTTCTCAAATTGCATTTCGCCTTGCATTGCCTCAATCCGCTTGAGTCTTCAAGAGCTTGAGACACCGGTTGGTTCTACTTGGGAAAGAAAACATGCAAAACAGACAATGCTTGTAGTCCTGTGATTGTCTTTGCCGATTTGAGACATAGGAAAGAGCAACTGTCCAAATTTAGGGCTAGTGATAGCCTTCGAAGTTCTAACAGAGCTAGAATGTCTCCAATGATATTGGATTGAGGGTGAGAAAAGTTGATTCTTTTAGTAGAAGTGGGGTTGACTTCAATGGTAGGTTCAAGATTCACGCTTGGTACAAAAGTTGTGTCATAGGAAGGTGAGAGAAAATGCAGATTTGGGTTGATGATTTCCAAGATCCGAAGGACTTGGAAAGCGAGTATCTGTTCCCCAAAGTCCGTGGACACTCTAGTAGGAGTATGAGTAAAAGTGACGAAGCCAGATTTGATGACGATGGGAGAGATCGACGTTGTCACAGAAAATGGTTTCCAGCGACGGCCTCATTTGCAAGCTCCCCTTTTCACCTTCAAGCTTAGTCGCAAATTCTTGAGTCAAGCATAGCAAGGTCCTCAAAGATAGTGTGATTCATCTTCACGTACGCCAAGTATCTCTGAAGAGTTACCCGCAACATTGTTAGGGAGAAAGAAGGCACAAGTATGGGATGTTCATCATCTTCAAATTCACTTCAGAAGATCCAAGGTGCACCCTGATTGTTAGTGGGATATTCTTGAGAGCTTACACTTTGGTTAGCCATATGTCTAGTATACCCGATAATCGTTAGTCGAGGTCAAAAGACCACACATGACACTGTCCTTGAACGTTGGGCTTATCCTCCGTATCTCGGTTCAACGTCTCCTCAATCTTCTTAGCGATAAGTTGTACACTCTATAAGCCTTGCTTATATAGTAATAACCCACAATATAGCCATCATCACCTTCTCATCTAACTTCCCCAACGGATCACTGGTTTTTAGAATGGTCACTTGACAACCAAAAGGTTTGAGGTAATGAGATTGTGAACCTTCCCAGGGAAGTTCATATGGTGTCTTGAGGTGAGGTTTAGTAATGGAGACCCTGTTAAGCACATAGCAAGTTGTGCCAACGGCAGATCCAAAACATAGTGGGAAGCTGAGTCAAGCATAGATCTTGCGCCTCAATCAAGGTCCTATTCTTTCTTTCACCACCCCATTTTGTGCTGGGTTCTTGGATTGCTATAGTCCCTCTTTATCCCTTTAGACCTACAGAGTTCTATAATAATAGCATTCTTGAACTCTCGTCCCATTATCACACGATTCTTAACCTTCTTGTTCAACCGATTTTCAACGAGAGTGATGTGAAGTCTTTCAAAGATGGAGTTGTTTCATCTTTAGTTCTTAGAAAGAACACCCAGAAAAATCTGCTATAACCATCCGTGATGACCAAACAATAGAACTTGTGATCAATGCTTCTGACTTGAGTTGGACCAAATAGATCCATATGTACAAATGAAGAGGTTGTAGATGATGCTCACCTGCAGGATGCTTTGTAGGATGCTCTATGTTGCTTCCCTTTGTTGCATGCAACACAATTATGATCATTGGAGAACACTTTGGTGGGAAGACGTTCTACAACTCGTGTTCTAAAGCGGAATGTAAACACAAGCTGTTATCACTAAGAACACTTAGATCCTCTATGGATCCTTTTATTCACTGAAACTCTATGTTTCAGATTCGTTCTCTATTACAAACTATATGGTTCCTTTTATATGAACCCTAATCTCTACTACCCAAACGAAACATCTTTGCATGCATTTAATGTCTAATACATTAAAACAACTCTAGAGAAGTACAATAATACCCACATGACCTTGGGCGGTAAAAGATAATAATGAGTTTAGCATTTAATTCATAAGGCTTATGCTCTGATCCTAGTCACTTTCACTCTTCAGCAAGAACATGGCAACGCTTTGTACTTCTTCAAGAGAACCACTTCTTCAAGAGAAACCGCTTCTACTTCGCCAGAAACCTTCAGTATAATGATGGCAGAGTCCTACTTCACATAATTCCCAACACACGCACCAAACCAAATAAATACATATTACTTGTGTGTCTCGCTAATCGCACCAACAACACACAACTCTGAGGTGTTATGGTCGAACCATATGTGAACCAAACACGACCGGCCGTGGACCCGCGAAACCAAACAGCTCCTATGTGGGTGTGGTCGAGGCCAAGCAAGCAAGGACCACCCTTGTTGTCTCACCAAGTCGTGGTACACAAAGCCAACAAACGTAACTACGCGGCTGTGATGACTCAACCCAAGCCAATCAAACAAACCAGACGCACCCTTTAATAGGTGGTGGTTGCTGGGTTAAATAAACAAACTAAGCGCACCCTCTTGGTTCCTTGATGGTGCACCGAGCCAAGACACAAACACCACAATTATACAACAAAACATCAAACAAAACACCCTCTTCTATTATCCTATTTGACCGAGACTCAAGACAAACGCACCTTAGTTTCTCGCTTCAAACTAACGAAAACAAACACCCTTTGGGGGTCATGACAATAAAACAAACGCACTGGTGCTTTCTCCCGGTTCAACAAGAAGAGGAATAAACAAGAACACCTTTGGTGTGCTATGAACCAAGAGCAACAAATCAACAAAACCTCTTGGTGTTTTCTCGGTCAACCCAAAAAACAACAATTTAAATTAACCAAACTCTATCAAATAAGTATTTGATGATTAGATAAGTAACATCAAGAATCAAACCCGAGATCAAATCGGGTCCTAACCCAACCCGAATACCAAAAATAATTAAACAAACATCACTTCAATGATTAGCACCACGAATCTTGATTCAAATACGTTTGATTCACCTTTAATCCCCAAAATCTTTATAAATCAATTTATATTCGATTTTAATTGGAAAGAACAAACGAACAAGGGTCTTGTGTTTGATATACCAAATAGGAGAGGATAGGAGGGACGATGGTGATGGTAGTGGCGTTATCAGGTGGTGATGGGGCGGCGACTCTGTGGTGATGTGAAGTGGTGATATCCGAGAGAGAGAGAGTGGGAAGAGATGAAGAGTTATCTCTCTTTTTTTTTTAATGTTTATCAAATGAGAGGAAGAAACAAATATGTATAAGAAGAGAAAATGGATTTATTTTACAGCTTGGTAAAAGAAAATAGGGCTGGTTGGTGTAGAAAAAATATATTGGTTTATCTTAACAATTAAGTCTTAAAGATATAACGGTTATTTGATTGTATTTTGATCCCGATAATTACAAATGTTAGGTTCTTAAGTTGCGAAACTTAATATCGTGTAAGGTAAAAATTTAAAGTTTATAAAAATGTTAAAAATTATTAATATAGTCAATTATAAGACTGAGTCGTGGATTATCGAAGTGGTTAAACGTTATTCAAACTAAAACAAGTTTAAAGTGTTATTAAATAGAAGTTAATAGTAAATTTAATAACCTGAAAAGTTTCATGAAAACTCTTATAAATGGCAAACATTTTGTTTGAACGTTAAATAATCGATGCTAACAAAAACGTAGTGGTAATAAAGTTGAAAACTTTTATACTTGACGTATAAAAAAAAAGTTTATTTGAAATAAACATAAGCCATGTTTGCCTGGGTGAGCATGTTTATTGGGAATGTGAGTCACGTCACATTTCTTGGTTGTTGTGACGGATAAACTGATAATGTTTTAAGAAGAATTAACGGATGAGCATTCTTTCGTTAGAATATTATATTAATATAATACAGGTGAACTTTCTTGGCTGCTACAATTTCTCACCCTTATGGGAACTTCGTCCAGTTCGATGAGTGTTGTCCGCCGACTGTGTTTGAGCTCATTTTCACGCCCCGTGTGAATTCGTGAACTTTTCTCAGTTCTATCGAACTTTGACAACAGGAAATGCGACTTTACTTAAGTCGTTAATCTCACGGTCCGTGATCTCGATAGGTTCTTCGTTAAAGTTCAAACGTTAATCAATTTGGATTTCTATATGAGGAATAGTGAGTGTCTCATCAGTATGACAAATTTTTCATAATGCACACACGGTGCTGTACACCGCTAAGTTCAGTAACCGAAGTCTGTAAGCTATTAATCCGATTCTAATGAAGATTTTGAAAGTCTAATGTTGAGATGTCTGGGGAAAATGTGAGTGTTTATGATAAATTCCGATCTCGTGCTCCCAAGTGAAATCAGGAATTCCCTTAAGGTTTTATCAGTGTGCAAAAGTTCTGAATAATATCAAGCTTCAAGTTGGTATATTCCAAGGGATAATATAAAATATAGATGATTGGAGGACTAACGCAATTACAGAATAATGTTGCAGGGCCAGTTGAAGGCACCACAGGCATAAATGTTATATCAGTGGTCCGAGGTTGTTCTAACAATGAGTTACGAGCTACAAGCTCAACAATTTCAAAGTCACGGAAAGAGCGGTTGGTTTGGCTAATTGGTTTGAGTGGATAGAGTCAATATTTCTAATCATCAATTATCCTGAAGAATACAAAGTCAAACATGCCGCAAGCATACTTCTGAAAGATGCTTTGTCATGGTAACATGTTGTTGCTCAGTGTATTAGTTATAAGATTGTTTGGACTAAGTTGAAGAAGTTATAAAGCAAGAAGTACTGCCCTCAGAGTGAAGTGCAAGAAATGAAGTTGATTTTGGAACCTTGTTGTCAAAGATATTAGTATCACGACTTATATCCGTTGTTTTCAAGAGTTGGCAGCATTGTGAGTTATAAGTTATACAAGTATCTCCGTCTGAGATGGATAGTTTGGGTTAGATGTTCATGACCTCGAAAGAAATATCGTTTAGTAAGATAGGTTTTCAGACGTAACGTAATAAGACATTTTCGCGGAAGGCGATGTTTTGATGTTTTCTTAGCATAAAGAGTTTGATAAGTTTGGACTGGGAATTTCTAATTCGTAGGACAAGTATCTTCTCGAGAATGTCATTAAAAGTTTTATCGCTGACTAAATGAAACTCTAAAGGGAGGTCCTTGAAGGTGAAACGCCATAAAAGAAAATGTATGTATGTATGACTCCAAAATTCTAGATGCCTAAGGTTCTAGTTGTTAAGGTTATGATCGTTGGTAGTTTATCCTATAATGACTAGCATGGTGTCACCGCCTTCCTGATTTGGACGGTATAAAAATAAAGAGTCTCGTCCTGTTAAAAATATCGGGAGACAGAACTTGAACGAATGTAGAGAAAGTTGCCGAACTTCAGCTTTTGTGATGAAAACTTATTAAATAAGGTTTTTAAATGAGCACATGGACTCGGTTCCAAGTTGGAGGTTTACATGTGAATTCATAAGTTGTTTCTTAATTTCAAAAAATTTCCAACATCACTGCTCCTTGTAAATGATGAATCAGTTTGTTTCTTAGCATTTCCCATTAATATGTTTATTATTTATTGTTTCAAAACAAGGTGTTTGATTTACTTCAAATGTTTGGTTCGAAGGAGGTATCGTTATCCTTTCAAGCTTTTCAAGAGATTAAATAGTTTATAATGATAATTTATAAAACACCTGAAAACCATTTGGTGAGCAATGAGGAAGATATTTTATTATTTGAAATTTAGTGGTAAATCGTGGTTTGTGATTTAGTATCGAATCAACAACTCGGTAAGGTAATTAATTATTTTATTTAATTAATTATTATTTTATTATTATTTTATAGGAAAATAGAAAACGATTTATTGTTTATATAATAGTAGTGAAATCGTAATTAAATTTTGTAATGTTTTGGTAAGACAGCAAATCAGATTGTAAGATAACTCGTGAAATAATTTGTAAATAATTCATATAGATAAGAAAACAATTTGTTAATTTCCCAATAGTAGAAATATTTGTAGTTCATTTTGTAATTCAGGGACAAAACTTGTTCATAAGGTTGTGATAAACTTGTAGGGTAATTCTAACTTAGTTTACAAAATGTTAGTAAAAGTGTTTGTTGTCTAATGAAATAGAAGCACAGTAGTGAATCGGGTTATTACAATATATTAGTCCGTGAAGTGATTTGTACAAAGAGTTTGTAGGAAGATTTGAGAAAGACTCGTTGTTTATAAAATGCCGGTAAGGTCGAAAATTTTGATTCAGTGACGAAGTAGTTCAACGCTTGGTATATTGACCGCGAAATGGTTGATATGATGATTGATTATAATTTGTGCATTAGGAAACGACACAGTTTACTATTTTTATATGGGCGATAGTTGATCAAACTGTTGGTATTCTCTAGGAATAAGTAGAGGATTAGGTATATGTTCCCATAATTAGTAGTTCGAGTTACATGTTAACTCTTGGTATGTTTCTAGATCATCAAAAGTTTTAGTGGTTCGTTCATTATTTATGTTCAGCAAGTTCTATAAATTTGGCGTTTCTCAGTCGAAGTCGTAGGAGTCGCCGAGTCTCTAATAGACTTAATATTGTTAGGATCTACGTGGATACTCTGACTATTGATCACGGGACTAAGAAATTTCACAATCAGAATCCAAAATTCACATTTGGAGAAAGAGACTCGAGTAAAGAGAGTAAACAAACACAGTCGATGTAGATAACTAATTCTAGCGTATAATTCAATAAGTCAATTATTAAGTGGTTCAAGGATGAGTCTCAGATGTTCTTCGTGTCCCTTTCTTCCACTCCGAGTAAATCAAGACATCATCTATGAAAACTATCATAAACTTATCCAAGTAGGGTTTGCACACTCGATTCAGGAGATCTATGAACACGGCAGGTGCGTTAGTTAACCAAAATGGCATAACTTGAAACTTATAATGGCCGTAACAAGTTTTAAATTTAGTCTTCAGTGCATCCTCTCAGACTGTAACTTAATGATACCCATATTACAGTTCAATCTTTGAGTAAGCACTCGATCTTTGGAGTTGATCAAATAGATCAATAACACTTGGTACTAAGTTTATTCGGAACTCTTAACTATCTAGACAGAGGTACTCAGTATTCAGGGGACACTTTGGAAAGGTCTCGAACAATCGGCACATGACGAATCTGCTTTACTTCCTTCTTTTTATCCTACTTTTCCATAAATCGAGCCAAAAAGAGGTACTATCCTTCTCTATGTGCTTCTGGGCTTTGGGGCAAGAAATGATATTCAATCTAGACAAATTTCCACCAGTACTGCCGGTTCCGTATTATGTCAAAGCTTCATCATGATAAGGTACACGAACAATCCTTTCTTCACAGCAAGTAGCTGCACGGCATTTGGGCAACCAATCTATACTAACGGTAATCATCAAAACTTCTCAGTAAAACGGGCATAAGATCAACATTTTGATAGCAGAAACATTTTGTAGGGCGATCGTAAAATGGTCTACAGAGTAATCGAATTCAGTTCATATGAGAATAATAGCATGGCTCATGATCTCATCTGAGGGTAGCAAAGACAATTGGTATTTCTAAAGGACGAGTGAAGAATTAGGTATCTGCCTCTAAAGAACGCAGTTCAGGTTATTTCTCACGGTTTTATCATCTCTGTTGGGCACGGTAGCAAGTTTAGAGTACAACTCCGGAGGAGGGAGTTAATTACTACTAGCAATCAGTCGATTGGCTCAGTAGTGTATTTAGTACTTAACGAAGAAGGGTACAACGTTTGATTTCATAGTCATATTTTCAAAAGAAATCCGACTGCAAGTCGAGATTGAGTCAAGCTCCAAATACAAGTAAACGTCAATAGTTCCCAATGGGTACGATAAAGGATGACACATCGATTGAGTGTAAGGTACATATCGATAGGATAGCATCGACAGAACAATATCAGCAGAGTGTCATTCATAAAACAACATAGTAGGATAACATGGATAAAACGGTATCAATAAAACTTAGTCAATAGAATGACCTTGATAGAAGTACATTCAATGGAGCACAAGGTATAACACCAATAGTGCGTGAGGTACTACATCAATAAGCGTAAGGTATAACCTTAATCGAGTATTGTTGATGAAACAATGTCAGTAGAACATTTTCGATTCAGAAAGATTAACAACATCGAGTGAATAACGTCGATTGAATAATATCGAGTGAACAACATCGATTTGGAAAAATAAACAACAATCGTTCTGAGACAAGGCTTGGGGTAGGGGGTCCGTAAAAAAAAACACAATCAAGGAAAGGCTAAAATAAAGTGGTAAATCTAAATCCCGCACGAGACCCAAGATCTCAATACCAAATAATCCAAAGTCAAACATAGTCACGATTAATTCCAAAACACTCCAGTAAGTTCAATGAACTTATTACGATATCAAGCGTGTCGAGATACGCAACTCGAATTCTAATGGTGACCAATCGGGTCTAACTCGACCCAACGTAAAGCACGATTAAACGTTTTCATTAATTCCGAAAGTAATTCATAATCGTAACATAACCATGCGGCGATGAAAGACGTTCCGTAAAAGTGGAAAAATATCACTATGAATAAATATTGTGATGCCAGTGTGTTGTGTGTAAGGTTAAAATTTTATCATGTTCATGCTCGTTTACACATACAAAATCATTTTTGTTTCCCCAAAACCAAAACAACCATCCCCAGCATTGCAAAGTTCGCCTCAGGGTTGGACATAGGTGATCAGTCTATGCCCTTCTCCCTGATGAATATAGGTGATCAATCTATATTCACATGAACTTTGAAATACTCGGCTCAGTTACAATAGCATTATGTCCTGTACTTTTAGTTGTTACGAAAAGTAAGACGAGCATTCCATTTATGTGAGGGATAAGGCGTAGCTCTGTGGTACGTATACATACGTATAGGAGAAACAATCATGGCTAATAGTGCCATTAAGTGGATAATAATATAATACATATCTCATCAAGTATGACTTCAACAAGTCAAAATCAAGGCATTAGCTTGGCAGGCAGGCATGTATCGGTCATAGGGTTAAGTTTTCGTAAAAGTAGTTATAGTCTAGGTTTCAAAAATACCCAGTTCTCTATAACCGAGGCTCTGATACCAATCTGTAACACCCCAAAAATGATAGTCTACAGCGAAAGTAAGTGTTACCAGGGTATTACTCGATTGGTACCACAACACAATGTATAGAACAACAGTTTAACTTGAGAAATCGTATTTCGTAAAGATTTATGTTTACATTTTTCAAAATATATATTATAGAATGTAGGCCCATAAAAGGATTAAAGTGGTCCTCAAATTTACATCAGAGTCTTCTATGATCATGCCATTCCAATGCCCAAGCGCCTCCAAAGTTTAGCTAACGCCATCCTGAAAATACATGCTAAAAGTCTCAACACAAAGGTTGGTGAGTTCACAGGTTTTAGTATACCAAGTAGTTTCCAAAACAGTAAGATCAATTGGTTGTCAAAGTTTAGAAAGGGTCCATTTTGTATGCGGCACGTTCATGCCTTAAGGGTTCCACTACTTAAGCCAATTCAGCCGAATACATTGCCCCTACGTGCAACATGCTCTAACCTAGCATGAGAAGGTGATTCTATGCACTCTGGTTAGTAGAGTGAGGGGTTGGCTCTGCCCCTAAATAGCGCTATCCATAGATATCAACGGCTCGTCCCGTACAGTGGGAGTGAGTTAATAAGTAGTGTAGTAACAGGGGACTTTTACAGCCATACATAAGCATACATATCAGTTTGCACAAAGTAGCAGAGCATAACTCAGTAGGTTAAATCAGTCCAGTAAATCCATAATTCCATGAATGCACAACCAATTTAGTTTTAAGTAATCATAGCATGCTTTTCACCCCAAAACGAGTAAAACAGTAAAATGGGGCTGTGAAACTCACCTTAGTCCGAAGAAATACAAGAATCACAACTAACACGACTGGCATCGAGAAATGTAACACAGTAGTATCACAAGGTAGCAACGTACAACGATACAAGAGTATCGACACAACGGTACATCATTGACACAACCTAATAGTATATGGATTATCTCAGAATGAGCATCGTAAAGTGAATAAGTTTTCAAAAGATAATTGTTTTAGTTTTCGTGGAATACTCGTATTAATAATTATAAGAGTTTATTGTCATAATTTGTAAGAAAAGTTTAGTATCAATATCCGTGTGGTGGTTTGAAGATCTAGACTCGAAAATACGTATCAAAGTATAAAATATATAGTACATGTATGAAAGAAAATAAAAATATAAGGATCAAATAGCAATTAAATGAGATATAAATAGATTAGTTAAGTTTAACTAATAACTAGTCCTTAAAAGTTGAATTTATATCTATTGATTATTGGTTTTATAGTCCGATAAGGTTTATAGATCATTAATAGTCCGTAAATAAGTTCAATATAATCCAACAATCCAAATGATTAAGTCCACTTAATAATTCAATAAGTTGTATAATAAGTTCCAAGTCCAATATCTAAAACCTTCGTCTAATGTCATATATATATATATAGTCCGTCATTAGCCCGAATAAGTCCAATATATAAAATATATATATAGTCCCGAGTCAATATTTGTCCAAAGTTTATTTTAGTCCAACATAAGTCTAATAAGTTTGTCCAAACTCGTCATGTCCGATATTTGTCCAAGGTTAGTCCAATATGATTCAAGTTATAATATGTTTTATGTAAGTCCAATAAATATTAGTATAGTCCAATGATTTTTAGTCCATTATGCATTGTAGGCTCAATAAGATTTTACAAGTAAATTAAGTAAATTTCTAAATTAGATAACCCGAAAAAATAAAATACAAGTGTTACATATTTATTTTAGCAGCCCAAGATCAAACTAAACACACCCTATGTGGGCGTGACATGACAACAATTAAACAACGACGACACCCTAGCTTTGTGACTGAAACAACTCTCGAAATCACAAATATACCAGTAATCCTGCTGTAGAAATAAGCAAACAAACGCACTCTACTGACTCTAAAAATAAAGACTAGGACAAGTTTATGCAGAATTTTAATAATCATTAAATTAGCTTATCATATAAGTTGGGAGATGAGCTGGAACAACGCATCTCCTTGGGTTTCATTTCTTTATGAACCGCTACAGAATGCACCCCAGATGGGTTGCGGCTGCACCACGCACCAAACCAAATAAATACATATTACTTGTGTGTCTCGCTAATCGCACCAACAACACACAACTCTGAGGTGTTATGGTCGAACCATATGTGAACCAAACATGACCGTCTGGCTGTGGACTGCGCAAACCAAACAGCTCCTATGTGGGTGTGGTCGAGGCCAAGCAAGCAAGGACCGCCCTTGTGGTCTCACCAAGTCGTGCACACAAAGCCAACAAACGTAACTACGCGGCTGTGATGACTCAACCCGAGCCAATCAAACAAACAAGACGCACCCTTTAATAGGTGGTTGTTGTGGGTTAAATAAACAAACTAAGCGCACCCTCTTGGGGTTCCTTGATGGCTGTACCGAGCCAAGACACAAACACCACAATTATACAACAAAAACATCAAACAAAAACACCCTCTTCTATTATCCTATTTGACCGAGACTCAAGACAAACGCACCTTAGTTTCTCTTACTCAAACTAACGCAAAACAAACACCCCTTTGGGTGGGGCTGCGACAATAAACAAAATGCACCCTGGTGCTTTCTCCTGGTTCGAACAAGAAGAGGAATAAACAAGAACACCCTTTGGTGTGGCTATGAACCAAGAGCAACAAATCAACCGAAACCTCTTGGGTGTTTTCTGTGGTCACGACCCAAGGCAAAACAACAATTTAAATTAACCAAACTCTATCAAATAAGTATTTGATGATTAGATAAGTAACATCAAGAATCAAACCCGAGATCAAATCGGGTCCTAACCCAACCCGAATACCAAAAATAAATTAAATAAACATCACTTCAATGATTAGCACCACACGAATCTTGATTCAAATACATTTTTGATTCATCTTTTAATCCACGAAATCTTTATAAATCAATTTATATTCGATTTTAATTGGAAAGAACAAACGAATGAGGGTCTTGTGTTTGACATACCACAAACAGGAGAGGATAGGAGGGACGATGGTGATGGTAGTGGCGTTATCAGGTGGTGATGGGGCGGCGGATCTGTGGTGATGTGAAGTGGTGATATCCGAGAAAGAGAGAGTGGGAAGAGATGAAGAGTTTTTTTTTTTTTTTTTTTTTTTTTTTTTTTTTTTTAATGTTTATCAAATGAGAGGAAGAAACAAATATGTATAAGAAGAGAAAATGGATTTATTTTTATGGCAGTTTGGTAAAAAGAAAATAGGGCGGTTCGTGTAGAAAAAAAATATATTGGTTTATCTTAACAATTAAGTCTTAAAGATATAGCGGTTATTTGATTGTATTTTGATCCCGATAATTACAAATGTTAGGTTCTTAAGTTGCGAAACTTAATATCGTGTAAGGTAAAAATTTAAAGTTTATAAAAATGTTAAAAATTATTAATATACTCAATTATAAGACTGAGTCGTGGATTATCGAAGTGGTTAAACGTTATTCAAACTAAAACAAGTTTAAAGTGATATTAAATAGAAGTTAATAGTAAATTTAATAACCTGAAAAGTTTCATGAAAACTCTTATAAATGGCAAACATTTTGTTTGAACGTTAAATAATCGTACGTTAACGAAAACGTAAAGTGGTAAATAAAGTTGAAAACTTTTATACTTGACGTATAAAAAGTTTATTTGAAATAAACATAAGCCAAGTCGGTGTCGGTGAGCATGTTTATTGGGAATGTGAGTCACGTCACATTTTTTGGTTGTTGTGATCAGATAAACTGATAATGTCTTAAGAAGAATTAACGGATGAGCATTCTTTCGTTAGAATATTATATTAATATAATACAAGGTGAACTTTGTCGGCGGTTACAGGAAAAGAGGCAACTATTCCTGTATCAGTGGAAGGAAGCACATTAGTGTCTTGTGGCTTGTCATTAAGCGTTCTAGTGTCAATTTGAAGCATTCCAGGTGCAAGTACATTTGTGTTACTACACTTATCTTGTTTAAGTTTCACCAACTCTGCTTTCAAGTCAATGATAGTGTGTAACAAATCTTGATTTTCAGAGCGTGTGTTTCCATTATTTCGTAAAACTTCTTTGGTATATGCAAGATGATCATCAGCATCTTTTGACGCTTTAGCACGAGTCTTTTTGATCAAATCAAATATGACACCATATTCAGTTTTGACTTTCGAAATTTCTTGTTCATATTTTGAAATTTGACATTTTAAAGACACGTTTTCATCATCCAGTTGTTCTATTTTTGGATCAAAAGATTTTGCACGCAACTGGTTGATTTTGTTTTGCAAAGCAAGTTCTCGATTTTGACAATCTTTTTGACACCATTGAAGACGACGTTTTGCATTCAAAAGCTCATTTAACAACCGCTCATTTTCAATTTTTAAAGGCTCGATTTGTGACACATTATCGGTATTCTCAACATTTTCAACAGAATCAATAGAATCAACAACAATATAATCAAATGCATATGCAACAGTATGTAATAACACAACATTTATGGTATCAGCACAGATAACATCTTCCAAGAGTCGATCAACCTGATTTCTTAACATTTTCTTTTTCCGTTTAGTATTTGAAATCGATGTTTATGTTTGCTCGAAAACTGTTTTCATAAGACCAATCTCCTTCTGAAGATCCCGTTCCTAATATATTGCACACATTTTCAAATTTCGAACATGGGGTAAAAGTCTTTTCTGAAAAATATCTCTTTGATTTTGCGCATGTATCGATTGAAAATGTTCAGCTTTTATTTCAGAATGAACTTCAATTTCACGTTCCAAAAGTTTGATGTCAGACATGAATGTATCAAAATATTTAAGAATTTGACATCTGTCGGGTAATGATTTTACTTCACTGAAGGAAGGTAAAGGACCATTGATTTGTGCAATATTGTGTCGGGGACCATCATTAGAAGAGGACTCAGGAGTTGGTGTGATAACCCAAGGTGTGTTAGAATTATCCTCTGTGTGACGAAAGTTATGGATTTTGAATAGTCAAATGGTTTGTTATAAACAACATTTTCCAATTTTAACCGACTCTTGTCTTTTGCATCTAATTCCTCAACACGATTATATTCAACAACACTCATAATGGAATCATCAATTCTATGTTCTGCACTGTAAACTTGAGGATTTGGTTTGAATGCTCTATGTGAAAAACTTGGTTGGTAATCAGCAAGAATTGGTCCATATCCACCTCGATTTGGTTTAAAAGAAAACTTTTGAATTGTTGTGATTGACTCACCATGTTTGTAAACAACATTTCGAAACTCTTTGAATTTGTTTTGCAAATCGACAATTTCATCAAGATACTCATCTATTTGTCTCCTCGAATGCTTTTTGTATTCACAAAACTGTTTTTGACAATGTAACAACTCGGACTTGGCTTTTTGAGTTTTCGAAGTAAGAGCGTTAAGTTGTTGTTTATAATCAAATTTTAGTTGTTCTATTTGAGAAAGTAATGCATTCTTGGAGGAAACTAGATCACATATCTGTTTTCCAAAGATTTTTCATTTTGGTATGATTTTGCAAAAGCGACTTCAAAATCTTGTTCACGTTTTTCTTTAGTTTAAAAAATGTTGAGTTGGAATTTGTAGCATTCATTATCCTTGGTCAACAGTGAAATTTTATCTTGCAGTTTCTTATTGATGTCATTGCACTTTTCCAGTTGAGATTGGCTTGTCTGAATTAAGTTGGTCATGAGCTCAAGATCTGGATTAGACAAAGGTTCATCTTTTTCAACTTGAATCTCAACATGATCATTATTTAGATCCTCAAATATGACCATGGAGTCAACTTGATTATCAATATTAACCATAAGGTCATCTTGATCGCCAAATATAACTACGGGATCCATTTGATTATCGTCAGAATGAGAGGTAGAAGATTCATGTTGAACACTCTGAGTCTCGTCGGATGCAGATGTTGGCGGAGATATCATATCATTAATGAGTATATTTTGATCCGGTACCTGAGACAAGCCATCAGTGTCATACACTGGGCCTGTGTTACTCATGTGAAGCTCTTGCATGTTTGCCATTAACATCACAGCTGCATTAGTTTGCAAGTTCTCCATGTCATCATCAGAATCAGCATCAGCCATGAAGCTCTGTTCCTTGTTGGTAAGTGTTCCACCAACTTCATCCTTGAGAGCCAAGAGTAGAGCTTTTTTGTGATAAGCGATGCCTCTTGTTCTCGGCTTTGGGCATGCATTAGCCAGATGACCCTTCTCATTGCAGTTATAGCATCGGAGACCATTAACCCCAGTCTGAGCATTTCCCTGATCAACCACTTGAACCCGTTGTTGTGGAAAGTACATTTGAGATGGTTGTTGAAATTGATGTTGATGAAATTGTTGATAGTATTGTTGTTGTTATTGTAGTTGTTGTTGTTGTTGTTGTTGTTGTTATTGTAGTTGTTGTTGTTGTTGTTGTTGTTGAGGATACTCATGAGGAAAGTAGCTAGATTATGGTGGTTGAGACATCTTGAAACTTGTGTTGATGATGGATCTGTGTAGTCGAATAAAACTTGAGTTTGTTAATGAAGTGTTCGTAAGCGTAGAAACCAACTTAGGCATAGAATGATCCTTACGCGTAGTACCCTGCTTACGCGTAGACAAAGGCTTAGGCGTAATGCTTGCTTACGCGTAGACTTGAGATAAAACTTAGGCTTAGGCGTAAACCAAAGGCTTAATAGTAAGAACCTTATGCGTAAGATTTCCTTAGGCGTAAGATAAGCTTATGCGTAGGAAATACTTAGGCGTAAAGTGTTTACTCGTTAGCTTTTATGCTTAGGCGTAAAACTAGGGTTTTACCCAAAAATTCTTTACACTTATTCAAGTGTAAAAGATATCCAAAGTCGAAGTGTTTTTAGGCTTATCCAAGCAAGAAAACACTGAGTAAACCAACAGCTTCGAAGATCAAATGAAGAAATCCTTAGGCGTAGAAACTTAGGCTTAGGCGTAAACTTAGGAGTATACGAGTAGAATTAGGGTTTTACTACGAGTAGAAAGTACCAAAGTTAGCCAAAACTGATATTTATGCCCAAAAGTGTTTGTAACATGATTTTTATGATGAAATAGCTTCAAAATCACCAAAATAACAAGAAAGCTTGAAACTTGATGATCCAAAACGATTTTCCACCTTACGCGTATAAACATACACATGAATTAAACCAAGCTTAAAAACTAATCTAGACACGTAAAGTTTGAAACTTGATGCAAAAAACATAAACTTTAACACTAAATAAACCTTAAACCACAAGAATCTTGAGTTTACAAGTGTAAAAACTAAAGCTTTTAGGCGTATGAAAAGTTAAGCACACAAAACCCACGCGTATAGTATGTACCTTAAAAAACAAAGGTGTTTCACCCAACTAGATGGCGATTGATACCACTGTTATGATCGTTTCTATGGACGATTTGGTGAATCGAGAGGTCTTGGAACATGGAAGAACACCATCTTCAAGTTAGAGAGAGAAACTAGAGAGAGAAGGGAAACTAGTGTGTGTATTATTAAGGAAAATGAAAAGCTTACACTAAGAGTCTCACCCTCCTAGGAAAGTTTAGGAGGGTATTTATACCTAAACACATACAACTATGGCAAATTGACATAACAAGCCCATGTGTTTAAGCTAACAAAGATAGAAAATGTAATCCCGTCAATGTCGTTCCATTTACGAGTTATGAGTGATTCCAACAATAATTAGTAAAGATACTCTTTTAATAACATCTAAAACATCTATATGCTTTAAAATAATCAAACGACCCTAGTTCTATAGACCTAATCACATATATTTCTTACTAAATATGGTTCTTTAACCCGTACACTGCCACAACCTTTTTGCATCACCACATCTATTGGTATCTTATTTGATTAATTAAAGACATAACCATTAACTTACATTATTGATTCATAAAGTCTAGGGACTTACTTTGCCAACTATACATAACATTAAGATCCAAAAGCGTCAACTAAAGAATCTTTAAGACCTAAACGAAAATACTAAACAAAGCCATGTGATAATCATTATAGCTCATTTATTAGATTATATTTTAACGTAAGAATAGCATTGAATATGCTATTCTTACGTTAAAATATAATCTAATAAATGAGTTATAATGATTGCATTGAATTGTAGTTTTGTTTAGTACCAACTTGCACCAATTGACTATTATTTTTATTAAAACAACGAAGTGCTGCCAATATACAATTTCAGAAAAGTAATTAATTTGGAGTATCAGATGGAATGGACAATTTAATTATACATGTAGATAATACTTTTTATTTTTTCATATGACATCTCAACTTTTTATCTTTTAATCTTTAAATGTACAATATTATCAAATAACAAAATGGGCACTTCAATTAAAAGTGTACTTTAATCATGCATTTTCTTTTTTCTTTTACAAGCTATAAATATGTACTTATACTATAGAACTTTTTAAGTTGAATCATATATAAATAACAAAACAAAACTTGATTAAGTAAAAATGAGTTGGTCATAGTATTTTCAAGAATTTTTTCAACAAGACGGAAATGAAGTCAGTAATGAAAGAGTGTATTTTCAACATGAAGAAAATGAAATTAAGAATGAAAGCAACTACTACTCACATAACAAATCAGAATTTGAAACAGACATAGTAAGTACATACACTTTTTTAGTACCTAGTATATTTTTAAAGGTTACTATTAAAAATTACAAAGCATTAAAACATGTTAAAAATTCGTTTTTAGGTGTTTAATTCTCGTCAAGATTTAATAGACTGGGTGAAAGAAAAAACAGGACTTTCAATTGGTTACGTTATTGTGACTAAAAGATCCAAAGAAAATACACATGTCTTTTTTCATTGTGTGGAAGCATATCACCTCAATCTGGAACAACTTCAAGAAATTGTATTCGACTTTCCAGGTATTATTTATATTTGATATAATCAAGTAGGTTATTTTTTTTTTTAATTTTTTTTATCATGATATTAAAGCGACTTTCATTACATTTTTAAGGTGTTATGGTTTATTTGAATAAATATTGGTTAACACAATATAAGGAAATGTTTGTTGCCGCTTGGACTGATAAATTTCTTCATTTTGGCAATCAAACAACCAATAAAGTAGAAAGTCAACATGCCAAGTTAAAGTTGTATTTGGATTCAGCACAATCAGATCTGCTGACAGCAGTGTCATATATTCATGAAGTTGTCAAATCGCAAGAGACAACTATTCATTCAAGTCTTGAGCATAGCAAAATTATCATTCGACATCGGTACAACATACCACTCTTCACAAATTTGAATAAGCGCATTTCGCTCCACGCGCTTGATATACTCTTCGAAGAGTATAAGCATTGAGTAGATGCTAAAGGTTACGAAATTTGTAAATGTCAATTACGTACAAGTTATGGGCTACCATGTTGATAAGGATTTAAACGTACACTTTTAAGAGGTCATTTAAACCCTTAATCGCCCACTTTTTATATCCGTTAATGCTTAATTTCGTTCCTTTTCACTTTTTAGGTCTCTTGAAGGCAAAATGCTGGAATGATGCTTATTTGGACGAAAAGGAGTGAATATGTGAAGAAAATGGCTAAAGTCAAGATCAAGACACTCAAGCTGCTGGAAATGCACTTGACGGCGTCCCAAACGAAGGGCGACGCCGTCCCTGATTTTGTGACGACACAGTAGCGAAATTGCTATTTCACACCTGACGGCGTCAGGCTTTGAAGAGTAGGGCGTTACGAAGACTTTTCTACTCAGACGTCCTAGATCCAGATTCAGACGACGTCAGAGCTGAAGCTGACGGCGTCACAACCACAACGTGACACCGTCCCAAAGTTGACTTGGCCAAGACGAAACCCTAATGGCGGCGATCTGACGGCGTCACAATTACAAAGTGACGCCGTCGCAGTTGTAAAACTATATATAGAATTCGATTTTTAGACTTTTCGAGAGGTAGACTCGTGGATTAAAAACCTAAAGCGAATGTAGTCCGGTTTGGACAGTATTTTAGGGTTCTCATACCCTATTTTACATCGAGATAAGTTATTTATTCCCTTGATTTCATTATGTCTTCGATGAATGTGTGTATGCTTGCATGTTTAACATGTCCGGCTAATTTACTTGTGTGTTTGCTTAGATCTATGAAACATAGTTATTAATTATTGATTGGTTGTCTATTATCTTAATTGTAATTGGCTTAGGAGTGCTTAAAGCCATCATTGTGTTTTTAATGCTTGATTAATCTTTGTTGAACATTAGTTTATAATAACTAGTGGAATTGTAGGCTAAATATCCAAAGGAAACCTTAGTGTTAAGTTTATGAATCCTAGAGATTTCGTAGTCATTAACCTTAAGGTAGCTTCAAAGAGTTAGGGGTAAAAGCACACCCTACGACCTTAGAAAACACAACGCTCTAAGAATAAGGACGTGACAATTCAACCACCAATAAAAGATAACTAGGGAGTAATAGTATCTAGGTAGACACATCTTTAATCATCATACGAGCACACTTCAATAGACATAGACTACCCTTAGATTAGATAATTAGAATAGTAGAGTAATCGGTAGAAGTACCAACCCCCAAATCCAAACCCCGAGATTTTACCTTTAGTTTCTAAAAAATATAAAAAGATAAAAAATAATCTTCCTCAACCTCAACCTTAGCGTACTAAATTTCTCACTAGCATTTCTATTCCCCTAGAGAACGATATCAATCCCCGAGACTTACCCTAATACTACACTACAACGATTAGGTTCACTGCCTAGGTGGTTGAAAAACTTGCTCGAAGAAAAGAAAGTTTCCTTTGACCCCGAACGCGCGTTGTATGCGTATCACATGTTCACATGAACTATTAGTTTATATGAATAGAGGTTATCCCATACCACTTGAAGCAATTTGTGGAAAACTAGAAGGGGGGTTGAATAGTTTTGCCAATTAAAACTTCCTTTTAATCTATTTAGATTGACTTATGACAATCTATTTGGATGTGTGTGTTGGATGTTGATAAACAAGCATATAAAGGTAAGTAATGAAAAGATAAGAGTAAGAAGCACAAAACCACAACACGAGTATTTATAGTGGTTCGGCTACAAGGACACCTTCCTTGCCCTACTCCACTCCCCGAGTCACCTACTCGAGAGTTCGTAATCACTACACAAATCTCCTTATGGCGGAGAAGCCTTCACAACGTCACCTACCCTTTTTCCGGTGCTAGGCTAACCACCGGGTTCTTTCACTCCAAGGTGAACCACACCTACACAACGTCGCCTACCCTTTATAAGGTACTAGGCTAAGTACCTAGTTCTTTCACTCCAAGGTGAACTACACCTTCACAACGTCGCCTACCCTTTATTAGGTACTAGGCTAAGCACCTAGTTCCATTGCAATGGAGGAACTACTACCACACTACACCAACGACTAATCCCAAAGGAGATCTACTCCTTTACAACATCATCAAGGATATCAATATCCTTGGATCTAATACTAGTCTATCTTGTACATCGAAACATACCATATCGAATGTACATCTAAGGCACCTTTCACTAATGCCTTTGACTAGATCTACAAGACACCTTTCACTAATGTCTTGTGTCTTCACTTCTAAGCACCTTTCAGTAATGCTTCTTTGTCTTGACTTCTAAGCACCTTTCACTAATGCTTCTTTGTCTTGACTTCTAAGCACCTACCACACGTGCTTATGTTATAGACGATAGATACCCTTCACTAATATCTTCGTCTTGACACTTGAGACATCTTTCACCAATGTCTTCAACACTACACTTCTTTGAGGAAAGAAAGGAATCATCAACAAGAAGACTTCAGTAGCCTTGATGATGAGGAAGCATGGCAACTCATGGACTTGAGCTTGCTTGACTTCAAAGGTGGTGATCTTGCCTTTAAGAGGAACCTAGAAGATCACAAAAAAACAAAACTACAAACATAGATCTCTTGGATCTAAGGTTAGTGAGATTTAACTCAGGGGGGAAAGTGTGTTAGAAAGGGATGATGAATAATGAAGAAATGGCTCACTATTTATAGAGGAAAAATCCTACTGTTCCCCGGATCCCACGGATCCCTTCCACTTGGGATCTGGCTAGCACAAAGCTAGGGATCCGTGGAACGCTCCTCTTTACCCATGGGTATTTTGGTTATGGGTCATGGGTCATAGGTTGAACCATGGATCTTTGGCTAGATACAATGTATCTTTGAGTGCAATGCACTTAGTCACTTGGGTATAGGTTGATCCATGGGTTATGGGTATTATCCATATGTGATATAAGCATGATGTCATGAAATGGGTTATGGGTCAAGATCCATGGGTTATGGGCTTTGGGTTGTACCCAACTACATTCAATGTATTTGCCCAATGGGTTGTGATACTTAAGTTTCTACCCATTTATATTACCCAATATACTACATACTAGTTATGTGTATATTTTATTCAAATATGTAAACACTAGTTGTTGTACATATGTATTACTAAATCATAAAATCACTTATACTTGTTTTAGTGTTTTATGTGAAAATGTGAATGTGTTAGAAACTATTAGTTCAAACCATTTACCTATTTTATTTGTTTCGTTAATATGATTTTACGTTTGTTATCTACAAAACATTAGAAGATCGTAAAATATAAATAAACGTTTTTACGGCTTATTTGTATTAACAATCTCCCCCTTTTTGTTGATGACAAAACATAAAATTATTTTAAGGAAAAACTAAAATTCGTAAAAGTTTGAATTTGTAGTTTTTACTTTCTTCTCCCCCTTTTTGTCGAAACAAAAAGTGTTTGAAGGAAGTTAACACATCGTTTTTGAGAAAAACATGTGAAAAAAAATAAGTAAAAGGAAATAGAGAGCAAATAACGGGAAAGGATCTCGTCTTTACTCCCCCTTGAGGAGTCCATCCCTATGTAAGGGCGTCAAGTAAGTGATACAAATCTAGTTTATTTGCAAATAAGTTTGCAAAAGATATCGTCTAAGAGACGAATGTGCTCCCCCTTGATGATTGCAATTTTGCAAGGGGATGTCACGAAATGTAAACCTAGCATTGCAAGTAATTTGCAATGTATTGCTTTGACATAAAGCTCCCCTAGCTTTAGGATGTCAAAGTCTTCATATGTAAATTGAATAACTACAAAACAAAGGTTCGAAAGCAAGTATAATTCACAATTTCCTGCAAATGTGATTCAAGTTAGTAGAAAGAAAGCTTTCTGTTTTACGGATCCCACGGTTCCCTCCTAGTAGGGATCCGTCTAGGCAATTCTGAGGGATCCGTATTAGCTGTTTAATTTCAGCCAAGGTGATATAACAAGTAATGTTATTACAAAAATAAGATATGAATACAAAGTAATCATATGCTCAACAAAGTAACAAGTAGCATGTAATTCCATTTAATAAAACTAGAGTTATGCTATACATGACTCTAAAAACTAAGGAAATAAGAAAATACATGACTAGGAATTTCTAAACAAACTATCGCTTGATGCTAGGACACCACTAAAATCTTCTAGCTCAAGTTTTGTTTAGGTTTGATCTCGTCGAAACGTTCGAGGAGATGATAGAACATGAAACGTTGGTCTTCTCGTACTTCATGTATCAAGCTTTCAACATGTTGACAATGATAGCAATCTTTGTCATGGCTAGGTAGTGGTGGTGGAAGAAGTGAAATGGCTTGATGCAAAGGATCAAGTGAGGCGGCTTGTGGAGCTTCAAACGATGGAGGGATTGGTGGAGGTACATTTGAGAATGACTCAACCAAAAATGATGGTGGTGGTAGAGAAGTGTCAACTTCCATATGGTCGGGTGGTTGACTTTGATGATTTCTCATAATCCAAATGGGACTGTATGATGGAAACGGCGAAAAGGAAGCCGGAGCAAGTGTTGACTCAACACCTTGATTTTAAATCATTATTTCTCCTAATGAGGAGAATGTTGTCGGCGGAAGCGGATGAGACGGCCTAGGAGGCAAGTCCTCTAATTTGTAGAGGTGAGGTGATGACAGTGGGGATGTAAATGAGATAGCTCTAGGAACCAATGGTGATGGTTTAGTGGAGATGATATTGTTTGGCCTAGGAGGTATGGTGGTGTTTGGCATAGGTAGTTTTGTGGGTACTATCTTTTTAGGAATTGGTTTGATTGGATGATGGAGAATTCTATCATTTGTTGGCTTGACGGGAGATGATTCGGTTGAAGAAATTTCGTGTATGACACGAGCCTTTTTCATGGGTGGTTCTTTGGTGGATAAGTTACTACTTGGGGTTTTCCTCATGATGAGATGATTTCAAGAGGTTACAAGAGCTGAAAGTTAGGATGAGAGTGATGACTATGGAGGTCCTAACAAGGTGGTTTATAAACTAAGAGATTTGGCAAGTGCATTTAAGCCTTAAGCCACTAGGATTCATTGGAATGTGATGATTGACATGCACAAGAGTCAACTTCAGAGGTTTGCACTGATCTAGGAACTCATTTAAGATGAGATGGAGTTTTTGAGTTAGGAAGATGAGTTGAAATGATTGTTTTAGCAAGATTTGACATAAACTGTCATCCGGATCCCACGATTCCTTCCTCAGAGGGATCCGTCTAGGCTAATCCTAAGGATCCGGCTTTCAGCAGTTATGAAAGAGTGGAAATGATGTTTCTAAGATCTAAAACCTATATCATCTTGAGTGTTTCAGTCCTCCTAAGTGTTTTAAATGAAGGGGTGTTTGAGTAATTGAAGGTAATGAATGATGTAGCTAATGATTGTTATTTATGGAAGGATTTGGAACTTTCAAGAGTACCAATGGATGAGCAAGGATGACACTAAAGATTTAGAGTGTCAATTGAAGCTAAATGATCCTAGAGATCAGGTTGTGTCTTAGGATAGCGTTTTTGGAAAATATCCTAGAAGCTTTGAAATGGGAAAACTAGATTTTGATCAACTTTGATCAATTTTGAGGTGAGGATGATTTATGATCAATTTTGTCATAATCGAAAGATTTCTAAGACTCGATGTGAGGGATCTAGTAGAAAATGAAGTGTGAGTTTTAAGAGCGGAAGAGTAATGGATTAAAAACAAAATGGTAGATCTACAAGCGTCTTAGAGTGTGATCTAGGTGAGTTATGTATGAGTAGGAAAGATCAACCTATCTTGATAAGGACTTAATTTGCCTTAATACACTATGTTTAGCTTAGTGTGAGATGTTCTAAGGATATGTTTGAAATATAATGTTTGCAATTGCATTTTCCGTTTGCCGGATCCCACGGTTCCCTAAGTGTGGGGATCCGTCTAGTACAATCTTTGGGATCCGCCTATCTGCTCAGCAGGACCTTTACTAAAGGTATGCAATGATCTTGACAATGCATTATATCTCAAGGATAGTCTAAAAGGAGTTCTAATACTAAGATATCAAATGTAAGATGTTTTATTTCATGAAAGAAATTGGATTACATTGATAAAGCACGAGTACAAGAGATTTGATCCTATTTTGGAATACTACTAGGTTCCTTGAGTGTTTTCGCTAGGAGGATCATTATGTGATTGATGAGTATTGGTGGAATCAAGAATGAAGAAAGTCTTCATGAGAGATATGTTTAGCGGTTCCATCATCTTGTTCACAAGTACGTACAACGGACTTTGAAATTGAGGATGGAAGTGCATAACATTATGATATAGGCGTGTCAAGAACATTCCATAAGGGATGAGTTTATTCTTGGAGCCTTGAAGATTTGCAATTCGCCTTGCGAAGAAGTAGGCGAGATTGTATGGTTGTTGTGTTAGCAAACAGTACAACATATGAGCACAACAAGCGGGAAGAATTTCTCGATTTCCCCTAAGACTCCAAACATTTTCACGTAGGATGAGTGCAAGAGGCTTGTACTCTTCTCGGATATCCCTTGTAAAGATAATGTTTGGATCAGAGTAATATGGTCGAGGTTTGCATATTATGTGATTTAAATCTTCCGGAGAGGGTATGTGTGAACAATATGGACTATTTTCTGCACGAAAGCTGAAGAGAGAATCAAGAGACCAATATTCGGTGAAGGCACATTGTCCATGATTTGGAATCCGGAGGATGTGAGCAAAATGCCCAAGGGTTAGAGTAAACTTTTGGTTTTTGATATAAAACCAAAGAGATAGAGAGTGATCCTCGTTACGAACGAGTTCGACTTGACGGAAGAATTCCATTATGAACCTTGGACATATCTTCTCGTTGATTTCAAGAAGACATTCTAGTCCTATGGCTCGGAAGGAGGTATTGATACCTTCTTCAAATTGCAGAGAGGTGTCTATAATACGTCCTTCGTGAAAGTGACGGTTTTCGAGATGATTGAACCCACGGACATGATTGCCAGGTGTGTTGGGTTCGAGAGAGATGTTCGGAGTGTAGACGCTAGTGAGTGACAAATCAAACTCATATTCATGTGTCATAGTTGAACCTATAAATGATGAGTTAATAAAAGGAGATGTTTGTGGTCAACCTATGATGATCTAATGTTTTTACTAGATTTTTATTAACAATGGTATTTAACACTTTAACATACTCAAGGTTTTGACTTTCTAGTGGATTATTACATTTAGAAAGATATTAGTTTTTAATCTTGCATGAAGACTGTTTTCCAGTAGGACGGATCCCACGGTTCCTTTACAAAAGGGATCCGGCTAGTATATCATCCGGGATCCGTGGATCTGTAGTAACAGAAACAGATTTGATAAAAACATAGGTTTTACAGTTTTTATACCACGAAATATGTTTTATCCTACATTTTCTTTTAGCATGCATACATGACTTCTAATGTATCACGAAAGAATATAAAACATATAAATCAAAATAAGTGACAAACACATTATGATAAAAATAACCTAGATAAACTAGATTATTAATAATATTGCATTTCGATACTAAGGATGATACAAAGGATTGGGTATATGATCCCAATGTAGATTAACAACACAAAGTAAATGTCTCCATATGTGAACTTCATCATAGGGAACACAAGTGCGATGAGTGTTAGGGCGATGAGCACGAGTGTGATGTAAACCATGTTGATGACGGATCTTCTTGGTTTCAGTTGAGATGAAATGAGGAGGAAGATGAAGTTTTTGAATAAGAGAAAATTTTGAAATTGGAGGATTTGAAAAAGTGAGGGTTTGGTCGACGATGGGGTTATTTATAGGGAAGGAGGAATTTTTGAAATTCGTGTTTTGTTTTATTATTGGATTTGAAAGGGACAAAACATAAGTTTTATATACCATGACTTTAGACGAGAAGTAAAACACGTATGTGAGAAAAAGGCTTCCTAATGAAGCTTCATGTAAAACATGTATGAGCACAAAAGATAATCATATAAATACCTAAATAGGTATACTTAATTATCAAGCAAAATAAAAAGAAAATCATACCTCTAGCGCACTTAGGAATGTCTTTACAAATGACACAACAAATGTCACTTAGACGATTCCCGTTCCTTTGTGATTAAGATACCTTCTTAAGGAAGGTATTCTTGTTACCAAGCGACTCCTAAAGCTTGGTAGGTATGAGCTTTGACTAATCAACATGACGAAGATGATTAGTGCAATTAAATGAAAAAGTAAATAAGAAAAAATGTTGTTATCAAATCAATATCCAAACAAATAGTTTTAAAAGACATGGTGTTTGTTTTTATGAAAAACCTTCTTTGTAGTTTTCAATTAACCATGGATCGTATCAAGTTTTTAAAGTACAATATACTTCAAGAAACTTGGTAACGAAGCTCTGATTCCAATTGTGGAAAACTAGAAGGGGGGGGGGTTGAATAGTTTTGCCAATTAAAACTTCATTTTAATCTATTTAGATTGACTTATGACAATCTATTTGGATGTGTGTGTTGGATGTTTATAAACAAGCATATAAAGGTAAGTAATGAAAAGATAAGAGTAAGAAGCACAAAACCACAACACGAGTATTTATAGTGGTTCGGCTACAAGGACACCTTCCTTGCCCTACTCCACTCCCCGAGTCACCTACTCGAGAGTTCGTAATCACTACACCAATCTCCTTATGGCGGAGAAGCCTTCACAACGTCGCCTACCCTTTTTCCGGTGCTAGGCTAACCACCGGGTTCTTTCACTCCAAGGTGAACCACACCTACACAATGTCGCCTACCCTTTATAAGGTACTAGGCTAAGTACCTAGTTCTTTCACTCCAAGGTGAACTACACCTTCACAACGTCGCCTACCCTTTATTAGGTACTAGGCTAAGCACCTAGTTCCATTGCAATGGAGGAACTACTACCACACTACACCAACGACTAATCCCAAAGGAGATCTACTCCTTTACAACATCATCAAGGATATCAATATCCTTGGATCTAATACTATTCTATCTTGTACATCGAAACACACCATATCGAATGTACATCTAAGGCACCTTTCACTAATGCCTTTGACTAGATCTACAAGACACCTTTCACTAATGTCTTGTGTCTTCACTTCTAAGCACCTTTCACTAATGCTTCTTTGTCTTGACTTCTAAGCACCTTTCACTAATGCTTCTTTGTATTGACTTCTAAGCACCTACTACACGTGCTTATGTTATAGACGATAGATACCCTTCACTAATATCTTCGTCTTGACACTTGAGACATCTTTCACTAATGTCTTCAACACTACACTTCTTTGAGGAAAGAAAGGAATCATCAACAAGAAGACTTCAGTAGCCTTGATGATGAGGAAGCATGGCAACTCATGGACTTGAGCTTGCTTGACTTCAAAGGTGGTGATCTTGCCTTTAAGAGGAACCTAGAAGATCACACAAAAACAAAACTACAAACATAGATCTCTTGGATCTAAGGTTAGTGAGATTTAACTCAGGGGGGAAAGTGTGTTAGAAAGGGATGATGAATAATGAAGAAATGGCTCACTATTTATAGAGGAAAAATCCTATTGTTCCCCGGATCCCACGGATCCCTTCCACTTGGGATCCGGCTAGCACAAAGCTAGGGATCCGTGGAACGCTCCTCTTTACCCATGGGTATTTTGGTTATGGGTCATGGGTCATAGGTTGAACCATGGATCTTTAGCTAGATACAATGTATCTTTGAGTGCAATGCACTTAGTCACTTGGGTATAGGTTGATCCATGGGTTAGGGGTATTATCCATATGTGATATAAGCATGATGTCATGCAATGGGTTATGGGTCAAGATCCATGGGTTATGGGCTTTGGGTTGTACCCAACTACATTCAATGTATTTGCCTAATGGGTTGTGATACTTAAGTTTCTACCCATTTATATTACCCAATATACTACATACTAGTTATGTGTATATTTTATTCAAATATGTAAACACTAGTTGTTGTACATATGTATTACTAAATCATAAAATCACTTATACTTGTTTTAGTGTTTTATGTGAAAATGTGAATGTGTTAGAAACTATTAGTTCAAACCATTTACGTATTTTATTTGTTTCGTTAATATGATTTTACGTTTGTTATCGACAAAACATTAGAAGATCGTAAAATATAAATAAACGTTTTTACGGCTTATTTGTATTAACACAATTGATAGATTGGAGGAAGCTTAATTTATCACTATGCGCATATGTAGGAGATAATGATTTAGGTTGTCAGGTTTGAAGTCGAGGTTGAGAATATTAATATAGAGTTCAGAAAGCAATCACAAGCTGGTAACAAAGCTTTACTGAGAAAGATGAAAGATATAACGACACCATCAGAAACTTCACTTCGTGAGCCTACTACTCAGAAAGCCATTTGTTGGCGTAGCTCCTTCAAAAGAGCTCCTGTTGAGCACCTTCACAAACACAAGAATCGTCGGGATATAATTTTTCATCTATGCTTAATTTTTCATTCAAAAGAGCCCCTGCTGAGCCACCTTCAGAAACGCAAGAACCGGTGTAACACCCTCAAAATCTCAACATAGCAGCGGAAGGCTAATTGGGGCATTACTTTAAGGATCACAGTCATAAATTATAGAAAACGACTCTAAAAGAGACGTTTTCATAAAAGTTATTATCATTCAAGAAAAACTCATTTTTTTGGTTACAAAGTGATACCAAATGGTTTAAAATACACAAAAGATGAAATCATGAGTTTGTAGAAAATGATAACTTTATTTTACACCAAATTAAAAAGGTTTTGGATGCCCGCTCTGTGCCCATGGGTTCTCTTCAGTTATTACTTGAGATAAACATGCTTAAAAAGGTCAACAATAATGTTGAGTGAATCCATAGGTTTAAAGTTAATCAATTGAACACAAGATAAATGGTGGTAATTGCTTCGAAGACAATTAATCATTGAAAAACAGTTATTATTTCCCTAAGCCATGACACCAATACTCAACTACATACATCCAAATACTGATGTACGTGGTATTTGCCCCCAAGGAGGTAATTTCCAGTTACCTATTGAAATTCAAATATAGTGCGCCCCGTTTTTTCCGATAACCAAGACGGGGTCGTTAATCCCCATAGTAATATCCATTGCGTTCACTCGCGATGACTAATGGTTCATGATGTGATGGTCTTTTGGCAAGGTACTTAGGCAATAATAATAATCAGATGAGCATGCATTTTTCAAAAGACTTGTATTCTGGTTTATAGTATATATCTCCCTCGCGGGGATTGGAAAATAAGTAAAAGCGAGGCTATGAACTCACCTTAGTGGTAGTAGTAAAGTATGACAAGATCAAATGTGTAATGGCAACGGCTTTGACCCGTAACTTAAATATGAGATGGCAAGTCTCAGAATTCTGGTAAACATTTGGTTCACGACCTCAAATGGAAATGTTTGGAAAATAGTTTAGTTGTGAGGTACTAGTGTCGTTTCTATTTGTGTGCAAATGTTTAAAGTTCAAAAACAAAATATTTTTTACATTATTCAAGTTATTTATTCCTTAGAAACTTTCATATTTACATACATTCGAATGTTTTCGTAAATGGTCGATGTTAATAAAAGTTTATCATCTAACTATCGCAAGTGTTCGATAAATATTTATTTTAAACATTTTTAAGTCTTCAAGTTACGAATTCATATATGTGTGTGTGTGTATATATATATATATATATATATATATATATATATATATATATATATATATATATATATATATATATATATATATATATATATATGTGTGTGTATGTGTGTGAGTGTATGTGTGTTAGTTGTATGTGTTTGTTTGGGTTACCCGTAGCTTTCCTGTGACATCATTATTCCCGCATATAGAAATACCCTCACAATCTCTTACCCATCAAACACTCCCCCCAAAAGTATATGATTTTAATGAATCAAGATTGTATTGATTGAAATAAAGGTTAAAGTTGTAAAAATTTGAATTAAAATAAAATAAACCCATTAAAAATTTGAATTAAAATAAAATAAACCCAACTATTCAAATCCAGACATAATTCATACACGTGAACTCCGGGATGATCTAAAACCTCTCGCAGTCATCCTACGTGAGAATGTTTGGAGTCTTATAGGAAATCGTGAGATACTTCTCGTATGTTGTGCTCACATGATCTACTGTCTCCTAACTCAACAACCATACAATCTTGCCTATTTCTTCGCTAGGCAAATTGTAAACCTCCAAGGCAACAAGAACAAACTAATACCTTATGGGATGTTCTTGACACGCCTTTATCATCATATCATGTACTATCATCCATAATTTCAAAGCCCCCAATATTCACTTGTGAATAAAATGACGAAACCTCTGAATGCATCTCTCATTGCCTCATTCTTTATTCTTGAATCATCAACTACTCAAGACCCACTTGGTGATTCATAAAACTAAAATAATGAATGATAAAAGTTAGCTTATGAATAAAAGACCTCCTACTCATTAGAGAATCAATCTTTAGCTTTCTTTTGATTTACCAATGTAACTTGATCATATGTATGAAATAGTTGTTGATCACTTTTTTTAATATACTTGATCACATGTTGTTTCTACATGTTATACTTATTATTTTTTACTTGTATACATATATGCTTGCAGTAGAGATCATTGGTTTCAAAATTTGATACGTAGAACAAAATTTCGCATCCTTACTGTTAAGGAATTTGTCTTAGTTGCCGGATCCCTTGGCTATAACTAGCCGGATCCCTTAAGGGAAGGATCCGGGTGGACAGAAGTTCATTTTTAACCTTCTTGCATCAATCCAACCATTCAGACCTTATTGAACTAGTTAAACATACTACATTAGGATCACTTAAGTTTTCCTTAAGCTCAGTTGATCCCACATTTACTCATTGATGACTTAGGATCACATTCAAGGTGTTTTTTATTTATCATTACTTCAAAACTCACCATCTTTCCACTCCAATGTTTATACATTGTTTCTCTCATCTCAAAACACCTAGTTTGATATTTCTCTCAATTTTAACAAATTGATTTTAGTCATCTTGACCTTAAAATGCGCTAAAATCTAGTTTTTCATTTCTTATAATTTTTAAGGAATTTTCTAAATTTTTCTTTGATCACCATTTGGTTTCTATAACCATTTGCCATCCTCAAAACTCTTAGTGTTATCCTTGATCACTCATTTGTATTTCTAAAAACTCCATTCTTTCCATAAAAGTCATCATTGGCTATCCTCACTCATTATACTTGGTCATTTAAGCCTTATACCATTTAAGACACCTTAGTAGACTAAATCACTCAAGATATATAGGTTCTAGACCTTGCTAGAGCCCAATCACCATTGTTCTTGGGTTCTGAGAGCCGGATCCCTAGCTTAAAGCTAGCCGAATCCCTCAAGGGAGAGATCCTTGAGAACCGGCTACATAGAAAGCTTAATATCACTTGATATAATCATTTCAAACCCTCTTTGTTAATCTAATCACTCTACATTGTCTTAAATGACTCCCTAGAACAGAGCAACACTCTAGTTGACTCTTGTGCATGCAAATCATTACAATTTGAAGAATTTTCTTGGCCCTCCAAAGAAAATTGCTCGTGTTGTTCATGAATTTTCCTCAACCGAGTCATCACCCATAAAAGTTCCAAACACTAGAGTTCCTTCCCAACCAACTCTACTAATCAAACCAACTCCTAAAATACTTGTTCCCGCCAAAGAACCTCTGCCAAACACTACCATACCTCCAAAACCAAAAACTCCTATCTCCACTAAAACAACCAAACTCTCACCTCTAGAGCCTAGAGCTCTCTCCTTCACCACACCTCTTTCATCTCCAAACCTTTACTCTCTAGAAGACTTCCCCCTAGGCCTTCTCATCCACCACTGTTGCCCACATTCTCATCAATTGAGAAAATGGTACCACAACAACCTCCTCACCAAAACCTTGGTGTTCGAATGTCACTAGCACCCGTGTCCTACTCTCCTTCACCCTCAAATGGTCCACTTTGGATTATGAGGAATCTCCAAAATCAACAACCGGACCATATGAAAGTAGATACCATTTTACCTCCACCACCAACACATATATCACCACCTTAATCCTTGGTAGAACCACCACCTACTTCATCAAACTTACATCCACAAAACCTTCTATCCTTTGTGGAACCTCCACCTTCCTCATCAAACTTACCTCCTCAAACTTCTCCATTCTTACCGCCACCATTTCCTAGTCATAACAATGATTGCTATCATTTCCAACATGTCCAAGGGTTAGTCCATGAAGTACGTGATGAAGTACGTTTCATGTTCTATAACCTTCTTGAACGTTTTCAAAAAATCTAACCGTCCCTAAAACTAGGAATACAAGCACACGTGGTGTTTTCTCTAGTATTGGGCGCACCTTAGATTGTTAGGATTCTTACTTTAATACATGTTTGTATCATTTTCTTAGTTTTAGAGATATGTGTATCATTTCTTTCATTTTATTAAATGAAACTACATGCTTGTATGTTATATAGTTATGTGAACATGTTTGGTGCAACAATACATAAATTACTTGGACATTTACATCATTATTTGTATCTACATTGTTGCTACTAAGTTGCAGGTACACGGTTCCTTCAAATTTGTCTGGACGGATCCCTCAAATGAAGGATCCGGCAGAACCGGTAGACATAAACCAATTTTTGAGCTTTATTTAAAGCTTATTTGCAGGAAACAATGCACCATATACTTGTTTTCTAACCTTTGTTTTGTAGATTTTTAAAATACACATGAAGACTTTGACGCCCTCAACAAGGGGGAGCTTTTCATCAAAGCAAAACATTGCAAAACACTTGCAATACATTCACTTAGTCTTCCTAACTACTTGATGCCCTCATCAAAAGGGAGCATTCGTCAAGGGGGAGCTTTTTCGTCAAATAAAAAATGTTGCAAATCACTTTGCAATACACTCGTTTAGTCTTCCTAATTACTTGACGCCCTCACCAAATGGAAGCATCCGTTAAGGGGGAGCTAAAACGAGACCCTCTTTCTTACCTTACTACTTCTTCTCTTTACATTTCTTCTCTAAATCTTTCTCATTTTTTTACTTTCCACAAGTTTTTCTCAAAACGTTTTCTACTATGTGTTAGTTTCTTTTCGACGCTCTTTTTGTTTCGACGAAAAGGGGGAGAAGAGAGTAAAAACTCCAATTCAAATTTTTACGAATTTTATTTTTTACTTAAAATAATCTTATGTTTTGTCATCAACAAAAAGAGGATATTGTTAATACAAATAAACCATAAAAACTTCTATTTATATTTTACGATCTTCTAATGTTTTGTCGATAATAAACGTAAAATCATTTTAACGAAATAAATAAAATACGTAAAAGCTTTGAGTCAATAGTTTACTAACACACTTTTACTAAACATATAAAAACCATCAAAACATGTTTAGTTGAATAAGTTATATAAAACCAAAAGCATCTTTATAAACACTTACAAGTAATGTTGTTTACTTATATTTTATAAAAATATATATGTACTTTGTATAACTTGTAATCGGTAAATAATGGGTAAAAACCAAAGTCCATAACCCATGATCCATTGACTAGGTACAATTAATATTGTTGGGTAAAAATCAAAGTCCATAACCCATACTCATAGAGCATGATCCAAAACCCATGACTGATTGCATGACATCATGCATGAAGCCATGTTGGATATCCATGATCCATGACCAAAAGTCCATGACCCATGACCCAAGATCCATAGCCCATTGACTAGATACATTGTATCTTGTTGGGTATCCATGATCCAAAGTCCATGACCCATGGTCCAAACCCATAACCCGGTTTACAACCCAAAATCCAGACTAAGCTGACCCAATATCCGGATCCCTGGTTTTGTACTGGTCGGATCCCTTGGGTAAGGGATCCGCCAGAATCGTGGAACAGTAGGCAGGTTTGCCTATAAATAGTGAGTCATTTCTCTCTTGCTTACTAACCCTTTTAGACATACTTTCTCTCTATGTTCTAACCTCTCTAACCACAGATCCAAAGGATCATTCTATGTAGTTTTCTCTTTATGTGATTCTCTAGGTTCCTTTTAAAGGTGAGATCACAACCTCTTGAAGACGTGCAAGCTCAAGGTTATGAGTTGTTAAGCTTCGTCATCATCAAGACCACTGAAGTGCATCTTGTTGATAATTCTTCTCTCCCTCCAATAATGTGTCGTGTTGAAGGCATTGGTGTATGGTGCCGAAGATTTACATTCGATATGGTGCGTCGATGTATTAGTTGTGTAGTTGGGGTTAAAGGATATTGATATCCTTTCTAGTATTATAAAAAGGAGCTTGTCTCCTTTGGGTAGTTACGTTGGGTAGAAGTGTTGGGTAGTAGTTCCTCCTTTGTAATGTAACTCGGTATCTAGCCTTGTACGGATAAAGTGTAGACGACGTTGTGATAGGTTTGGTTCTACCTCGTGGAAGAACTCGGTGTCTAGCATTGTACCGGATAAAGTGTAGGCGACGTTTTTTTTTTTTTTTTTTTTTTTTTTTTTTTTTTTGGGTAAAAGGGTTTATTCACCCCGTTAAAATTCATTACTCCTAAAAAATGTTGAGGTACATAGGATGAGGGTGATTTCCCTCATCTCAGTCCCTTAGGACACTTACAGACTCAAATATAAGAATGACGCACCATTCATATAACTTACTAAAATGAACCTACCAATAAGGACAAAAGTACATAAAACATTACAATAGTACTCAAGTAAATGCACTTGAGCCTTCTGAATCACTATGTCGTTCCATCTTAACTTCCATGAAGAAACAACGTATAATATGTCATGAATGAGCACTCAAAGTCCACAAAACCCATATCATAGGAATCCTCCAACTTACCACAACATCGTCTTAAATCCGCCATAGACTTCACGGAAACCATCACACAATCATGGATCATCAAATTAGAATTTCAGTTCACAAATTTCACACAACGGTTGGTGAGAGACTCTAAAACCACGGATAGAGCAGTAAGCACAAACTCGCTCCAACGGAGTATGTTTAGATGCAAAACTGAACACCAATAAGAATAACCAACGAATACGCAGAAAACCTGCACACTTCCATAGTAGCAGCTTCTATCCATCATCAATTGGCGTGCAAAATAACATACCATAGCATCAAGATCCTACATGCAATGGATGAGAAACCACTAACCAAAAAACATCACCCAGGTCTAATAACACACTTACAAGGGTTTTAGACCTCCCTTACAACCAGGATACAACAACAAACGACCAAATAGACCAGGGATAAAGCATAAACGCATCAAATCAGTCCTAGTAATAATCAAGAAATGATAGCAGAAAACATCATATAGAACTGATGAACACGCAATAGGGATAATGACATCCCTTGTAAAACCCTAAAAATTGTGAACGCGTTAAATGATCATAATACCCCTCAAATAATAATCCGTAAAATAAATGAACTCGTTAAGTACTTATGATAATCAAATTGCATGGGACATTTGAGAATAAAACTTTCATTTACTTGCAAATAAAAGTAACACATTAAAATGTTAATATATCTACTTAAGAAACAAAATAATAAAATGTCTATTTTTGGTAAAGTAAATTAAATGTTAATTTGGTCTTGTGATTTCCTTGATGTTCGGCTAAAAGAAATGCCTAAGAGGCTCCCAAAATCTTTGCCAATCCTAACAAACTCATATCCCATATAATTACCTTGTCTTACTCATTAGTTATCACAAAGAAACCCTAGCCTCCCAAAGAGATTATACGGCAAAACAAAACCTCCATCTTTTTTGTTTCTGTCGACACAAGCCAGTCCAAAGAAGTGACTCCAAGGTTCTTGTAAGGCTGCTATATCACGTGTTTTGTACGAGGTTTCTTGGTTTGCATTAGGTCGTTGGTGGTGCTGCTTGCTGTCGTGGGTATTAAGGCACAAAAGGGGTGCCTTGGTTTTTTGTTTGTCCATTGTTCTCTTGTCCCTACACACTGCAAAGGTACTACATCAGGCCCTCGTTTTCCTCCTTGTATTCTGCTTTTGGTCGTAGATTATGAGCATCATGCGCACACCTTTGAACCTAAACCATGTTCATTTATATGTAAAGTGTTAAGAAATTTAAAACCTAATATAAGGGCTACATAAAATCATGAAATAACCTTTATACATGTCAACGATTACACTATTCATATCTTGTTTGTGTCCATGTTTCTGGTTGTGGGGTTTGGGACAACATACGCATACATGTGAACCCTTAAATCATGTTATATTGAATGCTAAACCTAAGCTTATAATAACCTAGTAATTATCACATAAAAATCATGGCTTAGAACCTTATTATATATGTTGGTAAGTGTACATGAACCTGGTCATTTGAATATGTCTTATAAACCTCTCGACATGTTTTCTTTTGGTCTTTAACATGCATAAAATGGAACTTGAATAAGGTGTATACATCTAGTACTATTAATATGAAACGAAACATGGGCTAGAGTGTTGTTCTGATGGGTAAAGGGGCGCGTATAATTCTGCTATGGGGAGGGTTATGTCACGGCATGATAAGGTTCACATAAGGGTTTAGGTAAATTTGTATTAAACATGTTTAAAGGGAAAATAACTTATATGGTATTTATAAATGGATCTAGGGTTTCGTTAGTAAATGGATTAGTTGTCACATGGTTTATTTTGGTTGTGTGAGTCTCGATCTAAAATGGATACCCACATAAGAACATCTAATCTTGTTAAAACCACTATAACGTGGAATGAATACATGATTTTAAAGCTAGTACTTGTTATACGTGTACATATACGAATTATGTAGAAATTAATGTCATATTCATAATTATTGAAATTAAAAGGTCGATTTGTAAATGTAATGACTAAAAGGGCTAAATTAGTAAAATGGGTAAAAATGGCATATTTACACTTGAGACCCTACACTTTATAATATTTACACTTTAGACCTTAAACTTGTGTAACTTGGCATAAATGACCCTTAAAGTATGGTAACACTTGTTTTTACTATTTTTACCTAATTTGACTTCGATTATATCATTTATGACTAAATCTACTAAATATGGAAACCTGGTATTTTTGGAAAGTTGACTAAAATAGAAACCAACCTAAAATAGAAAGTTACCTAAAATGAAAAGTTACCAAAAGTGGAAACCTGCTAAAAATGGAAAGCCGTCTAAAATAAGTAATTTGATCTTAATAAGCGTTATCTAATTCATAGGTTCTGGACGGCGGGATTGATTCATCGTGTGACCGTACTTTCTATTTTGCTTGCTTCGATCGAGGTACATATATTCTATTCCTTTTCAGTAGGGGTTTCTCATGACTTTCTGATCCTTCGACTTTGTTTCGCTTATGATATTCCATTGCTATGATGTTGGGAATAAAGCTAACAGTTATCACTGATAAGCTGTGGAAGACACTGCTAAAGATTACACTAGCAATGGAAACTCATTACCACTGCTAGTACATATATTACCACTGCTATTAGGATAATTGTTATGTAGTCGTATATTGATAAGTATAGAAAAGATCTTGTGTATATTATTTTGTTAGCATTATACTTATCTTGTAAAGGACTCCTTGTGCTATAAAAGGAGATCCTAGGTCATTGTTTAGAGTATGTATTATTCATATAAGCTTCAAGGTGTAACCCTAGTGATAAGCAAGATCACTCGTATTATTTCTTAATAATATTTGAGCTTTGTGTTTAACTGTTCACTTACATTACATCATACAATCCGTCTTCTAAGTATTACTAAGTATATTCCGCGTGCTTATTAATATAATTCAAAATATCACTAACACAAGGTGTGTGTTTAGATCCATCAAGTGGTATTAGAGCGAAGCATCTGATATTTTGATTTAGAAGATCCAAGGAATAAGCTTAACCTACTCAGTCAAATCAATGGAGATGGAAAACAACCAGTCCAACTCTGCTCCAAGGCTTCCTAAGCTCAAACTTAATGAGTTTGAGATGTGGAGGATAATGATTGAGCAATACTTTCTCATACAAGACTATGCTCTATGGGAGATCATCTTAACTGGTGATTCCTTCAAGTCTATTACGAAGACTGAGAAAGTTGGTGACACAGAAGTTGTAACAATTTCTGTACCTGAGACTAATGATGAAAGAGCAAAGAAGAAGAATGACCTGAAGGCCAGAAGTTTGTTACTAATGACTCTTCCTAAAGACCAGATCATTGCTTTCAGCAAGTACAAGACAGCAAAAGAACTTTTTGAAGAGATCTGCTCAGTGTTTGGTGGCAATGATGCTACAAAGAAGACACAAAAGACATTGTTGAAGCAAAGTTATGAAAACTTCTTTGCTTCAAGCAATGACTCACTTGACAGCATCTTCACCAAACTCTAGAAGATTGTCACCCAACTGACTGTGTTCGGCATTGAGGTAGAAAAGGAAGATCTCAATATGAAGTTTCTAAGAAGTTTGCCTTCTGAGTTTCATACAAATGTTACAGTATGGGAAAATAAACTAGAGATTGAAACTATGAAGCTCAATGATCTTTACAATAACTTCAAACTCATTGAACAAAGATTGAAGAAGGCAGGGAAACTCGGTACAAGCTCTAGTAGCTTGGCATTATTGTCAACCTCTTGATAAGGTTTTAAAATGTACCTTTTTGAGGGGTCGTTTAATCCCTTATTTGATCACTTTTGTATCCGTTATTATTTAATATATCGTTCCTTTTCACTTTTTAGGTCTCTTGAAGGCAAATTGATGGAATGGCACTTATTTGGACAAAAAGGCGCGGATATACGAAGAAAATGGCCAAAGTCAAGAATCGAGACACTCAAGCTGCTGAAATACAAGGGGACGGCGTCAGGTGTTACCTGTGACGCCGTCGCATCACTTTTGTGACAACTCAGTAGCCAAATTGCGTATTTTCAAGTGACGGTGTCAGGCTTTAAAAGAGTAGGTCGTTGCAACTCAGACGACCTAGATTTGATCCAGACGGCGTCTGAGACTGAAGGGGACGGCGTCCCAAGCATAAGGTGACGCCGTCGCAAGACTAACGTGGCCAAGACGAAACCCTAATGACGGCGACCCGACAGCGTCACAAATCATAAGGTGACGCCGTCGCGATTGTAATCTTATATATAGAATCCGAATTTTTTAGTTTTCAGTGTGTAGTCTTTTGGAGTAAAAACCTAAACCGAACCAAGGATGTCTTGTACAGTATTTTAGGGTTCCAAACCCTATCTTACATCAAGATAAGTGTTTTACTTCATTAATTCAATTATGTCTTCAATTATTTGTGTGTATGCTTGCATGTTCTCCATGTCTGGCTAGTTTACTTGTGTGTTTGCTTAGGGAATATGAAACTTAATTATTGAATATTGATTGGTTGTCTCTTATCTTAATTGTTAATGATCTAGTAATGCGATAGGTCATTCGTTGTGTAGTTAATGCTTGATTAATCTTTGTGAACCTTAGACTATAACACCTAGTGTCGTTGTAGGCTAAACCATACAAAGAGTACCTTAGGGTTAGAGTTTTTAATTCCTAGAGATTTTGTAGACGAGACCCTTTGGTAGTTTCAAAGAGTTAGGGACAAACGCATACCCTACGACTTTAGACACACAACGTGATTAAGAATAAGGACGTGACAATTCAACCATCAATAGGAGATATTTAAGGAGTAATAAAACCTAAGTGAACACATCTTTAAACCATCATACGAGCACATAATAATTAGACATAGACTACATACACCTTAGATTAGATAATTAGATAAGTAGAGTAATCGGTAGAAATACCAACCCCCAAATCCAAACCCCGAGATTCGTACCTTTCTAATTCCTAAAAAACATAAAACGATAAAAAAATAATCTTCCTCAACCCCAACCTTAGCGTAGTAACTTCTCACTAGCATTCCTATTCCCCTAGAGAATGATATCAATACCCGTGGCTTACCCTAATACTACACTACAACGATTAGGTTCACTGCCTAGGGTGTTATAAAACTTGCTCGAAGAAAAGGAAGTTCCTTTGACCCCGAACGACGCGTGTAGCGTTATCAAGTTTTTGGCGCCGCTGCCGGGGAATAGAATAGCTAGTTAGTAGTCCACCTCGTTTAGGTTTCTTTGCTTGATTCCTATCAAGTAAATTTTTCTCATTTTTAGCTTTCTCGTAGTCTATCCCCCTTCTTTGTGACATCTGTTCGTAACCCCATCACTTTTCATCATGGAAGGTGATAACCAACCACCATTCATCAACCTACCACCAAATGACCCGCCAAGAGCCCGTACTCTTGGTGAATACTCGAGACCAAGCCACCTATGCTATAGGAACACCATTGAGCTCCCCGATCAAGCCCAAACTACGGCCCTGCGATCCGACACCATCCGGTTGGTGCAAACCGGATGTGCATTCCATGGACTTCGTTCTGAAGATCCTAATCAGCATCTTAAGGATTTCCTTAAAATTGTCGATTCCATCGACCTTGATGCTACTACTCGGGAGACCACGCGTCTGCGTCTCTTCCAATTCTCTCTACGGGACCAAGCTAGTAATTGGCTTGAGCGACTTCTCGCCGGCTCCATCTCAAGTTGGGATGATCTCACCTCTCGCTTCCTTGCTCAATTTTTCCCACCGGGGAGAACCACTAATGTCACACCCCCAATTTACCTGTTTTGCAGCGGAATGGAATTCCTGGGGATAGACTGTCATAGCACCACAATCACAGTTATATTGAACGACCTAAAGTGTCGTTTAAAAACACATCGTTGGATATTTAATAAAAACGTTCAGAGTTACAACATAGGTCCCGAAAGTTTACAAAGTTTGCGGAAATATAACTATATTACAAGTCCAAACGATGTTTTTGAAAGAAAGTGCCAAAATGTACAATGATATAAGTCGACGCCGCGACTCAAAAGGTTCCTTAACCATGCCATGATGAGTATGTCTTAGTTACCTGAAAAATACATTGCTAAAACGGTCAACAATAATGTTGGTGAGAGATCATAGGTTTATGTAAATGTTTTATACGACTACGCAAGTATATATCAGGTATGACAATCATGTCACATAAAAATGTTACAGGTATGACAATTATGTCACATAAAAATGTTACAATTGCTATAAGCCCATGACACCGAAACTAGACTGTTCATAATGTAGGCCCCAATAGAGTGTTTGCCAGACAACTCAATAATGTTATTAAATGAGATGCATCCGTATGACTAGTTGGGATTCACCAACCCGGATGGAGGCGTCACCCTCGATAGATCTATCCACTCACCCTCGCTTCTAAGATTAACGGTTCATGTTCAGGTAATGGGGACTTTCAATTGGCAATGCGGTAACTTAAGCAATGTAAATGAATTTAACATACTTGGTATCGTAATAAAAATGTTGTGCAATGTATTCTCCCCCGTAGGTTTGAAATGAGTAAAAACTTGAATAAATCGGGGCTATGAAAACTCACTTGATAAACTGGTATGATGACAAGAGTGAGTACACTGAGATGTAACGTGATGCTTTAATCTGGACCTATTACGAATGATATGATATGTAATGAGTTATGATGTAATGTTATGCATGCATTTCGTATGTAATTTATACCATTTGTGAGTTTTGAAAATAATAATACTTATCGTCGAAAAATACTCTTTTGACGTCTTGACCATTCTTAAATTACTTTACAAGTATTTACGTCAAAATGTCATCCTACAATGGTTTCGTAATGATTTATAGTGAAATTTTAACTTTTCGTCGTAAAATAAAGTCGTCGGAAATTTCATGAAAGTGACGAAAATGGCTTCGAAAAACTAGTCGTAAAATGGTGTACGTCGAACGTTAGGGAACGAACTCGACAGTTTTGGAAAGCTTGTATCAAACTCTAGGAGTTTTAGTACATGAGTTTTCGTCATAGAGGTCTCGAACATAAAGATAATAGAGGTTAAATATGGTGATTTTGTTCAAATGTTGTGTAAAAAGTGAGTTTCGGCAAAGTTTAAGCAACCGTAAATAATTTATTACAACTCCGCTATACAAACGGTTAGTCATTTTGAAAAATATGCTTGGTGATCTAAATTTTATTAGAAGACATCTCGTTACAAAAAGTTCCACATCATCGTTAAAAACAGCCTTCAACATGGTCGTTTTAGTTACCGTAACACTTGTCTCGTAAAAATAATATAGTTTTTCTAAAAATACTAGTTACGGCAATTTTATGAAAACGTGTATATCTTAGTCGTTTCAAATCCGTTTTCTACGTATTATACGTCCTTAGCTTCGTATCAAAGTATACTAATATATTTTTGATAAGTCGAAATAATTTATAAAGCTTAGGACTCGTTTTTGACTCGTACAAGATAAAAATAGGTTGCTGAAATTTCAGAAAATATATATTTCGTCGTCAAACTTGAAAAATTCATAACTTCTTCGTTATAACTCCGTTTTAATCCGTTCAAGCGGCCACGGATTCGTTTTAAAGTATATTTTCTAAATATCTAGGCCAAAAACTCATGTCTACTGTCGGATTTTCCAGAAAAACAAAACAAGATCAGACCACTTTTAATACTTGTCGAAAATAGTTTTTCTCGTACTAAACCTATTCCAATCCCTTCAAATCAACTCCAAAGCTATTCTAATCCTACCATACACCTTCTTAGGGTGTCATGGGTTCCTAAACATCATCAAGGCCAATATATAACAAGGGAATAATTATAGGATGACTTTATATGTATAAAACTCTAGAAATCAATGAAAAAATGGTATAAATATACACAAGTCTTGCATGTTTGCTCAAAATATGAAGAAATAAATATGAAATGAAGATGAAATATGTAAAATGAAAGTAATATGCTTACAAGCTACTATGATGAGGTGATTAGAACAAGGATTAACCTAAACACCCTAGGTTTTTATTTCAAAACCTTAATAAGAGTGTAATCTAGATTGTTTTTAACTTGAGCTTGAAAATTTTTGATCCCTTGCTACTCCTTTGGTAGAACCGGTTTTAGATAGAGGAAAACAAAGAGAGAAAACTTTCTTGACTTGAAATAATTGAGAGTGGAAGAATGAGTGAAATGGTGATACATGGAGTATAAGTATAAACAATCAAGACTAAAATCTACCAACCATTTAATGCTACCCTCTCTTGACTCACCCCCCCTCAAAACCGGTTTTGGGGGGATGTATATCAATAATACATATATATATATATTTTTTTATTATGTAAGTAAAATGTGTAAGTAAGATAAATTAAGTAAAGATAATTTGTAACTTGTATGTACATTTGAGCATTTGGGGTAGCGTTGGCTAAAAATAAATTTTTATGAATCAAAGTAAAGTATATTGTAGTTATAAAAATTGTAAAAATACATTCCTTGTAAAATTTGAGTGATATAATAATTATCGTGTAGTTTTTTTTTTTAAGAAAAGTGTCGTAATAATATAACTATAACGATTTATATACAAAATAAATTTAAAACACTAGGTAAACTCAAAATATTGTTTTTATAAACTAAATGTAAGTATAAAAATATATCGGGATCATTTTTTTTTTTTTTTGGAAGTATCGGATTAAATGTTCAAAATAATAACTCACGCGATAACGTTTATTTAATATAAAATTTACGCGTTTAATGTGAAATGCAATGTCATGAATGAACTAACATGATACAAATGATGCTAATGAAATGTAGACTAAACTTAGTCCATATGAAATGTTCGTGATGATATGATCATGAATTCGCCGCTAAACCATAAAGGTTACGCGAATTTGGAACACGTAAACCTAGTTTACGATAAATGTTGAAATTGTGAAGCATGAATTGTTTTGAGAAATGACCTGAAAGTACGGGTTGTCACAACTAAACTTAGACGAGTGATCCGTTCCAAACCGTCAAGTTTTCTCACACAAACCGGCCACTTGTGAATGGCCGACCGTAAGGAACTTAAAACGGTTCAGAAACAAATGCAATGAAGATCAGGGGAGTATAGTGTTTCCCCGGGTCGTTATGTCCCAGCGAGCTATGCGAAGAATCACCAAACGTATAGTGATCGAGAGATTTGAACGGAAAAGAGGGATTGTGATTATTATAACTACAGAAATAGCCTATAATTACAAAGGCTTAAATGCAAATTAAAGAAAATTAAAAAGATAAAAAATATTAAATAAACGCTATCACTATTTGCAAAATGATGTTTTTGATTTTATGTTTTTATAAAACTTGAATTTAAAACTACGTAACGTACAAATAAAAATGTGAAACTTAAACAATATAAATCCTAAAAATATGAAAATGACATTTTTACAAACCTAATGATAAAAGAAAATTTATAGAAAAAGAAAATTACTTTTAAAACTATTTATCTAATTATTATTAATTAAAAACTATTTTTACTTATTTAATAATAACTTAAAACACAAGAAAATATGAAATAAGGCTAGAAAAATAAAATTATGACTTAGAAAAATCTAAAATATCAAAAGAGAATTTTCAAAACTATTTTTGTATTTTTATGAATATTTTCGTATTTTCTAGGAATTAAAAACTATTAAAAACTAATTAAATTGCTTAAAAATACAAATTTAACTAAGAAAAATCTAGAAAAATATTTTTTTGACTTTTTATATTTATATTAACTTAAGAAAAATGAAAAATTATTTTTTTGAAACTTTTCTTAATTAATTGTATTAAATGCTAATTAAAAATGCTTAAAAACTAATTTAAATCAAGAAAAATAGCGAACTGACTTGGAAAAATCTGAAAAATTCAAGATAAGCTTAAAATAATATACTGAATCTAGGAAAAATATAAAATCAGGGGCTTGTGTGAAGGAATAAGAGGCTGCAGTGGAATGTGCTTAAGAATAAGCACTTGAAATAAGCCAACAACCACAAACAAGCACCAAATTGTTATAGAAGCTATATTATGTTAAAAGAACTCAAAAGGAACTAAAAACAACAAGCCTAAACCTGTGGATTGCAAGTTACAAAGATTTGAGTGTTTTGAGCTTAATGTGCTAAAACAATTTATGGGGCTACTTTGCAGCTTAAGCACAAGCCACCCAAATAAGCTAAACTCAAAAATAAAAGAAGGAACCTAAGGTAGACCTGGGTGGCTACTTAAAAACCAAAGAACAGACCTTGATGAGCTCAAATGAGCTTTGTGCAAGCCTTGCAAAACCCCTGTGCAGACTCAGTATCAACTGAGTCAGTGCACAGGGCAAATGATCCCATATTGACAAGCCAGTTTGAGGCTTAAATAAAATTGACAAAATTTGACAAAAATGATAAAAATAAAATAGACCAAGAGAAGTTTTTAAACCCCAAGTTTCAATGAAATTCACCCAGAGATGAGTCCATGAAAAATCACCCAAGCTTGGGTCAAAACTGAGTTTTCACTAAATTGACTTTTTTTGACAGATTAAGATGTTGACTAAATGGAACTTTGATCTTGATTTCTCAACTGAATATGATGTTAATGGCTAAATAGAAGTTGTATCAAGCTACTCTAACATTTTCCTAACACAAATCAAACTTTTGATTTGCAAAAGCTCCAACAGTAAGCACATTAAGACAGATTACATGTGGATTTGACTTAGGACTAAAACAAATGCAAAGCTATGACTGAAATGAGTCAAATGACTGATTTTGAAACTGAATAGACAGATATCAAGTACAAACCAATGCTCAATCTCAACCAAGCAACTGATCCAAACACCCCTTTAAGTACTGATTTGCAAATTCAAACTAAGCTAACTACTGATATGGCTTAAGCTATCATTGACACTTAATCTAGATATGCTAATTACAACTACTGAACAGGTTCGAGCCATCAATGAACACAGATACAAACACAAGCATAGTATGCAATTTGAACTAAAAATGAAGAGGAGATAAACAAAACTCACAAGTATCCAACTGATATTTGCAGCTTCAAACCAGAACCATAACTACTCTATCCTAAGCTAATCCAACCCAATATCCATGCTGCATCAACCCAAATATCATCACCATTCCCATTCCTAGCTCAGTTTGACTTTCGTTGACCATTTCACAAAGTTGATAGAAACTTAATTGCAAGCTTACAAAAAGGTTATAAAGAGTTTAAATAACTTGTTTGAGCTTAAAAACAAGCTACTGAAAGCTTAAACATAAGAAATTGAGACTGAAGTTTGCAACAGTAACATGAAACATGAAACTTATATAAAAAACTTGGATTGATACTCAACAACACACTACAATGATGATTTAACTTAAATATGATACAGAGAAACTGAAATTACAACATTTTTATTTAAACTAAAACATTTATTTAAAAAACGACATTAAGGAAAATCTATAAACTAACTACTTGGTCTTCTCTCTATCTCCTCCTCCTTTTTATATGTGAAATGCTTCTCCCACTTGTTCTGAGCAGATCCCACTTTAAATTGGAGCCATTGGATTACTTAAAGAGTTTTTAGCCGTTTGATTGGATTTTGGCGCCAAAACTTGTATAAGCTAGTTGGGATTGAGTGAGGGGGGGGGGGAAGGTGCATTAAATGTTTCTTGGAGGCTTGCTGAGGTGGGGGAACATGGGAGTGGGTTAGTGAGCTGGAAAGATGGGGTGCTTGAGTGTTGCAGACAGTGGCAGTGAAGAAGGTGAAAAGGGAGGGAACCTGTGAGGGTGATTGACTGGTTTGACTTGGGTATTAATAAGCAGGGGGTCCAAAAAGGTTATGGCAGGGGTCAATTGGATAGGCAGGGGGTCACTTGGGGTTTTGACAAGGCCAAAAGGGTGTGAAGGGTTTTAATTATCAGGGACCTCTTTTGTAATTTCTGAAATTCAAGGACCTAGGCTGCCATTTTCACAAAGTTGTTTCAAAGGACCACAATTGACAAGTTCCAATAGTACAAGGACCAAACTTGACATTTTCCAATTTTCCAAGGGCCATTTTTGCCAATTTTTAAACTTGAAGGACCAATTTTGTAATTTCTCAAAACTTTTGATATTTTTCACCAAAGGACTAATTTTGACAAGTTATGATTTTAAAAGGACCTTTGGTGATTTTTCTTTTGAAATTATGTGCTCAGGGACTAAAAGTGACAACCTTTGAAACTTGGGGGACTGAAACTGCCAATTATGCAAATTTAGCTCATTTTTCATCTGTTTTTAAACATTTTGCATCTGAAACATATAAAATGCAATTTTGGAATATTTTCAGTATTTTGATGCATTTCTGAGCATTTTTAAACGTTTTGCAGTTCAGATTTAACCAAAAATGATGAGTATTTACACACTCATCAATCCCCCACACTAAACTATTGCTAGTCCCTAGCAATCTTTTTGAGAAAAACTTAATGGATTTGAATCTCTTTACCAAAAGCCATTACTTCTGGAGTAGCCAAATGTTTCAGTTCAAGTAAGAACCATGGTACACCGATAACCATGTGATTTTGAGCAAACCACCAACTTCCAACGGATTTGATTTGTCTTTACCAGAAGCCGTTTGCTCTGGACTAGCCAACTCTTAGATAAATTATCAATATTATCTTTGGTGAGTCGATTACCAATTATGGTTTTTCCACTGCCTTTACCACAAGCCATAAACTTGCGGGCTAGCCAACTCTTCACTTTTAAGGATATGGTGAGGTGAATACCATACAATTTTGGGCAAATTGCAAGCCGTCAACGGATTTGAGATATCTTTACCAAGAGCCGTTTGCTCCTGGATTAGCCAATCCTTCTGTTTATTAGACATGGCGGACTGATAACCATAAGATGAGTAAGTGTAGAACACTTACTCCAAAAAAATTTTGGCCAAAAATGGGGAATTGGGTGGTATAATTACATGATAAAATTCGTGAGAATTCCTCCCCACACTTAGAAATGAATATTGCCCTCAATATTCAAAGTACCGGCTGTTATGCCGAAACAAAGAACGTAAAATGGAAATACTACGGCCATTATTTAGAAAGTTTTTTTTTTGAGAAAACTTATATACACAACATGTGGGGTAACTCCCCCACACTAGGGTGGTACACACGGGTTAAAACCCATGTTTAGCTACTGTTTTTGATTACCGAGTCGCTAGCTTTACTCGACCCCGAATTAATTGGTTCATGGGGAAGTAAGTGGAAGAGACAATCTCCATCGGACTTTCATTCAAGATGTTTGGACAAACATTTGAAGCACGTGAAAGTTCCACACCGATGAGATATACATAGAACCGGCTCAAAATGATAAATGAAAATGCCGGGGTCAAAGATAGTGTCTTCATTCCCGAAGGAGTGAAGATGAAGAGAAATCACAAGATATTTGAGGAAAGGAAGAAAGATTTTGATAACAATCAAGATCCATTCTTCATCCTCAAATGTAGAAATATCGGGAGGAAGGGTGAGGGTAGTATCATCAATAAGCAAACTCGTATGATAGAGCACACCTTCCTCCGAGCCATTATCATCCTCAAGATCAAAATAGAGATGATCATGTTCCGGAGGAGATATGTCATGAGAGAGTTCACCGGAGAACTCTTCATGAAAAGAATCATTCGCATGAAGTGAAATTGTGAACTCTTGTTCCATTGTGGGCTCGTCACTATCCTCGGTCTGAGTATCAAAGAGTGGATTCTCAGAAATTAAAGTGAATTCAGAGTCGAATTCAAATAGAGGATTGGTGAAAGTAGCTTTGAATGTTTCGGGAACAAAGTGATCAATATTCTCTATTGGACTGTTGGGATAAGAAGTGAGTGAACGATCATTATCAAGGAGACTTTCAGTTTCTCTCAGATCGGCTTCGAAATCATTACTTTCTGATGAAAGTGGACTGATGTGAGTGAGTTCACCGGAGAACTCCTCAAGAAGATGATCAGCATCAGATTGTGGAAGTGATGCCTCAACATACTCGATGTTTCCATAGGAAGCACAATCTTCGCTACAATTGGAGAAAGTTTCAAAATGATCATTTGAACACTCAAGAGGGGAAAGAGGATCACACATATGATCAGAAGTTCCCTGTGACTCTCTCGGGATTGGGACAAGGTTCTCAACACTAGACTTTATGACGTCGTCCGATTCCTTTTAGAACAAGTGTCAAGATGCTCGTCCCCATGTTCAGAGAGTGAGTGGGAGCTTGGGTGTGATAGCAGTTGTTTGAGATGGAATCTCAACTGCTGGGATATCAACGACCGAGGAATTGAGAAATATTATCTTTAAAAGGATAAAACTCTCCTCGTCATCATCATATAGAGCTGCCTTAAGAAATTGGGAACGTCTTAGAGCTGCATGCTCTAGGACTAATAATTCTTCCCTAGATTTACGGGCCTCTCACTCTTCGCTAGCAATTCTCCCATGGTCTTTTCACCACTCACTTGATTCTTAAAGTTACTAATCATATCATCAAGTGTTTTCATTGCGGTTTCAAAATCTTGGGAGATTTCTTGAGACAACGGTTCAGGTGGAGTTTGAACCGTATGGTGCTGTGGAGGTTGGAAATTGTCAAACATGTGAGAGTCATGATTGTTACAAGGAAATGGATTCCCTATTTGACAATCGAGTGAAGTGGGGACCTCCACAGTACTCACAACAAGAAACTGTTGAGTCCGACTGGTGAATCATATGGATTTTGGTCATAACCAAAGTTCTGAGCATCACCGGAAAACTGTTCATAGACAAACGTGTTTCCAGATTGACAATCAAATTCTAGGTGAGGACCTCCACAAAATTCACAGCAGGTATGTTGATTATATGAAGATAAGTCAGGCTGTGGTGGGTAATTGGAAAAGTTTGAGGGGTCGTTAAATGAGTTCCGATTAGGATCATAATCAAATGAATTCCTCGAACCACAAAACAAACAACTCCCGTTATGAATATCATTACCACATTGCACACACGTACACCAACGACAGGGTGAACCAAAAAGAGGCTCACCACAACCGACACAAGGAATAAACGATTCCATTTGAGAGTTATGAGAAGGAATCGATTCATTCAAAGAATCAACAAAACCATCATGGTGATTCGAATGACTATCAAGTTGATGAGTGTCTAAATACTCATCATTTTTGTACAATCTAAACTGCAAAATCATCTGAAAACACTCAAAAATGCATCAAAATGATGAAAATATCACAAATCAGTGTTTTATGTGTTTTAAATGCAAAAATATCAAAATCAGATGAAAAACGTATCAAATTTGCAAAATTGGCAATTTTAGTCCCCCAAGTTTCAAAAGTTGTCAAAAACAGTCCCTGGTATATCTAAATAAAGAAAAATGTCATTTAAGGTCCATGGGATTCAAAAGTTGTCAAAACAAACCTTTGAAATGTAAAATTTGCAAAATTACAACTTTGGTCCTTAAACTTTGAAAATTGTCATGTTTAGTCCTTCAAATTTCAGAAAATGGCAAATATGGTCCTTTAATTATTTGAGAATGACAAGTTTGGCCATTGGGTAATATTTCAGAAATCACAGCTTTGGTCCTTGGAGTTTCGAATTTACATGAATGGTCCTTGTGTTATTACTACAACCAAACGGACCTTAGTTACTACCTTGGCCCAAACCCAAAGCCCAATCCAATACCCCTTTAACCCGACCCAACCTGTCTACCCTATTATTATACCCGGTCAACCCATCCCAGTCAAATAAACACAAACGCGCCCTTTTTTCTTCATCCCCCCAACCACCATGTCTGCTCACTCCATTGCCCACACCTCCACCTCAACCCCCCTCATCTCCTTGTCCCCCCACCTCCACACAACTCCAAAGGGAATTAAATGCACCTCCTACTCCTTTACTCAACCCCCAGCTGTCAAAATCTCAATTTCCCGCCAAAATGCATCTAAAGGCTAGAATGGTCCCAAGTGATCCAATGGCCATGATTATGTGTGGGATTATCTCAGAGATGAAAGAGAAGACTTGTGGAGCTATAAAAAGGAAGAGAGAAGAAGCTAGAGAGTAGTAGTTAGTTTTTAAATTTTTCTTTATGTCGTTTCTTTTAACAAATGTCTTAGTTTAGTTTAAAGTATGTAATCTTTTGTTTTTATGATGCAAACTCAAGATATGTTATCTTTGTAAGCTGTTTTAAGTATCAATTCCAAGTTTATGTTCATGTTTCAAATTTCAGTCCACTGTTGAAATTTTCATTTTCAAAATCTGATGTCTTAGCTTCAATCAGCTTATTTATAAGCTCAAACAAGCTTATACCAGTTTAGTAAAGCCTTCTATAAGCTCATATTTCAGTTTCAAGCAAGATTGGACTTTGGTCAACAAAAGTCAAACATGGTTGATTTTGGGAATGGTAATGATTTGGGTGATGCAGAGGATGGATATGGGTTTAAATATACTAGTTTAGATTGGTATTGGTCTTGGTTTTAAGCCTGCACATCAGTTGGACAGTGTAAGTAACTGTTTCACATTTCAGTTTTCAAGCAACTTTGCATTTTATGGTTGTCTAAGTATCTGTGGTCATTAGTAGTGTAAACTTGTTTAAATAGTTGTCTTTAAGTCATTTAAACTCATTTTGATTGTCTGTATAAGTTGGATAAGTGTTTATCTCAGTTTTGAGTTCATATCAATATTTATAGGTGTGTTTGGATCTACTAGTTTATCTGTCATAGAGGCTTGCTCAGTTGTTTTAGCTTGTTGGTTTATGCTTGTGTAGCTCTAATGTACTTATTCAAGTCTTAAAATTGCATCTACAAACAACCAAAGTCAATTTCACAATAAATCTGTCTCAGTTGCTTATCTGTTAAGATTTTCAAAAGCCAAAAGCTTATTTTGTGTTTCATTTACATAGATATAGGTTGCAGTAGGTTTATTTCATCATATCACATTGATTTCAGTCCATAAATTGTCTTCAAACTTCAACTAAGTCAACATTTCACTTTTTCTCTAAAAGTCAAAATTGCAAAACCAGATTTGAGCCCATCTAGAGGGATTTTTCAAGAGCTTATTTCTAGGTCATTTCAAGTGAAAATTGATGTTTTAAAATCTCATGCTGGTCTATTTTCTTATGTCTATTTTAGTACATTTTTGTGAATTTTCTAAAAGCCCCAAAAAGGCTTGTGAATATGGTGTTAAATGCCCTGTGCTGGGCATTGAGCCTGCACAGGGGTTATGCAGGTATTGCAGACCTTGCATTAAGCTCATTTGAGCTTCTCTAGGTTTGAACTTTGGTTTGCATGTTCCTAGCCAAGTCTAGTTCAAGTTCCATATGTTGATTTTCTGTTCTCAGCTTATTTAAGTGCTTATTTCCTTGTCCAAAGTAGCCCCCCTAGAATCTGTTTTAGCTCATTTGCTCAATTCACCAAATCTGTGCAATCTGCCAATCCAGAGGGTATAGCTTGTTGTTTCTTGTTGCATTTTAGCTCTTTTAGCTTATTGTAGCTTCCATATCAGTTTGGTGCTTGTTGTGTTCCTTTAGCTTATCCAAGTGCTTATTTCATAAGCACTTGGCTCATCAGTTTCTAATTCCTCCACACAGCACCTTGTTTTTCTATTTTTCCTAGCTTCCATATATTATTTTAGAGTTATCCTGAATTTTTCATATTTTTCCTGTCCTGTTTAGTATTTTTCTTAATTTAAATTAGTTTTTAAACATTTTTAAATAGCATTTAATACAAATAATTAAGAAAAGTTTCAAAAAAATAATTTTTCATTTTTCTTAAGTTAAGATAAATATAAAAGTCATAAAAAATATTTTTCCATAATTTTCTTAGCTTAAATAGTATTTTCTAGCATTTTAATTAGTTTTAAATAGTTTTAAATTAATAATAAATATATAAAAAGTCTAAAAAAATATATTTTAAGTTTCAAAATTAGTTTTATCATATTTTAGATTTTTCTAAGTTATAATTTCATTTTTCTAGGTTAATTTTGTATTTTCTTATATTTTGTTGCATTTTAAATACTTAATAAATAGTTTTTAATTAATAATAATTAGATAAATAGTTATAAAAAAATAATTTTCTTTTTCTATAAATTTTCTTTCATCATTAGGATTGTAAAAATGTATTTTTCATATCCGTAGGTATTTTCCTTATTTATTTTCACGTTTTATTTCGTACGTTACGTAGTTTTTATTTAAATGTACGTTTTAAGTTTTAAACGTTCATCATTTTAAATATAGTGATAGCGTTTATTTAATATATTTTAACTTTTTAATCTTCTTAATTTGTATTTAAGTCGCTTCAATTTATAAACTTTTTCAGTAGTGTAATTATCCATCCAAATCCTTTCTGATCACTATCCTTAGTGATCATTCTATCGTCTGATCAAGTGTTTGCACACCATTGAGTCTCCGTGGGACTTAACGACCCGGGAATTCATTCTATTCTCCAGGACTTCATTGTATTTGTGCTTAAGCTGTTTTAAGCTTCTTACGGTTAGCCATTCACAAGTGGCCAGCTTGTGTGAGGTAGCTTGACGGTTCGGGACAGATTAAATTTTGGCGCCGCTGCCGGGGAGGCTTTAGCGTGTGTTAAGCCATTTTCAGACCCATTCTTGCACATACCCCATCTTTTGTAAAAAGTTTTTTTGAAAATCCAAAAAGTTCATTAACACTTTTCTTAAAGTGTTAAAAACGCCAAAAATATTTTCATTCTTTGTTTTTATCATCATGTTTTTCAAAAATACCAAAAATATTCCTCTTTATCCTCTTACCTTTTTGATTCTTCATTTCTTACCCTCTGTTAACCTTTGATTCTTTCTATGTCTTATCCTCACCCTCTTGGTTGTCAATGGTGTGGTGGTCCTAATAATGGTGGCAATTACCCGGTTGTAGCGTGGTGGAATCGTGAAACGGGTCCGTCTATAACCAAGATCCCTATTCCTATCATGACACGATGATTTATTCCATCGGCTACCACTGTGAGACTCAGCTTTATCTTGTTGTGAATACGTGGTGGTTCACATTCCATTCGATTGTCAATCGTGAAACACGCTTGTCTATGAGCGTGTTCCCGATAACAATTATGACTACAACACATACCACTCACAGCCACATCAGTTTTATTGTTGTGAGTATTGTGGAGGTCCTCACTCTAGCTCGGATTGTCAAACAAGGAATCCATTTCCTTGTAACAATTACGACTCTTCATATCAAGACCAACCTCCACAGTACCAAATGATTCAAGCGACTCCTCATGAAACTACGACACACCTTCTATCAAGACTCGGAGTTATTAAAAGAACTTAAGGAGGAGTCGGCTATGTCCTCCCAAGATAATCCAAATGAAAAATACATGGAAGTTTTGTTAGCGAAGAGCGGTCGCTAAATTAGATTCCCAGATTTCCATTGAAAACACTATTAGGGAATCAATTAGAATACAAAAAGCATTCAAATCTAGCTCTTGATTCCGTTTCATTCCTGATGACGATGATGATGATGTTACCCTTGATATTAGTGAATTATGTACAGATTCATCAACTTCATCAGTTGAAATTCCTTCCGTGGAAAATCAGGAAGAAAAGACTATGATGGAATTACTAGCGGAAGAACAAATGTTAAGTATAAAACATATGTATGCTAGTCCTTCTAAACTCCCTCGGTCTGTTGTTATCACACCCGAAGCTCCCACTCACTCTCTAAACATAGGGGATGAGCATCTTGACACTGTTCCTGAAAAGGAATCGGATGAATTTATAAAGTCTAGTGTTGAGAACCTTGTCCCAATCCCGAGAGAGTCACAGGGAATTTATGATCTTATGTGTGATTCTTCTTCCCCTCTTAAGTGTTCAAATGATCATTTTGAGATTTTCTCCGATTTTAGCGATGATTGTAAATCTTATGGAGACATCGAGTATGTTGAGGCATCACTCCCACAGTCTGATCCTCTTCTTGAGGAGTTCACCGATGAACTCGCTCACATCAATCCACTTTCATCGGAAAGTGACGATGATCTCTTTGATTTCGAAGCCGATCTTGGAGAAACTAGAAATCTCCTATATAATGATCATCCACTCATTTCTTATCCCATTTCCGACTCTTCCATTCCTTCTCTCACTCCGGATGAGGAAGATGACAACTTTTGGAAGGAGGTCGATGATTTTCTTAGTGATGAGTCGATTCCAACAAGAATTGACAATACTTACTTTGATTCGGAGGGAGACATCCTTTTTCTTGAAAATCTGTTGATTGAAGAATCGTCTCCAGCTCTCCCTCCCGGTAATTTTGTTACCAATCACCATAAAAGCTTCAAATTTAAGCTTAAAAATGTCAAAAATGGTGATTTGCTTCTCTCTGATGAGGAATGGACATGCATTGTGATGCACATATTTATTCCATTCTTCACTAATGGTATGGTTGCTCTTTCCCTTTTCTCCTTCGGGAATGAGGACACTATCTTTGATCCCGGCATTTTCAGTTATCATCTGTGAGCCGGTCTTTCTCTCAGATATCTCGTCGGTGTGGAACTTTCACGTACTTCAAATGTTTGTCCAAACTTCTTGAATGAAAGTCCGATGGAGATTGTTTCTTCCACTTTGCTTCCCCATGAACCAATGAATTCGGGGTCGAGTCAAGCTAGCGACTCGGGAATCAAAAACAGTAGCACGCCATATGGGTTTTCACCCATATTTCTGACTTCTTTCTATTTTCTACAACCCTAGTGTGGGGGGGTTGCCCCACATGTTGTGTATATATGCAAGCATAAAAAATAAATAAATAAATAAATAAATAAATAAATAAATAAATAAATAAATAAAAAAAAAAAATCTTCTAAATAATGGCCGTAATATTTCCCTTTTACGTTCTTTGTTTCGGCATAACCGCCGGTACTTTGAATATTGAGGGCAATATTCATTTCTAAGTGTGGGGGGGAATTCTCACGAATTTTATCATATAATTATACCGCCTAATTCCCCCGTTTTTGGCCAAATTTTTTTTTTTGGAGTAAGTGTTTTACACTTTCTCATTTGGTTATCAGTCCGCCTTGTCTTATAAACTAAAGGATTGGCTAATCCAGGAGCAAACGGCTCTTGGTAAAGATATCTCAAATCCGTTGACGGCTTGCAATTTGCCCAAAATTGTATGGTATTCAGCTCACCATATCCTTAAAAGTGAAGAGTTGGCTAGCCCGCAAGGTTATGGCTTATGGTAAAGGCAGTGGAAAAACCATAATTGGTAATCAGCTCACCAAAGATAATGTTGATAATTTATCTAAGAGTTGGCTAGTCCAGAAGCAAACGGCTTCTGGTAAAGACAAATCAAACCCGTTGAAAGCTTATGATTTGCTCAAAATCATTTGGTTATCATTGTACCAAAGTTCTTACTTGAACTGAAACATTTGGCTACTCCAGAAGTGATGGCTTTTGGTAAAGAGTTTTAAAATCCATTAAAGTTCTAAAACATTGCTAGGGACTAGCAATATCTTAGTGTGGGGGATTGATGAGTGTCTAAATACTCATCATTTTTGTACAATATAAACCGCAAAATCATCCTAAAACACTCAAAAATGCATCAAAATGATGAAAATATCACAAATCAGTGTTTTATGTGTTTTAAATTAAAAAATATCAAAATCGATAAAAACGTATCAAATTTGCAAAATTGGCAATTTTAGTCCCCAAGTTTCAAAAGTTGTCAAAAAAGTCCCCGTATATCTAAATAAAGAAAAATGTCATTTAAGGTCCATGGGATTCAAAAGTTGTCAAAACAAACCTTTGAAATGTAAAATTTGCAAAATTACAACTTTGGTCCTTAAACTTTGAAAATTGTTATGTTTAGTCCTTCAAATTTCAGAAAATGGCAAATATGGTCCTTTAATTATTTGAGAATGACAAGTTTGGCCATTGGGTAATATTTCAGAAATCACAGCTTTGGTCCTTGGAGTTTCGAATTTACATGAATGGTCCTTGTGTTATTACTACAACCAAACGGACCTTAGTTACTACCTTGGCCCAAACCCAAAGCCCAATCCAATACCCCTTTAACCCGACCCAACCTTTCTACCCTATTATTATACCCGGTCAACCCATCCCAGTCAAATAAACACAAACGCGCCCTTTTTTCTTCATCCCCCCAACCACCATGTCTGCTCACTCCATTGCCCACACCTCCACCTCAACCCCCCTCATCTCCTTGTCCCCCCACCTCCACACAACTCCAAAGGGAATTAAATGCACCTCCTACTCCTTTACTCAACCCCCAGCTGTCAAAATCTCAATTTCCCGCCAAAATGCATCTAAAGGCTAGAATGGTCCCAAGTGATCCAATGGCCATGATTATGTGTGGGATTATCTCAGAGATGAAAGAGAAGACTTGTGGAGCTATAAAAAGGAAGAGAGAAGAAGCTAGAGAGTAGTAGTTAGTTTTAAATTTTTCTTTATGTCGTTTCTTTTAACAAATGTCTTAGTTTAGTTTAAAGTATGTAATCTTTTGTTTTTATGATGCAAACTCAAGATATGTTATCTTTGTAAGCTGTTTTAAGTATCAATTCCAAGTTTATGTTCATGTTTCAAATTTCAGTCCACTGTTGAAATTTTCATTTTCAAAATCTGATGTCTTAGCTTCAATCGCCTTATTTATAAGCTCAAACAAGCTTATACCAGTTTAGTAAAGCCTTCTATAAGCTCATATTTCAGTTTCAAGCAAGATTGGACTTTGGTCAACAAAAGTCAAACATGGTTGATTTTGGGAATGGTAATGATTTGGGTGATGCAGAGGATGGATATGGGTTTAAATATACTAGTTTAGATTGGTATTGGTCTTGGTTTTAAGCCTGCACATCAGTTGGACAGTGTAAGTAACTGTTTCACATTTCAGTTTTCAAGCAACTTTGCATTTTATGGTTGTCTAAGTATCTGTGGTCATTAGTAGTGTAAACTTGTTTAAATAGTTGTCTTTAAGTCATTTAAACTCATTTTGATTGTCTGTATAAGTTGGATAAGTGTTTATCTCAGTTTTGAGTTCATATCAATATTTATAGGTGTGTTTGGATCTACTAGTTTATCTGTCATAGAGGCTTGCTCAGTTGTTTTAGCTTGTTGGTTTATGCTTGTGTAGCTCTAATGTACTTATTCAAGTCTTAAAATTGCATCTACAAACAACCAAAGTCAATTTCACAATAAATCTGTCTCAGTTGCTTATCTGTTAAGATTTTCAAAAGCCAAAAGCTTATTTTGTGTTTCATTTACATAGATATAGGTTGCAGTAGGTTTATTTCATCATATCACATTGATTTCAGTCCATAAATTGTCTTCAAACTTCAACTAAGTCAACATTTCACTTTTTCTCTAAAAGTCAAAATTGCAAAACCAGATTTGAGCCCATCTAGAGGGATTTTTCAAGAGCTTATTTCTAGGTCATTTCAAGTGAAAATTGATGTTTTAAAATCTCATGCTGGTCTATTTTCTTATGTCTATTTTAGTACATCTTTGTGAATTTTCTAAAAGCCCCAAAAAGGCTTGTGAATATGGTGTTAAATGCCCCCTGGGCATTGAGCACTGAGGGTTATGCAGGTATTGCAGACCTTGCATTAAGCTCATTTGAGCTTCTCTAGGTTTGAACTTTGGTTTGCATGTTCCTAGCCAAGTCTAGTTCAAGTTCCATATGTTGATTTTCTGTTCTCAGCTTATTTAAGTGCTTATTTCCTTGTCCAAAGTAGCCCCCCTAGAATCTGTTTTAGCTCATTTGCTCAATTCACCAAATCTGTGCAATCTGCCAATCCAGAGGGTATAGCTTGTTGTTTCTTGTTGCATTTTAGCTCTTTTAGCTTATTGTAGCTTCCATATCAGTTTGGTGCTTGTTGTGTTCCTTTAGCTTATCCAAGTGCTTATTTCATAAGCACTTGGCTCATCAGTTTCTAATTCCTCCACACAGCACCTTGTTTTTCTATTTTTCCTAGCTTCCATATATTATTTTAGAGTTATCCTGAATTTTTCATATTTTTCCTGTCCTGTTTAGTATTTTTCTTAATTTAAATTAGTTTTTAAGCATTTTTAAATAGCATTTAATACAAATAATTAAGAAAAGTTTCAAAAAAATAATTTTTCATTTTTCTTAAGTTAAGATAAATATAAAAGTCATAAAAAATATTTTTCCATAATTTTCTTAGCTTAAATAGTATTTTCTAGCATTTTAATTAGTTTTAAATAGTTTTAAATTAATAATAAATATATAAAAAGTCTAAAAAATATATTTTAAGTTTCAAAATTAGTTTTATCATATTTTAGATTTTTCTAAGTTATAATTTCATTTTTCTAGGTTAATTTTGTATTTTCTTATATTTTGTTGCATTTTAAATACTTAATAAATAGTTTTTAATTAATAATAATTAGATAAATAGTTATAAAAAAATAATTTTCTTTTTCTATAAATTTTCTTTCATCATTAGGATTGTAAAAATGTATTTTTCATATCCGTAGGTATTTTCCTTATTTATTTTCACGTTTTATTTCGTACGTTACGTAGTTTTTATTTAAACGTACGTTTTAAGTTTTAAACGTTCATCATTTTAAGTATAGTGATAGCGTTTATTTAATATATTTTAACTTTTTAATCTTCTTAATTTGTATTTAAGTCGCTTCAATTTATAAACTTTTTCAGTAGTGTAATTATCCATCCAAATCCTTTCTGATCACTATCCTTAGTGATCATTCTATCGTCTGATCAAGTGTTTGCACACCATTGAGTCTCCGTGGGACTTAACGACCCGGGAATTCATTCTATTCTCCAGGACTTCATTGTATTTATGCTTAAGCTGTTTTAAGCTTCTTACGGTTAGCCATTCACAAGTGGCCAGCTTGTGTGAGGTAGCTTGACGGTTCGGGACAGATCACAAGTCTCGAAGAACATTTTGAAAAATCAGGAGGTGGGACAAGTGGTGTGCTCTGAGAGCTAGCAATTTCCACCACTTCCGTTATGGTCTCTGGTTCCGGTTCTTGAGAAACGTGAAGATTAGGCAAGTCATTCTTGCTAGTCACCGGTCTAAATTCTGCATGTTTGCTTTTAACCGTAAATCGTGAAAGTTTAGGATCAATTTTAGACGGCTTAGGAGCAATTGAGGGGTTAGATCTTTGGACAACCGTAGGTTGGAAGTATTTAGCACCTCCATTATCAAAGGGAAGTACCTGGTCCTTTGTCACCCCGGTTTCTCGTTCTATTTCCCTACGCAGAATTAATGGATCATCACGAACAACACGAATTCTTGACATTTGTGATAAAGCATCACGTTTTTCAACTTCGTCCCAAAATTCGTCGCAGTCGAGAGATTCCATGAGAATAGAAGAAGTTAGAATCAAATGGATAGAGGGTAAAGGGATAAAGAATCAAAAAGGGTAAGAGGGTTAAGATGAATATTTTTGGGTTTTTGGATAAACATTTTGTAAAAATAGGAAAGAAAATCTTTTTGGGTTTTGATTTTTAAAAGAAAATATAAACATCTATAGATGGTATGAACAATGAGTGAATATCCAAATCACTAATCTGCTAAACGGAAGATAATCAAGACACTCAATGCGCCAAAATTTTGATCCGCTAAAACCGCCAAATTTTCTCACACAAACCGGCCACTTGTGAATGGCCGACCGTAAGAAACTTAAAATGGTTCAGAAACAAATGCAATGAAGATCAGGAGAGTATAGTGTTTCCCGGTCGTTATGTCCCAAATGAGCTATGCTAAGAATCACCAAACGTATAGTGATCGAGAGATTTGAACGGAAAAGAGGGATTGTGATTATTATAACTACAGAAATAGCCTATAATTACAAAGGCTTAAATGCAAATTAAAGAAAATTAAAAAGATAAAAAATATTAAATAAACGCTATCACTATTTGCAAAATGATGTTTTTGATTTTATGTTTTTATAAAACTTGAATTTAAAACTACGTAACGTACAAATGAAAATGTGAAACTTAAACAATATAAATCCTAAAAATATGAAAATGACATTTTTACAAACCTAATGATAAAAGAAAATTTATAGAAAAAGAAAATTACTTTTAAAACTATTTATCTAATTATTATTAATTAAAAACTATTTTTACTTATTTAATAATAACTTAAAACACAAGAAAATATGAAATAAGGCTAGAAAAATAAAATTATGACTTAGAAAAATCTAAAATATCAAAATAGAATTTTCAAAACTATTTTTGTATTTTTCTGAATATTTTTGTATTTTCTAGGAATTAAAAACTAATTAAATTGCTTAAAAATACAAATTTAACTAAGAAAAATCTAGAAAAATATTTTTTTTGACTTTTTATATTTATATTAACTTAAGAAAAATGAAAAATTATTTTTTTGAAACTTTTCTTAATTAATTGTATTAAATGCTAATTAAAAATGCTTAAAAACTAATTTAAATCAAGAAAAATAGCGAACTGACTTGGAAAAATCTGAAAAATTCAAGATAAGCTTAAAATAATATACTGAATCTAGGAAAAATATAAAATCAGGGGCTTTTGTGAAGGAATAAGAGGCTGCAGTGGAATGTGCTTAAGAATAAGCACTTGAAATAAGCCAACAACCACAAACAAGCACCAAATTGTTATAGAAGCTATATTATGTTAAAAGAACTCAAAAGGAACTAAAAAAAACAAGCCTAAACCTCTGGATTGCAAGTTACAAAGATTTGAGTGTTTTGAGCTTAATGTGCTAAAACAGTTTATGGGGCTACTTTGCAGCTTAAGCACAAGCCACCCAAATAAGCTAAACTCAAAAATAAAAGAAGGAACCTAAGGTAGACCTGGGTGGCTACTTACAAACCAAAGAACAGACCTTGATGAGCTCAAATGAGCTTTGTGCAAGCCTTGCAAGACCCCTGTGCAGACTCAGTATCAACTGAGTCAGTGCACAGGGCAAATGATCCCATATTGACAAGCCAGTTTGAGGCTTAAATAAAATTGACAAAATTTGACAAAAATGATAATAATAAAATAGACCAAGAGAAGTTTTTAAACCCCAAGTTTCAATGAAATTCACCCAGAGATGAGTCCATGAAAAATCACCCAAGCTTGGGTCAAAACTGAGTTTTCACTAAATTGACTTTTTTGACAGATTAAGATGTTGACTAAATGGAACTTTGATCTTGATTTCTCAACTGAATATGATGTTAATGGCTAAATAGAAGTTGTATCAAGCTACTCTAACATTTTCCTAACACAAATCAAACTTTTGATTTGCAAAAGCTCCAACAGTAAGCACATTAAGACAGATTACATGTGGATTTGACTTAGGACTAAAACAAATGCAAAGCTATGACTGAAATGAGTCAAATGACTGATTTTGAAACTGAATAGACAGATATCAAGTACAAACCAATGCTCAATCTCAACCAAGCAACTGATCCAAACACCCCTTTAAGTACTGATTTGCAAATTCAAACTAAGCTAACTACTGATATGGCTTAAGCTATCATTGACACTTAATCTAGATATGCTAATTACAACTATGAACAGTGTTCGAGCCATCAATGAACACAGATACAAACACAAGCATAGTATGCAATTTGAACTAAAAATGAAGAGGAGATAAACAAAACTCACAAGTATCCAACTGATATTTGCAGCTTCAAACCAGAACCATAACTACTCTATCCTAAGCTAATCCAACCCAATATCCATGCTGCATCAACCAAAATATCATCACCATTCCCATTCCTAGCTCAGTTTGACTTTCGTTGACCATTTCACAAAGTTGATAGAAACTTAATTGCAAGCTTACAAAAAGGTTATAAAGAGTTTAAATAACTTGTTTGAGCTTAAAAACAAGCTACTGAAAGCTTAAACATAAGAAATTGAGACTGAAGTTTGCAACAAGAATATGAAACATGAAACTTATATAAAAAACTTGGATTGATACTCAACAACACACTACAATGATGATTTAACTTAAATATGATACAGAGAAACTGAAATTACAACATTTTTATTTAAACTAAGACATTTATTTAAAAAACGACATAAAGGAAAATTTTAAAACTAACTACTACTCTTTCTTCTCTTTCTTCCTCCTCTTTTTATATGTGAAATGCTTCTCCCACTTGTTCTCGAAAGCAGATCCCACTTTAAATTGGAGCCATTGGATTACTTAAAGAGTTTTTAGCCGTTTGATTGGATTTTGGCGCCAAAACTTGTATAAGCTAGTTGGGATTGAGTGAGGGGGGGGGGGAAGGTGCATTAAATGTTTCTTGGAGGCTTGCCGAGGTGGGGAACATGGGAGTGGGTTTGTGAGCTGGAAAGATGGGATGCTTGAGTGTTGCAGACAGTGGTTGGGAAGACAGTGAAAAAGGAGGGAACCCGTGAGGGTGGTTGACTGGTTTGACTTGGGTATTAATAAGCAGGGGGTCCAAAAAGGTTATGGCAGGGGTCAATTGGATAGGCAGGGGGTCACTTGGGGTTTTGACAAGGCCAAAAGGGTGTGAAGGGTTTTAATTATCAAGGACCTCTTTTGTAATTTCTGAAATTCAAGGACCTAGGCTGCCATTTTCACAAAGTTGTTTCAAAGGACCACAATTGACAAGTTCCAATAGTACAAGGACCAAACTTGACATTTTCCAATTTTCCAAGGGCCATTTTTGCCAATTTTTAAACTTGAAGGACCAATTTTGTAATTTCTCAAAACTTTTGATATTTTTTACCAAAGGACTAATTTTGACAAGTTATGATTTTAAAAGGACCTTTGGTAATTTTTCTTTTGAAATTATGTGCTCAGGGACTAAAAGTGACAACCTTTGAAACTTGGGGGACTGAAACTGCCAATTATGCAAATTTAGCTCATTTTTCATCTGTTTTTAAACATTTTGCATCTGAAACATATAAAATGCAATTTTAGAATATTTTCAGTATTTTGATGCATTTCTGAGCATTTTTAAACGTTTTGCAGTTCAGATTTAACCAAAAATGATGAGTATTTACACACTCATCAACGAGACATCTTAACGTTTCAACAACTTCAAGGTGAGTCTCTCTACAAAGCATGGACTCGATTCAAGGACCTACTCCGTAAGTCTCTATACAAAGACGAGACATCATGGCAATGACATTTGGCTTCAAATCCAAATCTTCTATGACCATATCGATTTCATCACTCGACGATCCATTGATCAAGGCGCCGGTGGAAGGCTTAGCGACTTTAATGCAGAGAAATCTTGGGATATTATAGAAGAGCTTGCTGATCAAAGCTACGAAGATTGGAATGACTCTCCTGAAACCCCTGTTAACATGGTTGAGGCCATATCAACTCCTCTTGAATCTTCCGACATCACAGAGGAGCAAATGAGTGCTATTGAGAGAAGGATTGATTATCTTATGGAAAGGCATAAAAGAGCTCCCGTACAAATCCCTCGAGAAGCAGTCAATTCCGCCAATTCCACTAACCACCCAACACCTTTTCGAATCCCAAGTCGTGAGCAAAACCCCAATTCCGAAGGCGCCTGCTCTACTTCCCCAATACCACTCTCACCAAGCTTTAAGGAACAAATGAGGGAGTACATGGCAGCTTATACGGAGAGATTAGCCAAATTTGAAGAGGAGGTTTATAGGCAGAGAGAGGAAATGCAAGCAAAAATGACGGAAATGATGAACCTGGTAAAAGAATATACCAAAACAAAAGTTCCTGAAAAGGTACTAGTAAGAAGCAACGATTGTCCTCCCACTTCGTTTTTAACGCCATTTCCATTATGCCTGAGGATGGAAATGTTGAGGTGAAGAAAATTGAGGAAATCAAGAGGGAGGAGTCTGAACCTAATGATGAGCCCGAGACCATTGAGTACTACCTTAAGCACGAAATTAACGAAAAAACCATTGCAAACCAAGTAAACAACTTTAGGTACAATGAGGTTCTTAGGGAAGCCCTTGAAGGAAAAATAACAGAAGAAGAATATGACGCCCTAATTATGGGACCTCTGTATGAGTTGGTTCTAAAAAAAACCATTAACAAAAAAACGAGACACCACAGGGAACTTCGTGATACCATGTAGCATAGGTGATATTGATAATATAAATGCCTTAGCTGATCAGGGGTCTGATGTAAACATAATGCCATTATCAATTTATAATAAGTTGACTAGGGAGAAGCCAGCCAAGACCGATCTTAGACTTTCCTTAGCTAATCACACCTATGTCTACCCCATAGGAATCGCGGTGGATATTTTAATAGAGGTGGCTAATATCGTTTATCCAGTGGATTTCGTGATCATAGATGTTGAGGAAGATAGAAACATGCCACTCATTCTTGGGACACCATTTCTAGCCACCGCCAAGGCAACCATCAAATGCGGGGAGGGCATCATGATACTTAAAAGCGGAAAAGGGTACGCTAGGATACCCATCGTTCCAAGATATCCTCTTAAGATCATGGAGAAGATTACGGGTGAAAGTCCACAAGTCCCTAGCAATATAGTTAATAAGAAAATGAATGATTGGGAAAAAGGGCTTAGAGATTTTATGGTTCAAGGATTGCATGCAACATTGTGGAAGCCCGATAAGAAGTTAGGAAATAATCCCACTTCGATACCAAAGGCACAAAGGAACCCTAAGGAATTTCTAAAGGGAGAAAAAGTACTTCTGTACAAATCACGGATAAGGGCATTACAAGGTAGAAACAAACCAAGATGGTTTGGGCCTTTTACAGTGAAGGAAACCAATCTAAAGGATAAAACCGTCACCATAATAGACGGCATTGGCAAGGAATCCACGGTAAGCATACAACGTCTACGCCCTTTCGACGAAGGGAAAGCGAAGGAAGAAGGTGACGGTAATGAAGTTACGTAGGAGCACGACTACGAGTCTAGACTCATAAATAAAGAAAAGCGCTTCGTGGGAGGCAACCTATGCTTAATTGTTTGTTTGTTAGTGTCATATATCTTTTATTGATTGCTTATTCTCATGTTTAAATTTGTAAAAATGCTTTATTTTGTTTTTAACCTCGTCAATTGCATATAAAGGTATTTTACATAAAGGATAAGTGTAGGGAGGATTACACACGTTTTCAAAAGAAACGTGAACATGAGAATTTCAATTAATTAAAAGATATATATGTGTGTTTGTTCGAGTCAAATGCTTGTATCGAGTCATAATGGATGTTTTGCTTTTTCCAGATTCTAAAGATGTAAATTTTCCGAATTTTTCCGAAAATCGCACCGCTTTTGTCGATAACTGACGGCGTCAGATCGCAACCCGACGGCTTCGTGAAGGAGTAAAACAAAAGATTACTTTTTTCGTTTTCTCGAGCTACTTATAAAATTTTTGGAATTTTCCGTGTCTTAATTTTCCGAAATTCTGTAAACATCCATTCCACAAGCATTATATCCTAGTTTAATAGAGTATTATATATATTATTACCGCCGATTTTACGTGAAGGTTTCGTTTGTTTTGTTCAAGTGTGTGTTTAATTTATTAAGAAGAAGATACATAAGATTGGAAGGAGCTTTTCACGCATACATTCTTCTTGAAAAGGATTTAACCACCACTTTACACGGATCCTACCGAGCTAATCCGGGGAGTATTAGTTTCTTTCGTTTTTAATTACCTTCTATTATCATAACTTTGATACTTTCGGGGAACATTGGGGACAATGTTCAGTTTAAGTGTAGGGAGGGAAAATAAAACGGGAACTTTGAAACTTTGCTTATCCTTGATTATCTGCTTTGTCCAATTGTATTTGTGTAATAAACCATGAGAAAATGTCGGTTAGGGTAATTTTGGCACCAAATTTAAAAATTTTCATGACATATAGGAGTGGGCCATTAGTCTTAACAAAAGCGTCTCACGGATAGGAAGTTATATGACTAGCACAAAAACCCTTTACCACCTAAATTCCACCCAAAATGTGAGGATCGCCCTTAGATTAGTAGGAATTAAAGCATTCATCTTTAATGCTTAGAGTGTGAACCGGTAGTATATTAGATTCTAGAACTTGTTTTGTGATGCATCCCGAGATCGCTAGTAAGACTACACTTGTGTAGTTAGGAATAACTAAATGATAAGAGGCATTAGGATAACCCTTGTTTGATACCTGTAATATAATTACTTCTTCCACATCGGTTGAGTAATTCCCCCACACCTTTGCGTTGTACTCATCTTTAGTACACGATACCCCTAGTTAACCCCTCTGAGCCTATCCTTTTAGCGGTTCTCGTGATGTTTCGGTTTTCCGGAATATCAATGAAGAGCATTGTTTACACCCCACCCCCAAATGTACACCCAAATCGCCTTAGCCTACCTTGTATGCACTCACTTTTAGTGCATTATTGTTATCACCCTAAAAACCCTTAGTTCAATTATCTAGTTGCTTGCATGAGTTGCTAAGTCGAGTCATATCCTTTGTACACAGTTTTGGGACGATTGGGACTCATGGGAAAAGTTAAAGTGTATGAAATGACGGGAAGGGAACGTTAAATTCAAATTCCCTTTATTTTCGTAATAATGTACTCCAAGTGTTTTGATCTTTTCAATTCGGGTCAAATTAGTGTTAGAGTAATATAAACTCAAGTGTAGGGATGTGCCTATAAATCCCTATCATTTTGATGTTACCGTAGAGGATGGTAGAGTAAAAGTGTATGAAAAAAAAATCGAAAAAAATAGAAAAAGAGAAAAAGAAAAAAAAATAGAGTGTAAAAAAAAATAAACAACATACGGGCTACCATCCTACATCTATCCTTTAAATTTATGTTTGTTTGTTTAAGTTATCTAGAGTTTAGAGTGTCGAGTCTTGGCTTAGCAACGCCATTCTTTGTATGCTTGTAACATAAAGATTTTTGACTTGCCACCACTAAATAGCCTATCCCACCAAACCCTTTGTTTCCCTACCGTAAGCCTAACATTACAACCCTTTAAAGACCTCTTTGATAGTCTTTCCTAGGTTCTTACGCCAAAGCGATGGAGGTTTGATCTATTCTCAAGCCTATGGTAATCTATGTACTAGGACCGGTTAATGAGTGTTTATCTTCCATTTCCAACTTGTTATATTTCATATACACCCGAGGGATGTGAGTATCCAAACACCCCATGTGAGGTGCTAGTATGTAATTTCCGTGCTTGTTATGACTTTTGCGAGGCTTATATGTGTTGTGGATTGTTCTAAACCAATGCTTCATGACCCCTAACTTATAAATTAATTGGCTAAAAGCACATTTGCTTGAGGACAAGCAAATACCAAGTGTAGGGATATTTGATAAGGTTTTAAAATGTACCTTTTGAGGGGTCGTTTAAGCCCTTATTTGATCACTTTTGTATCCGTTATTACTTAACATCGTTCCTTTTCACTTTTTAGGTCTCTTGAAGGCAAATTGCTAGAATGGCACTTATTTGGACGAAAAGGCGCGAATATACGAAGAAAATGGCCAAAGTCAAGAATCGAGACACTCAAGCTGCTGACACACAAGGGGACGGCGCCGTGTTACCTGTGACGCCGTCGCATCACTTTTGTGAAGGCTCAGTAGCTAAATTGCTTATTTTCAAGTGACGGTGTCAGGCTTTAAAAGAGTAGGTCGTCGCAACTCGACGGCCTAGATTTGATCTAGACGGCGTCGAGATCGAAGGGGACGGCGTCACAAGCATAAGGTGACGCCATCGTAAGACTAACATGGCCAAGACGAAACCCTAATGCCGGCGCCCCGACGGCGTCCCAATTCATAAGGTGACGCCGTCGCGATTGTAATCTTATATATAGAATCCGAATTTTTTAGTTTTCAGTGTGTAGTCTTTTGGAGTAAAAACCTAAACCGAACCAAGGCTGTCTTGTACATTATTTTAGGGTTCCAAACCCTATCTTACATCAAGATAAGTGTTTTACTTCATTAATTCAATTATGTCTTCAATTATTTGTGTGTATGCTTGCATGTTCTCCATGTCCGGCTAATTTACTTGTGTGTTTGCTTAGGGAATATGAAACTTAATTATTGAATATTGATTAGTTGTCTCTTATCTTAATTGTTAATGATCTAGTAATGTGATAGGTCATTCGTTGTGTAGTTAATGCTTGATTAATCTTTGTGAACCTTAAACTATAACACCTAGAGTAGTTGTAGGCTAAACCATCCAAAGAGTACCTTAGAGTTAGAGTTTATAATTCCTAGAGATTTTGTAGACGAGACCCTTTGGTAGTTTCAAAGAGTTAGGGACAAACGCATACCCTACGACTTTAGACACACAACGTGATTAAGAATAAGGACGTGACAATTCAACCATCAATAGGAGATAATTAAGGAGTAATAAAACCTAAGTGAACACATCTTTAAACCATCATACGAGCACACAATAATTAGACATAGACTACATACACCTTAGATTAGATAATTAGATAAGTAGAGTAATCGGTAGAAATACCAACCCCCAAATCCAAACCCCGAGATTCGTACCTTTCTAATTCCTAAAAAACATAAAAAGATAAAAAATAATCTTCCTCAACCCCAACCTTTGCGTAGTAACTTCTCACTAGTATTCCTATTCCCCTAGAGAACGATATCAATACTTGTGGCTTACCCTAATACTACACTACAATGATTAGGTTCACTGCCTAGGGTGTTATAAAATTTGCTCGAAGAAAAGGAAGTTCCTTTGACCCCGAACGATGCGTGTAGCGTTATCACCTCTGTTGACTGTGATGATTCTGAAGATGAAAATGATGATGATTTTGCCACTGCTGGTTCTACAGTTTCCACTGGTAATGCTAGTGTTACCACTGCAGGTTCAAAGAAGAAGGTTGCTGGCATTGGAGATCCTACCTTTTATGATTTTATCTCCACACAAGTTAGTGGCTCTATATTAACTCATGAAGACATAGAGCAAATTGATGAAGATGATTTGGAGGAGATGGACATAAAATGGCAAATAGCTCTTCTTAGCATGAGGGCTAGGAAATTCTACAAGAAGACTGGCAAGCCAATTCACATCAATGGTGGTGAAACTGCAGGGTTCGAAAAAAAGAAAGTAGAGTGTTTCAATTGTCACAAGTTGGGGTATTTTGCTAGAGAATGCAGAAGACCAAGGAACCAGGACAAAAGGTCTACTCGGTACAAGCAGAAGAAAGAACCAATTGTGGAAGAACCAAAGGCAATGTTGGCAATTGATGGTGTGAGCTATGATTGGAGTTTCATGGCTGATGGACAAGAGGAACAATCTTCAGATGCTGCTCTTGTGTCTACAGAACATGCTCTCATGACTTTCTCTGACTCTAAGGTACAAAACTTTGAAAGTTGTTCTAAAACATGTAGGGCTTCTAAAGAATGTGAAAGGCTTAATGAATTATTTGACAACCAAAGAACAGAGTTGTATGCTGCTAATTATACTGTGTCAAACCTTAGAAGAGGCATAGCTGTATTAGAAAAACAACTAGAGAATTATAGAGCAAATGAGTCAAAATATAAGGATGATATGATTATTCTTAAAAGAGAGATAGATCATAAGACAGCAGTGAATGAGGCATTAAAAGAAGAGTATGAAAAACTTAAAAAGATAAATGAGAATGTAAATTTATCTGTTGACACCTGTTATTATCAGTCTAAGTCAATTGATAAAATTTGGAATGCTCAAATTACTAGTAAAGTTAAGTCTGCTATGGGATACAATACTGCTCCTCCACCACTAAGGGGTGTTCCATCACCTCCTGGCATAGATTTAGCTCATACAGGCCTAGAAGAGTTTCAGGATCTTGATTGTGAATATGGTCCTCCAAAGTTTGTGAAAAGTGGGGAAGAGGTTAAGCATGAAACTGATGTTTTTGAAAGTGCTAGTGACTCATCAATTGTAGATGAAAATGTTAAAAAGAATGTAGAGGCTTCTATCCCAAAAGTTGTTAATACTATTACAGAGGAACCTAGGAAAAAAGTTAACAAACCTAGATCAACTGTAAGGTATGCTGAGATGTATAGAAACAAGTCATCAACTCCTAGGGGTAACCAGAGGAGTTGGAATCATGTCAAATCTCAACAACGAGGTAGTGATTTTGTGATGTACAATAAAGCATGTTATATCTGTGGTAGCTTTAACCATTTACATGTTAATTGTGACTATCATGTTGGGAGAAGGGAAGTCCATGGGAATAAAAGGGTGGAGTCAAACAAGTTTCAAAACAATGTACACCCTAATTCACACAGCAAAATGATCCCAAGAGCAGTTCAACTAAGATGTGGTCTTAAAACTTTTACCACTGCTAAAACTGTTAACACTGCTCACCCTAAATCACCTGTTACAAGTGCAAAATCCAAAACAACTTTTGCAAAATATGCACAAACAGGGAAAAGGTCTGTTCAAAATAAAAGAGTTAACTATAACCAACAGTGGGTACCAAATCTAAACCAGCAGTTACCACTTCTCAATCAAAAGTTCCCACTGCAAGGGTTGTAAATAAGACCAAGGGAAACATGGGAAATGCTGTGAAGGCCTCAACACGTTGGGAATGGAAACCTAAAGGAAATACCTCAACAACCAATCCCAATGGTGTATCAATGACCTTTGATAGATTTAACTATATTGATACACGAGGCAGATCCAAGTCAATCATGGCTTGGGTCCCCAAAGGAAACGAACTCCTTACTTTGATGTGCAGGAACATCTAAGGACAAAGAAATCAGATCAAGGCTATACAGATAGTGGATGTTCAAGGCACATGACTGGCAACAAGTCCTATCTCTCAGATTTTGAACATTATGATGGACAGTATGTCAGCTTTGGAGGTGGAGTTAATGGAAAAGTTGCTGATAAAAGAAGTAAATCACAACCAGTATGATGCAAGGAATTTAAAGCAAAAGACATGGATTTTTATTATTATTAAACAATTCTGCACACAGAGTGCAGAGGGTACATACATTAGTTACAAAGAACCAAAGATCATTACATAGTTGGAAAACAGAAAACATCATACAACTACCAACTGATGACACAAGCTTCACATTCTACCCCAACCCTACCCCAACCTAACTCCCAACTACCACCTAAGGCTTCTTAGGGAAGGCCCACTCTGGCATCACTTTAGGCGCCATTCGCCTATCGATCACCCTCCACACCTTGGGGCATGCTAGCCCCATCACCATTCCTCCAACAGGTGGTGAGGATGATGAAGGACCCTCTGGTGGTGGTGCTGTCAACAATGGTCGAGAAGGTGGTATTTGCAGCTCTTCTGGTGGAAGCACTGTTGCAAGGGGAGGAACCACAAGGACTCTTTCAGTTGTTTCATCATCAGACTCTTCATAAGGAGACACATAGGAACTTATGTCTGAGCTGTCCTCTTTGATGATGGGATCCTGAGGCATTGATTAGAGTGATGATGGACCGGCAACTGAAGGGATAGTGCTCATGGCCAAATGAGTTCTCTTTCTTGAAGAAACCTCTTCAAACACCTCTTTCTTCACTCTACCTGGATTGTTCAGAACAAAATTCCAAACACTATCATCCCAAACACTATCCGAAAATGAGATGTCAGATGAGACATTGATAGGGTTTGAATGACTCATGGTGATTTTTGGAGAGAAGTAAGTTTTGAGAGTGAAATGTTTTTGGAGTATGTGTGATATAAGTGGTTTGTGTGTTATAGATGCTTAAATAATAGTTTAGCTGGATTCAGTAAGTTAATGTGGGGAAGGTGTAAGTTGTTGAGGAGTAAATGAAGTCTTTGACTTTGGTGGCATGATAAATGACTGGTAGTTGACTTGTTGACTGGGTGGTTTAGTACTGTTTTAACCACTGCTAGCAGAAATTTTATTCACTTCGAGTTATTTACTAATCCCTACTAACCTTAACAATGCTTTCAGTGTGTGATTTATGTTTGTGATATGCAGGTTTGAAGGATTACTTGTATACATTGAAGTTGTTATTGTTTAGTGCTTGTATTTTTAGTTGTCCACTAATTTTTATGCAGAGATTAAGCCTAATAGTGGAAATTATAATGCAAGCATTGGTACAAGTTACTCTCACAGTGGAAAAAGTAAAACAAAGAAACTTTATTCCATTCATAAAGAAGATTCATTACATTCAAAGAGAGAGTGCTAACAACCACAATCAAACACAAAAGATAACAATCTAACACATCCTACATCCCTACTCCCTACACCAGCTACTCCATTGCCTTCTTGCCCTTGCCCTCATAGTCATGCTTTTTCTTCTATGCTCTCTTCCTCTTGTTTTCAAAGGTTGACTGCATTCTTGGACAAGCAAGACCAAGAACTTGTGGAGGAGGCCTTGGTAATCTTGCAGGCTTCTCTGGTATGGATATCTGCTTCATGTTTGAGAGAGCTATTTCCAATGCTTTTGTCAGAGCCCTTGGTAAATCTTTGGACAAGGAATAGGTCTCATCATCAGCATCATCATCTGACGAACTGAAGTAGAACTCAAGAGAAGGTGCAGGTCTGGCATCTGGTGCAGGATTGGTAGTCTTCTTTGTTGACTTCTTGGAAGAAGTGCTTGCAACCCATGGTGGAAAGTAACCTGCCCACCCTGAGGCCTCTAATGATGACTCAGAAGAATCACAAACTCTGTCTCAGAATCAGAGGAGATGTCAATGATGTTGGAAGGATTGCTCATGGTGATGTTTAGGGATTTTGTGAGCTAGAATGTGTTTTGGTATGACTATGATGTGCCGAGCCCCTTTATATAGGCAAAGTCGATCACAAGGGTTCATTAAAGAATATATTTATTTTTCCCTATTTTGGTAGGTTAAAGAGTAAATATAGATATTATCGGGTTGACTTTGGGAAGATATTTTTAGATAATGGCTTGGTTAAAAGTAACTTTGGTTAAAAACAAGTTGGTTATATATATTCTTTGTATTATACTAACACTTGCAGGTACATAACCAATCTTGGCTGGGAGTTGATCATAAATGGTGTGTAACTGAGACACACAACAAATGGTTATTGATTCACCATGTCTAATCCACATAAGAATCAACTAGTCCAGAGCAAACGGCTACTGGTAAAGATTTGACAAATACGTTTATGGTTGATAGTTTACCAAAAACTATATGGTTATCAACTCACCATATTCTTTATGATTAAGAGTTGGCTAGTCCATAGCAAACCGATCATGGTAAAGACATATCAAATCCGTTGATAGCTGGTAGTTTGCTAAAAACTATAATGCGAGCAGTCCAATTTTCATATGTTTTTCTTACCACTGCTCTTTGAAAATTTTTGTGAAAAATTACCACTGCTAGTTCACAGTTTCCACTGAAAGTGTTATTTTTACCACGGTTGATCTAGCCGTTACAACTGTTGTGTCAGTAACTAATTTTTTACCAGCCGTTGAAGAGAAATTGCTTTCTATATATATATATATATATAGGGTAAAATTTTTAGAAGATTATCTACTTTCCTAATTGCTATTTATCCTCTAAAGATAAATCTTTTCCTTAGATAATCTTTCTTGCGCAAAACTCTTAAACCCTACCACTATATATCTTTCTCTCTCAATTGGCGAGTTATTTATTCAATTCATACTAACATAATATATTTTTTTCAAAAGATTTTATGGCACCAATCAACTTTGCAGATGAGCACAACCAAGTGGCCTATTTGGAAAAGTCAAACTACAAGAGTGGCCCTGTTTTTCATCAGATTGTGGACTTTTTAAATACTACCCATATAAGGTATGCTTTACTTCTTAATCCAACAATCTATATCTCTCAAATCAAACAGTTTTGGACTTCTGTTCAGTCCATAACCATTGAAAATAGAGATACACATGAAATAGTGGATGCTCTTAGAGCCACTGTGGACGGGGTAACTATTGATGTTACTGAGGCATCCTTGAGGAGAATTCTCCAATTGGATGATCTCAATGGTATCATCACATTACCTATGCCAGAAATTCATGAACATCTTGCTTCCATGGGGTATGATACCACTGACAAAAAGGCTACTTTCAAAAAGAGTGGTTTATGTCCTCATTGGAGATTTTTAATACATACTCTTTTGCATTGCCTAAGTCCAAAGAAAACTTCTTATGAACAATTCAGTTCAACAATGGCTTACCCTTTGGTTTGTCTAGCCACTGATAGGATTTTTAATTGGTCTAAATATATTTTTACAAGTATGCAAGGCAATGTAAAGAGTTCAACAAAATTTTTGATGTATCCAAGGTTTGTGCAAGCAGTGTTAAATGAATTTCAACTGCAACCCCATACAAGAGTTTATAAAATTCGTTGCCTTAAGCCTAAAGTTTTTCAAAACATGAACAAAGATGGCAATAGGATTATTACACCTCTTTTTCCTCAAATGCTTGCAAAGATTTCACAGGTACAAAACTCACCCATAATCACTGTTCCAAACATTGATTACACTCCACCAGTTTCTCACACCTATGAGAGGAGGCACAAACAACCAACTCCTCCCATTACAACACATCATGTCCCTGATCCTTTTGGTTTAGGAACAAGCAGTGGTGATTCCAGGCTTCACTCTAGTCCAACTACAAATGGATTTGATGGAACTTTGAACCAAACTAACTAAGCAGGTTGAATCTCTGGAGAAGGACTTGGCACAAATAAAGGAGCAACATGCCAAGGATGTTACACAACTGAAAGTAGAGATTCAGAATTTGAAGCAAGAGTTGCAGGGGTTGAAAAAGAAAAAGAGAGTTGCAAAGATTGTGATATCATCTCCATCCTCACCTGATAATGGTGATTCAGAAACTTTTAATAAAGATTTGGGAAATTCTCCCAAACAGGGGAGGAAATCAGATGCTAAAACCAAGCGGAGGAGAATTGACTTTGGAGATGAAGGTGTTTCAAGTAAAGGTACTGAGGAAGCTGATGCTCAAGAAGTTTCTCAACAAAGAACTAGAGCAAGAAATTTTCAGTACTGCAACCACTGATTTCATTCCCACTGTAGAAGAAGTTACCACTGCTGATCAAGCTATTACCACTACAGAGGAAGAAATCAAGAAGAAGAAAGGTAAAGCAGTTATTCAGAGTGTAAAGCAACAAAGAAGAAAGATTTCAAAGAAAGAACAAGCTCAAATTGCTCATGATGCTGAGGTTGCTAGAAAGATCAATGAAGATCAAGTTGCTAATAAGAAAATACTGGAGGAGATAGAGATTGCAGACTTTATGGAGGCTAAAAGGCTGGGTAGAATGGACACCACTAATCCAATGGATGTAAATCCAGTTTCCATTGTTTCACCTACAATATTCAGAGAAAAGACTCCAGAGTTCAGCTATGTACCTACAGAACAAGAGATTGGGTTCTTGATTACTAATGATCCAGTGACCAAGAAGAAGGCAATTGACCTTGTTGCAGATAAGTCTTTAACTGAAGAACAAAGAACAACACAGTTAAAGGATTTCATTTAGATGAAGAATAATCAAGCACTTCAAGATGCAATTGTTTCAGTCAAAAAGGGTCAAAAGAAACCAAGACAACCAACCAAGGCACAGGTGATCTCAATGATGAAAGATTATTGTTGCAGTGTTGGTGGCTGGAAAAGACATCAATTCAAAGGAATGCCTGATGATAAAGTTGAAGGTATCTACTACAGTGTTAAAAGGCAAGACCAAGATTATATTCCAATGGACTCTGAAGAAGAAGAAAGAAGGTATCCTAATCTGAAGAGAAAGGCCAAATATAGTGAACCCCAGACATTTAAGAAGATAAAATTTGCTAAAGAACAAAAAGTTCAAGCTGAGAAATTCACTGAAGAACAGTTGACTGAAATGATATTGATAGAAGAAGAAGATTTTTATCCTGAACCACTGCAAGTCAGACATCCTATCATTGATTGGGAAGTGTTTAATGCTAGCAATTTTGCTCCAACATGGAAGATTACAAGGCTAGGTGGTGAAACTTCATCATTCATTCAATTTGAAGAACTCATCAAAGCATGTGACAGACATGATCCGGATACTTTGTGGAGATTGGTTCAAGAAAGGTTTGATGCAGAAAATCTCAAAGATATGAAGGAAATGCAGTTATGGGTTAATCTAAGAAGGCTCTATGAACCGATACTAATGATGATTTCGAAATTCTCATGTTCATGTCCCGTACTAAATGGTTTTATTATGATTCATGTGAAGTTTATCATGTTTCTACATCAAATAGAGTGGATGCATTCATGTTTGCTGAGAAAGAATACCCACTCAGAGCTGGAACTCTCATTGTGATGTTGTGTACAACAATAAGAGTTCATGAAGATAATGAGAAGGTCAGAGCATTGTTACTTGGGCTTCAAGATCAATGTTCAAGAGCTATTCAGGAATTAAGGAGAAAGTGAAGTGTTTGAAAGAATTCCCCAAATCCTTACAGAAGATGCAGATTGAAGAAACTTATTGATTTGCAGAGAAATCATAAGTTTAGGGGAGGATTGTTGGGAATAAAGCTAACAGTTATCACTGATAAGCTGTGGAAGACACTGCTAAAAATTACACTAGCAGTGGAAACTCATTACCACTGCTAGTACATATATTACCACTGCTATTAGGATAATTGTTATGTAGTCGTATATTGATAAGTATAGAAAAGATCTTGTGTATATTTGTTAGCCTCGCTTTTTATAAAGATAACGTCACCTACGTGAATTGGACTAGATGCGTAGTATACTTTGCCCTTCGGGACTAGTATCATTTAAGTGGCAAAGTTAGAGCCTATAAATACCCCTCATGACTCTCCATGAGGGGTGAGGTGAAGCATTTGGTTAATGTAGTATTTGGTTTATTCAATAAAAGTTATCCTTATCTTCTCCTCCCTAGCTCTAGTTTCTCTCTCTAAACAAGATGAATACTTTCATCTTCTTCCACCAACCCCGTCCTCCAAACCACATAAATCTTATATTTTTCGGTCCTAACAAGTGGTATAGAGCCATGGTTACTTTTGATGATTTATGTTGGTTTTAGGTACATGTTTCAAGCTGTTTTTGTGCTTATTTTGTGGGTCGGAAATTTTTTTTCCGAGTATCTTGGGTAAACAGTTTTTGACATGTTTTATTGTATCCTTTTGGTATTTCTTTTGGTCTCAAAAGTTGTCCTGGTCATACATGTTAAAATATCTGTCTTGGTCTAAACTGGTCCAAACAGTATATCTCATTTTTTAGACATCTTTTTGTCACCATATCCGTGAAAGTCAAGTGGTCAAACCGTCATCTTTTCATGGTCAAAAGACAAAAAGAAGCAGTTTTTAGGCTGTTTATGGGTTTCATATGAAGATGGTCGGAATAACATGGTCGGAAATACTCGTCGGAAAAAGTCAAAGGGTCAAAACCCTTTTTCTACGCATAAGGAGGATCTACAGAGTTGTTACGCGTAGCTGTGAAGTTACGCGTAAGGTCTTTTACGCTTAAGCCTTGGCTTACGCCTAAGAAATGGCCTACGCATATGTTTACGCGTATGCTTACGCATAAGCATGAAGTTACGCGTAAGGCTACGCATAAGGACCAAGACCTGCTTTTACGCATAAGGTTTCAAAGTAAAATGGTTACGCGTAAAAAAGACCAAGACCACAATATCCAAATACCAAACACCATATACCACGAACCTCAGCTTTATTTGTGCATAATCAGTCCGAGATAACAAAAACCAAAACCAACTAATAACCTAATCTAGACTCACCAATTAACCCTCACATATCACTCCCCAACTCTCAAACAACAAAGAAAAACATACAAAAAATCTCAGATTCGGACTCAAATTTTTTGCAACCTTTTTAAAGATTGTTTCAATTGAATCTTTATCCTCACAGATCCATTTTTTAAGCATAGCTTCTTTAATTTCCGACTAAAAAGATAAGTGATAATAACAAGTTTGTTATTCCCCTTATCCTTGTTTCGTTCTTGATGAAAATCAAAACGTAAAGTCAAACTATCATGAAGAAACCTACCTGAGATCCTCCAAAGAATCTATCTTGATTCGGATTGCATAAACATGTCATAACGGTACAAGAATGATAGTTCTTGTGTTTGTTGATTCAAGTGGTAGGATGTTCTGATAATGGATAAAGGAGATGCGTATTTTTATGTACTCTAATGAGATTTCTGTGTTGAGAAAATAGTTTGGAGATGAGAAGAGTTTGGGTGAGAGAAAAGCTATGTTGGTAGGCGTTTATTTGTGTTTTAGGTTTAGGTTAAGTGGTGTTGAAGACTGTTATATATCCGGATGATATTTCACTTGGATATGGATCGGACATGGGCCTATAACCGGTTGTTGGGCCTTATGATAGTCTCAGTTATGGGCTGCTGGTGATGTAAATGGTTGGGGCGTTTGAAACAATTGCTCAAAATGAAATGTGATATTAACGTTTCCTACACTAAATGGATGTAAAAGAAATCATTGTTATCCAATTTTTCTCCTAAAAAAAAGAATTGTTGGATACAACTCTTTAATAGTGGTATTTTTGGTATGGTATATTTTCACGGGAGGATACAATATTCACGGCTTGAGCGAAGATGTGAAAAATGACTACGGGGTTTTTGTACGGTATTGCTTACGAGGAATTGACGTGACATTTCACGGGTGGGCTTCTTTATCTTTGAGATGATGGTTGGTTGGATGCACGTCTCAAGATAACTTGTTGGGGCACATTATGAAATTGACAATCTGGTTATAACTGATGTAAGGAGTTACGTTGTAGTGCTCACAGTGTGTAACCATCACCTTAAGGAGTTACGTTGTAGTGCTCAGTGTCACACGGCGTTGTGGATTGTTCAAGAATTTAGAACAAGCAGCAAGTCACAAAGTTGGGATGTTTACTTCCTTTTCAAGTTAGTCGTATCGGGTTATCTCCATATGTGGTCATTACAATTAGCCGGTGAATTCAAAGGAGGTTCGATAAAAGGTTGGTTTGAGAGACGTATATTGAGAGTATCTTTGCGACATATTCTCACGGAATTTTGATCAAGCTATGATGTTAATATTGCATCAAGAAGGTAATACGGCATGTACGCAACATTATGATGATTCCGATAGCTCGCAACCATCAGGAGGGAGAAGTTGGTATTTCATCTTCCGTGATTGGATTACGAAGGGATTTTTGCTTAAGACTGAAGAAGGAGAAGTAGTGTGGTGTACATCGGGGCTTTTTACCTACTTGGATGCAATGCTAAGTGAGTTATGTTGTTATGATGTTCCCAGAACGGCAACCATTGTACGATAAAGAGTTTACTTTCTCTGCTGCGTGTTGGAAGAGTGTTGTCGGTTCAGGAGGGAGCAAAAGAAAGAAAAAGGCTCACTAGTTAGGAGGGAGTAATAACCTAACTAGACCGTTACAGTTGAAGTTCAGAGCTACAAGAAGATCATTTGCCGAGGTCATCGGAAGGGAGAAGTTCAAGTTTGCCTCAAGATATCTAGACTATAGAGACTCGACTTCAAGAAAGTCAACATTGTTCATTACTATTGTAATTTACTTTGTTTTGTATTTATAGGTCTCATTGTAACCATTCACGTGTGACGCTATCTTGGAGGGAGATTGTTAGCCTCGCTTTTTATAAAGATAACGTCACCTACGTGAATTGGACTAGATGCGTAGTATACTTTGCCCTTAGGGACTAGTATCGTTTAAGTGGCAAAGTTAGAGCCTATAAATACCCCTCATGACTCTCCATGAGGGGTGAGGTGAAGCATTTGGTGTGTGTGTTTGTTTTCTTATTAATAAAGTTATCCTTATCTTCTCCTCCCTCTCTCTACTTTCTCTTTCTAAACAAGATGAATACTTTCATCTTCAATCACCAACCCCGACCTCCCGAACCACATAAATATATGAAAATCTGTCCTACCAATATTCTATTTTGTTAGAATTATACTTATCTTGTAAAGGACTCCTTGTGCTATAAAAGGAGATCCTAGGTCATTGTTTAGAGTACGTATTATTCATATAAGCTTCAAGGTGTAACCCTAGTGATAAGCAAGATCACTCGTATTATTTCTTAATAATATTAGAGCTTTGTGTTAAACTGTTCACTTACATTACATCATATAATCCGTCTTCTAAGTATTACTAAGTATATTCCGCGTACTTAATAATATAATTCAAAATATCACTAACACAAGGTGTGTGTTTAGATCCATGATTCCTTTGCTACTGACCCTCTGATATTGAACCATTGCTATTGACCCCTCTGTTATTGAACCTCTGTTACTGAACCTCTGATATTGGACTTTGATATTGGACTATTGTTATGAACATTTTAATTGTGGACTACTAATATTGAACCTCTGATTATTATGACTGATATATTGCTACATTTTGGACCTTTGTTTGACCCTTCAGATCGATACCCGAGCCAAATATTGTTATCCTAGCCATGAAGGTAACATAATCGTGTCATTGATGCACCAATGGCATGATTCTAGTGTGGTTGAGTGATGCTCCACACCATCCCTATTCTGTATTGATTATACGCGCTCAAGATATATTGTTATGGCCACTATTGTTCTGCAGGGGCGTATGGATGCATCCTAGATTTGTACTGTATTGTTATTGATATTGATTGATCTGTTCTAGTGATGTGGTGCATGTGTGCAATACACCCCCTCACAGTCTGGGAGCTAGCTACTCCATTGGTTACTGAGGTCTCCCCTCCTATTGTCTGGTATTCCGAGGTCACCCCTTCAAATACGATGGTTACTATTGATTACTGGGTTGCTATTGCCACTACTGATATTACTGCACTGTACTGTTGGCTCGAGATAGATTTTTGACAACCCTTACACTTTTGATATACCTATATTGTACTTTTTGTATTCCCCAACGCACCATATTCTGTATTGATTGTCCTTTACTCAGTACCCTTATGTGACTCACTCTACTACCATGATATATATTCCATTGCATTGATCTGTCATACTCTTATTTCGTTACTTCAGACTACCATTCCATTCACGTACCGGGTTATTATATGACTATTGAATTTGATTATGCTGTTACATGTCCTATGTGATACTATTCATCCTGCTACAATATGATTAATATGCGATTATATGATGCAACTGTTGTCATCTGAATGTATGTTATCTTACTGTTATGTTAACCTTGATTGGTCTGGTGATAATGTTTGAGTGTAACCAGTTGATTTATCTGTTTATTATGGATACCTCAATTTAATTATGTTTATGGGCTATGATTATCCATTGGGAGCTTATTGCTAATTGACGACCTGCCATGTTTATATCTGTTATGATACTGTTATGTTATTAATCTGTGGGTTATTTGTCTTGCCTGATTGCCATGCTCATTTCTTAATTACTTGCTTCCGCTAGCTTTTAGATTTCTGTTTGGTTTATATGTTGTCGGATTTCATGATTTCTTGTATGCCTATTGTATGTGCTTATTTATATGTCATCGATGCCTTGCTTTGCTTCATTCTCCTTGTTATCTGTTCTTTCTGGATATCTGTATAATTGTGTTTCTGCAGGATCCTCATTGACTCATTGTTCTCATTTCGTTGTGACCTTGTTATCAGTTTCCTTATTTCATTTGTATTTCTGATTTCGTTTAGCTTTCGTTTGGTTATATCTGTTCACTGGCCTTTTTAAGCTCAGCCGCATTTCTTTTCCTAGCGGCAGGTTTTAGGTTGGAAGATGGGCTTTGATGCGCTGAGAGTTGGATTATCTGAGTGGACTGACCCTAGTTACCTTGTTATTTTGGGACTTATTTTGATGGGCTATTGTTTGAGATTTCATTTTATTTTTGGACAGATTGGATTTTGTATTTTCTTTGTAAGTCATCTGTTTATATGACGTGGTATTTATTTTTATAAGGCTTCCGTTTGTAAATTTTGTTTGCATGTTCTGATAAGACACCACAATGTGACACTTCTACCCTTGTCGGGTTGGGGTGTTACATCCCTAACTTCCATAATCATACATAACATACGACCCTGATAAATTAATTGTGCCCAAATTATCACACGTTAATGCCTCTTACTCCAATACCAGGTCATAAACACTAGGGTTTTTTATTGTAGAAACCCTAACTTCCAAATCGAAGAAACACAAAAGAAAAACCAGCACCATCACCCTCTCCCACACCCCTGTACAAACCACAGCTAATCCCCATACAGGAACTAGCCAACAGCGAAACCCTAAGAATGGATTACTTTCAGATAGATAGAACCAAAACCCTAAATAACCAACCAGAAATAAAAAACGCATTAAAAAACGAAACCCTAGATGAGATCGTATTTAACCAATTACTTGATTAAAATAATGCGTAGATGATGAGGAGATCAATCCTTATATAATTAAAAGTCAATCAATAACCGACTTTATAAACCCGAAAATAAGGAAACGGTTTAAACACCAAAGGCGGTTTAGAAACCCTAAGAAACGATTCACCAAGATTCACCCTTTTAGGGCAAAAAAGATGAAAACCGATTAAGTATAGTTAGGGATAAAAAACCTATAAACAGTAGGGACAATTTAGAGAAGAATAGGAGATAAAAACAGCACACCACTTCACAAAATACACAACCTACTAATCCGATTGCATACCAAAGGTAGAGATACGAATTAAGAGGATGATAATGGTCGGAAAAGGTATGGAAGTGGCGGCCAAAAATCGCCCCTAGGGGGAGAGACAAGGTACAACAATACAAAGTTATTGTGTAAAATACGTAGTGTAGGCGACGTTGTGAAGGCTTCTTGGCCACATTAAGGAGCTTATGTTGTGTAGTGCTTAGAAACTCTTGAGTTGGGTACTCGGGGAGTAGAGTAGGGCAAGGAAGGTGTCCTTGTAGCCGAACAACTATAAATACTCGTGTTGTGGTTTTGTGTTCCTTTACTCTTTATCTCTTGTATTACTTATATATATATATATATATATATATATATATATATATATATATATATATATAGAGTTAGGATCAAATAAGAAGATTACTTAAAATAAGAAGGAATAAGAAGAACTATAACCGCAAATTCAAGATGCACTGACCTAAATTAGATGCATCCCTATAATCTTAGATGCATTATAACGCACCATAGTTTGTTTTATAGCTTTTATTCTGATGCATATACGTATATTAGATGCATTTCATGATTTCTCTTATTTTTTGTTCCTCTGCATGCGCCAAAATCAATTTGCACCATCTATACATCAAATTAACTTTCGAAACTCAAGATGTTGCATCTATATGAATAGAAATGCATCTAATGCAAGTCGTTGAATCTCAAATGCGTGGTTTTGGTCACTTCTCACCACTTCTTATTTTAATTTACTTCTCACTGGATCCCTACTCTCTCTCTCTCTCTCTCTCTCTATATATATATATATATATATATATATATATATATATATATATATATATATATATATATATATATATATATATATATACACATATATATATATACATCCATCTATCAATATCCAACACACGATCTAAATGGATTGACATAAGTCGATCTAAATACTTTAAAACGAAGTTTTAATCGGCAAAACTATTCAACCCCCCTTCTATTTTTCCACAGGTATGTTAATGAGAGTCATTATGTCAATGTGATATTACAAGGAGGCTACCCGATGCCTACTATTGCATTTCAATGGTTTCGTTATAGATCTGAAAGTGCAGTCGCATGGATTACTTCGTACATGGAGCGAATAAACTATTACAATCAATTGCTTTGCTCAAATCGATCAAATCATAATGTTGAAAAGGTGGTAATAGAATGATTTAAGATATAAAATGCATGTCTTTAATTACATTTGTGTCATTTATCTTGTACTGTTTAATTTTCGTTTGATGTAATAAATATGTTTTTAATATGTAATGAATTCAATTATCGTATTGTTTACATATTGTTTTTGTCCACAATTAATCTAATATATAAAAAACATCAAACATTAGTAAAGATGACATATTATGCGATGCAACAAAGTTTAATAATCATCTAAAATATAAAAAGCTTTCAATGTTACATATCATTCACTATTTTTAAACTAAATGAAGAAAAAGATTTATAGTAACATAAAAAGATATACAGACTTGTAAAAGAAATAAAAATTACTTGGTTTTTATTTTACGTAAAGTAGGTGAAAGCAATATATTAAAAAAAATGATAGATATGTGATAATGGCATATTAATGTACAAATGCTAAAAGAATTGTGATGGTGGATATATTATTCGAAGGTGGTTTTTGTTTTTTTTAAATTGCCTTTTAACAATATTTGAATCTGAACCGTTCAGACGCGGTCACAGATTTGGCCGTTCAGATCGTCTGTTTTTTCCCCCTGTTCAGACGCGGTCAGATGCAGTAAGATCTTAATGGTCTAGCCTTGAGAAGTGTGTCTTAATGCCTCTTGTTGACAAAAAAAACAAAAAAAAAACAAAAAAAAAACAAAACAAAAAACTTTAGTACGAGCAAGCAAATGCGCGGTCAAACATGAGTTTTTTTTTCCCCGTTCAGATGCCGTCAGATTCAGATATTTACGCCTCAGATTCAGATTCAGATGTGCGGTACAGATTAAGATTCAGAGCCTATTAAAAAACAAAAACCACCCAAGTGGAGTTTCAGATGGTGGAAATGTGAGATATTAATGTACAAGTGCTAAATAAAATGATATTATAAGGCTGGCAGTAGTGGTGACCTAGGTCGACCCTGCCACATCAGCTTTCTCTCTCCGATGATCTGATGACGACCTAGTTACAACAGTGGTGACCTAGTGAATTTTTTTTTCAGATATTTTTAACAACAAAATTAAACTTCATTAATAATAAAAATATTACATAAATCATACAATAAACATACGAACTAAAATATCCTAATCTAAATGCTCTCCGCATACAGAATCATACGAAGGAGACCGATAACCAGTAAATTCCTCGATGTATACCAAACGTTCCTCGTCTAGCAGAGGTTGCTCAACAAATCTAGCAGACGAACTTGATACAGCTACACCATCGGTTTTGATTTCCCAATAGCTCCAATTGATTTTGGTGCTGATGTTGTTCTGTATTTGTTGAACACACCCCCACAACGGCTATGTTTGGCGAGCAGTATTTTAGAGCTTTTTGGGGCAATGAGCGGTGAGCAATGAGCTTTTTGATTTTTATTGTTCGTTTGGCAAAGGAGCGGTGAGCTTTGCTATTTTTTAGGAAAGCTCATTTTTCCAATGCTTCTTTAAAGAAGCTGTGACTGCTCACAGCTCACAGCTCACAGCTACTGCTCACAGCTACTTTTACCAAACACACCCGTTCATGTCAGCAATGTTGTCGTCTTTGCGGGCTTCATCCATCAAAAATTTGTCGATCACGACTTTTCTTTCAAGCGTAATGTCGTTGCACATCGTGTATTTTTCTCTCATACGTTGCTTCTCTGCCCTTTCCTAATCAAACTGCTTGATAACGTCTATAATAGCGCTTTTTCGAGCCTCATCGTCTTCTTCACATTGTTTTTTAACATGCGTTTGCATTTGTTCGACGGAATGGGGGAGACGACAAGCCATAATAATTTTGTGTTGAGAGAACTGTGTGTTTAAAAATGTGTTTGAGGTTGATATTTATAATTTGTTAAAAGTGATAAAAGTTTTTTTTTTATGCCAAACGGTTCACTTTTTTGATTTAGAACTCGGTTGGCCAAGCAACCTAGTTCGTCCATATTGCCTCGACCGACCAACCATCACCCAACACCCAACCTTTTAAGTCGACCGACCCACTGTGCTGAGCCTAAGATAGTAGATAGGATGATGTGATTGAATGGATGTGATGTGATGTAGTTTGTATAGCAATACCCTAACCTTACTGGTAGTGTACGGATTCAATAGTCCAACGTCTCTTCATTCTCTCTCTTATTTTTTCATTAGTATATGTTATTTCTTTAAAAATTAAAGCTAGTTATAGCAATAAATTCAAAAAGGACCAATAGTGTTAAAAACCAAAACCTTAAGGGCTGTTTCGAAAATTAGTTCAAGAAAGCAAAATAATAAGTACGGATTCTATGGACATGTCCCCTCTTTTGTTTATCTAATATTTACTAGAAGGGTACCCACGCAATGCGGTGGCGGGTACCCGGTGCATAATTATAGCGAGCAAATATTTTTCATTTATACGTTTTTTCTAACAGTAATTTTACAAATGAATGACACTTTTTAATTAAATAACTATAAGCAATAGCAATGCAAACTATTTCATATCCAAATAAAAGTTGTTATTCTATTACTATAATCCGAGAAGCAAAGTTTATTTATTTCTATTGTAGGTAACCGAACACCAAGTAGAGAGTATATTTATCTAATTTTGTGTGTGCTTTTTTATCGGTGCTCGGAAAAAGAAAAGAGTGTGTTTCGTATCGGTGTTGGAGTTTTTAGGTCGGCTTATATACCATTGAGGTTTGAGTTGTTACAAGCCGACACTTTATGGACTGCATAAATATTTGACTATATTAATGGACTCTATAAATATTTGAAGGCAGTTACAAAATAAGGGATGTTACTTTTTATTTATAAAAATTGTCATGAAAGCTATATGGTGAATAACATTAACTAATGGCTTATTAATTTCTTATTAAAGAAATGTTTTTGGTCTTAAATATTTTAAGACTTGTTTATTTAGAAAGTTCTAAACACTTTATAAAGTAGTATAGATATAGATTAACTAAATATAATATCCTGTCGTCTTCTACAATGAAATATTACGTATATCACTTGATCTATTACCATGACGAATGTCGTTTTAGCTAGTGAAATCCCACCTAAATATACCAAAAATAAGGGACCAAGTTTTACCTTGTTGAATTACAAGACATAAACGAAAGCTCAGTCGTCGGAAGCGATGAAGGTTCACCGGAAAATGGTGAAACATAACTGCTGGGTTCGTTTGCATAAAAATAAACGGAAAATAGAATAATACAACATATAAAACACACGGTGGAGGAAAGCCAGGGTGAGTGACACATTTTTACCTCGTCAGAAATCCATACAAAATTCGTCAGAAAAGACATTTTACCGAAGAAAGCAATAAAACCGAAATTGTTTGTTTGAATACTACTAAAAAAATAAAGATATGAGTGTGTTGGGGTGACAAAAAATGTCAGAAATACGATAAGTGACGTTCAATTAAATTTCAGTTACTATTTGTAATGATTCTTGTTCATCAATTTCTCTTATTTATTTATTTATATCACTTAAGTCTGAGAGATACATTCATTCTCTTCCATCTTTACTAACAATTACATTTCTCACCTACCATTCAATTTAATGGATACCTTTCTAGTTTTTGAAGAGGTCAAGGAAGCTAGTAGTTCTACTAAGCACCACAAATGCATGCAGTTCATATTCTTTCAGGAGATGACGAAAGATGAGGGGTTAATCATCTAGCTTGGCGAGCGTTGTGACGATCTTCGTAGGAAAATCGCCAAGCATGTTGAGCTGATTGTGGTTCATGAAACTATGAATGTAGAGGATGTTGTGGGTGACAGCTTGGAGTTCATGAAGGAGACTCGGGAGTGGGAGACAAAGAGGTTGGATGCGTTGACTGCGGTGTTGATTGAAGTTAGGGAGGGGATGTCTGAGAAGCAGGGCCATATAACTCTCATGGATCTCTATAATTGAAGCTTGGTAGTAGCGATTTTATCACTTTTGCTGTGTTGATGGTGGTTAGGGTTGGTTCTAGTTTTATGTAAATATCCCTTTTCTTTTGGCAGTTATGATGTTCTTTATGTTTATGAACATGGTGATAATTATTCTGATATCATGAAACCGTTATGGTTTTAAATCAGAAACCAATTGTTCATCAACACCACCACCACTATTTTCATCTTCTTCTTCTTTTTCTTTTCAAGATCATCCCAAACTTGTTCACTCATATTACGGATAGTCTGATTAAACGGATTTTTTTATAGCTTTATGCGTATCTTAAGAACTTTAATCAGATATTTGAAGGTTCTTTTGTAAGACAAAAGAGTTTTAACTTTCTGAACAAAAATTACAAAAATTATGTTAATACATTATAAGAAATAATATAAACAATAACCAATAATCCATTTTTCTAAAAAAATTATAATACCTCCACTTCATTTATTTAAGTCATTTCTTCATAATAATCATCTGGTTCTTCAAAAGTAGAACCACACTTATCATTGTTGTAAACGTCATTCTCGTCAGAATCAAAATCAAAGTCATCTTCATTGTTGATAATGATAACAGTTTGTGACATTGTTATGTATTTGAACAAAGTTTAGAGATATCTATTAAATGAGTAAATGTTAAAAAGTTAATAGCATATGTATTTATGGAATATGAAACTTCAAAATGTCAAAATCACGATCATTAATATTTTTACAGAGTGAAAATATAAAAAAAAAATAGTAATTTTTTTTTAAATAAAAGTGTTTTTTTTATCCATTTTCCTATCACATATATGTTTTATTAAGTTATCCATGCGGAAAAGCTTAAAGCATATGAAAATGTAATTTAAATAGATGACGTAATTTAAACATAACATTTTTTGTTATAAAAACTTTTAAAATCGTGCAACTTATATTTGGAAACACGATTCTGATTTCATTTTTCATATTAGTACTTTTTGTTGTTCGAATATTTAGAATCATAAACGTAATAATCAACATAATTATCAAAAACATTCATGATAGCATTCCTTTATCAGTTGATAAATGTCACAACGCCAAATATATTAAAATATTAGAATATTTGTATATGATGATGTACAATACCATGATGGTTTTTTGTATTCATGTTATTTTTTTCCTTGATGTTATATTTAATTAATAAAATTATTTTGTTAGCAACGCAAAGCCATTAGAAATGAAATAATAAAGTTTTTAAAAATATCCTTGAAATACATCGAACAACATATGCCATATGGACATCTTCAAGTTACTCGAGTTTACACAGGAATGTGTCAACAAATCAGAAATGACATGAACAGGAGAGAAGCAGTGATTGCTGAACTACGTCGCCTACAATTCAGTGCAAACCGTGACTCTGGTATTGGTTACTTGTTGATGCTTCAAGAACGTGACATGCATCAAGTTTTGCAAATCATGCAAATGTTGCGTCAAATTCATCTCTACATACATGAGAATTTTGTTTTCCAAGACATAATAACATTTAGATAATATATATATATATATATATATATATATATATATATATATATATATATATATATATATATATATATATATATATATATATATATAGCGTAGATGACAATAAATAATTGTTCCTAATGATAAGTATTCGCTTATGTATAGTTTTATGAATTATTTTTTGGTTGGTAAACATGCTGGGTTTTTATATTTATGTTATTGTTGCTTTTAGATATTTTATGCAATAAATTAAAATTTTATCGTGTTAACAACACAAAGACATTGGAATCAAAGTAACAAACTTATTGATTACACTAAACGGTTAGAAATATAATACATAAACAACCCATTGTCCATGCAAACCAAAACACAATAAAAAAAATAAACAAATACATAATATTAAAAACAAATTATCATATAAGAAACATATGTAATTCTAATAAACAAACTAAAAAACAAATAAACAAATCCATAAAATAGTTGTTTAAAACTCAAAAATGAACTATCATCTTGGTCGGTTTTTGCAGTTTTTTTCCCACCTCGCTTTGGGGGTCCTTTGGTCTTACCCTTACTCCCAGTTAATGGAGGTTCAACCTCCTCTTCGTCAACCAATACTGTAGTTTCAACCTCCTCCTCCTCAAATGATCCCATAACTTCAACTTCTTCCTGAGCCTGAATAAATGGAATTCTTAACATAAAAATAATTTTATTTTTATTTTTTTTAAATATAACGAAAATCAAAACATATATAAACACCTCTTCTTCTTGCAGTTTTGATGCCAGCTCTTTTATAATTAATTCATCTTAATTTGTTAACAGTGAATACATGATAAGTATTATTCAAGTTGTAATTAGAAACTTGTATCTTGAACGCACATTCTTTCCCAACCATGATATCCAAATCTTCTGGATATGTATCCACAATCTTGTATTTAAAAATAACCATGATAATGTTATTTGTTGTTTTTAAAAAATAAATCCATTTGTAATTATACTTTAGACAATTATATAACCTTGTCAATTTTTTACATGAGATACGCTTGTGATTTTCCAGTAAATTTGCAAACATTTTGTTGAAACAAAGTTAAAGTAGCCGAACTAGTGTCATACTGAACACATATTTGAACTTTGATCCTATACAAACAAACATTTACATTGTTAGCCTTTTTATTAATATAAACTCCCTTTAATGTTAAATTTAATTGTGTTTTTATACTCGGAAAAAGTCTCGTCTGTGTAGCACAACCATCACAATAATTCCTACCATTTTCTGTATTCGAAAATGTTTTGACAATACTTTTACAAACAGTACACGTCATGTAATACCATCCTTGGTCAGTTACAACCTTCTAAAATTTTTCAACAACAACACATACACTTGGCTGAGTAAAAAAAATGAAAGGTTATTATATGAAAACATTATTATACAACATATATAATAAACAATTAAAACAAATTGTAATTACCTGTTGAATATCATGAACTTTCTTAATACTTTTTTAATGGCAACTATAAATAAAACTCTACTGGTTTTCTTACAACTGAGTCCGTAGATAAAACTACCTTTGTATCTCCAGATGTAGCAATATCATAACTTAGCCCCTTTGTTTTAAAAACAAAAACTTTTATCACAATTGTTTTATTAAACTTATAAAATCATACTAATATGTGGGTTTGATTTATCATTTATAACAATTCTCGTGCCAGCAAAACAATTTGAAACTTGTGACGCACCTGCATGTAATTCAAAATTTATGTTCGGTTGCTTATATCTCGATAAACAAACATTAACAATTAAATTACTTACAGTTTCACATGCTTTGTTTTGCCATAATTATAATCATGATTATAGGATCTTTCGATGTGGCATTCACCTTGATAAAGTCATGTAGTTTAACAGCCAGGTCATTCCAAAGTGTGCATGAGACTCTTACACCACTGAACAAAAAAAGATATAACATTATTGACAAAACCTTATGTCATTCCAAAGTATGTATTTAATAACATTATTAATATTTACAAAAAAGATGAACATTGTAAATCACCTAAAATCTTGTAGCTTGAACTCTAAAAAATGTTTAGGTTTATTATCTGGATCAATAATCGTGATGTTGTTGTTCTCGACTAATTGGCCAATAACATCTGAGAAATATAAGCCAAGTTAAAAACTATATAAGAAACACATATAATTCTGATACGCTGGCCAATAACATATGAGAGATAAATCAAATTAAACACTATATAAGAAACATATATAATTCTGATACACAAACTACAAGACAATTAAAAAAACAATAAAACTTACCAAATGAACACTTAGGATCAATCTTGTGCTCTAAAAAAACTTTAAAAAGACAGAAAGTTCAAAGACTCTTGTATATCAATAAAATCAGAACATCTTCGAACATTTTTTTTTTCGTTTTTTTTGTTTTTTGTTTTTTTGTTTTTTGTTTTGTTTTTTTTTTTGAGAAAGTGGATTTCGCATGCATGAGAAGTTAGTTTAAGCATGTATGTATTATTTTTGACATTGAAGTTTGATATAAAATGATAATCATCTTGGCGAATGAGGTTTTGAAAATCAGAAACCACTAAATTACCAATGGTTGCATGGATCTTGGTACCCTGTTACGTAACACATATTAACAAGATAAATATTTACAACATGAATATGATTTCAAACAAATGATTTGGTTATAAACAAATAATTATACCTGTTCATCCATCAGAATCATATCAATACCAGCAACTTTAGATTATTTAGTAATGCCGTAATACTGGTTCCATATAGAAACGACTTTTACCCTAATGTTGCACTTAGCATTCGTGCCATTGATATCTGGAAGCTCCGTGATCAACATGATTTTGCCTGCGATAAGAAAACGAAGGCACAAGGGTTAGAAGACTAATGAATGATGAGCAGCCACATTGGGCGAGTATATATAGGCTCAGGATTGGGTTTCGTGACCAATATATAACGCAATTCATTTATAGAAAAGATATCGGTGAAGATAACCAACGTTTTTAAAACCTTCTAGAACACGCCTATCATATTTGGAAACACGTCTCTGATACGCCCAAGAGTTTCACGACACCAAAGTTTCAAAAAACACACCCGGTTACTCAAAGGTTTTTTCTTCCCGTTTTCGACACGTTTATGTTTGGGAGCCTCTTAGAAAACCCCAAAACTACCCCGACTTTTTCTCAATTAAAAATTCGATTGGTCAATGAGAGGGCTATGATTCAAAACCAAGCTCTCTCATTGGTTAATCGAATATCTTGATTTGACCAAAAATGAGTTCTCTTATTATATATAAGATGTGACTCTCGTTCTGGTCCAATCAAGTCTACTTGACCTCAAAGAAAAAAGAAAAATGATTTGGTCATCTAAGAATCTGGGTTTAGTTTTGGTGGTTAGCCCTGGCCTAATTTTTTCAACGTCTTTTTAACTTTTAAGATTGTAGTTTCGGATAATTATCATTTGAGGATAGTTATTTTACATTCCACACTTTTCTCACATACCAAAAGACTCATCTTCATAATTCATCTGAAAAGAAATTAATGGCTGATATTAAAAGCATTTTAATATTTCACATATTTTTTATAATTTAAATATATTTTAAACCTTTAATCGTTAAGGGAAAATAACTACCTCATTGCGACGAGCATTTTAATTATATTTCTATAAACGGACACTTTGATATACTTTCGTAAAGAGAAAAAAAATCATTTTTTTTTCATGTTTTTCGTCTTTTTTCGATTTTTTTTCGAAACTGAAATTTGCATGAAAAAATCACATATGATTAAACACTAATTTGAATATCACGTGTGATATTAGTATTAAATCGCATATGCTATGTAATATCACATGTGATATTAGTGTTAAATCACATATTATATACATATCATATGTGATTTAACACTAGTATCACATGCGATATTCGAATTATTGTTTAATCACATGTGATTTTTTCATGCAAAATTTCAGTAACGTAAAAAAAACGAAAAATAAATGAAAAACACGAAAAAATATTTTGTCGAAAGTATATTAAAGCGCCTATCGATAGAAGGATAATTAAATGCCCGTCGTGATGATATATATTTTTTCGCTTAACGATTAACGGTTTGAAAGATATTAATATTTGGAAAAAAAATATGAGTTTTTGTAAAGGGGCAATTTCATATCTCCTCTCATTTTAGTTAAAAATTTCATATATACCCAAACATGCATTAAAAACATTGTACATTATGCATTCAATACTTGCACTTTGGGTATATATGAAATTAATCATGAAAGTAGGGTGATATTAGAAATTAATCCTTATGTAAATTGTTGAGATTAATTTTATCCATTAAATCAAATAAAAATAAAGGTGAAAATTGACCTCTTGATATGTAAAAAAATAGAGTAAATTGCATTTTTGGTCCCTAAGGTTTAGCCAAATTGCAGGTTCAGTCCCTAAGGTTTCGAAAGTGCAACGGTGGTCCTCATTTTGAAACGTTTGCTGCATGTTTGGTCCCTGATCAACATCAAATGACGAAAATACCCCTGTCTTCTTTTGTTTCCATTTTCTTTTCATATTTCTTACATAAATGGTCCCTGTCTTGTGCTGGCTTTACAAAATTCGTCCCATTTTTTTTTTTTTTTTTTTTTTAAATTAACTATTACAATTAGTATTATTTTATTAATTCAAAAATATTCGAAAAATGATCACAAAATGTTAAAGATATTCCAAAAAAAATTAATTTTTTTTTACATCATTTTTTTTTAAATTCGAAGAGAATTGTCCAAAATATATTCGTCTCTTTACGTTTTTTTTCGGATTTTTACGTTTTAAATGCTTTTTATGTTTTCGTCCATTTTTTACGTTTTAGTCCGTTCTTTTACGTTTTCAACTTTTTTTATTATTTTTATGTTTTTGTCCGTTTTTACGTTTTGTCTGTTCTTTTACGTTTTAGTCTGTTCTTTTACGTTTTCGTCAGTTGTTTTGCATTTTCGGCCTTTTTTTTGTTTTCGTCTCTTTCTTTTACGTTTTCGTTTTTTTTACGTTTCGTCTAACGTAAAAAAAAGAGACTTTTTTTTTTTACGTTTCGTCTAACGTAAAGAGAAGTTTTTTTTACGTTTTTTTACGTTTCGTCTAAAAAAACGTCTCTTTTTTTTGTACGTTTCGTATCAAAGAACGTCTCTTTTTTTTACGTTTTTTTTGAACGTCTCTTTTTTTTTACGTTTTTTTATGTTTTTTTTACGTTTCGTCTTAAAAAAAGTCTCTTTTTTTTACGTTTCGTCTAAAAGAACGTCTCTTTTTTTTACGTTTTTTTTACGTTTCGTCTAAAAAAACGTCTCATTTTTTTATGTTTTTTTACGTTTCGTCTAAAAAAAACGTCTCTTTACGTTAGACGAAACGTAAAAAAAAACGTCTCTTTTTTTTTACGTTAGACGAAACGTAAAAAAACGTAAAAAAAAGACATTTTTTTAGACGAAACGTAAAAAAAAAGAGACGTTCTTTTAGACGAAACGTAAAAAAAAAGAGACGTTCTTTTAGACGAAACATAAAAAAAACGTAAAATAAAAAGAGACGTTCTAAAAATAATGTAAAAAAAACATCTCTTTACGTTTGACGAAACGTAAAAAAAAATTCTTTTTTTTACGTTAGACGAAACGTAAAAAAACGAAAACGTAAAAGAAAGAGACGAAAACAAAAAAAAGGCCGAAAATGCAAAACAACTGACGAAAACGTAAAAGAACACTAAAACGTAAAAGAACAGACGAAAACGTAAAAAAACGGACGAAAACATAAAAATAAAAATAAAAAGTTGAAAACGTAAAAAGAACAGACGAAAACGTAAAAAAATGGATGAAAACATAAAAAAACGGACGAAAACGTAAAAATCCAAAAAAAAACGTAAAGAGACGAATATATTTTGGACTTTTCTCTTCGAATTAAAAAAAAATTATGTAAAAAAAAATTAAATTTTTTTGGAATATCTTTAACATTTTTTGAATATTTTTCGAATATTTTTGAATTAAAAAAATAATACTAATTGTAATAGTTAATTTAAAAAAAAATGGGACGAATTTTGTAAAGCCAGCACAAGACAGGGACCATTTACGTAAGAAATATGAAAAGAAAATAGAAACAAAAGAAGACAGAGGTATTTTCGTCATTTGATGTTGATCAGGGACCAAACATGCAGCAAATGTTTCAAAATAAGGACCACCGTTGCACTTTCGAAACCTTAGGGACTGAACCTGCAATTTGGCTAAACCTTAGGGACCAAAAATGCAATTTACTCAAAAAAATATTTTGTATCTAAATGATCTTTACTCTTATCATTTTAGAAGTAAATTGGGGTGCATTTTATTTTTGGCTCAAGTTGTCTAAATTTGACAATTAGCATTGCCGGCCTCTTTAGTCTCTTTCTACATTCAATTTTCTAACGTACGTAGCTAGTGGCACAAATACGTTGACTGCATTAGTTCTTAAATGAAATTCTCAATGCTATTTCTGTATAATTATCTCCTTTTCAATCCAGAAATAAGGTTTTTATTATTTTTTTTATTTTTTTTTTATTTTTATTTTTAATATTTGATTCTTTTGCTATACTTTGGATCTCTATCAGTGGTATTGATGGAAAGCTGATTGAGTGATTAAAGAATATGTTTTGAGAAAGAAAAAAAATGCCTAAAGATATTTGGACCTTTTATTTACATTGAATATTGGTCTTGGATTTTAAAAAGGTTTAAGACTTGAATAGAAAAGACTCAATATCTACCCGCTTAAGCAAACTATGGCCATTTAAAATCGTGACACTAAACTGAAAAACTTTACAAGACTTTTGTAAAATAGCGACTTTAAAATTATTTTTCATATTTTTTATATCCTACTTAGACATCCAAATAAAGGGGGGTTGTTACTCACAATTTTTTTTTATACATACTCCACACTGTAATTCACAGTGTACAAAACAATAATGCACAATTGTGATGTAGGTATAAAAAAATTGTGTGAGTATCAACACCCCATCCAAATATATATTATCACGACCACATGACAATTTGTAGCTGAAATATGTGACATCTGAGAGAGCTAGGTGTCATAACAAGGCATAAGTTCGTCGTCGCGCCACCTCAGCGCCACATCAGCATCTCATTTTCCCACAACTAACCACAACAAACCCCTTCCTCACTCATAACAAACCTCAACCTCTTCATTTGAGCCCCACCACTAACACTTTATTTTTTTTATTCAATTTTCACTTCCAAATAAAAACTAAATAAATTCATTTCATTCAAATTAAAAATACAATACACAACTTAATAAAAAACGTACTAAACATAAAAAAAAGATACGAAAAAAAAACATACGCAAGAAATACATGAAATTAAAACGAAACTAATTATCCGGATTATGTTGTTGAAATTGTGCCCATTGAACTTGTTGCCAAACATGGTCGATGAGACATCGTTGAAGCTTAGCGTGTGTGCGTTTATCATGTAGTTCTTTGGCTTTTTTTCTTTGCACCTGGCAACGTTCAATCCATGTCTGCTGTAAATTTGGTGTTGGAGAAATATACGTTTCACAATATCCGATATCGCAAAATTTTCATCTTTCAAAATCATGTTATGCATTATGATGCACGCGTACATGATTCTCCGTAACTTGCCAATAGTAAATTGTCGCGCCGGTTGGGCAATGATATGCCAACGTCCCTGGAGGACACCAAAAGCTCTTTCGATGTCTTTTCGAGCACTTTCTTGTTTCGCTTTGAATGCGGCATTTTTTTGGATTAGTTGCAATCGTAAATGACTTGACGAAAGATGCCCACTCCGGGTAGATTCCGTCGGCTAGATAATACCCTTGCTTAAATTTACACCCATAAACTTCAAACTCAACCTCGAGGCGATGTCATCAAGCAAGTCGTCGAATAACGGAGAATTATTTAAAACCGTTAGATCGTTATTCGCACCCGCTACCCCAAAAAAAGCATGCCAAATCCACAAATCGTATGAAGCAACAACCTCAAGCATTATAGTGGGATATTTTTTATCACCTCTATGAAATTGGCCTTGCCATTCTTTAGGGACGGTTTCTCCATTCCAGTGCATACAATCGATGCTCCCCAACATTCCCGGAAGCCCATGAACAGTTTTATGTGCATAGTATAAGTTACGAATGTCATCCTCATCCGGTTTTCTTAAAAACTCCTTAATAAATAGTTGGATTATGCACATAAGAAAAAATTCTAGGCAATCGCGTGCAGTGTTCACCTATTTGTAAATACTCATCTAATGCATCAGCTGATATCCCGTAAGCCAATTGGCGTAGGGCACATGTGCATTTCATAAGCACACTAAAACTCATTACACCCCTACCATCGGGTCGCATTCTAAAGAAATCAAAATGCCTAGGAAGAGGATGATGAGTTTCAATATATGTTTCAATACCTTGCACTATTTGTAGAAATAGACGACGGCTCATACTGAAATCGGCGTCTAAATTGAGCGTCCGAATATTTTGGGTTGTCGCCAAAATACTCAGCAACAAGACGTGCTTCAGCAACTTCACGTTCACGAGGACATATTGACGACGCTTTGAAGGACCGGGTGCTTGTTCCTGCAACGTTTGCTCCGCCTCGAACTCTTGAATAAACATTTCTAACTCCGTTAACTCTTCAAGATCACTATCGCTGGAATAAGATGATTGACTATCGTAATTCATGTTTTCAGCAAGTTTGAATGGATATGTTTTGATTGAATATGAAAAACTTGTATGAAATGTTATGTTAATTTATAGAGTGGGTGGTGGGTTTTTTTAGAAAAAAAAAAAAAAAAAAACGTTTTTAAACGTTAGGCAACGGATATATGAAATATTTAATCAATGCATGTCAGTTGCTTCATTCGTCGTCCCGACGATTTTGGATCTCACGGCGAGCCACGACGGGCGACGCCGGTGTGGCGGCGAGCCACGGCGAGCGACGGTCTCCCCCACACCGTCCACTCTGACAAATCAAATGAGAAAAATCAAGTACCCATATGGTGACTTAATGGCAGGCCAAACACATCTATGACAAGTATATAGTTTTCTTAACAAACAAATAAAGTAGTACTCCTACTAGACAACTATCTTGAACAAGTCAAATAGTCCAAGATAGCATATTAAAAACAAAAGACCCCTGATACATTGACATTCTATGCTCAACATTGGATTGATAATAAATTCACAACCTTGTCTTGGAAGGGCCGTTTTTAAAATGTTTATTAGACTGATATCACTTCTATTTCTGATCAAAATCTGTTGTTTACTTGAAATATCATCTCAAGTACTGCCCGGATGTCGAGAAAGATGTGGCAGTGTAAGAATTCCGTACCCATTTGGAATCGGACTGAATTGTTCAGCCCACGACACCTACTCCATAACTTGCAACACCAGTTTTAGTCCTCCAAGACCCTTCATCACCACCATCAATCTAGAGGTGTTAGAAATCTCACTGGATGGCACAGCTCGTGTCAACAATCCGTTACTTACATATAATTGTTCTGGCAGGACAGACCGCTTGGATGTAAACTTTACAAATACCCCATTTACATACTCGTCAACTTCCACTAGATTCACAGCCATTGGTTGCAATAATCTCGCATTAATCAGCAGGCTCACAACGGTTATTGGAGGTTGCATATCACTTTGCAATATTACTGTTCCTGATAACACGTGTTATGGGATCTTGTGTTGTCAGACCAACATACCACCTTCGTTAAAGTTTATTAACGCGTCTCTTGGTAGCATAGAGTCTAGAAATGATCAGAGTGGGTGTAAGTATGCATTTATGGTGGATGTTGATTGGTTTGGTAACTTGACAGATATATATGAGGTGCAAAACATGCCAAGTGTTCCTGCGGTTCTAGATTGGAGACTGTCTGGGAATTGCAATTCATTTGGACCGTTGATTTCCAGAAGTAATACATCTGTTTGTGATGATACAGCTTTCTGCTCAAATCAAAGTGTATGCTCGTGTTTCCCAGGGTATGAAGGAAACCCATATTTGTCAGGTGGTTGTCAAGGTATGCAATTTTAACCATATTACTTATGAGTTGGTCCTTTCAGGTTATGTTTTACTCAAACGAGTCATACAGAAAACAAGTAGCTAAAAATAATAAGACGTCAAACAGGCTGATGTCGCCCATAGTATATTCGTAAAGTATAGAAATTCCTACATCCTTTTATTGTGATACATAATTTTGTAATCGTAGTTAACACACTAGTCATTCACAGAAAGATTTTAAACATGGACAAAAAACGTTTGCTGGTCATCCCGGCCGAACCCATTTTGACCCGTACAAGAAAATTGGTCGCTAGAAGTTTCTAGATTTGATCCGTTACTTGCATTGCATCCTCGAACAGTCGTTTTTGCAGAATGTGTATTGCTCAATACTAAACTTGATTTTGCAGACATCAATGAATGTGCCAACCCTTCTACAAATGATTGTGAATTTTACTGTACGAACACACAAGGAAGTTACAGATGTTCTTGCCCTACTGGGTACTTACTCGCTGGAAATTCGTGTATGAAAATACAAGAGAACAACAAAATGAAGACAATTCTTATAGGTATGACAATATGCATCATCTGGAATTAAGACAGAGATATTTATTATAAATAATACACGTACATGAAAACGGATGACAGTCACACATGTTCTTCTTAAGCAAACCTTGTTTTGTTAGGAGGAGCCTGCTTACGCAAAATCTTGTTTCTGCCATGCGTAGAGGTCATAGTGTTATCCCCTTTTCATAATTAATCCATTTTGGTTGTGTTATAGTTTAAACTGGTCATACTTAATACTTGTATATAAATAGCCGAATGAGAAAGGGGTCAAACGGGTTGAGTGGGTTAAACGTCCTCTAAAGGATGTTCTTAATGCACACACCAGCAAAATCGCTTTTATTCAGAGCGCAAAATTATAATTCTAATAATATTGTTTTCGCATCATGACACATTAATTATTTATATAAGAATGTACAAATAAGTGGCAGCACCAAATCCATATTGACCCATTACGAGCTACTTAATCCACCATCCGCCTATTAAGATATGAAGGCACTGATCATCAAGAATTAATTACAATGTAGGTTGTTTCAGTGGTTTGGGAGGGTTGCTTTTACTACTTGTTGCATGGTGGGTGTATAAAATTATGAAGAGAAGGAAGACAGATATGCTCAAGGATATTTTCTTCAAAAGAAACGGTGGTTTACTATTGCAACAACAAATGTCGTCTGGTAATAACGGTAATGTAGATAAAACTAGACTCTTCACCTCAAAGGAGCTTGGGAAAGCTACAGATAACTTTAACGAGAACCGAATCTTGGGTCAAGGAGGGCAAGGAACTGTTTACAAGGGAATGTTGGCTGATGGAAAAATTGTAGCTATTAAAAAGTCAAAAATTGAAGATGAGAGCAAAATTGAACACTTTATTAACGAGGTTGTCATTTTATCACAAATTAATCATAGAAATGTGGTTAAGCTACATGGTTGTTGTTTAGAAACTGAAGTGCCTCTCTTGGTTTATGAGTTCATCCCGAATGGAACTCTTTATGAGTATATACATGATCCAAATGAATATTTCCCTCTAACATGGGAAATTCGCTTACGAATTGCTACTGAAATTGCTGGAGCACTTTCATACCTTCACTCATCCGCTGGAATGCCCATTTATCATCGAGATATCAAGTCTACAAACATACTATTGGATGAGAAATATAGAGCAAAAGTTGCAGACTTTGGGACTTCAAGAACAATTGCGGATGATCAAACTCATCTCACGACAAAAGTACAAGGAACCTTCGGCTATTTGGACCCAGAGTACTTCCAGTCAAGCCAGTTTACTGAAAAAAGTGACGTTTATAGCTTTGGAGTAGTTCTTGTTGAGCTATTAACTGGACAAAAACCAATATCGTCATTTAAGGATGGTGAAACACGTAGCTTGGCATCATATTTTTTGTCAGCAATGGAGAATAATTGTTTGTTTAAAGTTATTGATCCTTGTGTGATGAAAGAAGGCGGTAAAAATCAAATAAAGAGATTTGCTGAGCTGGCTAATAGATGTTTGAATTTGGATGGGAGAAAAAGGCCAGTAATGAAAGAAGTAACGATAGAATTGGAACTTATACGAACATCCAGTGAAGCACCTACTACCGAAGAGTGTGATGAGGTTGAATATGGCAACGGTGTACCTGAACAATCTGCGATTTGGGACACAACGTATACCCAAACGGAATCTGGACCATTTAGCAGTTCATCTACCTCAGATTTCCATCCTCTCTTACTATAGCTAAATCTCGTTGGGTTTATAAAGCTTTACATGGAATGTTTTGTACGTTTCGTTGTAGTGTATCATTAATTGGGTTACATATCTTTGGTATGTATGAATGTATGATATATATGTGATACAGCAACATAGTAAGAGGTGTCATGATTAGTGCCAATTTCTCTATATTTCATTACCTAGAAATTTAGAAGCTAAAGCTTATGTAAGATATGAATAAGGCTTTCAAAAGTACCAGATATTATGTTATTAGAATTCTTGATTTTGAAATTTGTTAACAATTACAAAAATTCAAGAAAAGTATGTCAAGAATAGTTGGAGAATTTATTTTTCATTGTTCACTAAGACTGCACCGTGCGAGTTAGTACATGTTATCCAATGTGTTACACCGTTATTTTGGTTTGCAGGAAAGAAGTAACAAAGGAATAAAATGAACTGTTATGATGGAGGTTAAATGTAGCGGGTGGTTGGTTTATTGTCCTTCAGTCATTTGACCTTGGTAAGTCGCTTATTTGAAGGAAGCTTTATCAGAATGCATTGTTTTGTAAACGAAGTAATGGCATGAGGTTTATTAAAACGTAAGATTATATGTGCTCCAATTGATAAAGTTTTTTCAATCATCAATAGCAACTTAATAGTTCTTTGATTTCAATCAAATACAAGTATCTCAATCAAAATGGATAAAAAACTATAAAAGTATTTTTAGCTGGTAAGACGGTATGGCTAGATTACAGTATAGGTTGTCCAAAATAATATAAATATATAATTACAGAAAATGAACTTGGTCGTGTTAAGGCGAGCTAATAAATCAATGTGTTGATAATAAGAGAAAACTGAAACTTTTAAATATAGACATATATGATAAGAGTAATATTTAAGAAAACTAATCAGAAAAGTCCGAGATGTGGGCGGCAAACAAGGGACTTAACTTTGGCAGATACAACAGCATCATGTGTGATTTAGATCCATGATGCAACACAATATATTAATAAATAAAGTGTCTAATTTTTTACCTCTAAAAGCTTTGCTGTAAGGTTGTGAAATGGTACAAGACCGTATAGGATGATCTGATCTTAATGTACAAATCATTCGTACGCAGTAAAGCACAGGAATAACTGAAAATCATAAGCGTGTAAGTTTTAAAAATGAAGCTTAGTAGCTTTTCAAAACTTCAATAAACCCATAAGCCGAACAAATAAGCTAAAACAAACACCCCTACGTTTCTCATGCTTTATTGCATACACTGACACATGCCAGTTTTCTCTTTAATTATTTACCATTAGGCTTCCATCTCAATGCTTGCCTTTTGAGTAAACAAGAGGTCAGATCTGTTTAAGAGTACAAAACACCATCAGATTTGAACAACTATATATCGACTACACCTACAGTATAAATTTTCAATAGACATAGAAGAACTTGTTTCTTCTTGATCCACACATATTCTAACTAGTCAACAAATATGACCGATTCATGGAATTATTTTGATGATAAGTAGCTGAACTTCATAAAAGATGAAAAAGGATCAGAAATGCACATTTTAGATGGCTGCACAGCCCTTCACATTGCCGCAATGATTAACAGAAAATGTTATATGAATGAATCGAGTCAACAACTGTTACAGCCGGTTGTTGCCAGAAATTGTCATGATGTTACTTGGTGAGCGATTAGTTCTATACAAATATACCTGAAACTTATTCGAATAGTATCTAATCGTATTTTTTTTTATTGTGCAGTCCCAATAGCTGTACTATATCCAATTTATCAGCTGTTTCGTCTACTCGTTTTAGGAGAAAAGTGGACAAAAACAAAAGCAGAATCGTGCAGATTGCATCATTTGCAATTACTGTACCAGGTGGAAGCAATCAAGAAACAGGCATCCCCTAGTTTAAAAAAGAAATTGCCTTCAATATATACCTTTTCAGTACGAAATGGAGCATTAGTCCAATGGTTGGAGCACTTGTGCTTGAGTCAATAGACCCAGGTTCAAGTCCCATCCTTGGCATTTGCTTTATATACCCACCTCCGCAAAACCTATGGGCATACTGGAGAGACTTTGTGGAATAAAAGCTCAGGGGTCCAAGTCTTGGCTTGTGCTCACTCCAGTGGTGTCCCACTAGGCCAAGAGAGTTGTCGGAGCTATTCCTTGTGGGGTGGACAATGGCTGGTGCCAAAAGGCATCCGGGGTCAGGGTGTTCCCGCCAATCTACACCTTTTTGTGGAATATACCTTTTCAGTATCCGATGCAATCTCACTATTTAAAGCCGTTAGTGAACTACTAGTGTTCTTATCTATCCTCACCACACGTTTCTCCCCTTTTCTGTTCTTGATAGTTATGGAGGCACTGTCCAATATGATGAAGAAAGTGAGTAATATCGGGTGGCTTAAAGGCATAACGCTTCCTAACAATGGCCCAATGGTGTCTCACTTACTTTACGCGGATGATGTTTTGTTTGTTGGCGAGTGGTCTCTTCTAAATTTGAAAAAGGTTTCTAGAATTCTTAGATGCTTTTACCTCACATCGGGGCTGAAGATAAACTTAGGTAAGTCTCGTATCCACGGTGTGGGGGTTGAGGACTCTGAAATTAGTGTAGTGGCTAAAGAGGTCTCATGTGAGAGTGGGTCGCTGCCTTTTGATCACCTTGGCATCCGGATAGGGGGGAATATGAACCGTGTAGCAAACTGGAATTTTCTGGTGGACATATTTAATAAAAGATTATCGAGGTGGAAAGGTTCGTGCTTATCCATAGGTGGTAGAGTGACGCTTATAAAGTCAGTTTTGGAAAACCTTCCCACATATTACCTCACGTTATTTAAAGCCCCTAAGAAAGTGATAGAGAAGTTAGAAGGAATTATGAAGCGGTTCTTGTGGGGGGGGGGTACGGATGAAGGAAATAAAATTCATTGGGTAGCGTGGGAGAGAGTTTCTTCACCTATCAAAGATGGAGGCTTAGGCTTGAGTAGGCTATGGGAAACCAACGTGGCTTTGCTGTCCAAATGGATATGGAGATATAGAACCGAACCGGAAAGTTTATGGAGGAAGGTTATTGAATCGTTACATGACACAAAAAGAAGTTGGACTCCAATCCATGTTCGTAATTCGGCGTACAGTGTTTGGGGGACTATAGTTAAGACCTGCTCGAAAATCAAGGTGGGGGGTCTCGGCATTAATCAAATGTTTAAAGGAAAGGTTGGCAATGGTAAACATACCAGGTTCTGGATCGACCCGTGGGCTAGCAACGAACCTTTAAAAGACGTCTTCCCAAGTCTCTTCAAGTTGGCCAAAGATAAGAGATGTTTAGTCGCTGAAGGGGTCGAAGAAGGAAATAACCGTTTCGGAGGTATCATGGGTGGTTTAAATAGCCGGATGCTTGATGGTGGAAGTGATGAGTTGACCAGGTTGGAGAGTATGCTGGAGGGTTTTAACCTTTCGGACTATGGTGATAAGTGGATGTGGTTGGGAAATAATTATAAGGAGTTTAGTGTCAAGGCTGTGAAAGATTTCCTTTATAGTGATCGCGACTATAGCAACAGACACGTTTTCAGTTGGTCGAAGTGGGTTCCAAAAAAATGTAATATCTTTATGTGGAGAGTCGGTATGGACCGTATTCAAACGGCCACGGCTCTTAGGAGAAGAAACTGTAACATCTCCTCCTATTTATGCGGGCTTTGCGAAGACTATGAGGAAAATGTAGACCACCTTTTCTGCCATTGTGCTATTGCTTCCCAGGTTTGGTATCGTTTGAGTAGATGGTGCAAGACCAGCCCCCTGTTCATGTTTTCTGTCAAAGATCTATTCGATCTTCACAACTCGGTAGGGCTAGACAAAAAGAAGAAGGTTTTCAAGGGTTTTGTATTTATCACTTGTTGGTGCCTGTGGAAAGCCCGGAATGACAAAAGGTTCTCCAATGGTACCGTTTCGGGGGAGAAGATCCTTCAAGACGTGAAGTCGCTTGGTTTCTTGTGGTATAGGAATAGATCGAAAGGATGCTCGATTAGTTGGAAAGAATGGTGTAATTTTGATTGGAGGTAGTTTTGTAATGTCTCTTGCCGGCCGCTATTTGACGGTTTGTGCTTCGTAAATAATAGTCAAATTTCAAAAAAAAAAAAAAAAATCCTCACCACACGTTTTGCCGAAAAGATTTTGCATTGTCCAATGCAATTTCACTATTTACAACTGCTATGAACTACATTACTGTTCTTATCAATTCTCACTACACGTTTATCCAAAAAGTATTTTGCACTATCCGATGCAATCTCACTATTTATAGCTACTCCTACTAGCAAACTATTAGTGATCTTATCAATCCTTTTGCCAAATTTTAGTCAGTTTACCAAGACGATGTTTTTAAGGTCTTTATGGGTTAGATCTCTCTACAACTTCTGTTTTTTTTAGACCAAAGACCATGGATGCGAGCACCAATAGGTGTATTGGCTTGCTTGCGGATTGCAGCTATTGTTACACTACAACTGCCTAGGGTAGACCAAAGACCATAATAATTAGGATTAAAGTACCCACCATTTTATTGGTTAATTCGTATTGTACACCTTGTGTGCGCGTTACAAGCGAAGGAAAGGGGCATCCTGGAAGTGACTAAATACATCACAGCCTTTAAAACTCTTACCTTCTGTTTACAGTGAAGTAACTCGATTTAAATTCTTAGGACGTTGTGAAAATGTACTTGTTGATGTTTGTGTGTGATGTTCAACGCAAGTATATGGAGTGCGCTTTTTTATTTTTGGAATGCCACAAAAGATGTTCAGCGCATGAAAAGATGTGTAATTTTAGATTACTACTCCGTATTTGCATTATAATGAAAGATAGTAACACTTATGAATTATTTATCTGTTCATATATTGTTGTCTTTATTCAATTCAAAATTTTCGTTTCCAATTAGTAATCATGTTTTGAATTCATATGTTTGATGTTGGATTCACAAGTTTTGTTTCATTTGTCATTACAACAGATCTTAGGATTTAAAAATGGGAAGTAATTTGTACACTCCATCATTTGATTTGTACACTCAAAATGTTTGTGTGATGACCATTATACCTTTAATATTTGTTTTTTGATTTGAACACTCCACTAAATGATGTAAGGGTATAAATGTCATAATACAAATATTTTAAGTATGCAAATCAAATAATTGAGTGTACAAATCACTTTCCTTTAAAAAAAATTACTACTTATTTACTCAGATATTCATGAAGACATTTAAAATAACGATCTTTGTTGTATGCAAGTGTATAAAAGGTTCATACTTACAGTGGACTGAAGACTTTAAAACAATTCGTCACAAAATGTCTTTCCATTATGATGTGAAGCATGTATTCGATAATTCGAAAAACTCTTGATATTGGTGGAGCAAGAGACGATCACACTTGCAGCAGTCAACATTTGGAAGCAAATTTAGAAAGGACGTCAATGATTGAGATACTCACGTATATGTGTTTCTCTTTAAAGGGACAATTCCCTATACGAACGACAAAAGTAATTTATTATGTATAACAATCATTTTTCTTTCAGATACCCCCTATTTGTACTAATAGTCTTTTGGTTTTCCGTGTTTTTTGTCACTTTTGTTTTCACTTATATTTAATCCTTTTCTTTAAGATTGTGTCTTTTTTTATCACTTTTTTTTTTTTTTTTTTTTTTATGTTTGTAATAGAATTTGCAAACAAAAGGGGAGTTTATCATGTACAGAGTAATAGTCAAGATTCCTCGCCTTCACATTCTTTTTTTTTTCAAAATGGAGGCTTTATGTCTATCATGTAAGGGAGGACCGAGTGGAGCTCGGGTAGAGGAGCGAGTTCGTGAACCCGAGCGGGTACACTGCGCCGAGCCAAGCGGGTAGCAAAATCGAGTTTGGAACTCGATCGAGTTGTGTTGTGTTTGTATTTCTTATTTTCTTTTGTCTTTTTTTTTTGTTTTTGCAGGTACAGGAACGAAAAAAGGAAGAAGAAGGGTACCACATGAAGTGCAGGTACAAAATACAAAAAATAAAATAATAAAAAAATTTTAAAAAAAATCGGGTACTAGGGTACCACTCCGTCTAGTTAGGGTAACGTTATGGTAGAATTGGGGTAGTTTTGAGTTGGAAGGTTTTTATTGGATAGAGGTGAGGTGACACTCTCAGGGTATTAGGGTACTAGGGTACCACTCCCTCATACCTAATAGTGAAGATTCGATTTCATTGTTATAACCCGCAAGTGAAACACAATCACTTTGACACAAACACTACAACGGATATCTTTGGCTTCGAAAAATGTCGACATCACCATTTTACATAGAAGAGGTATTAAATTTTACGCTTTTCCAATATTACATGCAAAAATATATTACGTTTATAAAAAACGGCAAAAACACATATCGAGATTTTTAATAGACTCATATCATTGTCGTTTTATCATATGGCTGCAAAAATGAAGGTTGCAAAGCGGAAAAAATCTCACTTTACCGTCCATTCGGTTTTGCCACGCCAAGCAACATAAGGTTGTTGCTTTTTTTTTTCTTTTTTCTTTTTTTTTAATCATCATCGCCTTTTCTCGATTTTTTTCAACAGAACCCAATTTTCAACAGCCATAACCATTTCAAGAAACCAACTGCTTATTTCATATTAAGCAGTTTCAAGAACCACTAGCTGATAACACATTTCATAGGATTTTAACCACAAACTGCGTATCTAAATATTTAAAAAAAAAATCACAAACTTTTTATCAAATTAAGCAGTTTCAATAAGTAGTTTCGAAATGGTTTGGCCTAAAACCACAACCATAGGATTTTAACCAAACCACAACCATAAATCGTATACAAGAACAACAAACTGCTTATCTTATTTCGTAATAAGCAGTTTCAAAAACTCATAATCAGCCGTTTCTTGAAACAACCATAACCATACGATTTCAACCAAACCACAAAAAAAACAACCACACACATAACTTATAGTTTCACGATCTACTAAGATCAAACCAGAAACCATCAACCAAACAGCCATAACCAAAACCAGAAACCATCAACAAAATCCACAACCATAACTTCACAAAACCATAGATATAAAAAAACTATAAACATATGATTTTTACCAAACAAACAGTGACGGATCCAGAGATTTTAAGCATGTGTAGCACAAAATTTTTACCTCAAGTTTTAACTAGTATATAATTTAAATTAAAGTTCGATATTGCATAAATGATACTATAAGTTACGGAACACTTCGATGCTCTATAAGGGCCGACGGAGTGGAGCTCTAGCTTCAATCGAGTAGCAATCGGGTAGTGGGCTACACCATTCCCACTACTTCGGGTACCATAAATCGGGTATCAAATCGAGTTCCGAAGCCGAGGGTTTTCTTCTATATTTTTTTTTTGTCTTTTGTGAATATTAGTGTTAGGGTAGTATCGGGTACCACTCCGTCCACTTAAGGTAGTGTTAGGGTAGTATTTGGGTAGTTTTGAGTTGGAAGGTTTTTATTGGATAGAGGTGACGTGACACCCTCAGGGTATTAGGGTAGTAAACTTCCACTCCTCCCTCCCTAATGAATTATCGCTTCGGTCCTTACTGAATAAACTCAACAATTTGACTAACAGTCATGTTCACAAAAAGATCTTTAAGTCGTGTGGGGCTCACCTATCTTACCTTTGCTTCTACATGTCTGTGAACTAAATTGTCGTTCAAATAAAACCACAAACACCATTTGGCTAAATTAGTCTTTCATTTCTAAATTAACTTCGAACCCAAAAAAGAACACATATAAAACAGTACAAAAAATGAAAAACAATACAAAGACACCCAACTGGGTACAACTGAACAAATAAAAGTACATCTCACTTGAATCAAAACTGACAAAAACTACCATCTTTGAAGCCACACATACTTGACAATATACACCAATTAGGCCTGACGGAGTGGATTCGGGTATAGGATCGAGTAGTTGAAGTTTTGTAGGCTACACCATTCCTTGTGATTCAGGTAGTTGAAGTTTTGTACTAATTCGAGTTCGGAACCCGCTCAACATCCAGCTTTATCTCTTCTTTTTTTTTTGTCTTTTGTTGAAATTTAGTGTTAGGGTAGGATCGGGTACCACTCCGTCCACTTAGGGTAGTGTTAGGGTAGTATTGGGGTAGTTTTGAGTTAGAAGGTTTATATTGGATAGAGGTGACGTGGCACACTCAGGGTATTAGGGTATGAAACTTGGACTCCCTCCTCCCTTAAGTCATATGAGACCAAATCAGCAGAAACATGGGATACCCATTGCCATAAAACCATTTTGCAGACCTGAACCAATTTGCAGACCTGCAGTCCTACTGATGCAGTAACTCATAATGACAGTTTAAGAAATTCATATTTCACTCAAAAATCCATATGTGGCACGTGCCACATGTGGCCAAAGCCTACATCCGCCCCTGCAAACAAACATATAATTTTATCATAAACATATAACTTTTATCAAACAAACATATGATTTTTACCCAAAAAACCATATGAGTAAATTGCAAACTACCGTCCCTGTGGTTTAACAAAAACGGATACAACCACAACCACAACTATACCGGTTGTTTTTAAAACAACCATAACCATCATTTTTAGAGTAAACTGCAAACGATTTCCCCTTTGGTTTTAAAGTAAACCAAAACGGATACAACCACAACCACAACCATTAGGATTAGATATGTGATTTCTTTGGTTTTAGAGTAAACTGCAAACGGTTGTCCTTTTGAGAGAGATAGAGAGAATTAGGATTGGGAGGATTAGGTTTGAACAAGTGGTGTTTGAGAGAGAAAGAGGATGAGATCCGTGAGAGAGAGAGAGGGGATTAGGCTAGACGGAATAGAGGGCCACTCACCCGTGAGTCTCCCCCGTGAGCCACTCACCCTTACCCCCATGCCTTCACTCGCGCGTGAGTGGTTGGCCAAATCGTGAGTGAGCCACGGGCGTGAGTGCTTGGCCAAACCGTTTGCATCTTCATTTCATCTTCATTTTTATAAATACCCACCATTTCATCTTCATTTTTATACACATCTCTCAATTTATTTACACACACTTTTCACAATTTAAATCTTCAAAAATGAATTCGTATACGTTTATGGGCATGGATGATTTATTAGAAGATGGAGAAGAAGTTAGCAGCCGCAAGAAAAATTTTATTAAAAAAGCTATCGAGTATATTAAGTCGAGACGAACATATACTAGATTGTCGAGAACCACCATAACCAGAGATCGAGCGGGTGCTCATGAGCGTCTAGTAGCAGCCTTTTTTTCTGCTAACCCGATGTACGACGATCGACGATTTAGAAAAACGTTTCGAATGGCTCGTCCACTTTACAACCGTATAGTAAATGCGGTAACCAATCACTCTGCTTACTTTCAGGGTAATCCTGATTGTTCTGGACGAGAAGGTATATCCTCGTTGATAAAGTGCACGGCTGCGATTCGTCAATTGGCGTACGGTGTTAGTGCAAGTTTTCTAGATGAATATATGCAAATAAGTGAGAGAACCTCGCGAGAGTCTCTTGACAATTTTTGTGAAGCTGTGATGCAGATTTTTGGCCCTGAGTATTTGAGGAAACCTACGGTGAGCATCAAAACCTTCGTCACGATTTGATCGAGCACTTGGCTCAAAATGAATAATCTTTTTACCGTTATTTGTTATGTATTTTTTTTCCGTATTTTACTTTTTTATGTAATGTTTTTTTAATTCTATGAATAAAATGAATGTGTTAAATAAAAAAGATGATGTGGAGTGAGTGAGTTTGGTGTGGTGAGTGAGTGTTAAAACGGGTGGTGAGTGAGTGGTAAAGTAGGAGAGAGAAAGCTGAGGTGGCGCTGACGTGGAGTGAGTGACTCGTTGCATTATTCCTTTTAGCCTTAGGATTAGATATGTGTGGTGTGCGTCTTGAACGAACGGGTGGGGTGGGGTAAAGTGGTATAACAAAACACAAAACAAAGGGAGGGCTAAAAATATGAGTTGATTTTAATAAAAAAAAAGTAGTATTTTTTTTAGAAATGAAAATAAAAGCTGTAACTTTTTTGTAAAAAAAATAAAAGTTGTAATTTTTTTGTAAATAAAAATAAAAGTTGTAATTTAAAACAAAAATAGTCGTTGTTAGTTATATTTCGTACGGGTGGTCACGATTTGGTTCGGTTATTTTACTTATTATGATTTTTTACTTATTAGTTATATTTAGTACGTGTGATCAATGTTTGGTTCGGTTATTTTACTTATTATGTAAAAAAAAAATAGTCGTTTCCAGGCGTTCAGCTCTCACGAGGATATTATTTACTTATTATGACTTTTGTTTACAAAATACTTGTTACGTTACTTTATTTTGCATATTTTTAGGTGTTCACTTCGCACGAGCAACTAACTGATTGGCTGCAAAATATAGCTCGAGCGATCGGTTTTGTTATTGTTAAAAAGAGAAGCAAAACAGAGAGGGGGTATATGCACGAAATCAATTTTGTGTGCTCAAAAAGTGGGAAGTATAAACGTAAAGGTTTAGACGATGAAATTCAACGGCAAACCAGTACCATTAAAACCAATTGTCCATTCAAATTAGTGGCAAAATATTCTTTAACACAAAATGTTTGGAGGTTAAAGGTGAAGCGTGATGAGCATAATCATGAATTTGCAGAGACATTGGAGGGTTTCCCATATGTAATGCGATTAAAGGATCATGAGTTCAGTTTGGTGCAACAATTGTCAGAGTTTAACATAGCACCACCTCATATACTTTCGGAAATAAAGGAACGTAATCCGGATAACGTGTCTAGCATTAGAACTATATATAACACACAAACTAAGATTCCTGGAGCCATAATAGGTGATGGGACTCCAATCCAAGTTCTTTTGTCACATTTGATGCATTAAGGTTACACATATTACGAGAGGTTAAATGAGCTCACTAATGAGCTTGAGGAACTATTTTTTGTTCACCCCACGTCATATGCGGTATGGTGTACATTCCCAGAAATCATGCTAATGTACTCCACATACAACACCACATTGTTTAAATTGCTGTTTTTTGAAATTGTCAGAGTTACTTCAACAAACAAAACATTTTCAATGGCTTTTTGCTTTTTAGACAAAGAAAAAGGACCTAATTTTCGTTGGATATTGCAATGTGTGAAGGAGGTGATAGACGAAGTATATTACCCGCGTGTTATCGTCACTGAGAGAGATTTAGCGTTGATTGGGGCATGCAGAGAAGAATTCTTGAATGCTAAAAAATTACTTTGTCGATCGATATTTCACAAAATGTGCTTCAGTATTGTAGACCAAGAATCAGGACGATAGGAGAGTATGATTCCATTAAAGGAGCATGGGATTGTATGGTTAAAGCTCCGACACGCGAAATATTCGTGCACTATTATGAACACCTACAACAGTTATTGGTCGAACATTCAGGCACTTATTTATTAATTCATTGTTTTTATTATTTAATAAATAAGTCCCTGAATGAATTTTTTTTATTAATTTATCTACTTTATTAATTCATTGTTTTTTCAAATATTTATTCGTATCTGAATAACTGGCTGCAAGGTTATCAAGACATATTTCTCTCGTTTATTACCGACTAATATCGCAGCTATAGTCAGTTAACAACATGTAGAGTTGAGAGTCAACAAGCGTTGTTGAAATTATAATTGGGCACCACACATTCCAACTTAGACATGTTGTTGACTTCGATCGATAAGATTATCATTGTGCAAGAAGCTGCCATAAAAGAAACTTTAAATATAAGCAAAAACGCGAAAAAACATAAATGTAATATATTAATTGTCATATAAAGTTTCACATTATGCTTTGGAATTCATTTTAGAAGAACTCCAACAACCGAACAATGAGGAACATAATCATCAGTTGCGGTCAATTTATGGGTTACCATACTATCACGAACTGCTTTACTATCGATATCATGGTAATTATATTAAATTTATGACTATCAAGTTATTTTCCCTATTAATATCAGTAATTTAAACGAGTCTCTTTTAATCAAAACAGAAATGTCCATTCCACTTGAGAGAAATGATATTTTTTGGAGAACCCTAAATGTTCTGTGTCCTAGTACTCCTATGCCTGAAGATGGTCCTTCTTGTGAAACTGACATGCGAAAATTCCATAATGTTTTTAGCACAATGTCGTCATTTGTCAAGAAAAATATGTTAACGAATGTGAGAGGGATATACGATCCAGAATCTGTATCAACTCATGAACCTGTTGTTCACAAAAGTACTCGTGGACATCCGAGCGCAAAAGAGAAAGAGTCCTAGGCTACAAAAGTCCCAGACTTGAACAAAGAACCAACTGTGTATCAACTTAGAAGTTATTCAAGATCTAAATAAAAAGTCCCATAATTGAACAAAGAACCTGCGAGACATAGTTGATACGTCTAAGAGCCTGCTAGAAATAGTCCAAGACATAAGTAATACATTCAAGATCCTGCTAGCGAATATTTGAGGGCGCATATTCCAGAGCTTTTCCATTGATACATCATAAGTTTTTATAATGTGGTAGGTGATGGAAATTTTGGATTTCGGTGCGTTGCCGTCAGTATTGGTCTCCACGAAGATATGTGGTACCAAATTCGAGCTCATTTGTTGCAAGAGTTAGACGCTCGCAGGGAATATTACACGAATATGTGGTAGGATGAGGGCTTTCGAAAAAGTCAGGGCTCGGTAGATTGGTTTGATTCTGGATTTGCACCGCAGGACTACTGGATGATTATGCCAAATATGGGGTTGGCTATTGCTTCACTGATTAACCGGACAGTTGTATTTATATCCCCGCAACGGAGTTTTGCGTGTTTTCCGCTTTGGTCCGGTCCAGCATCATCACAAGAAAGTGGCCCTCTTGTGATTTCCCGTGTGGGGCACGAGGTGGGTGCTCACTACATTTATGTGACGCTGGATGAACATTCATCACTCCCATATAATCACCCACAATGGGAGGTGTACAGACATGGCGAGGCATTCACATGGGAAAGTATATATTTCGATCGACAACACATGTATACTGAAATTATTCGGAATAGAGAAGAAAAATGTAGTAAATGATTACTGATTTATATTGTAAATAATTATACCGACAAAACATAGTAAATGATTACTGATTTATGTTGTAAATAACTATTTGTATTCTGACACCGAAAAAATAGTAAATGTTTAAAAATTTATTTAAATTAATAATAGCATTACTGATTTATGTTGTAAATAATTATACAAATTCTTTGGCCAGATGGAACGAAATAATCCTTTCTAGTGTAATTGTCGAAGAGAATTCATAATAGAAAGAACATCCTGACAGTCTGGTACTTATGGTCAACAGTATTATGCATGTCCTTTTTCAAAGGTAAATAATCATACGTTTGCTTATTTACGTAAATATATAAATAATTTGTTTGTTAAGAATACATTTCTTGTAATTTTCTTAACATTCAACAGCCAGGAACAGACTATTATGGGTGTGGATACTTTATGTGGAAGGATGCTTTTGAAAGAAAGTTTGGTCAAGCCTCCTCTTTAACGCAGTCCTCAAACAAGATGTTATTGTCTCAAAACAAGATGTTGAAAACAAGAATAAAGACGCTAGAGGCATCATTGGAATTGAAAAGGGATCCCGAGGATCACGTCAGTCGGGTTAAATACTCCATGACCTTATAGATGACATAAATAATCTTCATATGGAGTATGTGTTAATGTTGTTGTTAAATAATGTGTTAATGTTGTTGTTGTTGTAGTAGCAGTTGTTGTAGTAGTTGTTTAATGTGTTAATGTTTAACGTGTTATTGTTGTTTAATGTGTTATTATGGTTGTCGTTTTAAAAAAAATAAAAACACAATAGACGAATTTAGCTCAATCTTTTGGCAAGGACATATCCTCGCTAAAAGTTTGCGTTTAATTTTTCTTAACCGTTTACAAAGTTCATTAATCATAAAAATTAAAAAAAGTAACAGAAAAAATCAATTAAAGTAAAAAGTAAAAAAGAGTGAAAAAGAAAAATTGTCGTCACTAAAAAAACCTCGTCCCCAAAAGTGTTTTTGCTTGTAGTGCGCGCAACGTAATACGTTATTAATCATAAAAAATTGAAAAAGTATTAAAAAAAAATCAATTAAACTAAAAAGTAAAAAAAGAGTGAAAAAAAAAAAAAAAAAAAAACCCAACATAAAGACGAAAAAAAAACAAAAAGGGGGTTTGCTGTATTATATGGGGATTTGTATAACGTCCCCGCTCGTAAAATGTCCGAATACAAATCAATTTTACACAATATAAAGACTAAAATACACCGTTGGTCCCTAAACTTTTCAAAATCCATCGCCTGGCACCATAACTTGGATTTTTCATCGTCAGTAGTCCAAACTATGAGTTTTTGAGGCTAAACTAGTCCTTGACCCGTAATGCCAAGGTCAATGCCCCGTTATATTCCATAAAATCCCGTTATCCATTTTTTGTTGAGGGTATACTCGTCTTTTAACCTCGATGTACTATGTAGCAGACGTCTAATCCAATTTCCCGCCATCATGTCTAATATAACTAAGCCGTGTACTCATTGGTCATCCCCAAACTTGTTTTGGAAGTCTACCCTAAAAACCCTAATGCAATGTCACTCATGAAATCTAATAATTTAAGAAAGAAAATAACAAGCACCAACCTTAGATTTACTCTATGGCAAATTAGAGAACCCCTTTTCTTTGATGACCATGAGATAGAGGAAAACTTTGCAATTAGGATATTTGGTAAGTGTTTTTTTGGTTATAATCGTTTACACTTATATGTTAGTACGATTGTTTAAGTTATTATCCTTTTAGGTAAGATAATCGTAACAGTGTTTTGTTATTTATTTCAACAGCGGGTCGGCCAGGTTCCTTTAGCATGAGGTTCTATCATAAAGGTACATTCAAACACTGGCCAGGTAGAATATATGATGGAGGTAAGGAATGTTAAGTTGATTATGTTGAAATCAATGAGGCATTTGTTGATGAAATGGATGCTCTCATAACTGATGCATGTACAAGGAGCGTTCGGGGTCAAAGGAAACTTCCTTTTCGTAGAGCAAGTTTTTCAACACCCTAGGCGGTGAACCTAATCGTTGTAGTGTAGAAGGCTAGTGAGAAATTCCTATGCTAAGGTTGAGGTTGAGGAAGATTATTTTTTATCTTTTTTATATTTTTTTTAAAGCTAAGGGTAAAATCTTGGGGTTTGGTACTTCTACCGATTACTCTGCTTATCTAATTATGTAAGCTAAGGGGTAGTCTATGTCTTTTTGAAGTGTGCTCATATGATGATTAAAGATGTGTCTACCTAGATACTATTACTCCCTAGTTATCTTTTATTGGTGGTTGAATTGTCACGTCCTTATTCTTAACGCGTTGTGTTTTCTAAGGTCGTAGGGTGTGCTTTTATCTCTAACTCTTTGAAGCTACCTTAAGGTTAATGACTACGAAATCTCTAGGATTCATAAACTTAACACTAATTATCTTTAGATGTTTAGCCTACAATTCCACTAGTAATTATAAACTAATGTTCAACAAAGATTAATCAAGCATTAAAAACAAAACGATGGCTTTAAGCACTCCTAAGCCAATTACAATTAAGATAAGAGACAACCAATCAATATTTAATAACTAGGTTTCATAGATCTAAACAAACACACAAGTAAATTAGCCGGACATGTTAAACATGCAAGCATACACACATTCAATCGAAGACATAATGAAATCAAGGGAATAAATAACTTATCTCGATGTAAAATAGGGTGTTAGAACCCTAAGATACTGTCCAAACCGGACTACAATCGGTTTAGGTTTTTACTCCACAAGTCTACCTCTTTAAAGTCTGAAAATTCGATTTCTATATATAATTTTACAACTTCGACGGCGTCGCCTTATAGGTGGGACGCCGTCTGATCGCCGCCATTAGGGTTTCGTCTTGGCCAAGTCAATATTGGGACGGCGTCACGTTGGGGTTGTGACACCGTCAGTCTTCAGTACTGACGTTGTCTGAGTCTGGATCTAGGCCGTCTGAGAAGAAAAGTCTTCGTGACGCCCTTACTCTTCAAAGCCTGACGCCGTCAGGTGTAAAATAGCAATTTCACTCCTGAGTCGTCACAAATATAGGGACGGCGTCGCCTTCTGATTGGGACGTCGTCATGTGTAAATTCAGCAGCTTGAGTGTCTTGATCTTGACAAGCCATTTTCTTCACATATTCCCTCCTTTTCGTCCAAAAATGCATCATTCCAGCATTTTGCTTCCAAGAGACCTAAAAAGTGAAAAAGGAACGAAATTAAGCAATAACGGATATAAAAGTGGGCGATTAAGGGCTTAAATGACCCCTTAAAAGTGTACGTTTTAAATCCTTATCAATGACTGAAATTGGTTATGATAAAGGAAAAACCAATTATTACTACTTTGTTAAGCCTGGTAGTACATTGGATGATGGATTGTTTAGTTTTCGTGAAGCTGCTAATCTTGAGTTGTTGAAAGACATTGTTAAAAATCATAAGTTGGTAGATGTTTATGTTGAAATAGGTAAGACAAGATTAGAGTTGTCTGAAATGTCCCTACAATCTATTAAGACTATTTTTTGGGAGATGGATGAACATAGTAGAAAAGTTGCTAGTGCTGCTATTCAATTGTATTGTAGATGATTGGTTTTAGATGACCTTGATAATGATCCTGCACTAGAGCCTTTTATGCAACTAACACAAGTACTTATGGACCTCAATTATATTGGTGAATCTAGCTATTTTCCAAACATTGAGCCTATATTTTCCACCCTAGAAACGTCCTTTTCCAGCCAACCTGTTGATAACAGTGATCGTGCTTTAGTACTTATTGATAAGGACAATACTATTAAGGAGCCTGATAATTTTGAGGTTAACCCGTTCCGAGTGACTCAGGGGAAGTAGTTAGATAAATTAGGAAGAGCACTAGTTGATGGCAATAACAGGTTTGAGGAGCCTGGTGTTGATGTAACTCTGTTCCAATTGATTCAGGATAAGCAGTTACGGGAAGTAGGAAGCGCACTTGTTAATGGAAATAATATGGAAAAGGAGCTTGTTGTTGATGTTACTCTGTTCCAAGTGATTCAGACTAGTAACTTAGGCAATGTAGGTGATGACTCAATTCAAGTAAATGAAGAGAATAGTTGTCAGGAGAATGATGTACAACTTGCTTTGGTCCAAGGGAGTCAGAGTACTGAGTTAGGTAAGGCATGAACATCGACTAATATAAGTGATGACATGAATTTAGAAAATGAGTTATTTGTGATGGATGATGATGCCTTTTAGACTGATTATGTTTCTAATTTAGAGGTAGATAAGTCTGTGGTGCCAAGGGTTAAGACAAAGTTCGCATCTAGAGTGTATACCACATTCTTCTACTATGGTCAAGACTTTCCTACTGCAATAGATGTCACACAGAAGGTAGGATAGCATTCAATAGAAACTAGAATGGAGTTGATTTTATGAAGAATGACAAACAAAGAATAAGGGTCAGATGCAGGGGCTGTGTTCCACTTTCAGGCCCAAGTGAAGGTCCTGGACTGGGTATAGGCCCAATTAGACGTCCATTAACCAGAAGGGGTATAAATGCATTGGTTGCAGGCAAAAATGACCCTTCCCAAATACTCAGCCCATGGCTACTGTATGTCGACATGCATGGTGAGACAGGTCCATGGACAGTCAGAAAATATAATGAGCAACATACATGTTTGCAATCAAGGGCGATCCGAGCTTTTGACTTTAACTTTATCTCAAAGCAAATTACAGTACAAATTGAAATCGATCCACGGGTTCCAGTCAAGTCTGTTCATAATCAACTTACTAACCAATTTGAGCTTGCAGTGTCCATGCAGAAGGTTTTAATGGCCAAACAATTAGCAGTAAAAGGCATTATGGGTGAATTCAAGCTACAATTTACCATTTTAAGAGATTATGTTCAATAGTTGAAGAAGAGAAACCTTAATACAACAGTACTGATGAATGTGGAACGACCTGCAGATGAGGCTCTTCCAACAAGAGAATTCAAGAGAATGTATGTTTGTTTAGGTGCATTGAAGGAAGGATTTAAAGCCAGACAGAGATTGTTATTGGGGCTAGATGCTTTTCCTATTAACGGTCCTTTGAAGGGTCAACTGCTAACAGCTGTGGGAATTGATAGCAACAATGGTCTATACCCATTAGCTTATGCATTTGCAGAATCAAAAAACATAGGATCATGGACTTGGTTTCTTCATTTTTATCTGATGATCTTGCACTTGAGCCAAAATCAATCATCACTTTTATTAGTGACATGCAAAAGGTAATCCCTTAAACTGGTACTGAACTAAAGTCCCTCTGTTTTGAAATAGACACTAAATATATCTGATTTTATGCAGGATATCAATGCAGCTTTAAGAGTTTTTTTTTCCAAATGCAGAACACTGATTTTTTATTAGAAGCATTCATGAGACCATCTGTGGAAATGTGCAACAGTCTCAGCTGTTGTACAATTTGAGAAAGCTATGGCTGCTTTCAAGATATTTAATCAACTTGCCCATGATTGGTTAACTAAGATACCACCAATCCATTAACCAAGGTCGCATTTTTCATGTAAGTCATCTATCTGTTTGACTTAATTGGTATATGTTAATGCACTATGAAAAGTTATAATTAATACATCTTTATTTGTATTCTTTAGGGAGACCTCATTCTGATGTGTTACTTAATAACATGTGTCAAGTGTTTCATGACAAAATAATTGAGGGTTTAAACAAACCAATTATTACAGCCTTAAAATACATCAGGGAATAATGTATAAAGAGAATAATGCATGTTGTGATGGTGATTGAGAAGAGTAATAGGCCACTAACACCAACTGCACAACACATGTTAGATAGTATTAAGAAAGAGGCTGTTAAGTATAATGTTTTATGGAATGAGGGAGATAAGTTTCAGGTTAGTGGACCATGGGGAGACCAATGTGTAGTTAATTTTTTAGACAATTCTTGTACTTGCAGGTGATAACAGGTTTACCATGTAAACATGCTATTGCTACCATTTGGAATATGGCTTTAAATGGACAACAAGTAGGAGTTGTGGAAACATGGGCTCATTCTTGTTAATATCTTAACACTTGGGAAGAAACCAACAAAAACCATGTCCAGCCTATAACTAGCAATGAACATTGGGAAAAATCCTCTGTGCCCACAACAATTATTCCACCGAAAGCTAAAACAACTCCGACTAGGTCAACAAATAAAAAAGAGAGTAAGGATAGCTCCTTAATCTGAAGAGATTGTGAAGAATGGTAAGTTGTCTAGGGTTTGGAAGAATGTAAAGTGTAGTATTTGTGGCATTGTTAGACATATCCGAAAAACATGTCTTGGGCATGGTGGAACTCAATGTAGTCAAACTGGCCCCAAAGAAAAATTTTCAATTGCTAAGGGAAATGTTAAATAAGTGCCTCAAAAGGCTGTAGCAAAGAAGACACATCCTAAAGGTAACAAAGTTGCAGCAGATAAACAAGCTGAAGGTACAGGTGTTGTTGAAAGTCAAGATGGTGCAGTTCAAGGAAGTTGTGTTCAATCTGAAAATCAAGATCAAGCTACTGAAGATCATCCCATCATACATGATCAATCCCAGTCTCAATCCCAGCAACATGATCAATCACAGTCTGAATCTCAGCTCCACTCAAGTGATGTGCAAGCAGTTTCTGATTCATCCTAGCCTACTGCACGAAGAATGACTAGGCAGCAAGCTGTACTGGAAAGAATGATGGCCTCACCATAGGTCAATTTTGTTATGCTAATTAACTAGACAATGTTTCATCTAGTATATTTGCTATGGACAAGTTATGTACTCTAATTTCATATGTGTGTGTCTAACTCTAATTTTCATGCTTTAAAAAGTATGTAATTTGATGCATTTGAAATTATATCCATTTGCATTATTTATGGAACCATGTCATGTTTGTTTATTTTCATAGATTGAACAAGCTTCTTGTGTGCATAATTTGCATCTAGTGTTGATTATCTCTTATTTCAAAGACTATGACTGCATTACCTTCAACTGCAAACTTTGTCTAAGGTGATGTAGAAGAAGTTGTGTCTTCTTTAGTAAGCATGTGCATCAAGCCAAAACTAACCAAATTCAATACTTCATAAGGATTTTGACAATTAAAAGTCAAACCTAACCAAATTGCTAACCATCTACATAAACATAAGGCAACAAAGCCAAAACCTAACCAAACTCAATACTTCATAACAATGTTGACAATTAAAAGTCAAATATAACCAAATTCATAACCATGTGCATAAACATAAGGTAAACTCAGGAAAAGAACAAAATTCATAACCATCTGGGAGACAAAGTTACTACCATTCAAGATAATCTACATTAACCATTGACCATCATACATTAAAGCTAAACAGTTAACCCAGTTCATAAACAATCAAGAACAATATCCAACTGAGCACCAAGTAAATCTTCCACTTCCACACATCACCTTGAGCAGCTTCTAATCTTGCCTCAAGCTTATTTCTCCCCCTCAAAAGGCCTGGTATGATCATTCTTGAACGAGCACACATTTCCGAATCATACCATCGTATCCACCGAAAACGACCCCTAATCATGAATATGGCAAGTCATTAAACAACAACCATTGTTACAATGTAGTTTGCTACTTGCGAAAACAAAATAATACAATATATCTTAAAACACACTTACTTCATCAGGACAACCAAAGAATCGACGCCCTGGGTTGGCCGAGGTCCACGAAGTGCGAATTATAGCTTGCTTACCACACCAGCAACGTACCATTTTCAAAGGTCTAATGTTTTGTAGAAGAAAGGGTTTGTGGGATAGTTTAGGGATGATAAGTGACGACAAATTTGTGTTACACAGTCATATAGGAACTACAAACACTGTACAATGGTTTGATAAAGTATGCTATAGTGAAAGACGCTTTTGCCCTCACCAACAAAACATTGACCTGGGCATTACGGGTTAAGGGACCAGTTTAGCCTCAAAAACCTATAGTTTGGACTACTGACGATGAAAAATCCAAGTTACGGTGCCAGGCGATGGATTTTGACAAGTTTAGGGACCAACGATGTATTTTAGTGTAATATAAATGTTTGGAGTGTGATTGGTAATTCTTTGGATATGAAGGATGTTAATACAAATAATGTCAAAAACGCTGTTTGCGTTATTCGATCTCTATCTGATTTGATAATCACAAAACGTAAGAACATGTTATGTAAAAATATACTTGATAAGTTTTTAACCGAGAAAACTCGTTTCGACTACAACATCACTTCAGGTATGTACAAACAACTTACCAAAATTGTAGTGATCAAAAAATTTATTTTGTCCTTAAAACTAACATTTTTATAAATGTGACAAAAGTTTTTATAAATAAACTTTACAAATTAATTTTGTAAATTAAAAAAATGTTTATTCATAAGAAAATATTTGAATTAAAAATTTTCCACCCAAATCAGATAAATTTTCACCTGATAAATATTTCCCCACTAAAGGACAAAAAGAGGAGCGGACTTTATAGGACGGTCCCATATAGGTCGACGGTCCCTTAATTTTATGGGACCGTCAGACAAATAAGGGACCGTCCTCCCTCCTCTTCGTGGCTATAAATATTGCACTGTTTTCTAAAAAAAAAACTGGACCTTTTGCACTAAAAATACTTTGATCTTTCTGTCATATTCCTTCCCTATCGTTGATCACTTTGACGTGTCGTAATTTTATTATAAGTGATCTCGTTATCCTCTACTCAAAAGTGCAAAAGAAAAGCCTTCGTACTGAAACGAAGCGTTATAGTTAGGATCACACACACGTAACTAGTGTTAGGATTCTCTTCTTCATCTAAATTCTCTAGATCTTGTATCTTGTACATTCGTGTATTCGACTTGTGTGCGAGTCGAGATTAGTTGCATTTGTATAGATTCGGATAAGGTGTATGTTCGTGTAGTGCTGTGTATAGATTAGGACAAAGTAAAAGTCCGTGAAGTGGTGTGAAGTCTTGGATTGTGTGAAGATCCAAGTGGACGAGGTGAAAGTCCATGAAGTGGTGTGAAGACTTGGATTTTGTGAAGATCCTAGTAGAAGAGATGAAAGTCCGTGAAGCTTTGTGTGAAGACTTGGATTGTGTGTATATCCAAGTGGATGAGGTGTAAGTCCGTGTTGTAGTGTATCGGTGTTTAGTTGGTTCTAGCTAGGATTAGAATTCGACATTCCGCTTAGTGTCGCAAATTGGTGTAAGCGTTAGTGTACAGTTTTCTCCGCCTGAAGAGAATTTGTTGACATAGTGATTGTGAACTCTCTAGTGTGATACTCGGGGAGTGGAGTAGGGCGAAGAGTGAGCTTCGTGCCGAACCACTATAAATCTCCGTGTCTTGGTTTGATTTTTCCATCTCTTTATCTTTCGTTCTTTCATACATTAATTATTTTTTATATATATATATATATATATATATATATATATATATATATATATATATATATATATATATATATATATATATATATATATATATATATATATAGGCTCCGGTTCTATTGAGAAGGTTTTTTTTTTAGAAGATTGAGAAATCTTCGTTTGAGCAAATTGATTCATGTTTTTGATTTGATTCACAAGTAAACATCATTTTATGGTGAATCGAATCTATAAATCACAAATTTGATTCACAAATCTTTGTTAAAATCGAGTTATGATGATGATTCATTAAATTTGTACAGATGATTCAGTATTCTACATATATCGCAAAATCTAGTGATTTTTAACATTGATTCAATTTTTTTTTACACATTTTGAATTTTATTCACATTAAAATGAGTTTTACGCTTGAAAAACATGAATAAAAGTTAAAAATCTATCGTTTTTGAAAACCTTCTCAATCTTCTCAAAATAAAAATCTTCTCAATCGATCCGGACTATATATATATATATATATATATATATATATATATATATATATATATATATATATATATATATATATATACATATATATGTCTACATTATATATAACAGGAGACATGACACGTAGATTAATCTACATATGTCCACCTCATTGCCATGTAATTGTTTTTAGTGCCATGTCATCATAAATTGTCCACCTAAGCAATTATTTTCGAAATTTAATTACCTAGGCAATAAATTTTGAAATTTAATTATAAAAAATGATACATGCATGATTCGAACCCGGGTCTGTTAGTCCACAAACAAACATGATAACCACTACACCAACTCATTTTTTGGATTATATCTTGCAAACCAAAATATATAAATGCAACCAATTACGTGTTGATATGAGATAAGTATGAGAATCCTTAGATAACCCTAATCAAACATATAAACATACGGAAAAAAAATACGGTTCATTCATCTATCTCTACAACTTAGGTAACCCTAATCAAATATATAAACATACCGGAAAAAAATGACACGTACGTTCATCTATATGCATATGTTGGTTTTTTTTGCATGTTAGTCATCTTCTATGAACACATGTGGTTGTAATGAATCTTAAAACAATGATTTCATGGTGAGTTTTATTCAGTTCCAATGATTTGTGATTGGTTTATTTATGTTTTTTGTTTAATTAGGTTATAGTTATGTCAAACAACCATCAATGAGTAAGAATAAAGGTGGAAAAGGTGAAGGTTCTTCAAGCTCCAGCTTTAAGGATGGTTTTGAAGTTCATGATCTTGTGTTTCACTGGTATATACTTATTTAAAACTAGAGCATGATCGGTTCTTTGTTTTTTTATTTTTCTTTTTTCCTTTACAGTCCCTGCTTTGTAATTTCTTTTGCAGTCGCAAGGGATTTGGGATTGTAGTTGGCAGAGAAAATGATGACCGCATCAAGGTCATAAGTTTAATTCTTCTGGTTTCTAATTATATTCTTTAATCTAAAAAGCATGCCTTTATGATTCCAGGTTTTGGTGGAAGGTTCAGATAAACCAATGGTAGTGGCAGTTGAAGCACGTATGTTGAAGAAAGCAGACTTCGAGAAAACGTTTACTGCCTTTGATCAGCATAAAAATATTATATATCAGTGAATGATATTGTGAGGATCTTGGAAGGTCCATTAGAGGTTATAATTGTAAAAACTTTTAGTTTGTTATTATCATTTATTAGTGTTCAATTGAAATTATACGCAACATCTGCTTTTACCATCTTGCAGGATACACGAGGAATTGTCAAGCAAATTTAAAAAGGGGTCATCTTTTTGCATGATGAGAATGAATCAGAAAATTGTGGCTATTTTTGTGCTAAAGCTCAAATCTATGAGAAGATGGACTTTTCTGCAGATTTTTCTAAAGGAAAGGTAAAAGCTTGCAATAGATAAAGCGTAATAAGCATTGAAATTATACACTCATTATAGATAAAAAATCGAAAATAACCTAATGTAATTCATTGCAGGGTGGTAAATCAGATGCCTCTGGTTTTGATGATTTTCCGAAATCTCCCAAGTCTCCTTTATCGCCTAACAAACCTTTTGAAGCGACGAAAAATAGTTGCAGCTGTAAGTTTGGCACAAGCAGGTACCATATGTCTGATATTTGTAGTTTCAGCCCTTCTCAATACATTAGTATATGTAACTGTATGATGAATATGGCTTTGGGACCACGGTTGTTCACAAAAATGCGTATGCTGATCGCAAAAGGAGATTCCATGAAATGCGAGCATGTTAGTTCAAATGTCAAGACAATGCAGCTTTACAGTTTTTGCATAACGTCGATTACCAATTTCTTAATAATCTTATCTGATTGTCATCATAGCCACATATGGTTCGCGCACCTCAGGTTCACGACAACATGTGGGGACAATAGGCTTTTCATCACTCGCACGCCAGTGTTAGTAACGCCTCTTTCCGTTTTAATGAATTCAACATACATGTTACAAGAGTCTTTCATTTAGTTAGTAGCATTGTCAGACAAACAAGGCTTGTTGTTTGTGCAGGTGCACCAGAATCTCATCCCGATAGTGCAACATCAATTGATCCAAAACCTACAGTTAGTCAATGCACAAGGGCTATGGAGGGGGACGCTGTTCAGAAATCCACACTGGTTGTTGCTCGCACAGGTTAGTGCAATAACCATTTGATGCATGTTTTCCGATTCCTTACTAATCCTCTTTACCAACCCATTGTAAAATATCATGTGACAAATTTATAATCTAAAATTTAGATGCTAAGCCATTTGCAAAATGGTGAATGCAGGCGTTCCAAGATCATGTCGTGCACCTCCGATAAGAGTAGGTGCGCGGGCAGGAAGAGTACCACATTTTAGTTATCCGATTTATAATAGTGCAGGAATAACAGAAGGTGTTGGAGGACATGCTGTAACAAATGTATGTGGCAATTATGAAAACATCTTAAATTGTCTGTAACCATGTTTAAACTCTTTGTACATAACATGATCAACACTTGATACAAGAACTTGGTGGGTACTTGCATGTGTATATGTGACTGTGTGATGACCATATTGCATGTGTATATGTGACTGGTGGGTACTTATATGGCTGTTTTGGAGTGATTATTGAAACTAATTATTGAAGCTGTTTGGAGTGCTTATTTAAAATAATTGTTGGGGCTGTTTGGAATGCTTATTTAAACTACTATTTGAGATGTTTTGGAGTGCTTATCTGAACAGCTACTACTTTCTTGACTCTTGATGATACTAATGTGTTTTATGATCTCAAGCAGATGCTTATGCAGAGCAATAGTCCGGTGCCTCCTAAACTTGCTAGACACGAGGCTTCCAAGTTTAAGCCTGGATCAATTCCTCATAGGCCACCCAGACGGAACAACAAATTTTTTGCACATTGAAGCGATTATGGTGTGTGACATGTTTCTGTTACATTAGGATTTAAATGTTAGGTTCATTTGTGTTGTGTATGTGTCTGATTTTGCTGATGTTATTGCAGGAGTTGAGGATTTTACATTGTTGGTTACTTGATAGGTTTGTGTTTTCCATTCTGTTGCATAATTCTCAGTTTCTCAGCATAATTGATTTACGACCAAAAATTCTTATGGTTCTTTGCAACATTCTCAATTGGTGGACTCAGTAACCCAAACAAGGGTAGAATGAATGAGGTGAACAACTCTTGTCCCTAACAATTCACAAGTGATGACGTGAGCCATTTATCAATTACTGATTTTGAATGTTGAGGTATTAGAAATTTTAAAAGGAACTGGTTAAATGCTTTTTCACTCAATCCATTAATAATATGTGCAGTATATTGACAATTTTTAATTGATGAAGCAATAACTGCAGAGATAATCAATGAACGAATCAGTACCTAAAAACGTATTTTAATCCAACTTTGAACATTAGAGCACCGATACAATATTCAATTACCAGGAGCTTCATTAGCAGTCCCGAACATACGCTTAGGCCGCAATGTTTTTCTGAGACTTCATTTCTACCCTTCTTTTCCCCCTCTCTCACCCCAGCCCACACATACACACAACACAAAAGCAAAGCAAGGTGAAAATACCTACTTATCTTAATTAGAACTCATCATAATTCATGCTGCTAAATCAAAGAAGGGATTAAGGTAAACATTATGGTGAACAATATATTAAGCTTAGAGTCTTTTTATAACGGGTGATTTATCTTTAGGTTTACTCAAAAGAATATTCTTCGGGTTTTGCGAAGGGAATACAAGTTACCTCTACGAATTTCAGACCACTTGAGGCATGGATGCATGGTGCTCAGATGGTTTCGTTTAATATGCATGTGAGTTTTCAAGTGGCCAGTATAACATTTTTTCATATAACCATGTAAACTTTTTTTTATCAGACATTAAAGTATTGATACATTATATGTAAATAGGGATATGGAAGATCGCTTTGGATAATGAATGGAATGTTTCGATCTAATAGAGGGTGTAGTTATGTTAAGAAGCCCGATTCTCTAATGAGAACGGGTCCTAAAGGTGAGGTATTCGATCTAAAAGCAATGATACATGTGAAGAAAAATTTAAAGGTCAGTAACGAGAATCTTGCTTCAATATTGAGTTTCATTACGGTAAAATTACATCATTGCAATTATTTTCAGGTGAGAGTATATATGGGTGACGGATGACATATGGATTTTAGCCATGTTCATTTTGATAAGTTCTCGCCACCGGATTTCTACCCAAAGGTTAGTTATGGAGCCAATTATGAAAAGCTTTCCCTTTGAGTTTCAAGGTCAAATATTATCTAATAAAATCGATAATCTAATGTGAATTTGATTCAAGTATCTTATCACGACTTACAAACTCCTCTTGAAAATTTATAGCCTGTTTTGAGGGAAGATATCCAAAAGGTATGTTTTTTTATTGGCTTTTTTGTTTTGGGAAAAATGTCTAAAAAGGCATCGAACTTGCCACTTTTTCCTTTTTTGGGCATCAAACTTTTTTTTTCCTAAAGTAGTCAAAAACTTCCTTGATTTTCCTATTGTAGCCTCTAATCAGAAATTAATTACATAAATTTACATAAATCGTCCTTGTTGCTCTAAACAATTACACCATTCATCCTTGAGTCAATTACATAAAAGGTCCCTGTGGCACTAATAATTTACACATTTCGTCCTTGTAGCTATAAACTTAAACTAATCCGGGCAACCACCATCCACCGCCTGCCGCCACCATCCGCCGCTTGCCGCCACCATCCATTACAAACACATGTGTATAACTCTGTACACCTAAGTTAAGTGTGTAATGAGTTACTTTATTAGAATTCTCTGTCAATATGTTTGTATGGCGAGACACTTACAGAAATTCTGTGTAGTAAATCCTTGAGTGAACAAATGCATTGCTACATTTGATTAATATAATACAATACGGTTCACAATTTTCAGTACTCTTTATGTTTTTAACTACTTACAGCAACAGCTACTAGCTTCTTAAGAAGCAACCTAGTCCAGTAGAAAATTTAAGGTATCCGTTTCAAGAGTAGACTTTGTGGAAAACTAGAAGGGGGGGGGTTGAATAGTTTTACCAATTAAAACTTCATTTTAATCTATTTAGATCGACTTATGTCAATCTATTTGGATGTGTGTGTTGGATGTTGATAAATAAACATATAAAGGTAAGTAATGAAAAGATAAGAGTAAGAAGCACAAAACCACAACGCAAGTATTTATAGTGGTTCGGCTACAAGGTCACCTTCCTTGCCCTACTCCACTCCCCGAGTCACCTACTCGAGAGTTCGTAATCACTACACCAATATCCTTATGGCGGAGAAGCCTTCACAACGTCGCCTACTCTTTTTCCGGTACTAGGCTAACCACCGGGTTCTTTCACTCCAAGGTGAACCACACCTACACAACGTCGCCTACCCTTTATAAGGTACTAGGCTAAGTACCTAGTTCTTTCACACCTTAGGTGAACTACACCTTCACAACGTCGCCTACCCTTTATTAGGTACTAGGCTAAGCACCTAGTTCCATTGCCATGGAGGAACTACTACCACACTACACCAACGACTAATCCCAAAGGAGATCTACTCCTTTACAACATCATCAAGGATATCAATATCCTTGGATCTAATACTAGTCTATCTTGTACATCGAAACACACCATATCGAATGTACATCTAAGGCACCTTTCACTAATGCCTTTGACTAGATCTACAAGATACCTTTCACTAATGTCTTGTGTCTTCACTTCTAAGCACCTTTCACTAATGCTTCTTTGTCTTGACTTCTAAGCACCTTTCACTAATGCTTCTTTGTCTTGACTTCCAAGCACCTACCACAAGTGCTTTATCCTATAGACGATAGATACCTTTCACTAATATCTTCGTCTTGACTCTTAAGACATCTTTCACTAATGTCTTCAACACTACACTTCTTTGAAGAAAGAAAGGAATCATCAACTAGAAGACTTCAGTAGCCTTGATGATGAGGAAGCATGGCAACTCATAGACTTGAGCTTGCTCGACTTCAAAGGTGGTGATCTTGCCTTTAAGAGGAACCTAAAATATCACACAAAAACAAAACTACAAACATAGATCTCTTGGATCTAAAGTTAGTGAGATTAAACTCAAGGGAGAAAGTATATTTTAAAGGGGTAAGAAACAATGAAGAAATGGCTCACTATTTATATGGGAAAAACCTCTACTGTTCCCCGGATCCCACGGATCCCTACCACAAGGGATCCGGCTAGCACAAAGCTAGGGATCCGTGGTCCGCTCCTCTTTACCCATGGGTATTTTTGGTTATGGGTCATGGGTCATGGGTTATGGGTTGATCCATGGTTTTCTTTCTAGATACAATGTATCTTAAGGATACAATGAACTTGGTTAAGTGGTATATATAAAACCATGGGTTATGGGTCAAAACCATTTGCTAGTATTTACTCATTTAGTATATACTTGTATTTACCCATTTTAGCATACACTTAGTTTTTACCCATTTTAGGATACTTAGTTTAAGTATATGTTTAACCCAATATGTAAACACTAGTTGTTGTACATATGTATCTAAATCATAAAATCACTTATACTTGTTTTAGTGTTTTATGTGAAAGCGTAAGTGTGTTAGAAAACTATTAGTTCAAACCATTTACGTATTTTGTTTGTTTCGTTAAAATGATTTTACTTTTGTTATCGACAAAATATTAGAAGATCGTAAAATATAAATAAACGTTTTTACGGCTTATTTGTATTAACAATCTCCCCCTTTTTGTTGATGACAAAACATAAAATTATTTTAAGGAAAAAGCTAAAAATTCGTAAAAATTTGAATTTGTAGTTTTTACTTTCTTCTCCCCCTTTTTGTCGAAACAAAAAGTGTTTGAAGGAAGGCAACACACTGTTTTTAAGAAAAACATGTCAAAGAAAAAGTAAAAAGGAATAGAGAGCAAATAACGGGAAAGGATCTCGTCTTTTACTCCCCCTTGACGAGTCCATCCCTATGCAAGGGCGTCAAGTAAATGATACTAATCTAGTTTGTTTGCAAATAAGTTTGCAAAAGATATCATCTACGAGACGAATGTGCTCCCCCTTGATTATTGCAAAGGGATGTCACGAAATGTAAACCTAGTATTGCAAGTGATTTGCAATGTATTGCTTTGACATAAAGCTCCCCCTAGCTTTAGGATGTCAAAGTCTTCATATGTAAATTGAATAACTACAAAACAAAGGTTAGAAATCAAGTATAATTCACAATTTCCTGTAAATGTGATTCAAGTTAGTAGAAAGAAATATTTCTGTCTCACGGATCCCACGGTTCCCTCCTAGTAGGGATCCGTTTAGGCAAATCTGAGGGATCCGTCTGGCTGATGAATAAAGTCAGCAAAGATTAGTATAACAAGAAATGTTAATACCGAAAAGAGATATGGATTATATAGTATACTCACATACTCAGAAATATAGCTAGTAGCATGTAATTCCATATAATAAACAAGAGTTATGATATACATGACTCGAAAAACAAGAAAATAGACAATACATGACTAGGGATTTCTAGATCACCTAACGCTTGAAGCTAAGACACCACTATAATCTTCTAGCTCAAGTTTTGTTTAGGTTTAATCTCGTCAAAACGTTCGAGGAGATGATAGAACATGAAACATTGGTCTTCTCGTACTTCATGTATCAAACTTTCAACATGTTGACAATGATAGCAATCTTTGTCATGGCTAGGTAGTGGTGGTGGATGAAATGAAATGGCTTGATTCGAAGGATCAAGTGAAGCGGCTTGTGGAGCTTCAAACGATGGAGGGATTGGTGGAGGTGCATTTAAGAATGACTCAACCAAGAATGATGGTGGTGGTAGAGAAGTGTCAACTTCCATATGGTCGGTTGGTTAACTTTGATGATTTGTCATAATCCAAATGGGATTATATGATGAAAACACCGAGAAGGAAGCCGGAGCAAGTGTTGACTCAACACCTTGATTTTGAACCATTATTCCTCCTAATGAGGAGAATGTTGTCGGTGGAAGTGGATGAGACGTCCTAGGAGGCAAGTCCTCTAGATTGTAGAGGTGTGGTGATGATAGTGGGGATGTAAATGAAATAGCTCTAGGAACCAATGGTGATGGTTTGGTGGAGGTGATATTGTTTGGCCTAGGAGGTATGGTGGTGTTTGGCAAAGGTAGTTTTGTGGGTACTATCCTTTTAGGAATTGGTTTGATTGGATGATGAAGGATTCTATCATTTGTTGGCTTGAACGGAGATGATTCGGTTGAGGAAATTTCATGTATAACACGAGCTCTTTTCATGGGTGGTTTTTTGGTGGATAAGTTACTACTTGGGGTTTTCCTCATGATGAGATGATTTCAAGAGTTTGCAAGAGCTGAAAGTTAGGATGAGAGTGATGAATATGGAGGTCCTAACAAGGTGGTTTATAAACTAAGAGATTTGGCAAGTGCATTTAAGCCTTAAGCCACTAGAATTCATTGGAGTGTGATGATTGACATGCACAAGAGTCAACTTCAGAGGTTGCACTGATCTAGGAACTCATTGAAGATGAGATGGAGTGTTTGAGTTAGGAAGACAAGTTGAAATGATTGTTTTTGCAAGATTTGACATAAACTGTCATCTGGATCCCACGGTTCCCTCATCAGAGGGATCCGTCTAGGCTAATCCTAGGGATCCGGCTCTCAGCAGCTATGAAAGAGTGGAAATGATGTTTCTAAGATCTAAGACCTATATCATCTTGAGTGTTTCAGTCCTCCTAAGTGTTTTAAATGAAGGGATGCTTGAGTACTTGAAGGTAATGAGTGATGTAGCTAATGATTGTCATTTATGGAAGGATTTGGAACTTTCAAGAGTACCAATGGATGAGCAAGGATAACACTAAAGATTTAAAGTGTCAATTGAAGCTAAATGATCCTAGAGATCAGGTTATGTCTTAGGATAGTGTTTTGGAAAGTATCCTATAAGCTTTTGAGATGTGAAAACTAGATTTTGATCAACTTTGATCAACTTGGAGGTGAGGATGATTTATGATCAATTTTGCCATAATTGAAAGATTTCTAAGACTAGATGTGAGGGATCAAGTAGAAAATGAGGTGTGAGTTTAAGAGCGGAAGAGTAATGGATTAAAACGAAACGGTAGATCTACAAGCGTTTTTAGAGTGTGACCTCGGTGAGTTATGTATGAATGGGAAAGATTAACCTATCTTGATAAGGACTTAATTTGCCTTACGACACTATGTTTAGCTTAGTGTGAGGTGTTCTAAGAATGTGTTTGAAATACAATGCTTGTAATTGCATTTTCTGTTCGCCAGATCCCACGGTTCCCTAAGAGTAGGGATCCGTCTAGTGTAATCTTTGGGATCCGCCCATCTGCTCAGCAGGACCTTTACTAAAGGTATGCAATGATCTTGACAATGCATTATATCTCAAGGATAGTCTAAAGAGAGTTCTAATACCAAGATATCAAATGTAAAATGTTTTATTTCATGAAGGAAATTGGATTACATTGATAAAGCACGAGTACAACAGATTTGATCCTATTTTGGAATACTATTAGTTTCCTTGAGTGTTTTCGCTAGGAGGATCATTATGTGATTGATGAGTTTTGGTGGAATCAAGAATGAAGAAAGTCTTCATGAGGGATATGTTTAGCGGTTCCATCATCTTGTTCACAAGTACGTACAACGGACTTTGAAATTGAGGATGGAAGTGCATAACATAATGATAGATGTGTGTCAAGAACATTCCATAAGGGATGAGTTTATTCTTGGAGCCTTGAAGATTTGCAATTCGCCTTGCGAAGAAGTAGGCGAGATTGTATGGTTGTTGTGTTAGCAAACAGTACAACATGTGAGCACAACAAGCGGGAAGGATTTCTCGATTTCCCCTAAGACTCTAAACATTTTCACGTAGGATGAGTGCAAGAGGCTTTTACTCTTCTCGGATATCCCTTGTAAGGATAATGTTTGGATCGGAGTAATATGGTCGAGGTTTGCATATTATGCGATTTAAATCTTCCGAAGAGGGTATGTGTGAACAATATGGACTATTTTCTTCATGAAAGTTGAAGACAGAATCAAGAGACCAATCTTCGGTGAAGGCACATTGTCCATGCTTTGGAATCCGGAGGATGTGAGCAAAATGCCCAAGGGTTAGAGTGAACTTTTGGTTTTTGATATAAAACCAAATCGATAGAGATCGATCCTCGTTACGAACAAGTTCGACTTGACGGAAGAATTCCATTATGAACCTTGGACATATCTTCTCGTTGATTTCAAGAAGACATTCTAGTCCTATGGCTCGGAAGGAGGTATTGATACCTTCTTCGAATTGTAGAGAGGTGTCTACAATACGTCCTTCATGGAAGTGACGGGTTTTGAGATTATTGAACCCACGGACATGATTGCCAGGTGTGTTGGGTTCGAGAGAGATGTTCGGAGTGTAGACGCTAGTGAGTGAAAAATCAAACTCATATTCATGCGTCATAGTTGAACCTATAGGAATGACAAGTTAATAAAAGGAGATGTTTGTGGTCAACTTACGATAATCTAATGTTTTTACTAGATTTTTATTAACAATGGTTTTTTAACAACAATGACACTTAACTAAAGTTTTTGACTTTCTAGTGAATTATTATGTTTAGAAAGATAGTGGTTTTTAATCTTGCATGAAAACTGTTTTCCAGTAATACGGATCCCACGGTTCCTTTACAAAAGGGATCCGACTAGTATATCCTTCGGGATCCGTGGATCTGTAGTAACAGAAACATTTTTGATAAAGAAATAGGTTTTACAGTTTTATACCACGAAATATGTTTTGTCCTACATTTTCTTTTAGCATGCATACATGACTTCTAATGTATCACGAAAGAAAATAAAACATATCAATCAAAAGAAATGACAAACACATTATGATAACAATAACCTAGATAAACTAGATCATTAGTAATATTGCATTTCCATACTAAGGATGATACAAAGGATTGGGTATATGATCCCAATGTAGATTAACAACACAAAGTAAATGTCTCCGTATGTGAACTTCATCATAGGGAACACAAGTGCGATGAGTGTTAGGGCGATGAGCACGAGTGCGATGTAAACCATATTGATGACGGATCTTCTTGGTTTTGGATGAGATGAAATGAGGAGGAAGATGAAGTTTTTGAATGAGAGGGAATTTTTGAAATTGGGAAATTTGAAAAAGTGAGGATTGGATAGAGTGGGCGTCGAGTGGGATTATTAATAGGGAATGAGGAATTTTTGAAATTCGTATTTTTGTTTTATTATAGGATTAAAAGAAATAAAACATAAGTTTTATATACTATGACAATAGATGAGAAATATAACACGTATTGTAAGAAAAAGGCTTCCTAATGAAGCTTCACGTAAAACATGTATGAGCACAAAAATAATAATCATATAAATACCTAAATAGGCATATTTAATTATCAAACACAATAAAAGGAGAATCATACCTCTAGCGCACTTAGGAATGTCTTTACAAATGACACAACAAATGTCACTTAGACGATTCCCGCTCCTTTGTGATTAAGATACCTTCTTAAGGAAGGTATTCTTGTTACCAAGCTACTCCTAAAGCTTGGTGGTATGAGCTTTGACTAATCAACATGACAAAGAGGATTAGTGCAATTAAATAAAAAATAAAAAGAAAAATAATGTTGTTATCAACTTCAACATCCAAACATATAGTTTTGAAAAACATGGTGTTTACTTTTATAAAAAACCTTCTTTGTAGTTTTCAATTTACCATGGATCGTATCAAGTTTTTAAAGTATAATATACTTCAAGAACCTTGGTAACGAAACTCTGATGCCAATTGTGGAAAACTAGAAGGGGGGGGGGGTGGTTGAATAGTTTTACCAATTAAAACTTCATTTTAATCTATTTAGATCGACTTATGTCAATCTATTTGGATATGTGTGTTGGATGTTGATAAACAAACATATAAAGGTAAGTAATGAAAAGATAAGAGTAAGAAGCACAAAACCACGACGCAAGTATTTATAGTGGTTCGGCTACAAGGTCACCTTCCTTGCCCTACTCCACTCCCCGAGTCACCTACTCGAGAGTTCGTAATCACTACACCAATCTCCTTATGGCGGAGAAGCCTTCACAGCGTCGCCTACTCTTTTTCCGGTACTAGGCTAACCACCGGGTTCTTTCACTCCAAGGTGAACCACACCTACACAACGTCGCCTACCCTTTATAAGGTACTAGGCTAAGTACCTAGTTCTTTCACACCTTAGGTGAACTACACCTTCACAACGTCGCCTACCCTTTATTAGGTACTAGGCTAAGCACCTAGTTCCATTGCAATGGAGGAACTACTACCACACTACACCAACGACTAATCCCAAAGGAGATCTACTCCTTTACAACATCATCAAGGATATCAATATCCTTGGATCTAATACTAGTCTATCTTGTACATCGAAACACACCATATCTAATGTACATCTAAGGCACCTTTCACTAATGCCTTTGACTAGATCTACAAGACACCTTTCACTAATGTCTTGTGTCTTCACTTCTAAGCACCTTTCACTAATGCTTCTTTGTCTTGACTTCTAAGCACCTTTCACTAATGCTTCTTTGTCTTGACTTCCAAGCACCTACCACAAGTGCTTTATCCTATAGACGATAGATACATTTCACTAATATCTTCGTCTTGACTCTTAAGACATCTTTCACTAATGTCTTCAACACTACACTTCTTTGAAGAAAGAAAGGAATCATCAACAAGAAGACTTCAGTAGCCTTGATGATGAGGAAGCATGGCAACTCATGGACTTGAGCTTACTCGACTTCAAAGGTGGTGATCTTGCCTTTAAGAGGAACCTAAAAGATCACACAAAAACAAAACTACAAACATAGATCTCTTGGATCTAAAGTTAGTGAGATTAAACTCAGGGGAGAAAGTATATTTTAAAGGGGTAAGAAACAATGAAGAAATGGCTCACTATTTATATGGGAAAAACCTCTACTGTTCCCCGGATCCCACGGATCCCTACCACAAGGGATCCGGCTAGCACAAAACTAGGGATCCGTGGTCCGCTCCTCTTTGCCCATGTGTATTTTTGGTTATGGGTCATGGGTCATGGGTTATGGGTTGATCCATGGTTTTCTTTCTAGATACAATGTATCTTAAGGATACAATGAACTTGGTTAAGTGGTATATATAAAACCATGGGTTATGGGTCAAAACCATTTGCTAGTATTTACCCATTTAGTATATACTTGTATTTACTCATTTTAGCATACACTTAGTTTTTACCCATTTTAGTATACTTAGTTTAAGTATATGTTTAACCCAATATGTAAACACTAGTTGTTGTACATATGTATCTAAATCATAAAATCACTTATACTTGTTTTAGTGTTTTATGTGAAAGCGTAAGTGTGTTAGAAAACTATTAGTTCAAACCATTTACGCATTTTGTTTGTTTCGTTAAAATGATTTTACTTTTGTTATCGACAAAACATTAGAAGATCGTAAAATATAAATAAACGTTTTTACGGCTTATTTGTATTAACAGACTTGATTTTTTTCTTCGATAAGCTGTTTAAATAAAGCTCTCATAACCTGACTCTAACCTACTTCAACCATTAAAATCAGTCACATTCTAAAAAAGTTCCAAAATTACCTATACAAGTGACTAAGGATAGCTTTTGGAAGTGGCTTGTAATGGAAAAGCCAGGTGGACTTTACTAGCTTGTTTCTAACAAGCTAGAGCTTGTAGACATTGATTGTTACCCTGGGTTTGAGCACAGGAGTTTGTAAGTTCATATTTCACAATTTTACATCAAAGTATGTCTTAAATTGCATATTAGAGTTAAATATGTTTTTAGTTGTTTAAAGTAGTTTTAAAGTGTTTAAAATAACTTATCATAACTTTATATTAATCTGTTTTAAGGTCTCAGAGCTTATTTCATTAAGCTGCTTTTCAAAAGTTTCAAAAGAGTTTTAAAAGGGGTGTTTGGTTTAGTGGTGATCTTTGTGTTTTAGTCTGTTTCAAAGGTATAAACTAGTTGAGTCACTTTCATTTAGGTTTATCTAGGACAATAGATTCATAAAACTTCATACTTATTCATATAAAAGTCAAAAATTCCTTTTAATCCATAATTCTGCATAACAGTTAGGTGTTAAGGTGCATAATAATCCATATAGGTGCATTAGTTGTTAATACAGCTTAATTAGGCCTTAAACTAGTGTAATATATCATTTTCAGTCAAATAGAAGCAATCAAATCTCAAATAAGTCAACTTTCAAGTTTTTCAAAAAAGTCAATAATTTTTTGTATAAGTCTGTCTTAAACAGGTCTGATATAGGTGAGATTTCTATGATCATTTGGTTTTCAAAATGTTTAAAATTGGTTTTATGGGTACTTCATAGGTCAATCATCATCTGTTTTCACTTATCTATGGATTTGGAACTTAATTGGTCATGTTTTGATTAGCTTAAAAAGCCCTTTTCATCCCTTTTCTTAACTTAAAATCTGTCACAAATTTGGATTTTTAAAAAAAGTGCTCATTAGCTTAATTTTTGGTTTTATTTGGTTATTATCTGTTGTTCTAAGTTCCTATAAGTGTGTTTGGACTTGGTTGAGCTTGTTGAAGCTTTTGATAGCTTATTAAGCAAATCCCTTTGCAGAATTCTAAAAACACACTAGCAGTACTAACTAAAAAGTTAGTACTGCCGTGTTGCAGTTTTTCATAAGCTCATTAATAAGCTTTAACCTTCTTCAAAATTTTCATAATTTAGCTTTTCTAAATCCTTATTAGCTTGTCTTTAATATTTTGTAAAATAGAAGTTTTAGCTTTTAGGTTTAAAGGCTTTTAATTAAGCTTGAAATAGTACCTTTGGGTTGTTTTCACCTCAGAAAACACCAAACAAGCTTTTTCATTTTCTTCTTAGCTTATCTTGTTCTAGTTTGTTTAATTTTAAGTTTTTTTAGCCTTTTCAATTAAATTTTAGGTGGTTGAAAGCTTTAGTTAAAGCTTTAGGTAGCTTTTCATATGTGTTAAGTTAGACAGTGGGGTGTGTTTGGTTTTAAGGTCATAAGCGAACCTGCTAATTTTCAAAGTTTTTTCACAGCTCATACAAGCTCCTTTTAAGCTCAAATTTGTATCTTTTTGATGATGGTGGTGTGGCAAGGCGGTGGAGGTGGAGGTGGCTATGGTGTCGGTGTGGTGGTGCTAGAGAGAGAGAGAGGGAAAGGCAGTAAGAGGGGTGTGATTGTGAAAACCATACATGTAAGTGAAATCTATCAAAGGAAATTTAAAGGATGAATGGTATAATTGTTTAGAGCCACAGGGACGATTTATGTAAATTTATGAAATTAATTTCTGATTAGAGGCTACAATAGGAAAATCAAGGAAGTTTTTGACTACTTTAGAAAGAAAAAAAAGTTTGATGCCCTCAAAAGGAAAAAGTGGCAAGTTGGATGCCTTTTTAGACATTTTTCTCTTTTGTTTTTTCATACATATTTATCATCATTAACCCAACAACATCGTACCACTTACGATAATATCTTACTTTCTTTAGATATGGGATTCAGTTACCAAGCCAAAAGCCCATAAACACACCCCTTTCAGTGAACTTTTCACTGTAAGAACCCATATATTATATAGTATTTCAATAGTTCTTGGAGACAATAATTTGCAAATCCATCATATCATAACTTCTCGCTGATTGAGTGATTCGGTTCAAGTCTTTGCACTCTCTAATTATGAAGAAAAGGAAGAACAGTTTAAAGAGCAAGTACGTTAGAGTGTCAAACGCATCTATTTTATTTTGCATAATATGGTTTTTTAGTAGTGTATATTTTTTTAAACCTAATCACTTTGGGTGGAGTCATATATACATTGAACAAAAAAGACATATCTGTCTCAGAGAAAGAATACATAAAACTTATGTTAAGCATTCAATCATTTTACATGTTAAGACTTTTACTCTTACACTTTTAACATAACTATTCTTTGGAATCTTTCGAAGTCTTTCTTACAATAGTTTAAAGCAAAATTTTACTTGAGTTTACCTATAATATAATGTGGTTAATTATAATGATTGCCATATTTACTATTTTTACACGTATATTTCTAAGTATAACAATATGTTTTGCATAAAAAAGGTACTTAAAGTACAACGATAAAGGAGAAACCGTGGAACATCAATGGTGATGGAAAGTGACCATGTAAACATTTGGCTGGAGCGGGAGCACATCAAGAAAAAGGTTAAATATCAAGTTTGGTTTTTAGGGCGGTCACTTAGAATAGGTTCCAAGGTAATTTAGTCATGATCAAGGGTCTAACATTAAATTTTTGATTAATTATTTTGTCATGTGTTTTCCTCTCATATATGTCAAGCTCATTAACGGATAGCATGGTGATTATCACCTGGTGTTTCTATGATTTTCTTTATCATGGTGTTTCTTAGATTCATCAAATCATTAATAAAATTTTATCTTTTATTGTCAACTAAATGTGCACTAGCTCTCTATTGGGCATAGGGGAAAAGGAATTCGGGAGGGGATGCAGTTAATGAAGGATTTGCGTAATTGATTTGTGTTTGTATTAATTTTATCTCCTCAACCAAACTTACAGTAATCTACTTCACTGCATGATCGTGGTAGAGAAAGTGATCTCGATGATTACCAAGATCATTATTTAACATCCTTCTTTCGCTACAGAAATATATGCAAACAATATTCATAAGTCATGCTCGCTTATCGGGCGGGCTTCGACATCTAATATGTGTGTGTATATATATATATATATATATATATATATATATATATATATATATCAAATAAAAAGACAAATATTCAGTAAAAGATAAAAAGAATTTTTTCAAAAAGTTCTCGAAAAATTCCCAAAAAATTTCATAAGATCGGGTATGATGGTGCATGAAAAAGTTGTGAAAAACGTTTTTCTAAAAGTGGATATTTTTCCGAAAAAATTATGAAAAATACGTATGCGATTAAATCGTCTTTTGTGCATCAAAATTGGTTTTGCACCCAACTTCTTTTGACTTTTTTCATCAAAATAACATTACGCATCTAACTAAAACAAGTTGAAAATTTTGTGCATCAAAATTTTTTTGTGCATCAAAATTCGTTTTTGTGCATTAAAAAAAACGTATCAAAACTCAAAATTATAAAAAATGTTTTCACAAACGTTTTATGCACCAACATACCCGATCTTGTGGAATTTTTCGAATTTTTGGATAATATTTTTAAAAAATGTTCTTTTTATTCTTTTACGGATATTTGTCTTTTTATTTTAACTCTACCATATATATATATATATATATATATATATATATATATATATATATATATATATATATATATATATATATATATATATATATATATATATATATATATATATATATATATATAGAATGAGGTTCATATGAGATAGTATTTAAAATATGATAGTGTAGGAAGCCAATCAAATAGTGCCAAGTGGATTTTTAATTTATTTAATAAGAAAAACTTGACTAAATACATAAAAGGGTAAAATGGTAATCTAATGTTAATCCCTTGAAAAACACGCTTGAGCTTTGAGCTGTGTTTTGACCCTTTCAATAGGAGCCATATCCCACCATTTCAATAGGAGCCATATCCCACAAGAGTTGGGGTATTTTGAATAACTGATTAAAAATGTACACAAAAGTAGAGGCGGCAAGACGTTTAGCTTGAAATGAAACGAGTCGAAGAGGGTTTAGATATTGCCGATGTGTTATAGAATGTATAAAACCTCCAAACTCATCATGTCACTACTAGATTAATACTGAAAAATCTAATGTTTGTAACCATATTTGAAACACTAAACATTTAATAAAAATTTCAAAAAATTGTACAAAAAGTGGTCTGTATCAATCAACCTAACTTGTTCGATTTGTATTAAAAAGTCAAAAACTTTGTTTTGACCTGATAACCATCCCACCCATGTTCTCCATTTAAAACTAAAGAAGCCGTAACAATTATGTAAGAAACCTCATTACATATAAATTGAAGAAATGGACAAACGTATTTTTTGGCAACTCTTAAATGCTTCATGTACATATTTTACATGAATAGCTTATTTGTGGAAAAAATTGGGTTGAGGTCAAAATTTGATATCTCTCTATATTGTATGTAAAATAAACAAATTATTAACTAGTCCATTCATTTTGATAGAATTTGTGATAAGGATTAAACATGCTCCAGGAACAGATGTTATTTAAGGAAAAGTTATAGGTCTACATGCTTAAAATCAAGAGAACGCTAAAGCTAAAAACTCATTTTCTTAAGTTAAACACTTCAAATGACAAAGGGTTATCAACATGCTCACCAAACTAAATGTAATTCCTAATTTACACTTTGTAACTCGTCATATGAAATGTCATCGTTTGTTATACAAATTGGCATTGACTGAGGAAATAAACAATAGATAGCATAGAAAAAAGGAAGTGATAATTAAAGGCATGTATAACTCAGGTTCATTCAGGAACCCACTCTATCCAAACTCATCATGTTCACTTCTAGATTAATACTAAAAAATGTACACAACAGTTAATTTTGTATTAGCGCAGCGAACCATTCACATCCAGAATAGGCTAATGGAGTTGTGGTTATGTCATCGCTACCAACAGATAAATAACAGGAGTAGGATCTAACGAACGATTTAAAATACAACTTAAAACCTACTCCTAACAATCATAATCCTGTATCAGCACTGCAAATAATTCAAAAGCACATAAATTGTTATAAAACTACTGATAACGACATAAAACCAACAAGTAGTTAATCAACCATAGAATTATTTAAGGATCAAATATTATATCATCTTGAGATTTAAGTACGCATAGAAATCCAGGATCAATCTGAAATAAATAAAACCAAACGATTAATATACACACATGTATCACAATATAATGGTCTTTAGTGTCCACAAAACAACCGCATAACTTGCTGGAATTGCTGAGCTTGCATATCACACTTTTGCATATCACAAAACCAATTAAATATACACTTACTTACACTTTGCAGATCATGCAGACCAAGACCACATAAAAATCAAACTTGCATACTCACAAAAAAAATGGATCTTGTGCTGTCATGAAATTTGCGTGCATTTCGTCCTACTATACATGTTGGTTTGCTTGTCGATTTTTTAGGATGTTGGGCATAAATGAGTCAAGATTCAAGAATACCATCAATCCCATTTCCCTCATAGATTGCCTTTGTTCATTCATTAAATAAGTTATTACATGGAACAAAGATATTAAAGGTATTCGTAGTAGAACTCTGTCCATCTAATCAAAGTTGTCACCGGCTTTGTTAACCATTTTTTCTTGTTTTCCTTAGCTGTAACGTCTTTACTATCGCCATTCTTTGAGCCTGAAAACATTAAACAACATTTGGATGGAAAACATAGTTTCATTTTGCACCAATTAACTGCATAACTAAAACCAAAAAAAAAATGTATGATACATACATAACAACACTTACTTAAGTTTGATCAAACACGATTTTTGTTATTCAACAAATTAGACATATACACGAACTTATAACATTATAATCTAAGATACACACATAATCCCCAAAATCGGTACACGCATGTTACCAATTGAAATAATTACCCAACACTCATATACATACATATATTCTTGTTCATATATTATGTTGAGGATTAATTTCAACATACCAGTATTCTTTAGTTTCAGAGGTTATCGACAGAATCATCATCATCCGCATCTTCTTGATACACCAGCTTAGAACTGTTACAGAAAATAACCAATATAAAATAAGATATATACATAGGTTAAAATTCATATGACATGCTTATACTTAACATAAACATACCGTACGCTTTAGTTTTTGAAGAGTCACCCATAAGATCAACAACATCATAATCTTTTAGATACACGATTCTATCATTTCGACGAACTTATATACATAAAAAAATTAAACGTGTGATTAATACCCTTTTATAGCTAATTAAATTTATTAAACATAAGAATGAGGTTTGAAAATTACCTGGTGTATCATCACCTCCCTTGCGCTTCAAAGTCGACATATCTCTAAATTAACAAAGAAAATGAGACGAAGTTGTAAAGAAATGGGATACTTGCTTGACCTAATTGTTTAGCTTTAAATATTAGATGATACATCGTGATTTTCTTCATGGTTTGTTATGTCAGGATACTTGACCTAATTCGTTGTATCAGGATTTTTTGGATGATGATAACATACGAGATATGAGTGAAAAGAATGATACATAAGTGCCCTCATGGTTTAATATTTATTACAGATTTGCCATTAATCTAATCTAGATTTGATGACATCAGCATGATACATTGGAGGGTCAAGATCACTTCCTATACTAACTTACATTGAGGCACTTACTTACATTAACCATCCTCTATATATATATATATATATATATATATATATATATATATATATATATATATATATATATATATATATATATATAGTGTAACTTTATTTTGAGAACCCTGTTAAGTGCGAGAACTGCGAGAACCCATGTTAAAACCGTTGATTATTTGATCAATGGATAAAAACACTTGTGGCATATTCGTAATAAAATAAAACTGGGAGTAGAATTCTGTAAAGAACAAAAGGGTAGAAAAGTAACTTCCTATTAATTAAACTAGGGTATTACGGAGTAATTCATAAAACTGACATCTCTTCTCTCTTCCCCACATAACCCTCCTCCCCATTTCACTCATATCCTTCCCTATTTTTCTCTACAACTGGCTAACCGCCACCTGACGTCGCCGCTCATGGTGGATCCGGACACCAGCTAAACCATTGTCGTCACCACCAAAACAAATACAATCGTCGTCATCTCACAATCAACAACTTCAAATGTCGTGGACCGTCTTCTATCGTGTAGACATGTGTTTCGAAATCCATAACCACAGATCTGATAGTTCTTCATTTTGATATATATCATTTTTCAGATCTGGTTTGGATCTTCAGTGGTAATTCATGGTGTTCGGTCTGTTTTAGCATCCTATGTTGTCATTGGTTGGTTATAAATCACAGGTTAGCACCCCTCAATAAACTCCTAAATATTCTTATGATGTTTATAAAAAAAATGCAATTGTTGCGTGAATATCTTATGATGGTTATAAATCACAGGTTTTTTTATATACTGGTCATGGATTCATCTTGGTTTCGGGTAAGTGTTGCGTGTTGTTGTTTTTCGTTTCTTTTCGTTTCTTTTAATGACGTGTATTGATGGTTGTGGTTAAGTGGTGTTTGTTGACTGTGAAGTTTGGAGATGGGATCATGTGATCTATGTAACCAACAACCCAAAAAACTGTTTTGTCCCGTTATGGTTGTTGTGTTTTGTCGATGAGGGGTTCGGGTGTGGTGGATGTGAAATGAAGCGACTCGGGTTCAGACTTATTTCATTGTAAGTTTATGATTCGTTAAATTTACCATGTTTGGGTTCCGATCTAAAAACAAAAAATATGGGTAATGAAAAAAGTTTGATTTGAAAAAGAGAAAGTATTATTCGTTGTTGGCGTTAATATGTGAAGCAAAAGTTTGATTTGAAAAAGAAAAAGTTTGATTTGAAAAAGAGAAAGTATTATTCGATCTGAAATATAATATTTGGGTTTTGATCTTGAAACGAAATATAGATTTCGATATGAATGAACTAATGTGATTTGCGGCTATAAGTTGTTCTTTATACATGTTTAAATGAGAGTCACTTTAAACATGTATGCTAAAAACATATATGTTTTACAACATGTATGTTTTAAAAACATGTATGTTATATTAAAAAAAACTTGTGTTATCAAACATATTTGCTTTTAAGAATTTATGTTTTTGATTTTTTTTATGTTTAATAGTTTATTAGTTAGTTAACTGTTGGTATGACTTTATTCTATCTTCATTTATATCTAATAGTTTCAATACAATTATAAAACATGTATGCTTAATAACAATTATGCTTCAAAACATGCATGTTTTCAAAACATTTATGTTTGACAACAAGTCTGTTCTCAAAACATACACGTTCTAATGAACATGTATTTTTTGATAGTTGTTTATGATTAAATATGTTTGATATACACAAGATTGTGTATATGCGTTATGATCGTTATGATTAATTTTTGTTTTTTATTTGTTGGAGGTTTAATTGTTTTCGTGCATGCTTGTTTCAGATTGATGATATCATTAAAGACTATGGAGTGGATTAATACAAATATACATAAGATAATTTGCGACTTTTGAAGATATACGATTATTGCATATGTGTTTTTTGTACTTGTAATTAAATGAAATGTAACATTTATGTATATGAATCTTGTTTTTTCTTCTATAATGGTTTATGTTTTTTAATTTATGCTTCAAACTTCAAAAAAATAATAATAATGCTAGAAAAAAACATACATGTACTTCACTAAAAAACATACATGCACCTTATTTAAAAAACATACATGCACGTGCTTTAAAACAAACATGTATCTCATTAAAAAAAAAAAAAAAAAATGCATGCACCTGTAAGATTATGAAACCATGCTTTAAAAAAAAATAAATAAATAAATAAATAAATAAAAAAAATTCCGAAAATTAAGGAATGCTTAAAATCGGGATTTAATAAAAAAAATAAAAAATAATATAAAAAATTGTATTTTACTATAATACCCTTTTGGATTAATAATAATTTTTAATGTTTAAAAGAATCTCATTGGTTTAGAGGGTTCTCATAGTTCTCGCACTTAACAAGGTTCTCATAATAAAGGTCCCTATATATATATATATATATATATATATATATATATATATATATATATATATATATATATATATATATATATATATATATACTAGCCTATAAACCCGTGATAAATCACGGGTGGCTTATAGAAAGTTTGAAAACAAAAGGTTCAAATGCTCAAAGTAATAAATATTACTCGCATACAATAATCAAAAATTTTCACAAACTCAAGGTGAAAAGAAACTTGCATATAAAAAAATCATAACATGAAACTAAAGTTTGCATTAGATGATAGAAATAAACAACTATGGGAAACTATCTTCGTTAATCTTTAATAGAAACCTCTTGTTGGAAGGACTAAGCTTCAACCGCGAGATGATAGTGGTGTTACACACATCAATTTTTTTTTTCTTTGCCTCTTATATGGGAATTATTTCAAACTCTTGTATCCTTGATTCATAAACATGGGTCAGTTGACTTGTGTTAGTAGCATTCAAATATGATGGCTTTCTTGCTAGGAGAACTGTGGCAAGGTAATTTATATGCAATAAATTCTCAAATTCTGCATATATTGCAAGCAAAATGATGATCTTGTTTTTTTGCTTCTAAAAGCCTATCAGTGTCACCTAAATGACTGTCGAGAATCATTCCGCTAAAAAATTGGTCCCTTTGAAATAATTCTCTAGTTAGAACAAATACCTTCATAAATTTTCTAAAACATCAAATATAGCGATTACAAATGCAGTATTAGCCAAAAACTTGTTTTTGGAAGATTTAAAATTTTGGGGATAAAGTGCAGGATAGTGTAATATACCCCAATTTAAGCTTTATATGGAATGATCGGATAATTCAAATAATGGAACAAATCGGTTTAGTGAAAGGAGGTACACAATTAGTTATCCCCATCATCCACTTCCGCCTCCCTGTCTCATGGAATAGCAACGATCCTTGTCTTGCAGAATAACTTGTTGGTAGCTCAGTAGCTTAGTATAAGCAAAATATCATCTCAATCACCGTCTACCCCTTAAATGTAAGGTATCATGATCCCAAGCACCCTCTAAAACACTATGACAAACACACTGTAAATATAAGGCACCAGGATCACAAGCACTCTCTAAATCAGAATGTCAAACACCCCTCAATAATCAATATTATGGTTCATTTTTATCCGACTTGACTATAGAAGCACACTGAAAATAACCAATTACAAAGAAAATAACAAATTTCAATTGAACCTAAATCTATCAAAAAGACACAAAAAAAGTCTTATCGCAATGCCGATTTCAAATGTTAGAACCACAACTTCATGAAAAGAACATAACATACAAAAAAAAGAGTCTAAAACCAAAATATTTAATAGCCACAAACCTCGTTTTTTGAGGACTACGGAGCACATTCAAAATAAAGCAAAAAAAAAGTCTAAAACCAGCTTTCACAAAATTTGATTGTTCGTAATTTTTTATTTTTTATTTATTGGAAGGTATTAGTTTTTTTTAATTATTTATTATTATTTTATTTTATTTTTTGTAAATTATCGTTTGTTCTGAATAGTTGTATTGTATGAATAGTTGAGACCTATAACATGTTTCCACCCTTAATCCGATCTTAATCTCCTCCACCAACATCCTGCCGTTTAGAGGTTGCTGACTCTCCCTCAATCGTGAGGGAATAATTTCAATTGCACTCTTCACTGAGACCATATCACCAACAACCTCTGAAGAAAGAAAACATATTTGTTCTATTATGATTAGGATGACTGATTACATAGAATGACCATAAAATGAAACATGAATACATTAGAAGGTAAAAGCTATTGATCCCATGATCAGGTTTGCTATTAAAAGCTTCACACCATGTCAGTTCTCTTAGAACTCTATCATATCCCTTCTCTAATTTTATTAAGAAGTCACTAAAAAATACTTTATGTACCTACTATATCTCTCCATGAAACTAATCAAGAAAATAGTCGTGGTCGTTGATATCGCAAGCATAACCAAACATATTGCAACTCCATGAAACTAATCAAGAAAATAGTCGTGGTCGTTGATATCGCAAGCATAACCAAACATATTGCAACACATTGGTGTCAACTCTTTACCCATGTCCAAAATTCACTCCAAAGTTTAGTATATGGCGTATAACCATATAGCCTTGAATTGATATACTGTAGAGGTACCACTTAAATATATGTGTTCCCTAATTATGATTAAAACCTTATGTTCGCATTAGTATCTGCCAATCTATATATTAAAACCCTCATAAATATATCCTATACATGTGAGTTCTATAGTGCTCTAATGCATTAAAGACATAAATTTGTATTCCTAAATGATAGTGGCATGAAACTATTCACTCCATTCTAGGTATAACGAAAGCCCCACAGAGAAGGATCACTGAATTATATACACAAATGTCATTTGCAAGATATAGCAACGAAGTATTTGAAACTGACCATGGCGCGGTTGACTGGTAGTGCCTTCTAGTGCTCCATTCGCATCCATTGTATCTAAAATAAAACAAACGTACAACAGATGAAATCATTGGAAAAAAGGCACAAATGATATTTCGAAAATACAATAAGAAAGTATTTACATTACCGGGATGCGCAAAGCAGCAGCGTTTGTTTTGTATACAAGAAGGAAAGGCTGATATTGATGGTGTTGTAGCTGCAAAAGATAAAAAAAAAGCATCACTATCTGAGCATACATGCAACAGCACAATGAAAATGAGGAATAGCATTGAACATAAGCATACGAAAATAGTTACATTCATTGCTAATTTACCAAACCATGTTCTACTGATGATTTGTGATAATCTAGGTATAAAGTAGAGCCACACTTATTGTATCCTCGTCAATCTCATTTTCATCATCGGGGATTTGTTGTGAAGAAAAAAAACTAATATCTATCAAGTATTAACAATGTCATCACATTAGAAATGGTTGTATAATTTGATTGTTCGTAAACAAACTATAGACTATTGCATATAAAGCAAATTATAGACTAATAATGAAACTAAATAATAAAAGGGTTAAGAGTTCCATATGTGTAGGAGTGAAGGTGCATTATTTAATACATAAAGGCCTCTTATACTCGAATAAATGGATCCAATTTAAGCCATATTGATCATTATGATTATACCCAAACAATAGCAAAGTAGCTACACTATACTTTACACTATACTTATCATTGTTTGTATACCCAGACACTAACTTAAAAACATAATTAGTTGGTGTTTGTGATTGCATTTTAAAAGAGTTGTAAATTAACAGAAGTGTCAAATACAAGGTAAAAATTTAAGTATAAAGCAAATGGTTAAATGGATAGGCTACATGTCAACCAAGGTGTATTTCCATCAGCTAGTTACATTATCCAAATCGCTTGTTATCCAGAATTTTTTAAACCTTAAATCGCATTTTGACATTTCTAAGCATGCCCAAACTGTTTTTTTATGGTCTTTTGACCAGTAAAAGTGGGTGGCTTAATCGACATGCATCTCGTTAGACCAGCGTCAAACAATTCATGGACCAGTAGCATAGTAATGCATAAAATTTAAAAGCATTCAATTTATATAACCAAACCAAATGTCATTTGAATTGTAGAAGCAAATTAAGCAGTTGAGGTAAGAATTTGATAGATAATGTGTGGAAGTGACCTAAATTAGAACCCCTAACATCAGTTTGAAGAACTCAAAAATGCATCAATCAATTTAATTTATAATTTTGATATTAGAAATCGAATGAATGACATATCAATTAAAACCCTGATATTAGATTTAAATTATAATTCATAAGTAAAACCCTAAATTAGAACCCTAAATCTATCAATAGCATGAATTCGATCCAAGTTTATGAGCTGTTGAAGAATCCGGTTAACACAAACAATCAAACACGAATTATAAAAGCAGTACATACCTTTCACAATTTTGAGATGAAGAAACCTTATAATCTTAAGATAAAAAATTTGATGTTAAATGGATTTTTGATAAGCGTCGTTTGATAATGACAGTGAAAAATATGAAAAGATGGGCTGTCAAAACGCACTTGTGCAGACATGGAATAAATGAGCTGGCTTTTGTGACGTGGCAAAGTGTCCATGTGGCTTTAATGAGGTGTCAAAATTTTCAAAAAAACCTTTGTTTATATATATAATAGATATATATATATATATATATATATATATATATATATATATATATATATATATATAGTGTTTGTATATTGTTGATTGATATCGCATAGCTTCGAATTAAACAAGTTGATGATTTTAATACGTAAACATAAATAGTGAAACTATTCTACCCTCCCCTTCTGGTTTCTACCAAGGATACATTATAATGCCTCAAAAAAAATCTCCAAATGTAAAAATTACACTCAAATATCTTTAGTAGATGATAAATAAGCCCAAGCCCGCGGACTTGGGCCATTTCCGTCCTCTAATAGTCCGGACATTCAAATACGGGAAAAAGAGTTCTTCCTAAAAAATAATTGAACATTTAGTTTTATCGCTTGACAAGTCAAAAACAAACTTACATTTACTCCTAATCTGTCACTGTATTTGGATTACAAAAGGTTTATAATGATCATTAGTAACATTGTTAATAGAAGGACGTGCTTTAATTTGTGGGTACAACATGCTGGCATATATAGTAGTGACTAGTGAGTGGTGACACGTTATTATATCTATGCAATGCCTACGAAAAAATGACGAGGCACCGGCACCAGCCAAATGTTTTAGCTTATTTAACAAATATACGTAATTATTTAGATAATCCAATAAAAGACATACAATGTCTTACTAGTGATCACATTGTCATCAATATTGTGCTTCGTATTATATATATACATTTTATCTCTTGTTGCCTTGTCATGAAATGAATTTTATATATATTAATATTAATGACCAAGGCGCATTTAAAAATTAAAACAGATGAATAAAAAATGACAATCATGTAGATCATGTATGTCCTTTTGGTCAATGATTTTTGGATAAGATAGACACGTAAGTTTCGCATCAAATAGTAAAACGAGTACTAAAATTTCATGATTCCCTCACTCATTCGGTACTTCAACTAAAATATTTATTATTTAAAACTTTTTTCTTCTTTGTAGAATTCTTGTAATTGGTTTTATTTCAGGATTACGTTATGTGCTTTACGGTTTTCTAAAGCATAATAAACTATCATATGCATTTATTTTTTCTTTTTTACCTAATTTCCAAAACTATCACTTTTTGTCACTAGCAACGTTTATCAAATAGAGCCAATCTAACATTTTTTAGTTTTTTATGCCCTGTGACGTAGAATATTATAAATATTTGCTCATATAAAACATGAGAATCAACTACTATTGTTTATAGACACATTGAACTACGTTACAAAAATTGAGCTTTCACCAACTCGAGGGGGCATATACCAATATACCATCCACGGATGGGACCAGGGTCTTCTTAGAGGTCTCAGACATTTATGAAGTTTTATAACGTAGTGTTAATTTTTGTAAAAAAAAAAATTAATATTTTTTTAAATGCATTTAGTTTAAGAAAACTGTGTTTCTTATTTTATATAACTTTTCATAAATATATCTTGTCAAATTGTATCATCGTCCTTAATACAATCTATAATTTCTTATATGATATTTTATAACATGTGGCTTTTGAGAGATAGCATGAGTTTTCTTGAATTTAAAATACTATTCTAATTATAATAAAGGCAAAGTTTTAACCTGATATGTACTTTTATAAGAGAACCATGTGTAATAAACAAACTCGTAACTCATGTCAATTTCTTAGTTTATACGGAGTAGTTTATTAACTCGTGCCAAGTTCTTAGTATTTATGCATTTTCTGTTTTGTCACTTTTCACTTTTAGTTTCATCATGTGACAGATGTTGTGAGACATAACTTTATTTTAAGCTTGAATTTTAGGCATGCTAATTTACATTATTATTTTAAACACAAACATTATTGAATGAAACCAGTTTCATTTTGTATTGTGCACAAGTTTCGGTTGTAAATACTTTTCTTATTTTTGCTATAAAAAAACAACCAAATACGGTGTAACTCATATTAAACTTTTTTATTAACATTAATACGTATTTTTTATTTATATAAAGGTGCAAACCAAACGAGCAATAATCTGTGCCATTAGCCCTTTTTAATGCAAAGCCGCATCCTAGTAATTCAACATGTTTCGGAATCACTAATACTCTGACGATTAAATTCTTGTGTTTCGGTTACTAAGCAGAGTGAAGATTCTCTTTCCAGTAGCGCATATCCTATTAGTATGCGGTTCTACGCCAGTTTTAAGTTTCGGTCGTCTATTCTTTTAGGTTATGTAGTTCGTTTATAGGGTACGTCATATAGTTTAGTGTAAACAATTATGTAAATTTAAATTTATAATGAAAAATAGCTCGTGTAAAATCAACAAATTAAGACACTTGGTAGTATATATGAATCTGAATTCATGTCAAGTCAACAACAAACCTTTTAAAAAGTTTACAACATGATTCAAGATCCAAGGTACCAAAATTAGGGGTGAGCAGAAAAACCGAAAAAACCGAAACCAAGCTGAAATTAACTGACCGATACTGATAGTTCGGTTTTTACTTTCTTAAAAAACCGAAAAATTCGGTTCGGTTTCAGTTTTCGTTCAAAAACCGAACCGTAAAAACCGAATCAGTTTTATTATATGAATAATATAATATAAATAAATAACTAAATGAATCAAATTTATAAATTCATATTCATTTCGTTGGTGGATTTATAATATATTTATCTTAACATTTATATGAGTGTTTGCCGTTTACGTGTGTTTACTTGATAATATATCAATACATATGTGATAATGATCATACTATGTGTATGTTCACTTACATGTGCGTTTGTCTCATCTATATGCATGTAATTGTATAAATATAGGATAAACATTATTAGGCTTAGAGTAACTAAAAGGTAACGAAAAACTACGTAAAACAAATTAGTTGGTATAAATTGGTCGCACCAAAATATGTAAAACCGAAATAACCGAAAAACCAAATCGAAACCGATAATAAATCGAAAAAACCGAACAGCCAAAACCCGAACGGTTTCGGTTTTGAGTTTTATAGAAAACGAATATCTTTTAAGAAAAATCGACCCAAACCGAACCATACTCACCCCTAACCAAAATTTGAGTATTTAACTACACCGTACCCGATGAAACCCTATTACTTTAGGAAAGTGATTGGCATACTTAATTACTTTTTCCGTCTCAAAATTAGAAGTGTGCAAATCAACGCTCATTACTTTAACACTAATGTGATCTATGATTTGAAAATCATTAGCGAAAATACTCAAATGAAGTATGTGTAATTCACTTTGAGCAAAACTTGTTGAATGATATTGTAACAACTTAACCCCCAAAGTTTTATGTAGTGAACTTTGCTAACATTTTGGATAACAACACAAACTAAGGTAGAAGGTATTAATTAATAAAATGTTAATTACGAAGTAAAACACATGAAGGGCTCAAATATTATCGAACTACAATAGAAATAAAATCACGGGCACCAAAAAAACAAAGGTATTCGAGATATAAGAAAAGAAATTGACAAAACTTCAAACTTAAAGGGAGTAAAATGCAATAATTCGAGAAGAAAATAGTTTATTGGCTTTCCAACGTTTTCTTATTCAAAGTCAAAAAAATTGACCAGCCTTTTAAACGTGTATGTGCCGGCCACGAAACTTCCCAAAAACCAAGTATATAAGTAACATTTTCTCCAAATCCTTTCATCACAACATATTCAAACAATATTCATTGAAAAACTTGATATACAAAAATGGGAGTTGAAGAATATTCAAACCAACAAGAAGAACAAGTAGATGTTTTCGACTTGCTACCCGATGCGATAGTTCTCGAAATCTTCAACAGAGTTGAAGATGCTAAGTCCCTATCCGCTTGCACGCTTCTTTGCAAGCGTTTTGGTGATCTTGTTACGCAAACGCGCAATGTTTCACTGGAAATAACTCGTCCCACTGCGTTGCCTAATGAGAGGCATGTAAGCAAATCAAAAGGCTTCTTTGGCAGATATATCTTGAATCCAATTCATGAATTCCTACATCGTATAGTTTCTAGAAAATCAAAGACGTGTTCGAGTTGCTGCGATGATGAAGAAGAAGACAATACCTTTAAATTGCCCAATGAGCTGCTTAAGAATTTTAAGGAAATTCAATCTTTGTCCGTCAAACTTCCCGGTCACCATGGAGATATCTCGTCCGAAAACACGCTACAACAATCTAGCCAACTGTAAGTAGCTAGTATTTCTATTTACTCGAATTGATTAATATTTATGTTTGGGCATATCTTAATCTTAATTAAAGCACAAGTTTGTCAACGCTTAAACGATAAACCTTTTTTTAACGTACGTGTATGCAATTATATAAACAGTATGAACTCTTTCCAACAACTTTCTTAAACATTTTAGAGTTGTGTAATGCTATATACTACAGTATATATTTATGTAACTATGTGGCTAAACTGGGTACAATTTGTTACAGAAATGGTTCAGGTGCGTTACTCAAATGGAAAGCCGAGTTTGGGAAAGAACTCGAGAGCTGCGTGATTTTGGGAGCTACAGGGTTTAAGAAATCGGAACCCAAACTAAAAAAAGAAGGTGACATGCCTATTTCTGGTAACTTGACAAACAAGCAACTTAAAAAACGAGTGGTCTGGACAATATCATGCTTGATTGCTTCTTCAGCAAGGCACCATATGTTGAAGCAAATAATTTCATTAAATCGTATGATACGAGATGTGAAGATAAGTGACGGAAGTAAACAAGGAACGATTAAAATGTCCGAGAGGCAAGTTGTCGAGCTAAGGAATGAGATGATGAGTTCAAATGCGGACATTGTGGAATTGGAAAGAACTAAAGTGCCCGCAGTTACAATAAAGATGTGGTATATGCCAATGTTGGAGTTACCCGAATGTGGCGCGGTGATGAGAGGGGCTACGTTGGCCGTGATTAGGCCAACCGAGGGCGCCGCAACGGGGAATTCGGATGATGACTTCTCCTTGGCAATGGGTGCGTTTGGAGAAAAATGTATGGTGGAAGCTGTGAGGAAGTTGATTGAGAAGAAAAAGTCTTATACGCTTGAGATGAATTCATTTTGACGCGTGATTATTTTTGACTTAGTTAACATTTTTAATTATTTAGTTAGGTTGAATTTATTGAAATTTTATTTGTAACTGTATATCATTTTGTTGTAAAGTATATACTTTTGTACGCAATGATGTAAACATTTTGTGATTGTGATTTGTGAGTTGCTATAACAGTATTCATCTTGATTTTTCTAGTTTATCTTATCTTTCTTTAACAATTACCATGTTTGTTTCAGATTTCATTATCGATAATTATATGAATAAGAAACATCCAACATGTTAATTATGTGGATAATTTCAACCGAATTAAAAAAATTAGGAGACTAAAAAAAGCCTATGTAATACCAATTCTAAATTTATATTCTTTCTGTCTCAATATTATTGTCCATCTTTCCTTTTTGATTTATCTCAAAATAATTATCCTTACCTAAATATAAAAGTAAAAATAGTTTAAATTTACCTTACTACCCTTTATGAAAAAGTTATTACTCCCTCCGTCCCAAAATTATAGTCCTCTTTGGTCTTTTTCGGTCTTTCTTTCATAACTTTGACCTTACGTAATTTTGTTTGTGTTATATACCACTTGATTCAAAATATATGAATGGATTGAGTTTTAAATGTATTTTTATTGGTATAATTTTCATCAACTATTGTATAACACAAACAAAAATATTTAATGTCAAAGTTGTAAAAGCTTGACCGAAAAAGTCAAACGGGGACTATAATTTTGGGACGGAGGTAGTATTTACAAAGTTAAATAAATCATTAATTAATAGTCAATGGGTAAAATTGTCTTTTAATTGCTTTTACAAAAATCAAAATAATAAGAAATACATTTTTCTTAAAATGTGTGTTGTTTTGAGCAGGGGACAATAATTTTAGAATAGAGAAAGTAATATGAAGTTGTAGTTTTAAGATTTTATAAAGTAGATGAAGGTCTTTTACAAAGTGAATCGAGGTTTTTTGCTGAGTTCGAGTGTATAACTTGTTGATTACTCAGTATAAAATGATGCATTCATGCTTCGTGTAGACATGTTCCAAAACTTTGACGAATCCCTTATGGCCGTCTTTAAGTTTATGGAAGCTCTGGATGAAAATATATAATGAGACCATTCGAAAGCTAATGGTATATAAAAAGTATCGCCGTTTTATAAACTATAATATAAACTAGTAGTTCTTTAACATTCAAAATATGACCCATTTAAAATATATTATCACGTAATTCTATTTTTATTTGATAAACATGCATATAATTGTCAACCGTATAAATGTTAGGGCCTTTAAAAAATTTTGGGACCCTAGGCGATCGTTCACCTCGCCTATCCTCAATGACGGCTCTGAAACCTTCTTCGTTAGCATTGTCGTCTGTCGACGTGTTGAAACAATGAGATTAACCCTTTTATTTAAAAGGTAATAATTTTAGCCCATCTTTTTTATTAATGGATTAATCTGGATTGACTCTTTATCGCAAACTCATCAAATAAATCAATCAAAGCTAAAAGTGAAATGTATGATCAAAAGCGGCTATTGAAAAACCAAGAAGGGTTGGCCCTAAGGGTGTAAACGAGCCGAGCCGCTCGTGAAAAGCTCGGGATCGGATCGATAAAAAGCTCGAACGAGCCGAGCTTAAACGAGCTCGAGCCCGAGCTCGAGCCTAATTTTAGGCTCATTTAATAATCGAGCTCGAGCCCGAGCTCTGTACAAAAAGCTCGAGTAGGCTCGCGAGCCTAAACGAGCCCTACAATTATATACGTGTATATATCGTCTATACGTATAAACGAGCTTAAAAGTAGTAAACGAGCTCGAGCTTTATGTAATTAACGAGCCGAGCTCAAAACATCATAAAATTAGTCGAGCCCGAGCCCGAGCTCGAGCTTGTGAAAATTTTCACGAGCCGAGCTCGAGCTCAAAGTATAAGGCTCGAAACGAGCTCGAGCCCGAGCTCGAGCTTTATATATATAAACGAGCCGAGCTCGAGCCTTAACGAGCTCGAGCTCGGCTCGGCTCGTTTCCACCCCTAGTTGGCCCCCTATAGTATGGGTTTATAAGGTAATATCATTGATATGATAAAGGTAATTGCTGTAGTTTTGCTATACATGGCCCTCCAAAGTTGTCGTACTTATTTGTTACATGGTCTTTCAAAGGATAAATGATTGAAAAAAGTATCATATTTGTCATCATTTCTTTATGTAGGTAGTGAACAAATTTTTTTGCTTTTGTGGGTAATTTTCTTTCAAATTTATATTTTTTAGGGTATTTTGCGAAATTTTTGGACATTTTTGCCCCTCTTAGCTAATAGATTTTTTTTCGAAGGACAAAAATGTCACATATTACCCTAAAAAGGATGAATTTGAAAGAAGAGTACCCACAAAAGCAAAAAATTTTGTTCGCTACCCACAAAAAAAAAATGGTGGCAAGTATGATACTTTTTTCAATCATTTGCCCGCCTTTCAAGTATATACATGCAAGTATGCCAAAAGTCCTCCAAAATTAATTTCACAAAAAAGGTGTAGATTGGCGGAAACATCTTAACCTACAGTGTCTTTTGGCATCAGTCATTGTCCACCTCACAAGTAATAGCTCCGGCAACTCTTTTGCCTAGTGGGGCACCAACTGGAGTGAGCACGAGCCAAAACTCGGACCCCTGAGCTCTTATTCCACAAAGTCTCTCCAGTGTGCCCATACGTTTTGCGGAGGTAAGTACCTATATGAAGCAAATGTCAAAGATGAGACTTGAATCTGGGTCAATTGACTCAAGTACAAATGCTCCAACTATTAGATTAGGGAGGTGATACTCACACCACATTTTTTAATTATTTCACCACAAACTGTGCATTGCAGTTTGTACAGTACAAACTACAATGCACATATTGTGGTGCAATAATCAAAAAAGATGGTGCGAGTATCAATTCCCATTAGATTAATGCTCCATTAGTGTCCTCCAAAATTAATAAAACTAGCTTACGCATGACATCCCTGGATCAATGGTACACTATTGGCAATTTTGTTTCTATTAGCAATTGATGTTATTTTCATGATTTTTAAGGTTCTGTTTTTTGATCATTTGAGATTGATGAAATCAAGCTTACGAAATTTGGATCTATATTGGTAAATGATAGATTTTCATTTGTGTGTTTTAGGAATTTGAGTAGCATTTATTAAAGTAGAAGTGCCATATCAGTTATGGTAGTTTTCGATTGGTAGCTCCATTCTTCATACATTTTATAAACTTTTTTTTTTTTCTTTTTTTTTTAAAAGAGATTCACCCTGATAAAATATATTAAAAAAACAACTAAATAAGTACAATAGAATGTGGCTGACGTGCCACATTAACCTCAAGCTAAGCTTGAACAACCAATAGAAATCGCTAATGATAGACCACTAAGCGTTACAATAGTTATAAATTACAAAAGCTAAAACACCATCTGAAAACAACCATCTAATAACACATGAATGACCACACATATCAGCCCACCTCTTCGAAGGAGATTGATGAATCAGATGAGCCTGCCTCCTTAAAACTCTTTCCAAGTAAAAACCCAATGGGAAAACCTTGGAGTAGGGAAAAAGAGTACAACACTCACCTGGATCTCCAACGAACACCCACGACCTCCAATAGCATAAGCCAACGAAACAAAACTATCCTCAAACCACCCGCGCCAATAATCTTCAACATAACTGGAACCCGTCATTCAGGAATGTAAAAGAGAAAGAGACATCTGCCAAACCCGCAACAAATCTCTTGTATTCGACGTCTTCTTGAATTTGCATGTTAGGAGCTTAAGCCGAACCGTAGATTTGATAATATCAATAACTTGAACTTCCGATATTCTTTGTTGCTTGAAAATCCTGTTGTTTCTTTCTTGCCAAATGAAATAGGAAGAAGCCGCAAAAAGGAGCTTGGAAAAAACACTTTTAACAGACCGATACTTCGAAATAAGAATGAGAAAGCAAATCACATCATCCAACGAAGACGAAATATCCTGAAAACCTGCAAACATCTTCGAAGAGAACCAAACCTGAAAAGAGAACACACAATCAATAAAAAGATGATCATGAGAATCAGGTTGGGCCCTGCAAAGAGGACACATCAACATATCACTATTTGGATCATGATAACCATCATGATATCTCAACATGTTTTGAGTCCGAAGCCTTCTTTTCAACACTAGCCAAACATGCCTCAGAATACGATGAGAAAACCAAACAAGGTGATACCAATCTGCATCAGAACCCCTCGGCCAAATACAATCCCACGCAATAGAGACCGAGAAGGGCTTTATGGAATCACCATAACGCCAAAGTAACTTATAATCCAAACTGTCAATCACATTAGGGACCTTAATAGAATTAATACCCGGATACCGATCTCCCCAATCACTAGGCCATGACCACGAATTCCCGTTAATAACATCACCAACAGAAGAACTAGGAGAAAAGCCCGTGCGATGAATATCTCTAGAGGAAATAACAAGTGACAAAGGACCTGCCAGATACCACTGATCAAACCAAACAGAAGCCGACATCCCATTACCAAGCTTATACCAAAAGAAGCTACGAAAAAGAGGCCAAATCTGAAGGATTTTTCGCCAACTCCATGTCATATTACCCCGACATGGAGTATCCAAAAAATTGCGCCCCCTAAACCTATACATATGAATCCATTTAACCCATAGGGAATCTTTACACGTAAACAAGCGCCAAATATGAGAAGCAATTAAAGCATTATTAAACGAGGCAATCCTACGAATACCAAGACCGCTCTCCTGCTTGGGTAAACAGACAACTTACCATGCAACCTTAGATTTACCTCTCTGAGCATCACCATAACACCATAAAAACCCTCTCATAAGCTGCTCAAGGTCATGCACAATACGAGAAGAAAGAATAAATATAGAGGCCCAATAAATATGCATAGAAGACAATACCGACTGAATAAGATGAAGCCGACCAGCAAAGGACAGCGATTTGTTCTGCCAGTTCTTGATACGATTAGCTAACCTCTCCACCAATTCCTTACAATCTCGAAAAATCAATCGCGTAGTAACCAAAGGGACATCGAGGTACTTAACAGGCAAAACCCCTTCAGCAAAAGGAAGAATCTGAAGAATAGCAATTTTGACATGATTAAGAACATTACAAAAATAAGCCGTGCTTTTGGGCAAACTGGGAGTAAGACCAGAAGCATGCTTAAATTCTTCCAACGCCTCCATAATAACCCCGACCGAGCTCGCATCCCCATGAGCAAACAAAAACAAATCATCAGCAAAGCAAAGATTAATAATATGTAATTGAGAACACTTGTGTTGATAAGTAAATAACCCGGAATCACTAACCCTCCGCTTTAACATAAGATTAAGAACCTCCATAACCAACATAAACAAATAAGGAGGCAACGGATCCCCTTGTCTAAGCCCACGCTTACCCTTAAAATAACCATGCAGAATACCATTCACACTCATCGAAAAAGAGGTGGTAGACACACATTCCATAATCTAATGCACCATACCCGAATGAAACCCAAAGCAGATCAAAATATTACGCAAAAACTGCCAATCAACAGTATCATACGCTTTCTGAATATCCACTTTAAAAGCACCATCTAGCAGGACCACGATTAAGGTGATAATTATGCATGAGCTCCTGAGTAAGCAAAATATTATCCGAAATCCATCTACCAGGAACAAACGCAGATTGGTTCGACCCAACCAATATAGTAAGACTCTCCTTGATATGGTTGGCAATAATCTTACTTATACACTTAAACAACACATTGCAACAAGAAATAGGCCTAAAATCAGTAATCCGGGTAGGAGAATTAACCTTAGGCAGGAGGGCAATGATAGTATGGTTAATCTCTTTCAAAAGTTTACCATTAAAGAAGAATTCTTGAACCGCCCTAATAACCTCATCAACAATGATATCCCACGCGCCCTTAAAAAAAGCCGCAGAGAAACCATCCGGACCAGGAGATTTATCATCCCCCATAGAAAAGATAGCATCTCTAACCTCTTGAGGAGTAACATCACGAACCATATCCAAAGCAAAGATGCGGATCGAGAGTAGCAGAGAACAGGTTACTAGCATCAAACGGATATGTTAACCCCCCTTGACCAAGAAACGAAGTAAAATGACTAATGAAAGCATTAGGAACTTGATCAAACATGAACGTAACTCCATTATCATCACAAATAGAATCAATCCGACTCCTTGCTTTCCTACTCCTAACCACTTTATGGAAGTAAGCAGAATTCGAATCCCCTACCCGAAGAAGCCAATCAACTTTAGCCTTTTGCTTAAGAAAACGTTCCTCCATAAGAATAGCTTCATTATAAGCATTAAGATAACAAGCTTCTTCCTCACGACTATCAACATTAAACGGGTCCAAGTAAAGTGCACGTTGAGCCACATCCAATTCATGGCGAAGTTTCACAACTTTTTCATGAATATTACCCTCATTAAATAGCAATCTTCGAAGAGGCTTCTTAAGAGATTTCAGTTTACTCACCATTTGAAACATATGAAAACCACTAACAGGCTTACTCCAATACTCCTGAACCTGCAATTTAAACCGAGGATTTTACACAAGGATATTAAAGAATTTAAAAGGCCTAGGTTTAAATTTAAAAGATGTAGGAATATTAAGAATAACAGGAGAATGATCAGAAATACGGTAAAGCTAAAAAATAGCATGAGCACCAACAAAGGAATCCACAAAACCGAGATTGGCCATAATGCAATAAATCTTCTTCAAAGTGCCATCCAAACCTCTAGGTGTCTGATTCCATGTAAATTGTAGACCGGTCCGATTAATATCGGACATCTCGATCTCATCAACACACTCCTTAAATTCCCTCATTGCTATATCAATAACCGATGATCCCTCAACTTTATCTTCCAAGTTCAAAGCCGAGTTGAAATAACCAAGCAAACAACATGGGCGAAGATGAACAAACTGCTTATGAGTACAAAGATTATCCCAAAGCGGTCTCCTATGAGTGTACCTGTTATGAGCATAAACAAAAGAAAAAAAAATCTCCTTTTTATCCACTTTAAACCGAACAAAAGTATGAATAACTTGGTCCGTCATACTAATCACATTCAGGTCGACTTCATCCATGTTCCACCCTAGAATGATACGAGACCCTTTATCACACAAGTTACCATTCGACGTCCAATCCCACCTACGAAAAACCTTAACACATAAATTCTGAAGACGAGAGTTAGAAACATGATATTCCAATATAGCACAAATAGATAGCTTGTTCTCACCGAGAACCTGACGAACCTCCTTTTGTTTAGGGGATTGGTTCATTCCCCTTATATTCCAAGAGGCAATACTATACATGAGGAACGTCACCAGAGGAAGTGCTTGCTTCCTTAAGATTAATCGTGTTAGTGCTCGACTTATCAAACATATCCATGACCTCATCAACTTTACTATCACTATCCAAATTGGAATTACCCGTGTCCTTCAACGTCCCATAAGAAATATTACCAGTCTCAAAATTATGATCCTTGATTCGTTGAGGTTTAGGGGTGTGTGTGTATGGATAAAACCACAATATCGATATAAAAAATAACCACAAGGAATGATTTAAAATCCCTTTAGGAAAAAGGATAATGAATCAAAACCCGTGAGTGATAGTGATACGGATCAGGAAATCCGAGTCGTTTCCCAACGAGGTGTGAATGGGCAACGTCGTTATTGGTTCGTTATTAAAATGCTTGATGTTTTGGATTTTTGATTTAATTAAAACTACGGGGAATGGGAAAACAATATAAGGGAAATTACACTACGGGAAATCCTAAATATCGAATTATTCTAAAACGAAACGTAAATAAAAAATGCAACTACGCCTAACCTAAGTCCTAAAAATAATCTAAAATTACTTTTAAACTAAAATGATATTAGAAAATTAACTAAGATTTAAAACTAATTTTTATGATTTTTCTTGAATTTATTTGAATTAAAAACTAATTTTAAACTAATTTAAATGCTAAAAATTACAAATTAAACTAGGAAAATTATGGAAAATATTTTTAGGCTTTTATATTTTTCTTAATCTAGGAAAATTGAAAAGTTATTTTTTGGAACCTTTTCTGAATTAATTGTATTAAATGCTATTTAAAATACCTTAAAAACTGATTTAAATCAAGAAAAATAGTAAACAGTAACTAAAAATTATGAAAAATTCATGAAAAATCTAAAATATTATTCTAAATCTATGAAAAATATCAAAACCTATGCTTATGTGTGAGAAATTGAAGTCAGAGTGTAAACCGCTTGAGAATAAGCTATTTGATATAAGCTACAAGCTAATAGAGTGCACCGAAGCTACCAAACCGTGAAATAAGCTATTACTAGGAGAAATCAACTAACTGCAGCTATCCTACATCACCAGATTACCACCTCCAGCAAATGAGCTTAATTTGATTTAATTCAAAGCTAGTTTAACTACCTAATTTCTAGCTAATGCAATGCTTATATAATAAGCTAAGTTGAAAACTAAAAATGAGGAACTCTAACCAACCTACCAATGATTACTTGTACCAAATATCAGACCTAAACAAGCTTTAATGAAGCTTGTGCAAAACTTATAAGAAATGTATGCACTCGCCATCGAGTCTGACACAGTGGCAAATCTCTGTTTAAGAGCTTATTAACTGCTTAAAATGATTTCCAAAAATTTCACAAAAATGTGTTTTGCAAACTAGACCAACTGAACTTGAAAAACCCAAAATCTCACTTAATTTGGATCAAAACTGAATCCATGAAAATCCGTAAAGTTTTGTGAAAACCAGCTTTTCTCCTTTTTGACTTGTGAACAGATTTTGAAATGTTGACTTAAATGAGATTTGATTCAAATTTGTGAACTGATAATGCTGTTTAATGATGAAACACAACTAATGCAAGTTATATTAACCTAATCTAAACCTGATTGCAACTTATGATCTCTCAATTCCTAACTGTTAAGAATCTAGGACAGATTTAACTTGATTTTGACTTTTAGCTTACTAACATGAAAAGTAATGGCTGATCTGATTTTAATTAACCTAAGTGAGATTCAAGCATCAAAGCTTAACCATATACTAAACCTCTAACTCAGATTTGCAGCCTGATCCAAACACTAGTTTAACAAACTAATATGCAACTATTCTAACTTATACTCTAACCAGATCAATTATAGTGGAATAACTAAACTCTAACCATCAATAAGTACTCAAAACCTCGCAATATCAACCATTAAATATCTCAAAAACAGTTTATGCAATAATTGTATTTAGATATGAACTTACATGTGGTCCTAGCCACTATGGTTTGTAAAGAGATGAGAATACCACTATCCTAAACCCATTATCATCACAAAATCAACCCGCATCCCGATCTAACACCAAGAATTCACCAAATCCATCTTCCTTAATGACCAGCTATTTGACTTTTGTTGACCGAGAATATGAATTTGAGTGATAAATGATTGAAAAAAGAATGAGCTCACTAAAAGCTATTTAGAGCTTAGATGAGCTTATGTAACAAAGAGCTAAGCTTATTGAAGCTTATAAGTAGAATTGAAATATATTTTTTATTTTTCAATTATTTTTCTGATTTTTTTGTATTTTTGAACAATTAGAAAAACAAGCTGAGATTAACACTTAATCAATAAAATAAGCTTAGATTAAGTAAAAATAACTAACACATGAGATTAAAACATTAAAACTGAAACAATGATTAAGAGAGAAAACAGAACTTTATTAATATTTGATTACAGAAAAGAAAATACAATAGCTGGAAAATTACTTAAAACATAAAGACTAAATGAAAATACAAAATTGCTACTGAAAATAAAAGGTGCCTACAACAATGAGTGAAGGGTTCTATTTATAGGTGAACGTTGAGGTCTGGAAGGCTCGAAGATGCAAATGTGTGTTTCTTTGGAGTCGTTTATCACCATTGATCAAATCCCATCTCATCTTGACCCTTGGATTAACAATACCACGTAGCTTCAACCAATCACGAAAGTATTTAGGTGAGATGACACACGGATCAGTGACTGGCATCGAGCACATGTCGTGTTGTCGGAAGTACGGAATTGCCCCCTGATTTAAGTGGATTGGCTTAATTGATGGTAGGGGTATTTAGGGTTCATCACCGGTTTATTTGGGGTGGATTTGGCGCGTGGAATTTGTTTAATATTTTTCAATTATATTGACCGGGTTTAAGTGGATTTGACTAGGGTCCAAGTGGGTATACGGGTTGGAGATCCGGTTGGGTTAAAACGGGTATAGGCTTGGACCGGGTATAGTGGGATCAAATGGATTGGGCTAGGATATTTATTTTGGGCCTAAGGATTTAAATTGGACTCATGTGTTAATTCAAGGACTAATATGGCTAATTTCAAATTCCGGGACCAAACTGTAAATTTCAAAATGTCTTTCAAGGACTATCTTTGCCAATCTACAAATAATCCGTGGACCACTTTTGCCATCTTTGAAAATTCCAAGGACCAAACATGTCAGCTCAATCTTCGGGGACTAAAATCGCCATCTCCGAGAATTGATTGTCCAAACTTGTAAATTCCTTTCCCAGCCTCGACTTTTTGCATTCTTCTTTCTCTCATGCTCTGCTTTCTTCTTTTGGCTTTCTTTTGTCTGCTTTTGTCATATCCATACCGCATTACGTGCATAAACTCAAGAAACACGAAATATTAGCAATAAACGGCTCTTTCTTGGTTATTTTGGGTCAGTTTTGATAAAGAAAAGATATGTGTTTAAGCACATATCAAAATACCCAGACGAGACCATTGTCGTGTCCCCACGCAATGCAATCAACTCACGCTTCTAAAACCAAGGATTTCAATCTCTTTCTACTAAACCTATGAAGAAGTAGCAAAGATTCCTCAAAAGAGATTAAGAACCTTTAATTCTAAAAACGCCCCGTTTACCTTTTTTATTCACATGTAGATATTACGATTAAGCACATTCCGATTATGAGTGACGGTTTGTTGAACTATCATGTCGATCAATAACTCCAACATTTTTCAAACTACACGTTAGGATCACGGAGTAGGAAACACAACACAGCGTGAAGTGACCATACGGATAGAATACATCGTCCCTGATTTTTCACAAGCTCCCAAACTAAGCGTAAAATCGAAATCATTGTTAAATATGACTCTAGATGCTAACACTACCCATGGAAGTTACTTGTGTAATTACCTTTTGCTCCCATTTTCCTATTTGCCTCTAGATTTTTTTTTATTTTTGTGAGAATTTAATTTCTTCAAGTTTCTCGTTTCGATAACTTTTATTCCGATAAAGATACAAAGCTAAGTCGCTAATTAGTTATCCACCTTCCCTCGAAAACCATTGCACACAAGAATGAGGTCCACATCAAGGTCCTAATTTCGCATGATTTAGGGAGATATCTCCCGGATTCAAAGTTTGGCTTAACACTTATTTCAGCACATTTGCATTTTTGCAATTCAGGCCCTTGGTCTTTTTAACCACTAACTCAACGGCATTACCGCTTAATCAGAAGTCTTATTATGACTTTGGATTTTTCCTCCGCCTTTAGAAGTCTATGACAACTTTTATGGCTTTGGATTTTTCAACTTTAATACATTTGGGCTTTATTTCATGTTAATTTTTGTGCCAAACTCCGAATCCTACGGCTTTTAAAACAATAGAAACAATAAAGCAAACTATCGTGAATCAGCTTGTCTATTACACACGCAAACTGACAAGTACCTTGATGTGTACCCAACTCTCATGGGCAAAGATTTTCTAAAGAAGAATAAAGAACTAACTATCGCCAAAAACTCAACATCTCTAATTATTTATAACAAATATGGGGTGAAACAATTTTGTGGGAACAAAAAGCCATAAGTACCTTCGATGGGCTCTAAAGAAAACCAACTACTCCACGCTTAGCATCTAAACTCATAAGTAACTCTATCATTCCTCGATCTCCGCAAATTTAAAATCCCAAATAATGAGATCCATGGATGCTTAGCCGATAATTAGATTATCTATGGTTAAGGGAACAAGCTAGGCTCAACATTCAAGTCAGAATTCTATTCCTACTCTCACCAGCAGAAAGTCAACAAGGTGTCAAAACATATATTATCTTAGCAAATGCTTCAGAAATAATCTCAAGTCTCGCATTTTTAAAGTCACTTATTAGAAACTAGCACATTCTTGGTTAAGCTCAACATATTTAAAATCACTCAGGGAGACTTGCAAATTCTTGGCCTTGTGAGCTAGAATCGCATTTTATAGCCTCTTGTCTGAGCAATTAGCAAAGGCTATTTCAAGAAAAACGCATATTTAAAGAAACTTCTAAGAGACTAGCAAGAACTTTTCGATCATAAAACTAACAAAAGCTTACAAATAATTTTAATTTTTTTTTCATATTTGCACAATTTTTTCATTTTCTAAGGAAAAACGGGGTTGCGAGAGTATACGACAAAAAATAAGCAAGTGCGGTCAAATCAAATCGAAGATTACCCTACCCCAGACTAGAACGAAACATTGTCCTCAATGCTTAAAACAAGGGTATCACGAAAATCTAAAAGCCGTTTATTAAGTATGCTCAAAGATAAACGTTAGTCGATAAGATTTTGGATATCGGATTTCCTTCAAAGAACGATCGTGAAACTCGAGTGGAGAAAATGACAAACTTCGAGCACGAGAGTCTTCATATCGGGAAAATCCTGGACAACACATCACAAACAACCAAACACGAGAAAACGAAGAGGCTAACTCCTTCACGTCACTTATTAGAAAATAGAAAGAAGATAGAGATAAGCATGGGGTGCCTCCCAATAAGTGTTATCGTTTTGGTCACCGAGTCGCTAGCTTGACTCGATCCCCGAATTCAGCTTGTCCCTTAGGAAGAAGAAAAGGTAGAGATACCAGGGTCAAAACGGTGTCCTCATTCCCAAAGAATGAGACCTGGTGGATTGGGAGGAAATGTCGGGCTCAAGCACATAAGAAATAACTCCTCCCAAACTCACATAAGGCATATGAAAGAACGATCCATCATCCGGCGGTTTTGCGGGTGGACGAAGGGATGAAGGATCGATAAGAGAATACTCCAAAGAAGTCGCGAGCTCATGGTATAGAAAGGTGTTACTCAAAGGTTCATCAACGAAGGCATCCAAGAGAGGATCCTTATCTCGAATGACATTTTTAGCAAAAACTCATCAACGCAGCATCCCGAGGTTGAAAATCTTGTCTTCTGAGAGGAACGAAATCAACGTATCATCTTCATGAAAATCCTCACAGAAAGAGGAATCACTCTCGGCTAAAAATAATATTGGACCTCAGGATCAACAAGTTCATCTGTCGAAATCTTCACTTCCTTATCTTTCTTCAGAAAAAACGGATCATCGTATTCTTCTTCATCCTTAGAAAGAATTGAGTCGGTAGGAGCAAGTTCATCGGTGAACTCCTCGCTTTCTTCATCAAAGAGTTGATTTTCAAAATTTGAGTGTATTCAATCAATTCAAACAAGGGATCGTGGAATGTCTTTGGAAAGGTTCCGATTGAAAGGTTTCTCGTAAGAAGGTTCCATGATTTAAGAAGGAGTGGATTGCCACTCAAAGGAAGGTCGATTTTCTTAGAAATCGGAGGTGGGACAAATGGTGTGCTCTTAGAGCTAGCAGTTTCCACCACTACCGTTGTAGACTCCTTTTCTTGTTTTTTTCCGCCTCAGCTTGTATTGTCGACATACTCTTAATCGTAAACCTTGAAAGATCAATTCGAGATGTTTTAGGCTCAACTTTCTTCACATCATTCGATCATCCTAGGGGGTAAGAAGACGGCTCATTATATAACAATTTCTAGAGTAAAAGATGTCCTCCCGGTCAAAAGTAGCATTATTATTAATCTCAACTTGAACTGAATCATCATTAAGAAAGGCCTCGATCTCTTCCCAAATGGGGTCACTTTCTCAGAAGTGAGAGACGGGAAAGAGTCGGTCATAATCGGGTTAGACGATAAAATGGGATCGCCACTTTCTTGAGAAAAATCAATCACACCGATGCTATGAATCGAATGATCACTTCGTGGAGGTTTTGTTTTTTCGCATAAAACACTATTTTTCATTTCCTTTTCTCGATCGTAACGCTCCTTGGTAATGATCCACAAGGACTTCATGGTTCTCAAGAATGGTCTTCCTAAAGTGAGGGACTCAGGCGCAACCTCTATATCAACGACGGCAAATCCACGGAAAATGGAATTTATCCACTGCATTACTCATAACATCGCTGACTACACCAACCGTGTGAGCAATTGTTCGATTAGCTAATTCGATAGTCATATGAGTCGGTATAAGAGTCTTCAATCCAAGCTCATGATATATCGCAAGAGGCATGAGACTTATGCTTGCACTCGATCGGTTAAGGCATTACATTCCTCAATATCATTTAAAGAACAAGGAAGGAGAAATTTCTCGGATCACCAAGCTTTCAGAGCTTGGTTCGAGGAAGAATTAGACGGTGTAGGCTCAAGTGAAATATGTGAAATTTGTTCCAATTTCTTTTCATAAATCATGTCAGCAGCTTTGATCATATCAGTCGTAAGTTTGAACTTTGTTCTAAACAACTTTCATTTTGTCGAATCGTGATTGAATAGATTTGCACGGTGTAAGGTTAGAACTCGCATTATAACAGTAGATAGAAGGAACTTGGGCAACCAGAGGTTGGGCGTATTTGGCTTTTCCATTATCAAGAGGAATTACCGTTCTTTGTCACCTCGGTCTCTCAGCACGCTCCTCACCGAGAGGAAGTAGTCATCGAGGGCCCATCATCTCGAATGGTAACGGATTTCATTTCTCCCTTCGAGTTTGGAATTGTGTTACTGGGAGAGAACCGAACTCGAGGGTTGACTCATTTGGCACAAAACAACATTCAACATATTCTCAAGTTTATTCTGCAAAGCATCCATCTTGTTGTTCAAGTCGAATTCGCTCTTAAACTCATTGCTTTGTCTTGTTAATGAAGATTGGAATTCATTTCAAACTTGAAATCGAGTTTGCATGGTGTGGATTTTAGCATTATGTGTGAACGTAATTCGAGAATTCATTGAAAGGGCAGAGGTGGAGCTTGATAGCTGAAGCTTGATATCCTTGATTGTAATTGACCCCTTGGTCGGGTATTGATTCGTGGGGCTTTGAATTGGTTTTGAACATTTGGTCCATTTAACTTGATTTTGATTAAAACGAGTCCGATTGTCGATTGAGAAAATCCAGAGGTCCCATTTGATTACTAACACGAGGATTCGTTCAACTTGAGGATTGTATTGGTTACCTCCGTTACGGCATTAGCCGAAAGGATTTTATCGTATGGCGGTACAATTGTAGTAGGCATGCGGGCCACCACAAGTAGTACAAGTCATTTCCACCGCTTTGACTGAGCTGGAGAAGAATTAATCTTAGCCGTCTTAATCTTAACCAAACCCTGAATCATATCCGTAAGCTTATCAATCTTAGCATCGGTGCTAGACGTATTTTCGTAAGACGAGGACAATGGTGTAACACTCACTCTGCGGCAACCGATTTGCTACGTGAGGTACTAACTTTAGATTTGTTCTCAATAATGGACAAGGCATCTCTCGTTGATCGGGTCAACAAATTACCACCCACGGCGGCATTGAGAGAGTCTTGATCAGCCTCATTCAAACCGTTATAAAACGCATATCAAGTTGGTGTAACTAAAAAAACCATGATGGGGACATTGCCTAAGCAAATCTTTGAATCGGTCCCATGCCTCACTAAATGATTCATCAAATCTTTGTGTGAATTTTGTTATTTCATTTTTAAGCTTGTTGTTTTAGACGGTGGGAAGAATTCGTCACCAATTTTGACACTAAATTCTCCCATGTGGTTATCGATCGAGGGGGTAGTTTTTCGAGCCAAATCCGGGTGGCTCCCTCGAGTGAAAATGGGAAGAGTAATAGCTTGATAGCCTCTTCCGGAACATTACGGTACTTGATCGTAGACGTGAGCTTGTTAAACCGCCGGATATGAGAGTGAGGATCGTCCCTCTCAAATCCGTAAAATTGGCTTGACGAAACCAAATTTATCAATCCGTGTTTAAGCTCAAAGTTATCAGCAACGATTGCCGGGACGACGATGGCTTCCATAACCTCGTGGGTGCTTGGAGTTGCTCTAGCATAGATCGGTTGTCCTCCGCCATTTCGACGATGAGCGGAGTCGGATTAGTTCAATCTCGGTTCGACTAATTGAGCACGCCTATTTCGCCTTCTTGGAATTGTAGAGGCTTCACGTGAAGCGGTCAGTAGTTATTAGAACGAAAAGTGCGCATGCACTTTCAAAAACCAAGGCAATTAAAACGAACGGTATTCGAAAACAACAATGAACTTAACCAATAATCCCAAGTGAATAAATCACTGCTATAAGACAAACGCATGTTTAAAGGAGAAGCTTTTTAGGTCACGCTTCTTTTCACGCAATTTAATGTTTGGTCACGTCCTTATACCCACAACACAGCTTTGTTTATCCGATAGAAATAAATCGATTCACAAGTTCAACACAAAGGCAAGTTTTGATCTTTGGTTCTGAACTTACTAATGATAACACCTCCGTTGAGAATGTTATATAATTGATGTATTCTATTTTAGCTCAAAAACAAAAGAGAAAATCTTTTTGTATTTTAAAATGATATATATATATATACAAAAGAAAAAGGAAAATATTTTTTACTTTTTGATTTTTATAAAAAATAGTAACTTCACAAAGGAAGGATCTCGAGTCACTAATCGTCAAACCTATAACGATATTGTCGCTGACACAACCTCCTGCAGAAAGCAATGGGCCAAAATTTGATTCGTTGAGGTTTAGGGTGTGTGTATGGATAAAACCACAATATCGATATCAAAAATAACCACAAGGAATGATTTAAAATCCCTTTAGAAAAAGGATAATGAATCAAAACCCGTGAGTGATAGTGATACGGATTAGGAAATCCGAATCGTTTCCAACGAGGTGTGAATGGGCAACGTCGTTATTGGTTCGTTATTAAAATGCTTGATGTTTTGGATTTTTGATTTAATTAAAACTACGGGGAATGGGAAAACAATATAAGGGAAATTACACTACGGGAAATCCTAAATACGCGAATTATTCTAAAACGAAACGTAAATAAAAATGCAACTACGTCTAACCTAAGTCCTAAAAATAATCTAAAATTAATTTTAAACTAAAAATGATATTTGAAAATTAACTAAGATTTAAAACTAATTTTTATGATTTTTCTGGAATTTATTTGAATTAAAAACTAATTTTAAACTAATTTAAATGCTAAAAATTACAAATTAAACTAGGAAAATTATGGAAAAATATTTTTTTGGCTTTTTATATTTTCTTAATCTAGGAAAATTGAAAAATTATTTTTTTTGGAACCTTTTCTCAATTAATTGTATTAAATGCTATTTAAAAAGTCTAAAACCTGCTTTTAAATCAAGAAAAATAGTAAACAACAACTAAAAATTATGAAAAATTCATGAAAAATCTAAAATATTATTCTAAATCTATGAAAATATCAAAAATATGCTTATGTGTGAGAAATTGAAGTCAGTAGTGTAAACCGCTTGAGAATAAGCTATTTGATATAAGCTACAAGCTAATAGAGTGCACTTAAGCTACCAAACTGTGGAAATAAGCTATTACTAGAGAAATCAACTAACCTAGCCTATCCCTACACCACCGGACATTACACACAAGGTGCAAATGAGCTTAATTTGATTTAATTCAAAGCTAGTTTAACTACCTAATTTCTAGCTAAAGCACAAGCTTATATATAAGCTGTTGAAAACTAAAAATGAAGAACTCTAACCAACCTACCAATGATTACTTGTACCAAATATCAGACCTAAACAAGCTTTAATGAAGCTTGTGCAAAACTTATAAGAAAATTGTCAGATGCACCTCGCTAATGCCGAAAAATGGATGGCAAATGTTTCTTAAGAGCTTATTAACCGCTTAAAATGATTTCCAAAATTTCACAAAAAATGTGTTTTGCAAACTAGACCAACTGAACTTGAAAAATCCAAAATCTCACTTAATTTGGATCAGAATCAATCCATGAAAAATCCGTAAAGTTTTGTGAAAACCAGCTTTTCTCCTTTTTGACTTGTGAACAGATTTTGAAATGTTGACTTAAATGAGATTTGATTCAAATTTGTGAACCTGATAATGCTTAATGATGAAACATAACTAATGCAAGTTATATTAACCTAATCTAAACCTGATTGCAACTTATGATCTCTCAATTCCTAACCCTAAGAATCTAGGACAGATTTAACTTGATTTTGACTTTTAGCTTACTAACATGAAAAGTAATGGTCGATCCGATTTTAATTAACCTAAGTGAGATTCAAGCATCAAAGCTTAACCATATACTAAACCTCTAACTCGATTTAAAATGATCCAAACACTAGTTTAACAAACTAATATGCAACTATTCTAACTTATACTCCAACCGATCAATTATAGTGGAATAACTAAACTCTAACTCTGATAAGTACTAAAACTCTAATATCAACCATTAAATATCTCAAAAACAAAGTTTATGCAATAATTCTATTTAGATATGAACTACATGTGGTCCTAGCCACTATGGCTTGTAAAAGAGATGAGAATACCACTATCCTAAACCCATTATCATCACAAAATCAACCCATCCCCGATCTAACATCAAAGAATTCACCAAATCCATCTTCCTTAATGACCATTGACTTTGTTGACTCGAGAATATGAATTTGAGTGATAAATGATTGAAAAAAAGAATGAGCTCACTAAAAGCTATTTAGAGCTTAGATGAGCTTATGTAACAAGTAGCTGCTTATGAAGCTTATAAGTAGAATTGAAATATATTTTTTATTTTTCAATTATTTTTCCATTTTTTGTATTTTTGAACAATTAGAAAACAAGCCTGAGATTAACACTTAATCAATAAAATAAGCTTAGATTAGGTAAAAATAACTAACATAATCGAGAAAAAACATTAAAACCAAACAATGATTAAGAGAGAAAAGCGTAATTTTATTAAGAGTTGATTACGTAAAAGAAACTACAATAGCTGGAAAATTACTTAAAACATAAAGACTAAATGAAAATACAAATTTGCTACTGAAAATAAAAGGTGCCTACAACAATGAGTGAAGGGTTCTATTTATAGCTGAACGTTGAGGTCTTGGAAGGCTCTGGAAGATGCAAATGTGTGTTTTTTGGAGTCGCTTATCACCATTGATCAAATCCCATCTCATCTTGACCCTTCGATTAACACTTCCACGCAGCCACCTTAATCACTGAAAGCAGTATTTAGGTGAGATGACACACGGATGAGTGACCCGCACCGAAAGCACATGTCGTGTTGTTAGGAAGTACGAATTGCCCCGATTTAAGTGGATTGGCTTAATTGATGGTAGGGTATTTAGGGTTCATCACCGGTTTATTCAAAGGTGGATTTGGCTGGAATTTGTTTAATATTTTCAATTATATTGACCGGTTTAAGTGGATTTGACTAGGGTCCAAGTGGGTATACGGTTGGGGATCCGTTGGGTTAAGTGAAACGGTATAGGCTTGGACCGGGTATAGTGGGATCAAATGGATTGGGCTAGGATATTTATTTTGGGCCTAAGGATTTAAATTGAACTCATGTGTTAATTCAAGGACTAATATGGCTAATACCTCGAAATTCCAGTGGACCAAACTGTAAATTTCAAAATGTCTTTCAAGGACTATCTTTGCCAATCTACAAATAATCCAGGGACCACTTTTGCCATCTTTGAAAATTCCAAGGACCAAACATGGGTCACTCAATCTTCAGTGGACTAAAATCGCCATTCTGAGAATTGATTGTCCAAACTTGCAAATTCCTTTTCCCAACCCTATTTTTGCATTCTTCTTTCTCGTCGTGTTTCGCTTGGTTTTGGCTTTCTTTGTTCTGCTTTTGTCATATCCATACCTGCACATGCATAAACTCAAGAAACACGCAAATATTAGCAATAAACGGCTCTTTCTTGGTTATTTTGGGTTAGTTTTGATAAAGAAAAGATATGTGTTTAAGCACATATCAATCCTCGCCACTCAGAGCCGCAAAATATTTTTTTAACGAGACCAAGCTAGTATCATCATTAATATACGAATTATGGGTAGTAGGCTGATGAGGACCCGAACCAAAATTTACATGAGAACCAACATTACCTTTATGAGTAGTCGCATATGGAGAAGCAATAGGAACTCCACTCGCACCCTTTTTACTTTCTTTGACCAGAACACTAGGGGAAATACCCTTATTACTTCCATTGCTCATATTATTAGGAGAAAGATTAGATTTATTCTCAGATTAGTATCAACATCAGGTTGGAACCCAACGTTGTACCACTCGAAGTAGATGGCCCCCATCTTTCACCAATGCCTTAGGCTCCCACCAATAATAGAATGCAACCTTCGGTTTATTAAGACGAAGTCCATCAATGTGCTTTTCCCTACTAACTTGCTTACCTTTTCACTTACGCTTGTTGACTTCCACAAAACCATCGTCATCAACAACTTGTTTAACGTTAGTCATGATGTTTTTAGGACAAGCTTCATCCTTATGATCAAAAATCTTACAAGTATCACACCTTGGGGGCTTCCATTCATACTCGACATCGATCCGTTCCAAAGAATGCCCTTTCCCATTAGGAAACGGGATTGCCACCACCAGTGTAATATATTGGTTATTGTAACACACAAACAATCAACTATATGGTTCGAATATGCAAGATGTTTAAAGAGAGAAAGTAGGAGATGTGATCCTTTCTAGAGAGAGAAAGTGAGAGAAAAATAAAGAGAAGGTTAGATTAAGAATGAAAGGTCCAACCCTCTACCTTGGGAGGTAGAGGGTATTTATAGTTCTTACATAATAGGCCACCTACGGGATGTGGATCAGGCATACAGTGGGTAAAGACCCATCCCCCCTCCACTTATTACTCCCTAACTAACTAACTAACTAATAAATAACGTAATGTCTACGAGCTAACATATGCTAGACTAGAATTGGGGTGACCGACTATTCCATATGGATTTTCCAAATCCTAACAATCTCCTCCTAAGGGAGGTCACCCCATGAAATACATTTTGTATCCTAGCATTCTATCTTTGTCTTCAGTTCTGAACTCGTAGACTTCAATTCTTTAATATCAGCATTCTTTGTGCTTTAGCAGTGATTCTTCAAAGTCCTTATGCTTTGTACTTTCAGTGGAGGTCTTTGAATTGATCCACATCTTGATGATCTTTGAGCCAGGTTAGAGATCATCAGCCACAACAAATCTCTGATTCATCCTTTGTTGTATCACCTCCATGTGATGTTGTGACTTTTGGACTGGCATGCTCACACTTTCTAGATCATGACATCTTTTTATCAGAGTAGCGGAAGCATTGTTGTATGTCTTTAATTGTCATGATTTTCTTTAGTTAAGTGTGTGTGTTGTGAGCATGCGGTTATGAATTGACTTCTATATCGATCAAGAACCGCGTCAAATGTTCTACAAACAACAAGCATAATAAAACACGAAGTGTTTTTGTTCACTTTCGCTGAATACATTTGCAAGAACCACTGTTCCTCGCTGATCAGATAAATAATGCCTGGATCGTAGAATTCCTAAGAATCTCCTCGACGTGATCCAGGTTTCAGTTTTGATCTAGCCGCTTCAAACCGAGCGCCCCAAAGTAGACAACACCGCGAGTGAACCAGCGAATTGAGATTCAACGATTGATGAAAATTGATTTAAAACAATGCATTGCTTGAGAGAAAGAGTTTTGCAATATCATCGGAAGGTTTTATGAGAAAGATCAATTTTCAATCAAATACTTTTGTATTTGAAAATGTGAATACACATTCGATGTGCTAGAAAGAGAATGTTATACATCGAAGGTTTTCAAAGTATTCGCCAATTCATTTCTCGACCAAGCTTGATTCAAGATTGAATCGCCCCATTGTTTCTATCCAGTTGTCACAAGCTTGATCTTTTGAAAAGATCTCACATGTCACCTACCAAGAGCTTGTTTGATATTGGCTCTAGAAGGATTTCCATCTTCATCGTGAATATTTATCATATCACTCGGATGTTCTGGCAAATACCACAAGGATAATGCGTAGGACTCTCAATATATATTCTCACTTTTCACATTGTGTGAAACAACAAGTCTTCATTATTTTTGTGTCCTAATGAGATTTTGTGGATGATCTCTTGGCTCGAGACTCGATTGTGCACATTTCGTTTCATATATAGGAGACTAGGGTGAGGGTCTCCTTCTTCAATATCAACTATCTCTAAGAGAAAGTCGATAGATAATGTAGGTTCCCCGTGAGAATGAAAAAAGTCCTTTAAAGAGAACTTGAGTAGCTTGGGAAATTTAGTGCAGTGCGTCACTAGGTCCATGACGTCTTGTCTTCAATACCGTTACCTTGTGTAACCACCCGCCAAGAGTATATGTATTGAACCCTGTCGCTCTAAGGTTGAATTATGGAGGGCTATTTTTTCACCCTTTTCTCATTTCATTTCTTTTTCATTCTTCAACCCCTCTCGCTAAGCCTAATGAGACTTCATTACCGTAACCTTGTTGGGTTTGTTCTACCATAGCTCATCCCTCGCCCAAGACTTTCTCCTTTTACATCATACCTAAGGACTTCTACATTAACCTAGTGGGATTGTCCCCGGTAGATCCCTTCTGCTCTTAGGGATCGTGGGAACTAATACCTAACCTAACCATCCTTATAACTCCATGCATAAAGTAAATTGGTCGGTCTTATGGTATTGTTCTTTTCTCAAAACCAAATGAAAACCATTTGAAAATCAATCAAGGTAATTTCAGATATAAACATCAAAGCATTTGTACCTCATTGTTTTGATTTTTTCATAAATGTTTTTCTCAACATGGTGTATTGGTTTATGAAATTTTAGCACATGGAGGAAGAAGTGCTTTTTTAAATCTTTATAAAAGCTCCCCCTTAACATGTGCATTGAGTATTTGAAATCTTTTAGCACATGGAGGAAGGATGCTTGTTTGAATCTTTAAGCAATCACCCTTTAATTAAATTTCATATTTAAATCACAATCTCTCCCCCTATCAAAAATTTCAAACCTGATTGAGATTTATGATCCCAATTGATTTTTAAATCATTTAGAGAACGTTCTACTGAAATATATAGATTTCTTTTTAAACTTTTACTAATAAAAAACATTTAATCGCTCCCCTTCAATATGTGCTTCGATATACGAAATAGTTTTAGCACATACTAGAGAGAACCTGCACTTTGAGTCAAAACGATCATTTTGAGTCCCCCGATAAAAAATTTCAAACCTTTTGAGATTCGTTGGATCGATATACTCTAACCAAACTAACTATGTAGCTTGTAAGGGCTTAGCAACCTCGGATAAATCCTAAGTCACTAACAATGAAACACTGAATTTACTCTATTAAGTATGCAGAAACTACTTCAATAAAGCTAAGAAGAATAACTTTAACTTCAAAGATTTTATTAATACTATAAACCTGCTTGATACACAGATTTGCTAACAACCCTAACAACTCTAATATCTTTCTAAAATCGTGACTTTGTAAATTCTAAATCACGATATCTAATGCCAATCTAGGATCCTTTATAGCATAAGGATAACCCTAGTCGGTTTACAACTCTAATCCTTGTACGACAAGTAATCTAAACTAAGAATATTCTAGAATAACAAAGTTTTCCATAAACCATATAACACCTTAAGCTTTGAAGACTTTGATGTTGAGTAGTACTTTGACTTTCTTCATTAGCAGTACTTTGACTTTCTTCAGCACTTTGAATTTCTTCAGTACTTTATCATTCTTTAGCACTTTATCATTCTTCTACACTTTATCTTTCTATATCCCAACAATCCTCCCCTAACTTGAATTCTACTTGCTTGATTTCAAGTTCCTTTGTATATTCATCTTTAATATCTTTGTCTTCAAGGAAAGATTGTGTCTTTATCTTCAGATTTTATCTTTGTACTCTCTGTGCTTGTATTATCATCATCAAAGTAGTCTTTAGAAACATTCCTTTATAGCAACAATCAGTAATCTTCATCTTTTCAGCTACTCAACAACATATGGCAATTTGTTAATCAGATCATAAAGTTTCAGTCTATTCTCATCACTTCCTGTGTGTAAACTCCTGAGAGGTGAATCATTGAAATTTAATGGATTTTGATGTCTCTTTAACAAAGCCATTAACTGAGTAGCATGTTTAGGTGTGTAAAACCATGGTACATTGATAACCATATGATTTTTAGCAAATCATCGCCTATCAACGATTTGTTTTGTCTTTACCAAAAGTCACTCTTTGGACTAGTTACTTGCAATCATGGTGAACTAATTACCATATAAATGGTTTTTCACAATTCTTTACCACAAGCCATTTTTCTTAGGCTAGCCAACTCTTCACTATATCGATATGTGAGTTGATTACCATAAACTTATTAAGTTGTCAACCATCAACGGATTTTAAATATCTTTACCATTGCTGCTCATGGATTAGCCAATCCTTTTGTTAGACATGGTGGATTGATAACCATTGTTGTAACCATCTCAAAACCATTAGTTGTCGTTAACTTTTGTCAAAATATTTTGCACTTAACAAAAGTTTGCTTATTTTCTATTAAAAGTGTTTATCGGTTTTGTGCGCAGCAAGACTTGGTTAAAGTATCGTTTGATCAAGAGTACTTTGAATAAAGTAATCGATTTTTCAAAACATTTATACAATTAGAATCGTACCGATTTATATGCATCATCATCACCATAGTTGTCCATCCGATAAACAATTCGATGACCATAATGGCAGTTTCATTATCCTCTTCAACCTCCATACCATGATCTAGCATTCTTCTGATAAGATCTGATGTAAAAGGATAGCTTTTTCTAACATATGAATCATGGTCCCATCTTCTAGCTCCAAACATGCACCAGATTCTTCAAAGAATCTCCACCGGTAATCTCCCGACTTTTGATTTTTGCCATATTTCATCGTTTGTCTCTTCAGCTTCCCTGATGGTTGTGAGGTCTCCAAGCAAGACTAACCTAACTCCTTTTGAAGGAATGTGTTCAAAATATTCTGCACCACTGGTATAAATGAAACAGATCCTCTCTATTATTCATCATGTATATCCCATAATTAAATAAATACTCAAGCTTTCATCTTCTTTGTGGAAAAACAGATAGTCTCCATCCTTTGATTCTATGACTTCAAATGTAGATATATTTGACTTCTTTACGCAACATCTTTGATTTAGGATGCTCAAAATCTACAACTTTAGTAATTTCTACCATCAACTATTTTCATCTCAATTCCAATCTCCTGACACGTTTATCTCAGCTTGTTCTTCTTTAAGCCTCTTTTCTAGCATCCTCCTTCAGCTTATCATCATCTTTAAAGAAATAATACTATCAACTTGCTTTTGATAAGCTTCTCTAACATAATTATTATACAACTGCTTTCATCTCTAAATACTTTCAGAATCCAAGATATCCTTGACCCTTCAACTGCCATCATGGCATTTCTTCCTTAGCAATACTTGGTGGTCTTCTAGGTATAACAAGTTCAGTTCTTTCACCGGTATAGCAACCTCATCATCATATTCAGCTTTGAAACTCTTAGTAGCTTCTTCATTCTAGCTACTTCAATAACTCTTATTACCAAAGGAGCTTTTCTTCTTCTTAGTTTCTATCACTTGCTTTTGCCTCCTTCCGATCTAAAGTGTCAGAAGCTTGAGGTTGCAAGTGTGCTCTACTTTGGGTGTATCACCTTCTTCTTGTAGGACTGAAGGACCAGCTTCTTCTTCTTCAAAATTTATAATTTTGGTGTAATAAGCTCTTGTCTATATGTTCCTTGAAGAGCATCTTTGATCACAAAGACTTGATCATCAAGATTTTGTACACTAGTACTTTGTACACTAGTACTTTGTATTCCAGCACCTTAAGGCTCAGTACTTTGAATTTCAACATCAAGATTTGAGGCTCAAGACTTTAACTTCTTAGCTTTGTGACTCAAAAAAGTATCAAGAACATCTCATAAGCTTGAGCATCTTCATTCAAATTGTTCCAAATTCCTCCCAATTGGAATGAGACGCTTTTTAATTTTCTTGCCCTTTGAAGTCTTTTTAAATTTTCTTCCTTGCTTCTTCTGTGACTTCACCCACAACCTGTGATGTTGAACTAAAGGCTAGAAAAAGTTCTTCAATCTTTTAAACTTGGTGTCCAACGTCATAAGTTGTTTAGCTTGAGCCTTAGTATCTTTCTTCAATCTCACTAATTCCCGTGTCAAAACATAGTTATCCAGAACCAATCCTTCAGGAGGTATATCTCTCATCTCTCCGCATGTTTGATTCCCATCCTGGAAGTGTAATCATTGGGAGAGGATGGTGGTTTACCGCTTCAATCACCATGAGCAGCTTGTTGAGATGATGGGGAAGTCGCAGACCTTCTTCGCAAAGCAGCATCCTTGGAAGAAGCGTATGTTGAGAAGCGACTTTGGGGTGATGCAGTACCTTCTCATTCTTCACTTGCAGCAGCCTCATCTCTAACTGCTTGCACAATCTCCATCATAGAAGTAGTCAAATGAATATTCCTTCCAGAGAACTTATCACTCTTCCTAGCCATGAAGGTGAAAATCTTTGGAGGTTGTACCACAGCAGGTAATAAGCTAGAAGGTTTTGGTACATCATGAAGTTGTTTGTTCAAGAAAACTTGAATAAATCTTGGATACATTAACCAGGGTGATCCATTGGAGATGTGAGATAGCATACCATTGAGAATTAATCTTGAAAAGTTGAAGAGACGATTTGTAGCCAATCCCACTAAAGCAGATGCTATATTTGTTCCAAATTGCTCCTATGAAGTACTTTTTGAACTGATGCAATGAAGTAGGACATGAACCAGGTACTTCCATTGTGGACTAAACAAGGGTTTCTTGAATGTTGTTTCAATTAAAGACCCTTCATACCCAATATCTCGTAAAGTATCCCAAAGAACTTGTTTAGAAAACGAGTAGCTCCTCTTCATCATCAAATAATAAATCTTCTCGAATGGAGGCTTCACTAACTCTAATGATCTTTCCAGCAACCTTAGCTTGTATGTATGACTCATCATCTTCCATGTGAGTTCTAGCAGTTGCCCAAAACTGTTGAATCCATGGCTCAATAACATCAGGTTCAACCAAAAGTGCATAATTGATTGAAGATCCAGTGAGGAAATCAATTATGTCATGAAACGCGACATTGGCTTCAGTCTTATCTAAGTTTGCCACCATATTATGCTTGCTAAATGTGTGTCGATTCGCCATTGCTTGTTGTTTACAAAAGAAAATGGTTTGATGAATAGTAATCGTAAGAGAGAGAATAAGGAAAAGATTTATAAGTATAAAGATGAGGGAAAATCGATGGTAGTTATTTATAGGTAAGATTTGAAAATCACGTTTCACAACAAAGTTACCGTATTTGAATTTTACCCCATCTTTTCGACTGGAACAAGACGCTGATAAGACTAGCGTGCTTTCCACGGAAGCATTCTCACAACAGCACTTTTAGATAAAACAAAAGCAACTTTTCCTTCCGTTCATTACAATGGCAAAACATCAAAAGACATTGTTTATCCTCCCCTTAAACAATGCATAGGACTATCTAACTAACTAATAAGTCCTCCCCTTAAATGTAGCTTAATAGTTAATCATCCCAATGCTCACCACCAAAAGATTGAATCTTGAAACATCAAATCCTTTTGTGAGTAGATCAGCTACATTGTCATATGTGTGGACCTTGACAACATTAATGAGTCTATGCTCATAACAATCTCTAATAAAGTGACTTCTAACTGAATGTTTGGTCTTGGAGTGATAAACCAATTCTTCACAATGAAAATTGTACTCTCATTATCAATGTTGATAGGAGTATTCTTGAAATTGAACCCATAATCCAAGAGTTGATTCTGCATCCATAATACTCTTGTCCACAATACCACAAAGAAGAACATTCCCTCAAAGGGATGATGGGTGCAATAGTTTGTTTCTTACACTTCCATGAAACTAATCTTCTTCCAAGATATTGGCATCCTCCGTGGTTGATTCTCTATCATAATTATCACCCGCATAATCACTATCTGAAAAAGCTTCCAAGTGAAAAGGTGAATCCTTTGGATACCACAACCGTAACTTAGGTTGTTGTTTCAAATAACTAAAAATCCTCTTGACTGCATTCATATGAGAGACCGTAGGTGAGACTTGATATCTTGCACATAAACAGACAACAAACATGATATCTGGTCTAGATGCAGTTAAGTACATAAGACAATCTTGCAAAGTGTCCAGTTCTTTGACAATTAAAGCATTTAATCTTGGACTTGTCAAACGTAATAACTCGCTTGGCTTGAATTGCCTCTTCCGCTTTTCCATGAACTTCTGATCCTAGTCAGGATCATAGCAACTTGCCACCTTATATCAATCTCTTTCAAGAGCATCTTCTTCAATTTGTAAATCTTCATGTTTGACGGTAAAGTGGCTTGCTAAGCAAATAATGAGCATACAACTTCATCAGAATGGATGGTGTTTGTTGATGATGAGGTGGGTGAAGGATAAGCAACAGCGATTTTGAGCAACAAGACTTTGAGAGATAAGCAAGACTTTTAGAGTAATCGCCTTTCTTTTAAGACACAAAAGCAATATTGTGAGGTTTTGAACTTGTTTGGCCATGCATCTCATGCTCATACGCCTTTAAGTGGTTGTAAAGATCATCAAAGTCCATAGTGTCCAAACCAGTTCTCTCCTCCTGATCATAGTAGCAATCACATGCTATACAAATGGCAAACTTCTTGAACTTCCGTTTGCAGATTCAATAGATATCGCTTTGTATAACTCCAAAGATGTCGAGAAGATTTTGGTATCTATCATAGGCAGATCAAGAGACTTTCACCAACAAGAATGTTTTAAACTGTTGTTTCAACAGATTTCTATGCATCTTTTGGCATCATTGCCTCCAAATCTTGTCCGAGAGCACTCTATAGTTGTTTTGTATCCTTAGCATCATGGAACTTGAAAGGTGACCATCAGAATAGCGCATACCAGTATGTTGAGAGCCTTTTCTTGATTTCATCAGAGTCGCTGGTAAGACAGCCTTAGTGGTTTAGGTTGTCCAGAATCTCTTTAGATCTTCAATAACTTCATTACTCATTGACAATTACATTCCATGTTGCATGGTCTCACAAGAATAACGCCATCTTCATGCTCCAGATCATATTCTCCCTTCTTGATGATAGGAATTTCGACTGGTGATGGATGAGGGTGGTGAAGCTTCAAATGACATCTTTAGGGTTTGTTGTTAAATCGGTTTTAAGGATTTCTTCTTAATCAGAGTTTCCACACAAGCTCATACCACTTGTTGATCGAGATACTCTAAACCAAACTAACTATGTAGCTTGTATGGGCTTAGCAACCTCGGATAAATCCTAAGTCACTAACAATGAAACACTGAATTTACTCTATTAAGTATGCAGAAACTACTTCAATAAAGCTAAGAAGAATAACTTTAACTTCAACGATTTTGTTAATACTATAAACCTGCTTGATACACAGATTTGCTAACAACCCTGACAACTCTAATATCTTCTCTAAAATCGTACTTTGTAAATTCTAAATCACGTATATCTAATGCCAATCTAGGGATCCTTTTATAGGCATAAGGATAACCCTAGTCGGTTTACAACTCTAATCCTTGTATGACAAGTAATCTAAACTAAGAATATTCTAGAATAACAAAGCTTTCCATAAATGATGTAACAGTTCTTTAAGTTGCAAACTTTGATGTTGAGCAAGCTTTGACTTTCTTCATTAGCATTTTGACTTTCAAAGACTTTGAATTTCTTCAAGATTTTTTACTATTTTTAGCACTTTATCATTCTTCAACACTTTATCTTTCTATATCCCAACAAGATTTTGGATCCCAATTGATTTAAATAAGTTTAGAAAACTTGGGAGGAAAATGTGGTCTGATTAATTTTTATTCTGATAGTGGAACAATGCAAATGCTCCCCCTCAATGTTTGAGGAAGTTTGTTAGTGTCAGGTATGATAATTATGAAAGATCTTTGATTTATTTGAAAATTTCATTTCGAAAGATCATTGATTTTAGAAAGATCATACCCAGAGACACAACATCAAAGACTTTATTCACCACTTAATTTGTACAAATAGGCTCTGATTCGTTTGATGATATATTGTTTGAAAAACATTTAATTTGAAATCACTCTCCTCCTCAATCGATGACCGTAGTCGTTGATTGAGTGACTTATGTTTTGACAAAATGAAGTTCGATTGATTTTCAAAATTAGAGTCCGATTTATTTTCAAACAATATTTTTCTACCATGATAAATACGAACATGGTATCATCACTACTTTTCCTGCACAAAGATACATAGGTGGTTGAGAATCTCAAGCTGCTTCTGTTGTTGCTGAAAGGCTGGAAGAAAACCATCTACAGATGCAATGATATCTCTGAAGTAGTATATCATGCAAAGAGATCTGATTAAGTTCCGTTTCTTCCTTTTTTCGACCCAAGATATAGCTGCCCTTTCCTTTCGGCATCCAATCATCTACTTTTGTAGGATCCGGATCGAAACATTCTTATAAACCATGTTATCTGCATACGTTAGTGGACATACATACAGATATATGATGGTCGACAACACCCAAACAGCAATCGACTAATAAAAAGTGAATCCAACATATCAATCAGATCATAAAAAGGCATGAGGAAAAAGTTTCTCCAATCAAACTCAAATCATCTAATCATAACAATCATATCCTATGCTCCTAGTCCTTCAACTTAGGCAAACATCTTTTTCTGTTAAGTACGTAGGATGATTAAATAAGCCCGTTAGATGATATAAATTTGAAAACATTCTCCCCCTCAATCAATGACTCTTTCTATGAACAGTTTTAAACATTCTCCCCCTCAATATATATTTCTTCCTATTTTGACTGACAACGTGCATTGAGCCACATAAATCCATGTGTAGTATATGGAAAGGTGCAACGGAACTATGTTCGAGTTTTAATTTGAGTCTAGCACATGTCATTTTCCCTAATTTACATGCAAAACAAATATGATCCTTCTTGAATGATACTTTAGGCAATCCAAAGGACTAGGTTGTGGAAAGAAAGATCATTTAATGTACAAAAATCAGATGTGAAAAGCGACGATGCCATAGCTAGGCTTGTGATGATGATGCTTTTGCAAGCAAACAATATGGTTTTGGCGAGGTTATTTCTTTGAGAGCAATCTGGTATAAATTCGAATCTCGAGAGCCTTTGAGATATCAACACCTTCAAGAGTACGAACAATACACGACATGTTTTCTAAAAGAAACCTTTAAACCGCTATCACAAATTGGCCAATGATGAATAAGTTATAACCTAGCCCTTCGACGTAGTATACTCTTTGAATTGTGACTTTTTCATAAGTGAGATCACCATAGCCGATAATTGTAGCGACGTGATCATTCCCAAAACTCACTATACCCAAAAATTTAGTCACAAAGTTCTTGAGCAGTGCCTTGTTCCCGGTCATATGTCGGGTGCACCAGGAAGCGAGGTACCAGAGGCACACTTGGATAAGCTGCACAATAAAGCAAGAAATAGAAAATTAGGAACTTGTTGATAAAGTGGTTCCACGTAGTTAGACATAATAGATTACAGAACTAATGGATTACTTTTCCCTATTATGGTGGTACTAGGTTTTCATTTCTTCTTAACAGGTTGCCATCTAAAACCTACGTGTGTTACATCTAAAATCAAGTTTTAAGTATTAAAAAACGAGAATGCCATTTGACTAAGTTGTCCACGAATTTTATAATTTTTACGAAATTACGGGATTGGTTAGTCAATCCGATAGTCTGACTATAAGTATTAAATGTTATGCAAATGGTTGTATAAAATAGGATGTGTCATAAATATAAGAAAAAAGTACAATGACTAATGATGTCAAGTTGTACATATATTATAACTTGTAGTGTGGCCAAATATGAAAGAAAGGACTTGTAGGACTATTTGTGTCATTTGGCCAAAGTGCCAACTAACTAATCTAGAAATATCCTAGATATTCCAAACAATTCATTTGTCTGTGGAGTTGTGTGTGTGTGTCAAGAAAAAGAAGAGGGAAGATTCAATTGATGATCAAATTGAAGAAAGATTAATGGTTGAATACTAGTGTATATCCCTGGTGATGATCCTCTCAAGTAAGTAATGTCTAATAGAAGTTTAATTGGTAATTTGTTAATTAGGGTTTATGTACCCAAATTGGGGGTTTTGGGTAATTATGGTTCTAAACGAAGAATTAAAGTATTTGTGATGATGGGTTAAAGAATAATTAATGAAATTAGTGAAATCAAAGGTTTTCATCATAAATCAAAATAGGATCATATGATGTTGATCAATTGTTTAAATGGTGTTTTAAGTAATCAAAAGGATATAACTATTATGGGTTATTTCAATTAATGTTTAAGAAGTAAATTTAAGAAATTGGACTATGATTATGAGATGATCATACAATAAAGAAGGGATTTTGGTATGTTCATGTGACAACCCGTAATTTCCTCGATGCGTCATAAATGGAGAAACGACATTTAGAGTGATCGTTCCCTCTAAATTGAGATGCAATACGTATTTATAGTCATTTTTATCAGAAATAATATTCTAAGAACATTGGCGTAATTCCCGAGTCACAATCCTTCGTTTGCTAGTCCAAACGAGTCCCGAACTTAATATTGCAAAAGCTTTAGAAAGTTACATGTATGGTCCATGTGATAATTACACTGCCGCCCTCCTTTTTTGGATTATTTACACAACCAGTCCCTCTTGGGAGTATATATACTCCTACCATCTCTCACTCTCTCATTTTCTACACTTTCTTTCTCTCTCTTAAATAACACACACATAACACTTCTCTCTCTCTCTCTAATATTTCCAGCCACCCAATTAGAGTTCCGGCGCCGTCACCGCCGTCCAGCCAAATTCCGGCCACCTCCTCTACTTACACCGCCTACCCTAATGGTAGATCGGGCCTTCGTGGTTCTGTTTCTACAAAACACGCGCCTTAAAACCTTGCAACGCCTTCCAGATCTAGATTTTAAGGTTCGAGTATTAGGGTTTCATGTGGTAGACGTTTTCAAAGGGTTATAGCTTGGATGTGGTTACGAGTTGTACTCGTAAAAGTCACCACAAAGCGCTTCCTCGCCTCCCTTTCTCACTCTGGGTAAAAAATGAAACTGCTTTGTTATTATTTAGAATTTTGTTTGGTCCGATCATATTTTTTATTTTTGGTTTTCGTGAAAACAAAGGTAATATAAACGAAGCGAAAGTGTTTTGAGAAACAGATAATAAAACGGATAAAACGAGTTTGGTACGAATCATGTGGTAACTTGTGTAATAGTGGTGATGGTTGTGTTCTTGGGAAATGAGTCAACTCATTGAGGAGTTCGACTCAAAGGAGCCAGCCCTCGCTAGGGTCGGGTCATGACCCGTACGGGTCGAGTTATGACCCATGTGGTTCTTTTGAATGGTATAGAAATTGATACATGGTTGTTGCTTGAGTCGACCCAACTAGGGTGCATTTTGTCCCGGTTTGGATTTGGTATTTGGTGCGTAATTGGTCTCGGGGTAGTTTGTAACCTGTTTAGATGGTCGGGTTTGACCGAATGTTCTCTTGGTATTTGTAGGATCGATAATAATTATTGTGTTGATGATTCGGGTGGCCTTGGATGATCAAAATACATGTTTGCCATATTTAGAGAGAGAAAGATAGAGAGGGTGTTCTTGCTAGAGACTTGGTTTACACAAAGGAAATGTTAGATTGAATAGAAGCACCACCCCTTCCATGGATGGAAGGGTATTTATAATAATGAAATACGGACCTCCTATCTACTGTGGACTGCATACAGTAAAGACCCGTCCTTCCTCCACGGTGTTACACTAGACTAAGCTACGCTACAAATTAACTAATTTAACTACTACATAACGTAAATAACTATAAATCTACAAGCTAACATATGCTAGACTATAATTGGGGTGGCCGACACTTTAACATGGAATTTCCAATTCCTAACAATCTCCCCCTAAGGGAGGTCACCCCATTAAATACATTTTGCATCCTAGCATTCTTTCTTTGACCTTGTTCTTGAGCTCGTAGACTTGAATTCTTCACTTTCGCAATCTGTGTGCTTTAGCAGCGATTCTTCAAAGTCCGCACTGATTTGTACTTTTAGTGGAGGCCTTTAACTGATCCACATCTTTGATGATCTTTAAGATTTCTTTGAGATCATCACCACAAGAAATCTCTGGATCACCCTTTAATGTGTTGCCATCATGTGAAGTTGTGACTTTCAGACCGACATGCTCACACTTTTGAATCATGACATATTTCCATCGCAGTAGCGAAGCCTTATCGGTTCATGATATTTGCAGTAGCAAACAGAAACATAGTATAGAAATATCAGAGCCAGGTTGTGTAGATTAGCACCAATCATGATTTCTTCAAATTAAGTGTGGATGCTGTGAGCATGCGGTTTTTGGATTGACTCCTCACTGGATCAGCAACCGTCCAAATGTACTCCGCAAACAACGCTAGTTAGCAATAGAAAACACACGAAAGTGTCTTTGATCGCTTTCATTAAATTGAGGTACACGGCCCACGGTTCCCCGTGATCGATGAGTACCGCCTTTGTGATCGTGTAGGATTCCGAGGAATCTCCTGATGTGGTTTCGCAGTTGCTCTCTAGCGTTCTCAAACCGAACGTCTCAAAGAAGACAACACGGCGTGAGTGAACCAGCGAATTGAGATTCACTGATTGATGAAAAATTGATTTGAAAACAATCGCGTATTGCTTAGAAGAAAGAGTTTTGCAATACGACGAAGGTTTTATGAGAAAGATCAATTTTCAATCAAAATACTTTTTGTATTAGAGAATGAGTACACATTTGATGTGCTAGTGAAAAGAAGAGATTCGCACATCGAACGGTTTTTCTAAAAGTATTTTTCAATCAGAGATACTTTTTGAATTTGAAATATGAATACACATTCGACGTGCTAGAGAAAAGAAGGTTTGCACATCGAACGGTTTTTTCCAAAGTATTCACAATTCCAATCCTGGACCAAGGTTGATTCACGAGTGAATCGCCCCATCAAGTTTCTATCCGTTGTCACAAGTTTGATCTTTAGAAAAGATCTCACATGTCACCTACCAAAAGCTTGTTTGATGTTGGCTCTAGAAGGCTTTCCATCTTCATCGTGAATATTTTACATATCACTCGGATGTTCTGGCAATACCACAAGGATAATGCGTAGGACTCTTAATTATATACTTACTTTCCACATTGTGTGAAACAGCAAGTCTTCATTAATTTTGTGTCCTAATGAGATATTGTGTATAATCTCTTGGCTCTAGACTCAATAGTGCACATTTGGTTCCTATGCCAGAGACTAGGGAGAGGGTCTCCTTCTTCAATATCAACAATCTCTAAGAGAAAGTCGGTAGATTATGTCGGTTCCCCGTGAGAATGAAACAAGCCCTTTTAAGAGGAACTTGAGTAGCTTGGGAAGTTGTAGTGCAGTGCGTCACTGGGTCCATGACGTCTTGTCTTCAATACCAGTGTTACCTTAGTAACCACCAGTAGCATATGTATTGAACCCGGTGTCTGCCCTAAGGTTGAATTGATGAGGCTATTTATTTTCACCCTTTTCACATTCAGTTCTTTTTCATTCTTCAACCCCTTCAGTGCTTACCGAGACTTCATTACTAGAACCTTGTTGGGTTTATTCCAGTACTAGCTCTGTCTCAGTCCGCACTCTTCCCATTTCTCATTTTTCTCCTTTTTCAATATACCTAAGGACTCTACACTATCTAGTGGATTGTCCCTGGGTAGATCCCTCCGGTTCTGGCGGGATCGTGGGAACGAATACCTAACCTAACCATCCTTATAACACCATGCATAAAGTAAATTGGTCGGTCTTTTGGTATTGTTCTTTTCTTCTTGAGACCAATTGAAAAATCATTTGGAAAAACAATCAAGGTACTTGTGATACGAGATCAACGCATTTTGTACCTTAATAGTTTTGATCATTTAGAAAACCTCCCCCTCAACATGTGCATATGATTTAGAAATTGTTTTAGCGCATGGAGGCAAGAGGACTTTGAAATATTTTCTTTGATCACAATTTTCATACGAAAAAGCCATTTGATTTTCTTGGTAAAATTCTCCCCCTCAATATGTGCATAGGATATTTGAAATTATTTTATCACATAGAGGCAATAGGTCTTTTGAAAGAACTTTCACGATCACAAAACCATTTAGAAACCATTTGAAAACTTAATCAAGGTACTTTATGTTAAAATATAAAAGCTTTTGTACCTCGATAGTTTATTTTCTTTTGAAGTGCTCCCCCTCAATATGTGCTTCGAGATTCGAAAACGTTTAACACATATGAGAGGGAAGCCTGCACAATTGAATCAAAACGATCATCTTTTATCAAATTTCATATTAAATCACAAATTCTCCCCTGATCAAAAATATCAAACCCTTTGAGATTTTGGATCTCAAGTGATTTAATTAGGTTTATAAAACATGGGATAATATGTGCCTGGTTTAAATACTCATCTTGTTTTTGGATAAATCCTCCTCCACAACATGTGCATTGTATATTTGAAATCGTTTGGCACATGGAGGCAGGAGTGCCTATAAAGGACTAAAACCAATTCCATTTAAATAGATAAGAGATTTAAATCACGATCTCTCCCCCGATCAAAAATTTCAAACCAATTGAGATTTTGGATCCCGATTGATTTAAATCATTTAGAAAATTTTAGGGGAAAGACGTGGCAAGATTTAATTTTTGAAAGATCTTGATTCTAAAGAAAAATCATACCATGACATAACATTAAATCTTTAGATCACCACTTTGTTTTTGTACAAACCGGACTTTTTATGAAGAAATATCATTCGAAAATATTTTGTTTTAAATCACTCTCCCTCTCAATCGATGACCGTAGTCGTTGATTGAATGACTTAGGTTTTGAAAACATGAAGTCCGGTGATTTTCAAAATTTAGTCCAGTTTATTTTCAAAACAATATTTTTCCCATTTTCAAAACAATTCAAATTTGTTGAAAAATGGTATTATCACAATTATCCTGCATAAAGACACGTTAGGTGGTTGAGAAGCTTCCGTTGTTGTTGCTGTAGGGTTTGGAAGAAAAACCATCTGCTGATGCAGTGAGACTTCTTCTTACGTTGCATTTGAATGCCAACGAGGTCAAATTAAGCTCCGTTTCTTCAATCACTTAGAAGAAAACCATCTGCTGATGCAGTAAGACCTCTTACGTTGCATTTATGCCAACTCTCCATAGAAGTCCAATTAAGCTCTGTTTCTTCATTTGTCAACCCAAGAAATAGTTACCCTTTCCTTTCGGCATCCAAACATCATATTATGTGGGACCCGGATAGGGAACATTCTTACACCAAGATACCTGCATACGTTAGTGAACACACATACAAATATATGGTGGTCGACATCACCCAAACAGCAATCGACTAATGAAAGTCAATTCAACATATCAATTAGATCATGTAAAGGCATGGGAATAATGTGTTAATCAATCTATAATTATCTAATCCTAACAATCTTATCCTAGGCACCTAGTCCTTCAACACAGGTTAACATCATTTTTAATTAAGCATATTAGGATAATTAAGAAAGCCCGTTAGATGATATAGATTTGAAAACATTCTCCCCCTCAATCAATGACTCATTTTCAGAAGAGTTAAAAAGCGCCGAAGTCATTGATTGAGTTTTTCAAATTTTTACGAAAACACTGAATCTGAAAGATTTTCAAGCAACTCATTTACCACCAATTTTTGAAAACACCAAATATTTTTCTAAAGAATTTAAGACGGAAAAACATTTGTGTCGGAACAGCAGTCCTTCGACATACTTTCCTCAATTTTGATTTAGGATAAGTGCATGAAATATTTGAAAATTGGTTTAGCGTAACACTTTCCTTTCTTGAAAAACGGGTTGCTATATGAAATAATAGCAAACCATGGTTAAAGCACGGGTTACAGTCAGAAGTAACTGCAAGCCATAGTTTTAAGCACGGGTTACAGTCTGAAGTAACTGTAAGCCATAGTTTGAAGCCAAGGTTACAGTCTGAAATAACTGTAAGCCATATTTGAGACATGTTTTGGAAAATAATATTTACACCTCCTGCTCGAACTTCATCTATGGTCCCGTGCCATTATTGAATGAAATTTCTAAGACAGCAGATGTTATTGATACAAGAAGACATGTCTTGGAAAACATATTTTTGGTATTTTCGAAATTTTCTGATTTTTATGGGTTTTTGTTGATTTTATAATTTTCTATTTTGTTTTGCTGGTTTTATATTTTTGTATTTTGATTTTCTGAAAAATATATACAAGGATAGAATAGATGATATAGTTTAAGAAACATGATGATACGAGTACCGAGATAAGGATATCGAACAGCCCCGTTGTAGAAGATAGAAGTCATCATCTCTTAAACATTCACCACCAAAGCTTCCAAGACTCTTGAATCGAAGAGAGAAATTGAGCCACTTGAAAGTGAGACTTTGGCAGCTTCCCCCAAACCGAAAATCCTTTAGCTGAGCAGATTCAAAGCTTTCTTTCAAGCTTCTCTTAGCCAGTGCACAAAGAAGCACACCATTATCATCGAACTTGCTGCTCCTTTTAAGAATAATCACCGTGATTCTTCGTTCGAGGTTATATCATCCAAAAGAACAGCAGCGTATCATCCCACACATAAATAACTCTTCTCAAATTTCATAACCACTTGAAGTCGGCGCAATCCATTCCAAAAGGTGTCAAGAGAACACTTCCCCGTAGTTGAAATGATGCGGCGTCAGTCTCTTAGTATAATGCTCAAGAACTCTCCCGAATACACTTCATGAGGGGAATGAAGAACACCTTCCCATGTTCACATTTTTCTTCCCTGATGAACGTGTATGAAGCTCAAGAACCCGAAGTACACCATTCCCCAAAGAGAGAAAAACCGATAACATTGAAGAAGCAGGCCGAATCACTGATTATCTCTGCTGATGACAATCTCTGCGGATGTCAACTCCGGAATAAGTGATTATATCTCTGAATCACTGATTAAGCCCTCAAGTGAGACAGTTGAGCGCCCTCAATGTACACAATTCTCTCTCCCCTGATGATTGCGATAACATCGAGATCATCACACACCAGTGTACCTCTTTTATCTTCAAAAACTTTCATTTACATCACTTCCCCCACGACGTTGGAATAATAACACTAAAAGCCTTGATGAGTAAAACCTTGAGTTTCTCTGCGGTCATGACATTTGTTTTCCCGGGATATCTTCAATCACTTAAAAGAATTAAGTTCATCAAGTTTACTCGCCATGAGTCAAACCTTGAGTTTCTCTGCGGTAATAACATTTGTCTTCCCGGGATATCTTCAATTACTTAGAATTATTAAGTTCATCAAGTTTACTCGCGTTTAGATACGTGTCTCCTTCCCCCTTGCTGGTTTTGACACTTCAGAATCAGCAACATATTATCAGCCTAAATACTTGAAATTTGATGAGAAGATCGCTTGAAGTCTTTGTGAGAATCAACTTGCTGAAGTACATTGTGAGCAAATCTAATTAGGGATTAAATCATACAATTCACTCTCCCCTAATTAGTGCTCTCCCCTAAACTGACAATCTTTTTGATAAATGCTTGAATAAGAAGAAGTCTTTAGATCATCAAATGCAACTCGTCTTTAGTCTTCTAACATGCAGCAGAATATGTAGAACAGACTTTAGACTCGACCTTCTTCAAGATTGTCCAGTTGGGAAATAGAGTGTTAACATCTTCAACTCACACCAAAAAGCATCCCTCCAAAAAGCATCCCAATTAACTTACATCTTACAAATCCCCTTAACTAAAATCCCTCCCAATCAAACAAGAACAGAAAGATGTTCATCAAGAAAATCAGCAATCAGGCCGCAACGAACACACAAGATGGTAACACCAAACTACCAATCACATCAAACAAGAATAGAGAGATTGTTCAGAATCATCATGTTGATGTATACGTAAAGCATTAACCGGAAGCACCTTGTCGATAAGCTCATCAATCCGAGTGAAGATATCAACCAACGGCTCTAAGAGAAAACTCCATGTGAAGATGACCCGATAAGAAGAAGCTCGGTTCTTACATGAGTTAGAATCTGTATGACCATATATTCTCATAAATCAATCAACCATGCAGAATTATCACACTTATTCTCCCCCTCAAGAATTGCATACGGAGATGCCATTCTTGATTAAGTAAGTGAAAATCATCCGAATGTTCTATTCACACTTCTCTCCCGCAAAATTAGCACATGATGTCGCCATCTTCATTATAATCGAGCAAGTGGAATGAGAAACAATCAGTGGTAGCCCGGTTCACTTGATGACTGAAGCGCATGGAAAAAGTATGAAGCATGTTGATGAGAATGGTCATAATAAGAAGATTTCTCTTCTTCAGAAGATAAAGCGCACTGACACGTACACTTTTCTTTTCTTTGAGGAACGAGGCATGAACTGTTGTGTTCATACGTCATAATCTCTCTCTTTTCAAACTCTCTTGGCAAAACATGTAATCCGACTCATTATCATTCAGTAGGCTCTTTGTAGTGACAGCTGATGGAGAAAACCCAATATGATGAATTTGACCCTGAAGTAAACTACCCCGAACTCGTGACTTAAATTTTCACATATGTAACAAAAGCGATGTGCGATTTCCATTAGCATCTCTAAGTACTCTCTATGTACTCTATACTCTTCAACCAACCAACCATCAAGTATAAGACGTACATTACATCTTGAAAATCCACATTGAATGTGACATGCATTACAACGTAACTCCTTAAAGTGATAGTTATTTTGTGGTGGTATGAGCCCAATTCCCCCAAGTGGTAAAAGAAAAGGTAAAAGACACCCAACAATAACTAGATTTCCAAGTCTTCGTTTTTTGATAATAAGCTCGAACAAGGATCTAGAAGAATCTTCATCCAACCATCCCCGATACCTTCAGATACTAAGTACACTTGCCCGTGATATTTCACTTCAACCTCAAATAAATAATAGTGAATTAACCCCGTTGTCACATCTTGTTAAAAGCTCAAATCTAGCCTCCTTTGACCTTAAAAGTGAGCTATGATAATGGTTTTCATCCTGACCATGGTTAAAAGCACATAACCCCGTAAAACCACGTAATAACCAAACTGCCATGACGATTATCCAAACACACGTCCAATTTATGAAGTACACCCTTTTATCCCTTCTTTGAAGCAGAAACCGTAGCACCATCATTACGGGATTTTACAACTCTATGGTTTAAACCGAGAAATAGTTTCTTTCGCGGGATTTTACAAAACCAAGAATAAACCGTAAGATAGATCCGGAAATGCACTTTACAATTACCAGGATGTTTCCATTGTCACGGGATTTTACAAGTCTATGATTTAAACCGAGAAATAGGTTCTTTCGCGGGATTTTACAAAATCAAGACAAAACCGTAAACAACGTCAGCTTGAATGTGTTGTGACAATTTTGGTTTCGGTGAATATCTGTTTTAGGGGAACATGCAGCGGTTCATCAGCGGTCCATTATCAACATCATCAACATCATCAACCATCCAATAAATACTTTGGTAAACACAACATCCACATATTCGGACGGCTTGTTCTGTGACCACTTGGTAAAGTAAACCCGATATACCAAACTTGATTATGAAGTAGAATTCCCAGATTTGTTACTTAAACTTGTACTAATCCTCGTGAAAACGAAACGGTGTACCCAATGTACAAAACCTCTTGACATATTCTCAACTGCGTGAGACACCGAAGTGATAGCTACGTTGTGGATTAAGCGTTAGAAAAGAATCACACCCGTAACTAAATAGCCAAGTCATTATCACACTCAATAAACGCCCAAACAAGTTATCTTCGCGGAAGGGTAGAAAGAAAGAAGACGAAATAAGTAAGCGCGCCCGTAAAAATCTCACTTCAAATTCAAATAAGAAATACCGTGCAAAACCCCATAGTCAACTTTGTTCAACCATCAATTCAAGCCGTATCATAATATTCTTCATGAAAGTGTATAAACCAAGGTACCAATCCTCATAACAAAAAGAATCACATCACCACATCAATTTTCATCAAATCACATTATCAAATCACATCGACAAATTCTCATCAATTGCAAATCTTGAGAAGCTCATCAATTGTACATAAACTCCAAAGTCCATACAATCCACACAAGAACCCCGTAGTCATTTTTCATCTCAAATTGAAAACAAGCCGTGAATTTGTATCTTCCGTGAAATTTTAATACCAAAATACCATTCAGATTATCAATAATATTAAATGTAAATCCAAAAATAAATTTGGATAACACATTTGAGATTATATAAGACTTGGCCCACCATGCATTCCATCATAACGTTCATTGTGTAACTCATTTCATCAAACCAGATATAACGTCACAATGGCCAACCATATCAAGTAATACAGCCCGTTACATATTCTAGTGAGGCCCAGCAGGAATAGCAATACCCAATCATGGCCCACGAGCCCAAATCCACACGCTGGTTACACACAACGAAGACTTTGATAATTTCGAGATATAAAAACTTACTTAACCACACAATACCTAAAAACACTCACTTTATCAAACCCTAATCCTAAACAGCATCGCCTCCATCACAAAATATTTTCACATGCTTCGCTTCTCTCCAAATATTCACAAAACCTAACAACAATCTTAGAAAAAATTCGCCTCCTTCCTGAACATAACTCATTTCGTGCCTCCCCATATCCTCATATCTTTGTAGATGATAACAAGATTCGACCTAGCCACAGGGATGGCATGAGGTTATGTGGTGGCCACGAGATCAGATCATATGAACACGGTTAGATCTTAGACACGTTAAGGTAGGTTTTCACTGTTGTGCTTGTGTTTCTTTGTACCAACGAACAAAGGAAAGAGATGACATATTATTGTTATTTCATTTTATTGACATGTTCGAACATAACCAGTTATGAAATCATTAAAAGATATCATTGAAGAGCTTGATTCACACATGAGTTATATAACCTTGAGTTGATTTTTTGTGAATAAATCTGAGATTTCATCATTTTCCATTCGTATTACATATTGACCGAGCACGAGGAGAGGATGAAACCTTTATGGTTTTGTTCTTTCTTCATAGTTCGAATATTATCACGGAGTGCTTGTAACTAATCTGAGATTTTTCTGTTTTCGTATTATGTTTTGAGTTATGGTTGAATGAGAGTTGAGGAGTGCTTGTAAGGGTCTTGGGTTGAGTCTAGTTTAGGATGAATGATTGGTTTTGGATTCAGTCGTGATATGTCAATATTTTGCTCTTGCTTTACATAAATCGCCTTGGATGATGATGTTTCAACTGAAGTCGAAAGTTTAGTATTTGGTATTAGGGTCTAAAGTCTTGTGGTCTTTGGTCTTGTATTCTCATTCTTCATTTCATCCAAGTTGCTAGCCTAAGTTGAGTCAAGTCGCTAGCCATTTTTAAGTCAAGTCGCTAGCATAAGTAGCTAGCATAAGTCGCTACACCAAGTCTCTAGCCCAAGTCGCTAGCAGAAGTTGCTACGACTTGTAAAGACAAGTCGCTAGGATTAGTACCAAGTCGCTACTCTTTTTCCATTCACAACTCGCTACTTATAAACATAAGTTGCTACTTTATTTTTGAGTGAGTCAAGTCGCTATTACTTTCAAAGCACACAAGTCGCTAACTTGTTCAAAAACAAGTCGCTAGGTCACCATATTAACCAAGTCGCTAGCATATCTATTAAACAAGTTGCTAGCATATCAAGTATTTACGACTTGTAAATACAAGTCGCCACACAGATTACACAACTCGCTACCCAGTGGTTTTTGTATAACAACTCGCTAGAAAGAAAGATTTGACCTTTTAAATTTTTCTGGTGAATTTTCCGACTACTTTCCGACCATTTTCATTGTTACCCAGAAAACATAGAAAACTGCATCAGTTTTGACCTTAAAGATGACCAGATGACCCCAAGAGACTTCAGATTTGGTACACAAGTGTGAATAAATATATTGACTTGGACAAAAAGAGACAAGACAAATATGACAGTTAAAGAACCATATGACATTTTATTTTACCAAAACCAGAACATGTAACCAAACATAATAGACGGAAGAGATAATTCGACCACAAAAGTACGTAAATCATTCTAAAACATGTGACCATGTAATAAAACCACAAAAATATCAACATCATCCAACCATTTAACAAAAAACAGTTTACAGATATACCCATGACAGTTTCAACACACGAATCAAAACCACAAGAAAACATCAAAACACAACAACCTGGGCTCTGATGCCAATTTTAGGATCGATAATAATTATTGTGTTGATGATTCGGGTGGTCTTGGATGATCAAAATACATGTTTGCCATATTTAGAGAGAGAAAGATAGAGAGGGTGTTCTTGCTAGAGACTTGGTTTACACAAAGGAAAGGTTAGATTGAATAGAAGCACCACCCCTTCCATGGATGGAAGGGTATTTATAGTTACATGAAATACGACCTCCTATCGGCCTGTGGATCAGACATACAGTGGGTAAAGACCCGTCCTTCCTCCACGGTGTTACACTAGACTAAGCTACGCTACAAATTAACTAATTTAACTACTACATAACGTAAATAACTACAAATCTACAAGCTAACATATGCTAGACTATAATTGGGGTGACCGACACTTTAACATGGAATTTCCAATTCCTAACAGTATTGTTTTGTCTTCGTTTATAAATGGGATATACGATATGAGTTAAATTAGTTACGGATACAATTCGATAAGACACGATACTAGTTTATAAGTCGTAAATGTAGTTAATATGGAATATCGAAACGGATACTAATGGACATATTAGAACTAATGATCATTTTAATGAGATATCGAGACTAATGAAACGGTTAATATATATATATATATATATATATATATATATATATATATATATATATATATATATATATATATATATATATATATATATATATATGTACTTAAGACGTGACTTTGTAACAAATCAATTATACAACTATAACGGAATAAAACTATCGTGATACACGATATTAGACTTGATCGAATAACGAATAAGTACTTATAAAATGGGATGATAAACATTAAGAAGTAACTACGAGATTAATAATTGATATCGAATATTACATTTACATTATAAGGTTCAACTACGTTTTATAAATTAGAGTAACATTTGATACACGAGTTATATTGGTTATAAATTGGACTTTATTAAACGTTTTGGCCTAAACGAGTACAATATATTAGACTCGGAAATGCGTTTAATATATTTGTTTCGCGATAAGCCTAAACATTCCATTTTCACATTTTAACTGATAATGAGATATATAACTATATATTATTGACGGATATGATTTTATTTAATTATAAACCTTTATTAAATACGATAGTAACTCGTGTTTTATAAATACGTGTTAGCTTTTATAAACTTGTTTGAAAAGGTTGTTTTGAGTAGACAATTTATTAAAAACATAATGTTTTGAAAACATTGAATAAACGAACGGGTCGTTTATAATACGCTACTTAGTATACCTTATATGAAGTACTTTCTTATAAACTCGTCTAAGTACGAGTAACGAATGTGAAATCTTTACTCATCAAGCAATAATGGAAGCTTATCTTTTATTATAAACATGTACGTTTGGTATTATGGTGAAACTACCGAAAGTTAACCTATTTATATTACATAAATGGTTGTCGTCATTTCCTAGTCTTCTTTGACTAGCTTGACTATTGTCAGTGTTTCTTGACTTTGTCGATGTCTTTTCCTTTTGGCGTGCGTTCTAGTTAGTATGTCTCGACTATGTCGACGTCTTCTTCTCTTTCGCGTGAGTTGTACGTCGCGTCTATGTTACTTACCACCACACAAAATGTTAAAACTAAACTTTTGAGATACTGATAATGGACTTTTGAAAGTAATGATACGAATAATCCACGAAAACTACGACACGTTATCTTTTATCGACTTCTTTATCGTATGAGCCGTATTTTAAGATAATCGTATACGCATTAGGTTGTGTCACTTCTATTCTATCGTACTCATCGTACCATCTTCGGATGCCGTGGAGATTAGCTTTTGATGCCAGTCATGTTAGTTGTGAATAGTGCATTTCAATGGCTAAGGTGGGTTTCATAGCCCCTCTTTTCAAAGGTTTTCATAACTACTTTGGGGGAGAATACATGCTGCTTTTAACTAACCATAATTGGATATGTGAACATTGTGTGAGAATAACTGATGTTTGGAATATTTGATTTGTTGATTGAAACCTTATGTGTTTATGTGAGTGCAACCTATTTCTTGGACCTGCCACTACTCTTTTGAATTGCTAATCTGTTGACTAGGAAAGGTTAGACATGCGGCAATTGTTGACTTAGACTAGGATAGTATTCCTATGCTATAACGCGATGCCTACCTAAGAATAGACATCTGTATCCAACCTAAACCAGGGTAGCTTGTGTTCTAGGCCTTGCTACAACTGTGCTGGCTAGAGTCGCTTGGGGCCCTGCTGAGATCTCGATTGTGTTGATTGGATTGATTGTTGATTGGAATGTTTATGATATATCTGCCTTAGCCACACATATCAATTAAACTTTGTCGGGTCCACTACTAAATCTTGAACTAAACTCTATGATCTCATCAGCGTAGGCTGACCCATTTTAGCATGTGTTCTCAGGTTTAAGGCGATAGCTCACTATTGGAAGACGCTTAGAAATGGGTATGGTCATAGGTGACTCAGATGAATAATCGGGACCGCTTTAAACTTCTTTTGGGCCTATTTCCGCACTACTTTCATTAATGTAAACTTAATGTTTTCAAATAATGAATTTTAATCTAAATGAACGAAATAAAAACCATTCTTTGTACCTTATGTTGTGATACCAAGATAGTAGCAGCCAAAGGTTCGTATGCTTCCGTTGGACCGTATTTTAGGGGTGTTACAGTTCATGGGTTATACAAACCCTTTGTTATTTAATATTGATTTATGTGTTAATAGGTGATTGATGATGATTGTTAGTTAAGAAGCAAGTGGTGAATGATGGTGATACTTTCCTCGTTTTTATTAGCTTGAAATCGAGGTAAGTAAACCGGCTTAATGTGCTATTATATAGCTTTGTCACATTGTGTTCTATGTGATTATTGTGCATGTTGTAGATGTTTGATGTTATGTGTTTAGTTGGAAGTGTGTATGAAGTTAGTTTGGCATAACTAACTAAGGAAGTGATAATAGAATGGTGATAAACTATAATGATTTGGCGAAAGCTATGGTATGTATATTCTCATGAATATGTGTTGAAAAGGTTTGAATGCTTAAATGTGTAAATGATGTATAGTAACATGTTATCCGATTTACTTGCTAAGCGTAAAGCTTACGGTTTAGTTGTTGCAATGTTTTATAGGTCTACATGTGAAGGAAATGTAATGCTTGGAATATGGCTTAAGGATCATTAGTGTGGAAGTTAGAAGATTGGTAAGAAAATAGACTTAGGTAGCTATCGAGCTCATTCATTGTTGTACCCCCGAGAATCTTTAATGGTTTTGTAAAATTGTTGTCAAGTGTCAAAGTATAAGTTGTAGTTTTTGAAGTAATAGGGTCGTCAACGGTGTGTCAAAATATGTTCAAGTGTTTATAGTTATGAATAAAGGGGTGTTTGGAATAAGTGTAATTATACCCATTTTGGGGTTGTAAACGGGTCAATTACTTATAGAAATGGTTTATTATGTTATGTTAATGATTTTAGGTAATTTTGATGTGATATTGAAGTGTTAAAGGTTGTATGTCGTGAAAATGGGTCAAAATGAGTATTTTGGCATAATATCCGTCACTTTGTAAAATATGTGTCTGCTAGTCTTTGAGACTATGATTATACATTTTTATGTGTTTTATATTGTGTTATTAAATTCTGGAAGTTTTGGTGTTATGTCATGTTATAGAGGCTGTTTTCTAGAAAATGGGTCAAAGGTGCACAAAAGAGTTATGCAAAAAAAGGGGTATTTGCGACAAGGTCTATTTTAACCTATTTTGGATCAAACGGGTCAAGAATTTTGGAAAACAATATATAAGGCACATTTTTAGTTAAATGTGGATTACGTTTATTTAGATATAATTCTAAAGTGTCAATTTTATGTTTAAAGATGTTACAGGTCATTTTGATGAAAGTAGTGCATAAAAGGAGTTATAGTGCACTTTAGGAGTCCTTAGTGCACAAGAGGGGTTATAGTGTACTTTAGGGGTCTTTAGTGTACAAGAGGGGTTATCGTGCACTTTAGGGGTCCTCCGTGCAAAAGAGGGGTTATAGTGCACTTTACGGGTTCTTAGTGCACCAGATAGGTCATAGTGCACTTTAGGGTGCCACCCGTCGTTTTAAAAGTATTTGAGTCTATTTTAATTTAAAAATAGTCACAAGGGTCGGTCTTCATTATATTTCTGTTAGTTCATAAAAGAGTAGCAGAAATTCAGTATTGGGTCATGTTGTTTCAGGGAAAAGTTTTAAATTTTTAGTCAAATTGGGCACGGGGTGTAACAGCTTGGTATCAGAGCTTCGGTTTAAGTGAATTAAGTTGCCATTGTACCTTGCCTAAACTTAGACCACTTGTAGTTGTGTGTGCCATGAGTGTAAGTGGTGTGAAAAGCGAATGCCTTAGTTATAAGGTAGAGTAGTACTTGTAGTTAATTAGAATGTTGATGCTTAGACATAGATTATTTATGTAATGTGATATATGATCCATAGACTATATGATTTGAATATGATTATGAATGTTTTAACACTTGTTAGATAAGTGTTAAATGTTATTGTTTATGTGATGTTAAGTCTATGGTAGTTTATTATATGTCTAAGTAAAACATAGATGTTCCTGATAGCATGATGCATAGAAGTGTATAAGATAAAGTAAGAAATGATTAGTAAGGCATGTTTCTAGCTTGGTTCTTAGAAAGACATAATTGAGTTTGATTGCGATTGTTTTATCAGAATGAATGATTAGATGTGATAATGATCAGATGCTTGAAGCATGATTTCTTACACGCTTAATTAAATGAGAAAATTTAAAATGCATGGTTAAGATGTGATGAGATCATGTTACTTATAAAACATGATAAATAAAATGCGTTAGTAATAAGTGTTTAAGCGTGATGACTAAAGGTGGTGAATGAGATAGATTGTGTTAGAACTCATAGTGATATGAAGTGCGCTAGAAAGAATTGTAAAACATGAATCGAATCAGGCTAATATATTAAACATATGGATGATGATAAGATGTGTGACTTATGCGCATGAAAGAGTTGAATAGGCCAATGTGATACAATGGCATATAGTAAATGTGTGAGTCAACTTGGGGTTGACGGATGAATGATAGATTGCATTGTGAAAATGCAAATATAATAAATCGGCAAGTCTTATATCATGGGGTTTATCCTGGGGTAGGGGTAGGACCTGTCTATATTTTCACTTCCCCCATACCCCGCCCCGACGGGATTGAGTTTGTTGTTGTTGTTGTTGGCAAGTCTTATATAGAAACTTATCTAGATGAAAGTGAACATAGTAGTGTATGTTGAAATTGCTTAAGGCAATGAGAATTGGGAAATGATAATGTGTACTTCATGATAAAAGTACATGAAAGATAAAGTGAGTAAATATGTTATGTTATAAATAGCTTGGATCCGATGCTCTAGTTTTGGTTACCTTCGGGATAGCCCAGCTTGCCTTTTTGGACATGTGTTTTGGCATCCTTCGGGATGGCCTAGCTTGCCTTCACCGGCATGGTTTGCCTATATCCTTGGCATGTATTTTGGTATCCTTCGGGATAGCCCAACTTGCCTTTATCGCATGGTTGTTAGCTTGCCTTCATGGCATGGTTGTTAGCTTGCCTTCACCGGCATGGTTTGCCTACATTCTTAGCATGTGTCCAAGTATCCTTCAGGATAGCTTAGCTTGCCTTTTTGGCATGGTTGATAGCTTGCCTTTGTGGCATGGGTTATAGCTTGCGCATGGTTATTAGCTTGCCTTTATGGCATGGGTATTAGCTTGCCTTCTTGGCATGGTTGTTAGCTTGCCTTTGTGGCATGGATTTTAGCTTGCGCATGGTTAAGGTAAAGTGGCTAAGCCTAACGGGGAAAGGGCCGACTTTCCTTTATGGTAAAGTTGATGAGATTGGATCCAAGGCTAAAAAGGTGAAAAGTAAAGTAAGTATGATTGTTGTGTCGGAAGTGCATAAGTAGGATGATTTATAATCTCCTTATTTGAATGGATTGGGACGCCTCTTTATTTAAATAAAGAAATTGTAAATCGCCGAACCATAAGTTTTTAACTCCTTACTTACATAGATTGGGATGCCTTTTATGTAAATAAGGAATTGTAAATGAGTGGGCTTATGTGTATCTGATATGGCATGAGTACGGGTAAAGAATGGAAAGTGAAAGCTAAAACTAGTTAGACGTCATAAGAAATGAGATTAAATGTGAATGAAAACTTATAATGGCATTAAAATAGATGCCTAGAATGAGTTTTTGCATTAAGTTATGAAGATAATGGGTAAGTATTCTCGAGATTTTAATAAGAAAGTTGCTTAAGTAATGCGTAGAGTTAGTTTTTGAAAGTGCCGTATAGATGGTACTTGATATAATTTTGAAATAAGTTACCAGTTTTTTTTAAGCAGATACGTATTGGTATTAAATAGAATGCGAAATTGACCAAAATATGATTTTAAGTCATGTTAGTTCATTGGTGAAAGATGTGGAAATAGTGTTGAAGTTTGACTTATATAAAGTCAAAATGGTAAATTTTTCCATATGACAAGTCGTCATTTTTGGAAATTTTAGATAAAATTGTGATGTGAAGTGTTATTTATAATAGAGCGTTGGGAAAATGGAGGATTTCCATATTGTGATGTGATACTAATGGCGCGGTGTCATTAGAAATACTTGAAATTTTGTGAAATTATATGATTTAAATGTGTTTTTAGCATATTTGACTATGACTTAGTTTGGATTGAGATTGCTACCTTAGGTAGAAAAGTTTACGAATGGTCGAGAACATTAAGCAAGTAAGATTTTTGGGACGAAATCTAAGTAAGGAGGGTAGAATTGTTACACCTAAAACCAAGTTTTAAGTATTTAAAAACGAGAATGCCATTTGACTAAGTTGTCCACGAATTTTATAATTTTTATGAAATTACGGGATTGGTTAGTCAATCCGAAAGTCTGACTATAAGTATTAAATGGTATGCAAATGGTTGTATAAAATAGGATGTGTCATAAATATAAGAAAAAAGTACAATGACTAATGATGTCAAGTTGTACATATATTATAACTTGTAGTGTGGCCAAATATGAAAGAAAGGACTTGTAGGACTATTTGTGTCATTTGGCCAAAGTGCCAACTAACTAATCTAAAAATATCCTAGATATTCCAAATAATTCATTTATTTGTGGAGTTCAGTATGTGTCAAGAAGAAGAAGAGGAAAGACTCAATTGATGATCAAATTGAAGAAGGATTAATGGTTGAATACTAGTAATATATCCCTAGTGATGATCCTCTCAAGTAAGTAATGTCTAATTGAAGTTTAATTGGTAATTTGTTAATTAGGATTTATGTACCCAAATTGAGGGTTTTGGGTAATTATGTGACAAGTGGCAATTAGGGAGCCCTTGTAGGTAATTGCATTACGCTAAGTTAGACCGAGTAGTTGCCTTTAGGAGCTATTCTGGTTAACCATGACTTGTTTTGATATCGTTTATTGGTTTTTTTGATTTATTTTATTATCGTATGAGTTATAGCCCGTTGCGATAGGTACTATTTGATTCGGCACAATAAAATCCTATAACGAGAGATAACGTAACTTTTAACCGTAACACGAAGCGTGACGCGTAAATAATCCAAATTTGTGGAAAAACGTAAATAAAAAAACAATAGAAACACGAATGAAATTCGTTAGACACTCTTAGGGTAAAATATGAGCTCGGGAGAGGTAAAACGAGATAGTTTATAAAACAATTGCGGGAACGACCCCTCTTCTTTGCTATGGCCGCCCCCCTCCCCCCCCCTTTTCTTTTATTATTTAGTCCCTAGCTCCACCTATATATATCACTCACCCTACACACACATACACTTTTCTTTCTCTCACTAAAAACACACAAACACACTCTTTCTCTCTCTAATCTCTCTCTAATACCAAACCCTAACCCTAGCTCCGGCCGCCGCTGCCTTTTTGGCCATTTTTCGGTGCCGCCACAGCGCGTCACCACTCACCACCACCACCATCACGTAGATCTTATTCTCATCTTTTTATCCATATAGGGCACGCGCCCTAGAACCCTCGTTCGAACCTCAAAAACGTCCAAAAACCTCGCGTGAATCTAGGGTTTCATATTGTTTTTGTAGCTCGGGTTTGATAAAGGTGAAAGGAGGCAAGAAACGACTCATTTGAATCATGGTGAGCCACGTACGAGACATATTGTCTCATGAACATGAGTTCCATGGTTGGGTTTTGATGAACACGAGTCTAAAACGAGTTTAAAACTAATAAAACATGTAAACTAGTGTGTTGGTATCGTGTGTTGTGTCGTGTTCATGTGTTTTTTCATTTTTACCTTTTTTATGAGTGTTTCGTTATAACTAGTTGATGGGTTTTGATGTTTGATGGTGTTTAGATGTTGTTTAGTTGTGTTTGGGAATTGAAAGAGCCATTTAGGAGTGTTTGGATGGAGATGGGAATGTGGAACGAGCCACATGGATCACTAGGGTCCGTGTTGGTGGCGTTATGGTGTGAACGAGACCCACATGGACCCAAGGGTCCGGGTCAGATCGTTGTGGTAACATATTGATTGTTGATGTTGGAGTTTGGATGAGACGCGGGGAGCCAAAGAGCTTCTAGAGCTTGTTTGGTTCATGTGGTTTTAACCGGGACCGTTTCAAGACCATTAGGGTCGTGATATTGGTTATGGGTATGTTTGGTAGTTTGTTTGGATGGCGAGAATGATATGAGATTGTTTGGAGGTTGATTGGAGTTGTTTATCTTGGACTTAATAATATATATGTCAACTTTGCGCAACGTCGGTGTTATCATGACTTTTTAGGCTCGATTGACCCCGACAACGCGGTAACATGAACTTTAGTATTTATTGGACTATATGACGTGTAAAAGCAGAGAGTCATGACTCGGACTTGTGAACTCGAAACGGATAATGACTCGGAACTTATATTCAAACTTGATGTAATATATATATAAACAAGTAAATAAAACTTGAAAATATAGATAATAAATGGTTTTTATACTAAACATTTGATAACAAGACTCGCCTTGTTATTCGATATTTTAAAAGGAAACTAACGTCTAAAAATAGAAATGTTTTGGTAATTAATGAGTTATTAAATATTTCGAGGGAACGTTTATCGAAATGTGTCATTTATGAGTATTTAATACCATTTATGTGTTGTGCGTGGGTTACGGATGACCTAACACTAATAGCGTCAATCCACGTGGATATCGGACTTATTAGGTTGACGAATCTAATAAGTGCCCGTTATGTACGTAGGATAACGTTATTAATGGGTCCTTGTGACTCATTAGCATGTGACTAGTTTTTAGGATAATAAGCGACATGAATAAATGGTTGAGTTTATCGAGTTGACGAATTCGATAAGATCTAACTATTTATTTCTAAACTTATTAAACTATAAAGCTTATCGCTTAGACGTCTCATTGTGTCATTATGAGTTGCATTGTGGTTTATTTAGTGCATTCATGGTGTCGTGTCGGGTCGATACCACACACACAATGATACCAAACGCTAGTGACTAAATGGTGAAAAGAGATATTTTTGAGATAAGAAAAGGAATATATTTGGGGTAGATAATATTGAAGTTGGGAATATATATTAAGAATTGGTTTATATTAATAGGTCATGCCGAGTCGATAGTTGCTGAGCCTAGTTAGCTATTATATGCGTTGCTAGTGATTGTTTGTGCATTGCTTATTTGAGGTGAGTTTCATAGCCCCAGTTTTATCTATGTTTTTAACTAAATTGGGGTGAGAAATTATGCTACTCTTTTGGACCTTCTTGAACTCTTTTGATTTGCTTATGTGTTGACTAGTTTTAGATAGATATGTGGTAGATGTTGCCTTAGTCTAGGGTAACAATCATTTGCTATAACACTCTTGCCTAGCTAAGAATAGATATCTACTCCGACCTAGTTCAGGGTAGCATTTGTTCTAGGCCTTGCTACGACTGTGCTGGCTAAAGTCGCTTGGGGCACTGCTGTGATCTTGTTTGTGTTGTTGGTATGTGATTGGTATGTTTATTATGTATCTATCTTGGTCTCGCATAGCAAATAAACTCTTACATGTCCACTATTGAATTTATACTTAAACCTATGAACTCACCAACGTTAGCTGACCTTTTAGCATGTTTTCTCAGGTAACTAAATTGATGTTTGGAATGCTTGTTCTGTGGAGGCTTGGCAATGAGGCATGGTTGAAGGATCATATTTAAACTCTGGTAATATTATGCGGACCTATGTTATAATCTATGTTGGGCCTTATATTTGACTATTTTGGGATGATTGTATTTGGATAATTAATTATGGGATTGGTTTTGAACTATAATTATGACTATCTCGTTTGCTATACTTGTGTGATGTGCCAATCCAGTAATGCCCCAAAAACTTGTTTAAGTCTTCCGTTGTACCTAGATTTGAGGGTGTTACAGATTATAGTTCTAAACTAAGAATTAAATATTTGTGATGATGGGTTATAGAATAATTAATTAAATTAGTGAAATCAAAGGTTTTCATCATATGATCAAAATATGATCATATGATGTTGATCAATTGTTTAAATGGTGTTTTAAGTAATCAAAAGGATATAATAATTATGGTTTATTTCAATTAATGTTTAAGAAGTAAATTTAAGAAATTAATTATGATCATGAGATAATCATACAATAAAGAAGGGATTTGGGTATGTTCATGGTTGATTTATGTGTTAATAGGTGATTGATGATGATTGTTAGTTAAGAAGCAAGTGGTGAATGATGGTGATAATTTCCTAGTTTTTATTAGCTTGGAATCGAGGTAAGTAAACCGGCTTAATGTGCTATTATATAGCTTTTTCACATTGTGTTCTATGTGATTATTGTGCATGTTGTAGATGTTTGATGTTATGTGTTTAGTTGGAAGTGTGTATGAAGTTAGTTTGGCATAACTAACTAAGGAAGTGCTAATAGAATAGTGATGAACTATAATGATTTGGTGAAAGCTATGGTATGTATATTCTTATGAATATGTGTTGAAAAGGTTTGAATGCTTAAATGTGTAAATGATGTATAGTAACATGTTATCCGATTTACTTACAAAGCGTAAAGATTACGGTTTAGTTGTTGCAATGTTTTGTAGGTCTGCATGTGAAGTAAATGTAATGCTTGGAATATGGCTTAAGGATCATTAGTGCAGAAGTTAGAAGATTGGTAAGAAAATAGAGCTTAGGTAGATGCTGAGCTCATTCATTGTTGTACCCCCGAGAATCTTTAATGGTTTTGTAAAATTGTTGTCAAGTTTCAAAGTATAAGTTGTAGTTTTTGAAGTAATAGGGCCGTCAACGGTGTGTCAAAATATGTTTAAGTGTTTATAGTTATTGATAAAGGGGTGTTTGGAATAAGTGTGATTATACCCATTTTGGTGTTGTAAACGGGTCAAATAGTTATAAAAATGGGTTATTATGTTATGTTAATGATTTTGGGTAATTATTATGTGATATTGAAGTGGTAAAGGTTGTATGTCGTGAAAATGGGTCAAAATGAGTATTTTGGCATAATATCCACCACTTTGTAAAATATGTGTCTGCTAGTCTTTGAGACTATGATTATACATTTTTATGTGTTTTGTATTGTGTTATTAAATTCTGGAAGTTTTTGTGTTATGTCATGTTATAGAGGTTTTTTCTTGGAAAATGGGTCAAAGATACCCAAAAGGGTTATGCAGAAAAAGTGGTGTTCGGGAGAAGGTCCATTTTAACCCATTTTGGGTCAAACGGTGTCAATAATTTTTGGAAACAATATATAAGGCATAGTTTTAGTTAAATGTGGATTACACGTATTTAAATATAAGTCTAAAGTGTTAATTTTATGTTTAAAGGTATTACGGGTCATTTTGATGAAAGTAGCGCATAAAAGGAGTTATAGTGCACTTTAGTAGTCCTTAGTGCACAAGAGGGGTTATAGTGCAGTTTAGGGATCCTCACTGCACAAGAGGGGTTATAGTGCACTTTAGGGGTCCTCAGTGTAAAAGAGGGGTTGTAGTGACTTTACGGGTTCTTAGTGCACAAGATAGGTCATAGTACACTTTAGGGTGCCACCCTTCGTTTTAAAAGTATTTGAGTATAGTTTAATTTAAAAATAGTCACAAGGGTCGGTCTCCATCAGATTGCCGTTAGTTCATAAAAGAGTAGCAGAAGGTCAGTGTTAGGTCATGTCGTTTCAGTGAAAAGTTTTAAATTTTTAGTCAAATTGGGCACGGGGTGTAACAATGTGTGTGAACTATTCCAGTAAGTTTCCACCTAAGGCAAGATCTAGGGAATTATTCATGATACTCAAAAACTCTACGCGTTGGGATCCATTTCCAATTTTTGTTTTTCTTATGCATTCTTGGAGTTGTGGTAACTTTCCTAGTTGTTTTGGCATTCACATTATCACAACTCAAATCAACATGCACCCAATTATCAGAATCAGAAATATAAGTAGCAAAATTAAAGCTAACATTCTCGCTTTTAGAAGCAACATATCCATGCAACATTAAGTCATTACAATCATCCATGCACTTATAGTGTTTTTCTATTGAAAGCTTTAAAAGTTCTAGGTTTGGCTACTACTGCAGAGGAAGTCTGAGAGGCACTAGTCTTTAAAGCACTGATCTTATATGGTCTCTCCTTGCTACAAGTAGTGTCTAAATCTGAATCGAAAAGCAAATTTGCGTTAGCAGATTGTGTATTTTGATCTTGTTGAACTATATTCTGTTTCTTACGTTTCTTTTTATTTTGTTTCTTTGACTCTTTGGGTTTATTTTCTATAGGAGGAGGAGTCAAAAAAACACATTGGTGCATCTAGAGGTATATCCTGACTAGGTAACCTTCTTGTTTTCTAGATTTTGCTAAGTTGTGATTATAAATCATGTCATTTGAACCATATGGTTTGCTAACAGATGTAGATTCAGTTTTATACATACTAGGAGCAATTACTTTACGATTAGATAAAACCTCTTTTAGTTTTGGCTCAAGAATTTGAGTTTTTGTTTTTGACTCGCCATATGAGTTGGTTGTTTTGAAAAATATGAACAATTTTGAGTTTTCAACTGGCTTGAGCTTACATAACCATGATTCTTTGTTTTTATCAAATCTAGCACTTTAGATTTAAGATCCTCTTTCTTTTTTAAGATTAATTTTATAGAATTTTCATAGGAAAGCTTGTCATATTTTTTTTCTCTTCAATTTCGTTGCCAGTTTGCTTCAAAAGTCAGGCTTTGTTTCCAAGTATTGCACAAGCAGTTTCAAATATGGCAGTACGACAAGTCAATTCCTCGTTCAACTCAACATTATTTTTCAACCATTTTTTTACACACTCTTTGAGTAAAAAGTTTTCCTCTTCTAAAAACATTTGAACTTTTTCAGATTCTATAATCTTTTCTTCATTTACTGAAGATTTTGGTTTGATTGATTCAAATTGATTTGAGAAATATTCTTTTTGAATGTCGGAGTTTAGGCTGAGAAAATCATATGCATCTTCAAGAGATGTGACGTAAGTTAAATCAGTTTGCATTTCAGAAATCAGTGCTTCCTCAAAAGCTATAAATCGTTCATTAACTCTATTAATGGAAGGCTCGATAAAGGTTTTTGAAAGCTTTTTGCTTCCCTTAAGATTTTCATTTCATAAGAATTGGATTTCAAAAGTTTAGACATTTTAAACTCTTGCTTTCCACGAATAATAGATAGTGTATAATTTATTTTATTTTTGAGATTACAAAACGTTTTTCTAGCTAAACCCTCAAATTTTTTAGATCATATGGGTTTTCAAAAATCTGTCCCACATGATTTTGCACATTTGTTTGTTTCCTGGATAGAATGTTTTCTTTGTTTATCAAACCATAATCTGCACTAAAGTAGGAAAAATTGGTATTCTTTAGTAAAACATTCAAGCGTTTTTCAGTTTCCTTTTAGAGATGTCATTAGGAACAAACAAGTAATCTTTGAACGTGTCACGTGCTATGTAATCAGCATTATACAAACTTGGTTCAATACGTTTAACCATCTAAAGATAAGATGGTTTAGACAACCAAGACCCTATTTTAGATCCAATATTGAATCTATTTTGGGTATTAACATGTGTACAGTTTGAATAGTATGATTGGTAGTGCATATTTAGTTTCAATTTTAGTTAATCGATGAATACAATTAGCTTTTCTTCGTTTCAAATGAAAAATCTCATCTTGTAACTCGAGAATTTGGAGTTTTAGCACTAATGGTCATTCATATTGTTCATCATGTAACATGTCCTTGATTTTCTTTTCGAAGGAAGCACTTTTATCTTGTTCCAGTTCTATCAAGTTAGCATAATTATGAATTTGAGATTTAATGATGGCATAGTTTTAAAGCATATCAATTTGATCTTGAGATGTTGATTCATAGTTACATTTGACACTTGTAGTGGATAATTGAAGATCGTCACTTGTAGTTGTTAAGTTGCATGTGTTGATTTCATTTATCTTACTACTTGTTAGAATATTGCCATGAATTAATTCATCAAGTTCAGTTATTTCACAAGCATTAGATGTGTGTACCTTGTTGATGAACGTGTCATCTTCTTCAGCATTAGTGTCATAGCTTAGAATTGATTCTGCATCTACCAGCTTTGTTTCAAAACCTTCCACATCTTCAATGTTTGCCATGAAAACTGTGTGGTCCTAAATGTTCTGCTTCATCATCCGTGTCTTCCATGAAAATGAGTTGTGTGGAAAACTAGAAGGGGGGTTGAATAGTTTTACCGATTTTATATAAGTTTCAAAGATTTAGATTCAATATTATGTGAATTCTTATGGATGGATAAATAGTACGAAGCAATAAATAAAGTAAGTAAAGAATGCAAGTAAAGTAAAGGATAGAAAGTAGCGACACAAGTGATTTATAGTGGTTCGGCTACAAGGACACCATCCTTGCCCTACTCCACTCCCCGAGTACCCCACTTGAGAGTTCAAGCACTATGTCAACAAGCTCCTTCAACTTGGCGGAGAAGCCTCACAACGTCGCTTACACTTTTTCCGGTACAAAGTTAAATACCGAGTTCTTCGACGAGGTAGAACTAAACCTTTATAAAACTATTACACAATAACTATGTGAAATATCAATTACAAGATATGCTAGAGAAAATCTCTGGTTTGACAAATTAATCAAGGACCCTTTGCTTGGATGGCTTGTAGAGTAGCGTGATCTCGCCTTCGTGAAGAACCTAAAAGAGAATCACAACAAAAGATAGAAGAACTACTAGAATGATCAAATGATCAGAGGTTAGGAGAGTGAGATAATATGTGAGAGAGTTGTAAGAAGAAGGATAAGAAACAATGAAGAAATGGCTCACTAAGAAAAAAATCCTTGTGTCCCACGGTCCTGGCGGATCCCTCACCTAAGGAATCCAGCTAGTGCATTTCCAGGGATCCGGCTGTCTGGGTCAGTTTAGTCCGGATTTTGGGTTGCAAACCAGGTTATAGGTTATGAGTTATGAGCCATGGGTCATGGACTTTGGGTCATGGGTACCCAACAAGATACAATGTATCTAGACAATGGGTCTAGGGTCTTGGGTCATGGGTCATGGACATTGGGTCATGGGTCATGGATAATATCCAACATGATTTCATGCAATGGGTCATGGGTTATGGATTAGTTCCATGTGTATGGGTCGTGGGCCTTGGATATTACCCAACCTATTGCATATTATATTACAACATATTTATTATATATATATATATATATATATATATATATATATATATATATATATATATATATATATATATATATATATATATATATATATATATATACTACATATAATAGAAATATAGTCAAAGTTGAATGTTGAAAAGTTGAAAATTTTAAATTGGTCAATGGAGAGAAAATACATAGTGTAATTAATACTCATATTAAAACACCCCATTACTTAAAAGTATAATAATTTATTCACATTGTACAACCAATTAAGAGCACATCTACTAAGTTAAAAACAACCAATTAAAACACCCCTTACTAAAAAGTACAATAAAATTTTCATAATATACAATTTAAAGAAGCTACAACATAATCCAAAATATAAAATAATTAAACACATTAATTAATGTTATTTTTAAAACACCCTAAAATGAAAACTACATGTTATTATACACATTATATAAATTAATAAAACACAAAAAACTTTATAGGTACATATACTTTTGAAAACTGGACCGAACCGGACCAACGTGTTCAACCGGGAATCGGTGTCGCCATCGGTTCGGCTAACCAATTAAAGCCATCCGAAAATGAACCAGAGAGGACCCATTGAAACCGATACAAATTAGTGAATTAAGTCTCATCGAGATATATTTATCTGGTTAATCGTCACAGACTCACATGGCACCCGCCGCCGAAACGCGCAGGTATCCTGCTATATACTATATATAAAAGAAAAACCAAAAAGTAAAAATTGAAAAGTTGAAACTAAAAGAGGAAATGTTGAAGACATATATTTCAGAAGGAAACTATTAATATACATAAAAAACCGGGTTGACCCGAGACGCTTCACACCCTGCGGGTTGACCCGGTTTAATTTGACCTGTTTTCGACCAAACTTGTCTGGTTGAATCGGTTTAAATCGACCTGTTTTTTGACCGGAACGGTTCAACCGGTTGAACCACCCGGGTTGAGCCAGGTTTCAAATTTGACAAAATTATATGAGTAATGATGAAGTAGTTGTGGAACCCGTGACAAATTTGGAAAAATGAGAGACCAAGTACTGTAGTTTTTTGTTATTTATTTTGCTTTGACACATGTACTTTATCATTTATATAATATTATTTTGAAAAATGTTGGTCTTGCACCACTTACGGGACTAGCATATATGAATCGTCTTTTCAAAGTTAATATATATTGTATGGCTCTTTGTCCGGTATATCAACAATGTTATGTAAGTTTATTAGAATCACAAAAATTAAATAATATTGTTATCTTTAGCGATAATTATTTGTAACCCAAACAAATAGATTTAAAAAATGTTTAAATATCTATGCAAATTGATATTACAAAGTAATCTTATTATGATGATAATTTTTAAGGTTACAAGTTTAAAAGCCAGACACCAAATGATAAACGCTACACATGTAAAAAAATAGTTATCACTGCCTAAATTATTGAAAAAGCAAAAAAAAGGCGGTCACACATGTTAGCTATACCTCTAAACTACAATTTAATATGTCAACTACATAATACCGTTGCTTTTTGTAATGCTTGAATCTATTATTAATAAAATCTTAATAACTTAAAACAATTCTATTAGAAAATATACTCTCACACTTAGATCGACTCCACATAATTTTCTTGAAAACTGTATATTTCTGCTGCTATGCAACCACGCATCAGAATTATAATTATTCGAAAATGATTCTCTAACGATACAAATACATTTTGTTGAAAGAAACTTATGGGTCATCGGAATTTTGCAGAAAACTAGACACCGCTGCCGCTAGGTGCGGGTACTCGTCTAGTATATATATATATATATAGATATATATACACACATATATATATATATCTATATATATCTATATATATATATATATATATATATATATATATATATATATATATATATATATATAGGGAAGGGATCTAGTAAGAAGAAAAACTAAAATGAGAAGAATAAGAAGGATTTCTAGCCACACATTTCAAATAGGGAGGAGAATTTTAAGGGGAGATGCATCTATTTTTGTAGATGCATCTGAAATGAGTGGTTGTAGTTTCTTCTTATCATTCTTATTTTAATTTTTCTTCTTATTTGATCCTAACTCTATATATATATATATATATATATATATATATATATATATATATATATATATATATATAGGGGATAGCTTGGCTACAATTTTTGTAGCCAATTGGCTACAATCCTTTATTAAAAATACACTAGCAATGATTCAGGGCCCCACAGAAAAGAATCAGGACCCACAAAAATAATCAGGGACCCATATTTTTAGTACAAAATTATAGCCAATTAGCTACAACAAATTGTAGCTAATATATTCCCATATATATATATATATACATATATATATATAACCACGTAAACCTTCTTATTTTATGAGAAGTTTAATTTTGGTGAGAAAGTGAGAAGACTTCTCAGCCACACGATCAAAAAAAATTAATGAACACAATAAGTGGGCAGGTGTGAGTTTTTATTCGGTGTAATCGTGTCCACTAAATTTTATGATAGGGGTCATCTCACATCACGTGATTTGCATATTTTCTATCTTAACTCAGATCTAGTTTTCTCTCTCACATCCATCCAACAGATATTCCCTAAATCTCTTCTTTTCTTCTAATCAAAACTTGGTAAAACTGGCTCTATATACCTTCATCGTCAAATCGAACATCTGTTTATTCTTCACTGGATAAAAGCTGATTTGAATCAATTGCGACAAATCTTCAACTGTAACTACTATGAATTTGTGTTCAAATTTAACTTGATCACCATAATTTAGAGCTAAACACAACTAACAGTAAGTCTCTTTTACAACTGCTTTGCTTGTTTGTTCAATCGATTATTGCTTCTTGTTTGGAATTCGTGGAAGAAATATGATACGAACATTTAGAAGTATGTTGATGATCGTTTATTTTCAGTTAATTTGGTACATGTTGTGATTAGAAAGCTTTGCACAAATAGATGCACTCTAGGTGTTTGATGAAATTCTTAAGTGAATTAGTTTATAAGATTTTCACATGTGACTAACATTTCACATTTAAATGTGAGCTATTAACGCTTAATTGGTTTCAGTTGTTGCATAAAATCTGAATATGAGCACCTCGTTATGGAGGTGGTCTTAGAGACATTAACCCAAACTAGTTAGAGATGCATTGTTTATGTGAGTTACTGAAGAAGATACATGAAAAGGACATATTTGATTTGGTGTATCTAAATGGTAGGATCATAGACAATTAGACATCTTTTCCGATTCATATTACAATCTACAAAATATAAAACTAATAAGACATATCTGGTTACATGTGAAATTATATGTCTCGTAACTTGTCACATGTGAAAATATATGTCTTTAGCTTATTAAAATGCGTGAACAACTTTGTCACATGTGAAAATATATGTCTCGTAGATTATAAAGATGTGTGAACAACTTGTTAAGAACTTCTTCACACGTGCAAATATACGTCTTCTAGCTTGTTAAGAACTTCACACGTGCAAATATACGTCTTCTAGCTTTTTTAAGAACCTCTTCACACGTGCAAATTTATGACTTGTAGCTTTTTAAGGTGAGTGGACAACTTCGTCACATGTGAAAATATACGTCTTGTAGCTTGTAAAGAACTTCACATGTGCAAATATACGTCTTGTAGCTTGTTAAGAACTTCTTCACACGTGCAAATATATGTCTTGTAGCTTTTTAAGAACTTCTTCACATGTGCAGATTTACGTCTTGTAGCTTTTTATGGTGAGTGAACAACTTCGTCACATGTGAAAATATACGTCTTGTAGCTTGTGAAGAACTTCTTCACACGTGCAAATATATGTCTTGTAGCTTTTTAAGAACCTTTTCACATGTGCAAATTTACATCTTGTAGCTTTTTAAGGTGAGTGAACAACTTCGTCACATGTGAAAATATACGTCTTGTAGCTTGTTAAGAACTTCACACGTGCAAATATACGTCTTGTAGCTTTTTAAGGTGCATGAACAACTTCGTCACATGTGAAAATATACGTCTTGTAGCTTTTTAAGGTGCATGAACAACTTCGTCACATGTGAAAATATACGTCTTGTAGCTTTTTAAGGTGCATGAAAAACTTCGTCACATGTGAAAATATTTGTCTCTTAGCTTGTTAAGAACTGCTTTACATGTGCAAAATCGGTTTAACGGGTCAAACTGTTTGGGGTCAACCCAGCTCGAACAACCCTTACTAAAAGTGACTTGTTACCCTAAGTCATTTTGACTTGTCCTTGACCCAAACACTTGCTTGCGCTTTGAACGACTTTGAAATTGTCCCATTTTCGTTTAACCAGATGATAAATAGTTGCTTCTGTTGTTCTTTATGCGGTGCTCATACATAGGTTCCTAGTTTATTATCCAGTTTATTTGTATTTTTCTGCAGATCGATACATAAGATATTCTGTTTATTGTGGTGGTGCGTTTATAGATATTGAGAAAACCATTTCAGAAAGGTATATGGTATTTGTGTCTTCTTTAATTTGTGTGAGTGATATTGTTTCACACTATTGTGTTATTTTAGACGGCATGACTATTTCATTGGATTTGGGGCACCTGTTCGTGCAAACATGAGAACCGGAGGTGTTACAACTGTTGCGGTGACTTCGTCTTTGTTGAAAACTGTAAACTCACTCCATTTTTGTTTATGATAGTGATACGAACCTGATCATTAGGATATTTTCTCAGTTTTTTGGGATATAATAGTGATACGAACCTGGTTTGTATCAGATAGTTTTGAAAGTGATTATGCAAATATTGAATAGTTTGAACAGATAGTCAATAGAACTCAGGCATTGCATAGTCGTAACAAACAAGGTTACACTCTGGTGTTGACCGAGTGCTTGGAAAAAAATTAAACACTAGAAACCAGCAATCATATTGTATTAGGAAACTATAATAGGAATGTGATGATTGGAAACTTTATTGACATTTGTTTTTGTCAGGTTGAGAGCAACGATTTCATTCCTTATGGATTGATTCCTGAATTTGTTGGACGGTTTCCGATTCTTGTTAATTTATTGGCTCTTACAGAAAATCAACTAATTCAGGTATAATTTTTGCATGATTTTAGATTGATTATTGCATTGATGTTCAATCAGGTTTATCCTCACGAGCATTTACATATTTATGCAGGTGCTAACTGAGCCGAAGAATGCATTAGGCAAACAATACAAGAAATTATTTTAGATTAATGGAGTAAGTTTTCTCATGGTTGATAGATAGAGATATACCATTTGACTTTTATATGTCAATTATCTTTCTTTGTTCTTGTTCTTTAAGGTTAAGCTACCTTATACCGAAGGTGCATTAAAACTAATTGCAAAAAAGGCAATAACTAAAAACACCGCTAGTGCTCGAGGGTTGAGGTCCTTGTTAGAGAACATTTTGATGGATGCCATGTACGAGGTTTGTAAACCCTAGGATTCCTCTTAATATGTCAACCAAGTATTTGAATTAGTGAAAGCATTATGATTTTGTATGATTCTGTTACAGATTCCTGATGAAAGAGCTGGGGACGATATAATAGATGATGTTGTAGTTGATGAGGAGGCTATTGGAGTTGAAGGACCGAGTTGTGGTGCTAAAATCTTGCATGGTAAAGGGGCACTGGAACGCTATTTTTCAAGCAATGATGTTAAAGATATAGAGGTAGGTACATGCTTAAGTGTGTAGACTTGTTTCACCAATTTTATAAATAGTCAATGCTAAGAATATGATTACTATCAAATAACGATTAGCTTTTTTAATAAAGTGTGTAGACTTGTTTCACCAATTTAAATTTTTAGCCACATTTTACCCATTTGACCCGTTGGAGATAGAATGTGCCCTAAATAATCGACTTTTCGTAAACGAGATAAAATATAACCTTTATACTCCGAAATCATCAAAGCTGAACCCTTTATCTCAATGCAGGTTGCCAATTACTGTAGTGAGCAGTCCCATGTTGCTTTAGAAGAGGAGTTAAAAGTATATGCACAAGAAACTATAAACGACACTTAGCAAGTTTAATGGGAAAAAGTTTTCACAAATTGCTTTCGAAGAGTTGATGATGAAGTTGGCGGAAGAATTAGTAGACGAACCCTTGAAGCAAAAGGTGAAACCTTCAACGTCTCTTCTGAACCGGTAGAACCAGAAACCTTTGGATCAACTGCTATGGTTACTGTAATCAATTCATCACAACCAAACTCCACAGAAACATTAGGTTTTGCTGTTCTAAAGTCCTGTGGACTTTTCACAGAAGCAAAATGGTATTGTATCTGTGTAGGTGCTTTTGTTGGTTCTATTTTCCTCTTCAATATCTTCAACGTCTTAGCTCTCACATATCTCAACGGTAAGGAATCAATATAGACCTTATATATTATATTGTTGTTATTTTGATCTCTAGCAAAATAGTATAAATTCTTGTTATTATCAAATGGGTCATCTGATGTAGCCTTTGGGAAGCCGCAGGCAGTTCTATCCGAAGAAACATTGTTTGCAAGAAATGCTATAAAAATAAAACAAAAATCTTTATGGAGACTCAAAAATTAAAGTTCAAACAAGTGTATCATCAAGATCAATGTTATCAAGAGTAGCCACTACCACTGAAGCTGATAAGAAAACGAAGCATGGGATGGTGTTACCTTTGTTCCCCTTTCCCTCACCTTTGATAAAATCAGATATGCGGTGGATATTCCTCAGGTAACTTGATGAGACCAAAAAAAAATGATTTTACATTTAAGAATTGAAGATTTTCAAAAGTATATAACTCTAAATTCATAGTTGAGTTACAGAAAAAACCATCAAATTTTCATAAAGATAAGCAATTTTATAAAAGTATTAATTTTAGGTCAATGGCAGATACCTAGTCTAAATGATGACGTGACAGCTGATGTCCAGTAGCTTTAACCAAGTTGAATTTTTCTAACCCAGTGCTTGAGACAAACCAACTTAATGTATTACCTGAATCTGACTTTCATGACATTTTTTATTTTATTTTTATTTTTAATTATTATAAGTTTAGATGCAAATTTACCTACTCTAGAACCAAAAATTTCATTTTGATACTAAAGTATCATGTGGCTATGTAGGAAATGCAAGCTCAAGGTGTAACACAACACAAGCTAGAACTATTAAAGGATGTTAGTGGTTGTTTTAGGCCAGGAGTTTTTTGACAGCTTTGATGGGGATCAGCGGGGCAGGAAAGACTACTTTAATGGATGTCTTAGCGGGACAAAAAAAAGGTGGGTACCCTGAGGGAAGGATCAGCATCTCTGGGTACCCAAAGAAGTAAGAAACATGTGCTTGCATAACAGGATATTGTGAGCAAACTGACATTCACTCCCCGAATGTCACAGTCTCAGAGTCCTTGCAATATTCTGCATGGCTACGGTTACCTCCTGAAGTTGATTCGGCAACTAGAAAGGTTAAAATTTTCCGTCCTAGCATTATTAAGGGCCAATTAGTAGCATAGAAACAACAATATGTCCACAATAGATGTAGGCAATGATAGTTTTTTCCATGATTATTATTTCGTTAACTAAGTAACTTGAAAAATCGGGATTATGACATATGGTTTAGTTAAGCATTATCGGAGAGAACCTGCATCTCAAAAGTAGCTCATTTTCTATTGTGTTCATATGTCTATTCTCAATCTAAATTCAGTTAGGACAACTGTCATTCAATCCAACTGTAATATTTAGTTTACATCTTATGATGTGCAGATTTTTATTAAGGAGGTGATGGAGCTTGTGGAGCTAATAACTCCATTGACTGAAGCACTTGTGGGATTTCCTGGTGTGAATGGTCTTTTAACTGAGCAGTGCAAGAGGCTAACAATAGCAGTTGAGCTAGTGGCTAAACCATCTATCATTTTTATGGACGAACCCACATCAGGTTTGGATGCAAGGGCAACAACAATAACCATGGTATTTGACATCTATGACCCAACTACACGAGGTCCATGCAAAGTTCTTTCCTCACATGACATGGGCAAACACGTCATGTCTTTTGAGAATGAGTGTCTATTTAGGAATTTAACAGCACCTACGTGGATTTGAGCATGGTATACAGGTGATGCTTGGTATGAGTGATCAAGTGAATCAATTCAGTTGTAAATCAATATTAAAATAAAGAATAAGCACATTTAAGGTTCTGGTGGCGTTCTGATAAATTTAAGGCATTTGTAACACTTTATGACTTTATTTACTCGTGTATAAATTATTATCTCAGCTTTATTGTTTAATTTTATGTAGATTTGTTGATACAGGTATGGATGACAAGTCATGGTTTGTTACTTTGTTAGGTGCATGCAAAATTTGTACTAATAGTTAATAAATGTTGCAACAACAGAAGTGGTATAAAAGTAGAATGGTGCAAAGGGTAGCTTGAATCCTTAGACATGTTTTTTCTCATATAATGATTTTTATTGTTTTGGGAGCAGGCAATTATTGTGTACGTAGATTTCTTGTGTTATGTAAATTATTGTCGGGGTCAGTAATTACATTTTGGGTTCTTGCTATGGAAATGTTGGTTTTGGATTGGTTTTCAGTAATGGTGCTTTTGAAGAAGTTTAGCCTTATAGTCACCATCTTTTGTATCTACTCCTCATACATTAGTAAGATCAAAGCTTCAATATTAGTTCATAATTTTCACGTGTGAAGATATTTTTACAAAATTTAAATAATCGTTTATTAAAAATCAATATATCCTGTTTTTGCATTGCTAGCATAAAAAAATACGCTAGTTAGATCAAAGCTTCAATGTTGTCTTATAATTTTCACGCTCGAAGATATATTCTTATAAAAGTTAAATAGTCGTCCATTAATCATCGATATCTTCGATTTTGGTAGCAGTAGCGCCCATTGTATTTTAGGTGTTCATAGAATCATAACCCAAATATGCAAGCCTAATAATATTGTAACATAGATGGTCCAAATTTTCTCCTAGACCTTAAAAATGGCATAAAGCTTCATTGTCTCTAAATTGTGAAATTTCACATGTGAAATACTATTCGTTCAAATAAGAAATGAACTCGGAAACGCGATTAGAATAACGGATTTAAATACGTGAGTATATGTCACATTTAACTAATAAAATTCAACGAGACGTTTAGCCCGCACGTTGCCGAGGAATGCTATTTATGTATAGGATACAATCGAAAACAAAAAAGACCACTGGTACCACGTACCAAAATCATTTATTTCATCGAGAGTATAAATTGAAAGCGCAAAGCTATCGCATTTGAGCCAAATGGTACCATAAAGCTTGTTCAAAACCCGCAATCTGTTTCTAATTAAACAAACTTCGTTTATACCAAAATCAAAACCAAAAAAAAAATTGTAATAAGGAATTAGTAGAAGTATACTTTATAGTTCTATCTTACATTTCATGTCCAATCATAAGAATACGTAAATACATGTAAAAATAAGCAAATGTCATCTTTATAGTATGTGTCGGTCTTATCGAAGTCGAGTCTTTCAGCCATACTCTCCCAGTCTCCCTTGAGCAGTCTCCTCTGCATTATATAATAATCAGCTGACCGTAAAATTGTGTAACAATTCAGTACCTACATATTTTAAGATAATAAAGTAAAAATGAAATCATCAACTAAACTATTTTATGTTCAAACTATATGGTCCTGGGTAAATTGAAGCAAGTTATCTTGGCAAATGTTTGGCACTGAATCAAGGTATTTTGCACTGTTGCTACAACTCTTGTACTAATCTTACTTCACAGTTTAGTAAATATTTACAGAAGGCTAATTTATGCACACATATATATTCACATTAACCCTTATCTAAAAATAAAGCTCAGGTACCTATCTTAAATTTGCACAATACAATTTTTTTTTTAATTTAGATAAAGGCTGGTAGTTAATGTTTTATCTAAAAATAATCTTATAAATTCACAAATCAATGTTATAGGAAAAAGACTAATTTCCAAAGGAAGCTCTTGAAAATTGAAATACTTTGAGAAGGAAAAGCTTATGGATTTTGCATTGGACCTCTGAAAGTCACAATGTAAGCTCTTTCTTTATATATTCAGTTTATATTGCTCATAGTACTTTATTTTCGGAGAATATAGTAACGTACCTCTAATGACTGCCCTCAGAATTCCTAAAGAAGACACGGGTCCGATCTGTATTAATCACATTTTTCGACCCAAGAAGCCCAAGTGTTCAAGTATGTGGTATAAGCATCCATGGTTAACCTTCCAAGTTTTAGTCTCCCACTGACCTTAAAATAACAGCCATTGTCCAAAAACCAATTCAAAAACTTATTGCATAAGAACATGTACACAAAAGGGGTAAAATGGTTCGGTTAACGGGAAATAACAAATTCCATACAAAACGGGTAATTATTGGGGTATATTTCTACGACAAGGGTTATTGGTACTGTGTTTAGTGCTGCAGCAAGGGCTGTTTGGCTTTGAGTTTAGTGGGCTGTTTGGTACAAAGTGCAATGTTTTGGTATTTCCTCATACACCATCTCATACATAGATCAGATTCGTAATCGGATTCAAAGGTTAATTCGTAATCGCATTAAAAGAATAGGAAGTTGGAAAAACTTACCATAGTTCCCCCTTTTCTAAAGCTTTCATCAAACACATGATGTAAACTTTGATCTACACTTTTCTTACTATAACCACAATCAAAGCTGCACCTCCTAATTGGGAAAACTCTTTCACAACCATCATCCCTAATTCATAATTAATACAAAGTCGGTGAATTTGAAATACCTATTTACCACTAGCCAAGAAACATTAAAAAAAAAGAAGAAAAAAAAAAGACCTGCAGTTGAAATACCTATGTTACCTCATATCAACTCTGGTTTTTTCGGATTCTTAAGAAGGATATAATCAGATTTGTGGAAGATACTTTTAGTTGTAGCGAGTCAACCTACATATTTTGTATTGTAGATTAACGACATGGTTTGTTATAACAACAATGAATCGCTGTTGGAATCATCCACACCCGAGAAGTATAGACACGAAATCAGCTTGGACGTTTTGATACATAACACCATAGTGTCTACATTCTGAGGTGGTCAAGAAAAGGTCTCACGTGCTTTTTCAAGCTCCATAGTGAGTGCGTTGATTTCAGATGTTAAAGAAAGTTTACAAACAAATTAAATAAATACAACATACACTATAGTAATAGTAATATATACACATACATACCTTTGATTCCTGCATTTTAATCACGCCCTAAAGCATTTAAGAGTTTACTGTGATGTTTTGGAGGTTAAAGATTAAATCTGCAGAGTCCTGAGACTCTTTTCGGACTTCTGCCATCATTTCTGAATAGTAAAAAAGAAAAGGTTAAAAATATGTTTAACTTAAGTGGTTCAAATGTATGACTGCAGCGTCTTACGCTTGTAATTATGTTGTCCAATGTCTTTGGCCGCTGATTCGCACCTTCTAATATGCGAAGCTTTTATTTAAGCCTAAAAGACATTAATCACATATAGTAATCAAATAATAAGTTTTAAAATACAATTCCAAATATCCACTTGCTAATAGTAGGTATACCTGCTGGTGTGCTCATTTAAGCCACTGATCAAAGTTAATTTTACCACTTTCCAAGTGTTGAACATATGCATGCATCAAAAATAAAATCAAGTTAAGAAAATCCATCAAACGCACAATTGCATATTGCAAAACAAACTCATATTACAAAAGAAACTAAGCAAGCTTTGTACTTTCTCACTCAATCGACTTTTCTTAGCAGCTTATCGATTCTAAGCCAGCATTCGTAGTATTTATTAACAACAAATCATTACCTGACCATCAAATATTTACAAATATCGAAACAAAAAAAATAAGTCACTAAGCTAACCTTTGATAATCTAAGCTGAAATAACAGCATGAGCAACCATAATACTAGCAAACTAAGCGGCAAGCAGGCATTGACATGCTTACCTGCAAGAAACAATGAGCAAGTTAATAAATCTTTTTTAAAATGACCTAATAACCTTGAACTCATATCGTGTGTAAGCAATAAGGTCAACAACACAACCTCATAAGACGAAGAAAGAAAGCATCTGAGATATCATAAAAATTTGTAAAATCAAAACTTTTTCTCAAGATCCTACATTAAACCACACCCACGAAACCATATCTAGAGGAGCATAACAACATTTTAAAAGAACCAATTCATAAAAACACAAACACAACGACACCCTGATCTTCATTTGCAATCAAGGTAACCAAATTAGAACCAAAGTAATTAACAAAAATTAAAAGATATAATTTGCCCTGAAACTTGTAATAACGGATCAATCATCTTTAATTTTCAACCGAGTGAATGTCTGTGTGTACATGCGTCACACAACAAAAACCACTATTACTCCCATATAACCAAAACCACTGTTAAATCTTCATCCACGTTACCCCCACATAACCAAAACCACTGTTACGAGACATATAATCGGTGTTCCATAACCGAATGACCAGCTGTTTCGAGGCCATAATGGCAACTTCTGAATCCATATAACTTTTTTTTGTGTCCGATGGGACTCCAAGACCTAAAAGAAAATCTTTATCTTGAAACAATGACACGTTTGACATGTAACGCACTAGAATGTGAAGGCCATTGTCTTAGTATTATCTAGGCAACAAAAAGACACACAACCTTTGTCACTGATATCAATGAGAACTTTGGAGTCCATATCTACAGTTTAAAGATAACATAGTAATGTACTCTGGTAGTGTAGGTAGTACCTTGCTAAAGAAATGCAGTAGCAAGATTTTTTAGTGTTAAGAATCTGCAGACATATACAGACATGTAAGATATTGCTATTTCATAAATAAAGTCAAAGAAAAATAGTTTTCCGATTCTTCAATGACATGTGGTGGAATGAAGAAAAACATACAAGTGTGAAAACCACAACTAAGAAGGCACAGTTTCAAAACTAGCTAGAAATTTCACCCGCGAAAATATAAAGTGAAGAGTGGTTGCTCATTTGGTCCTCATGTTGAACAAGTTCCTACAAGTTCTCATTATTTCCTGATATAAAAGCCCCGTAGAAAGGATCCAAAATCAGGAAATAGCAAATTGTAGCTACATAATTGAGATACATTCAAATTTCTTCACATGTGGAGTGTATTCGATATAATTTCTTCACATGTGAAGATTCTGTACAATTTACTATCCTAGTAATGTAGAATCAATTTAGCAGCTATTGCTACAAGAATTGAGATATATGCAAAATCCTTCACATGTGGAAGGTATTCAATATAATTTCTTCACATGTGAAGATCCTGTACAATTTACTATCCTAGTAATGTAGAATCAATTTAGTAGCTATTGTTGCACGAATTGAGATATATGCAAATTTCTTCACATGTGAAAAAAATACCTTTTCACATAGATGAAACTCCAGCTACATTTCACATGTGAAAAAACCTACACATTTCATCAAACACTTGGTGTGCAATGAAAACCCACCGACAAATTACAAGCTTATTTGTATCTATATTATCATAATATTCTTCATCAACCTTTACACAATCATCTAAATTATTCATCCAGATAACTAATACTTAAAAAATATAAACACTAAAAATAAATTACCTGAATCAAAACAATTTATTAATAAAAAACTTAATTCACACTTACAATGTATCTTTGTTTAGCAACTTTTGTATTCTTCATCTTCTTCGTGTTCAAGGTTGAATGAAAGTCGTTGATTTCACTCGATTCGACTTTCTTCTTCTTCATAATCATTAGATTTTCCAATAATCAGATCACATTTTTTTTATTTATGCTTCACCATCGTTGATTTAGTGACAAGAACAAAGATAGTTAGATGAATTGACACTTATAAAAGTTTATTGTGATTTTTTTTTGTTTTTGATTATGATGATTGTGATTAGCGGTAGTGAACGGTGGTGACAGTTGATGAACACGGTGGTGGTTGGCGGTGGAAGCAGGTGGTGTGATAGCTGGTAAAATTTGAGAGAGTAATTTGATTTCACACTTTTTAATGGGATATGTGTGTGCTTTTTTATATTTATAGTAGCATGAAATATACAATAATGAAACTAGCTGTTTTCAGTGTAACTTTTTGACTAATCTAAGCTCTTGGATTGAAATTTGAAGAGGGATTAAATGGATGGCTCAGATTTGTTCTCGCGTTCTCATCAAATTTAGGCTTCTCACATGAGTGGCCCCTATATATATATATATCTATACTACTTTATAATGCATTTAGGCCTTCTAAAATTAGAAAGCTTAAAAATTAAGCCTTCTAATTTTAGAAGGCTTAAAATTAAGATAAGGAGCTCCAATCATGAGATGACATGTGTCACTTCTTAACAAACTCAAGCCTAACTTCTAACAAACTCCAAGCCTAACTCCTAACCACCAAAAATTAAGATAAGGAGCTCAAATTATAAAATGACATGTGTCATTTATCAACTAAAAATTAATCTTTATTTTCAAATTAAAATATCCTTTTATCTACTTATTTATATTATAATCTAATTTCACCGTATTTTTTAAAATTTTATGCTCTTTAATTCAACATCCATTTTAATATATTTTTATGAGTTTTTAATTTTTATATTTTTAGTGGGTTTATTTTATTTTAATTCAAAATTTTACAACTTTAACCTTTATTTCATTTATTTCAATCATATTATAGTCATAGGTGCGCGCCCATTAGCGGGTACCCTTCTATATATATATATATATATATATATATATATATATATATATATATATATATATATATATATATATATATATGTATGTGTGTATGTATATACACTACCACCACCACTACCAGTACCACTACCACTACCACTACCACTACTGTTACGCCCCCAAAACGGAAATTTTAAAAACTTTTCAAAATAACATGAACTAAACGACTCACATAACATATTTACTAAATATCTTTAAGCATGAATTATGAAGGAAAGAAGACTCGGGAAGTTTTCTTTTTATTTGATATGTAAGAAAGGACTCAGTTTGTTCATTCAGATGGGCTGACGCCGTCACCCAGATTACTTGACGCTGTCCGCCCTTAAAGAGATGTCAGGTCAAGAAAACCAACAATTTAACCTGACGGCTCATAACATTTTCAACCTGACGGCGTCAGGTTCTAGGTGCGACGCCGTCACCCTTAAATTGGGACGCCGCCGGAGACAGGATATGACCTGACGGCTCAGAACTATTTTAACCAGACGGTGTCACCCTATTGGCGACGCCGTCTGGAACCCAGACCTGCACAAATAGTGCAGATTTCCTGCACTTGGACCCAACTATTTCATTCTTTACTTCTAAAATATTAACAAGACCACAAGTAAACTTTACAATACTTATAAGCACTATTACCCTTAAGTGTTTTGACAGTTTAACCTTCAAATAAACAATTGACATTGCGCCAAACATCATTTACCAAAAATTTGACCCATAACTACAAAAGCTTAACACTATTGATTTAAGTCTTTTAGACAACATAAATGTAATTACAACCATTAAATAGAGATAGACCATATGACCCAAAAAGTATACCAAAATGTGACTTGACTCTTTGGGGCTTCCATCTTCAACACCTTGGTTCCAAAAGAAAAACTCACTAGGAGCTCAAGCAAAGTCCATTCTACACTTGTCTCTTACCTTTATCCTCCTTGCTAGGACCTACAAAACGTCATTAACTATAACGTAAGAGAATTGCTTAGTAAGTAAATGGGTTAAGTGCAAGTAAAGCTTTAACAACAAGAAAGGATTCATGGAGCATCTATAACATAAGTACATACCTTTAATTGGGTATTTACACTACTTGACAATATAAAAGCTATGGATCCAAGCTACTATAACAAGCTCCAACAACTATAACAATAATCAATAATTTATATTTAACATGAAACAACATTAACCCACTATACTTACCTCCAATTGATCAATAGGTTTCTACCAAGTAGAGTCACCACTTCCTAAAGCTTCCTAAACAACAATTAATCTTAATTAGAGACTATAACTAGTAATTTCAAGGAATTGGACATCTTCTATTACTACTTTAAACTTCTAAATTCAATACCCTAATCACAAGTATTGGGGAACTTGCTTACTTGATTAGAGATATGAAATTGAAGGTCTCTTAACCTTAATAATCACCAACACAAGTCCAGAATTAGCTCAATTTAAGATGTTCTTGATATGCCTTCTTCTTAACCTTAAGGTAACCTCCTCAAAATCCTGGATAAGTCTCAAATGAGACTAATTTTCTCCTTTTATATTTATTCCATTTAGCTCAAATGGAAACATAAGTCCCCATATTCTAAGATTCTATACTTTGGCCACAAGAGTTTCTAATTCTATTTATTAGTTGAAACCCTTAAGAAATATAGTCATACCAACATAACATAAGGGATTAATACTAACATTTAATAATACCTTGACGGGGTACGAGTGTAACAATTCACCCCTCCTAAAATTTGATTTTGTCCCCGAAATCATGCTTGGAAAAGTTGAGGATACTTGCTCTTCATTCTTCCTTTCGGTTCCCATCTAATAGTCGTACCCTTCCGATGTCTCCATTGTACCTTTACGAATGGAATCTATTTATTTCTTAGTTGTCTTGCAAGTATTTCCTCTGGTTCTTATTGCGAGGTTAGTTTTGGATCTACTTCTACATCATCCAATGTAATTACACTAGCTTCATCCGTTAAACATTTCCTTAAATAAGATACATGGAATGTATTATGAATTCCTGTCATCTTGTCGGGGAGATCTAATACATAAGCTACTTCACCAATGCGTTCTATAATCTTGAAGGGTCCAATGAATCTTGGTCCTAACTTTCCCTTATTCTTGAACCTAAGAACACCCTTCCAAGGGGAAACCTTAAGCATGACATAGTCTCCTACTTCAAATTCAATTGGTCTTCTTCGATTATTGGCATAACTTTTCCATCTATCTTGGGCCGCTTTAAATATTTCTCTAATCGTATCAATTTTCTCGATTGTTGCTAGTATTACATCCGTACTAGCTAACTCTATTTTCCCCACTTCATCCCAACATATTCTACCATAAAGTATCTCATAAGGTGGCATTTCAATGCTAGCATGGTAACTATTATTATAAGCAAATTCTACTAACGGTAAATGATCATCCCAATTTCCTCCGAAGTCAATTACACAAGCCCTTAACATATCTTCTAGGGTTTGAATTGTTCTTTCACTTTGCCCATCGGTTTGCGGGTGAAAAGTCGTACTCATATGTAATCTTGTACCTAGTTCTTCTTGGAAGCTTCGCCAAAATGTCGAAGTAAACCTTCCATCTCTATCGGAGATTATAGAAATGGGTACTCCATGGCGTGCACCTATTTCCTTTACATATATCTTTGCTAACTTGTGAACGGGCATATTTTCTCTAATGGGAATGAAATGTGCGCTTTTCGTCAGACGGTCTACTATTACCCAAATCGCGTCATGCTTTTTGGTCGTTCGCGGTAACTTTGTAATGAAGTCTATTGTAATCTTTTCCCATTTCCAAACCGGTACTTCTAACGGTTGTACTTTACCATACGGTTTTTAGTGCTCGGCTTTAACCTTCAAGCAAGTTAGACATTTTTCAACATATTTCGCACAATCTCTTTTTATACCCGCCCACCAATAATATTTCCTCAAGTCATGATACATCTTGTTAGCCCCCGGGTGAATGGAATATTTTGACTTATGTGCTTCATCTAAGAGTAACATCTTAACATCACTACGGAAAAGTATATAGATTCTTCCATACCGCGTTTTAAGTCCGCGACTATCTTCTTCAAAATGAGGGACATGGGAAGTAATACGCTCTCCTTCCCAATTTTCTTCTTTCAAAGCTTCCTTTTAGGCTAACTTAACCTTGTCAAAAAAATTCGGTTGTAATAATCATTTGCAAGGAATGGATTTTTGTAACTTCACCTTGGTCCTTACGACTTAATGCATCGGCTACAACATTTGCCTTTCCTGGGTGGTATCGGATCTCACAATTCTAGTCCTTTAATAAGTCTAGCCATCTTCGTTGCCTCATGTTCGGATCCTTTTTGTCGAGGAAGTACTGAAGACTTCGATGATCGGTGTAATTCACAAATTCCACACCATGGAGATAATGCCTCCATAATTTTAGTGCAAAAACCACCGCTGCGAATTACAAATCATGAGTCGGATAGTCTTTTTCATGCTTCTTCAACTGTCTCGAGGCATAGGCAATTACTTTGCCTCTTTGCATAAGGACACAGCCAAGGCCGGAATACGATGCATCACAGTATACAACCATGTCTTCTGTTTCCTCTTGGTAAACTAAAATTGGTGCCTCACATAATTTCTTTCGTAAAGTAGAAAAAGCATCATCTTGTTCCTTCCCCCACTCAAAAGGGACATTCTTCTTGGAAGTCTAGTTAATGAGGATGCAATCTTAGAAAAGTCTTGTATAAATCTATGATAATACCCTGCCAAACCTAGGAAACTTCGTATCTCTCCCACGTTTCTCGGAGCTCGCCAATTCATCACTGCTTCTGTTTTTGACGGGTCAACCTTAATACCTTTCGGATTAACAACATGACCAAGGAATTGAATTTCTTTTAACCAAAATTCGCATTTTGAAAATTTTGCATACAATCTTTCTTTCCTTAAGGTTTCAAGAATTTCTCGCAAATGAACCGCATGCTCTTCCTTGTTCTTCGAGTAAACGAGAATATCGTCAATAAATACAATTACATACTTATCGAACATCAGCCTACACACCCGATTCATTATGTCCATAAAAACTGCAAGTGCATTCGTAAGTCCAAAAGGCATAATCGTAAATTCATAATGTCCATATCGGGTCCTAAAAGCCGTCTTAGGAATGTCTTCTTCTCGAACGTTCAATTGATGATAACCCGAATGTACATCGATCTTGGAAAACCATTTAGCACCTTGAATTTGGTCAAAAAGATCATCGATTCTTAGCAAAGGGTACACGTTCTTCACCGTCACTTTATTCAATTCCCGGTAGTCAATGCACATACGCATGCTACCGTCCTTCTGTTTAACAAAAAAAATCGGTGCTCCCCATGGCGAACTACTTGGATGAATAAAACCCTTATCTAACAATTCTTGAAGTTGGCTTATCAATTCTTTCATTTCAGAAGGGGCTAAACGGTAAGGGGTTTTTGCTATAGTTTTAGCACCCGGAATGAGGTCAATGCGAAATTCCACTTGTCTTTCGGGTGGAACACCCGGAAATTCCTCCGGAAAAACATCCCGGATTTCATTAACAATTGGAACATTATCAATACTTGCCTTCTTAATACTTTTATCTACCACATGAGCAAAAAACGCACAACAACCCCGTGACAAATATCTCCTAGCCTTCATTACTGAGCATAACCTAAATTCTCCCTTTCTCTTATCTCCATATATTACTATTTACCGACCATTATGATTAACAACTCGTACCATCTTCTGATTACATAAAATGGCGGCATTGTGGTTACCTAGCCTATCCATGCCTATGATGACATCAAATTCTCCAAGTATAATAGGAATTAAGTCGATCTTAAATATGTTATTATCTATTTCTAACTCTATACCATGCAACACATTAACTACGACTACTACCTTACTATCGGCTATTTTGACTTCAAGGGGTTTGGAGAGTTTAGATAGTGGAGAGGTTAATCGCTTACTAAACTCTAATGACACAAAAGATACACTAGCTCCCGATTCATAGAGGACTCGAGCGGGAATGGAATTAACAAGAAGTATACCTGTAATGACATCGGGTCCCGACTTCGCTTCCTCCACTCCCATTTGGTAAACTCGCGCCTTAGGTTTTGGGATTTCAACCTTCTCTTCTTTGACCATCTTCACAATCTTAGCATCATTTGTTTTTCGACTTGGACATTCATTCAACTTGTGTCCAACTTGATTACACCCATAACATATAACCATTGGCTTCGGACATTCTTTACTCATATGGCTTAAAGAACCGCACTTGTAACATCCTGGAATATTGAGTCTACACTCACCATAATGAAGTTTGTGACACTTTTTACATTGTGTCTTGCCTTGATTCCCTCCGGTCCTTCTCCCTAAATCAAACCTTGGCTTTTTACCTTCTCTATCTCCAAACACTTGCTTTCTCTTAACATCCTTATCTTCTTTACTCTTCTTTCTCATCAAATCCGCTTCTCTCACACGAGCCCGGCTTAGAAGATCTTCCAAGGTACTACACTTAAAAGGTGAGGTCACTTTACGGATTTCATCTTTAAGCATCCTTTGGAACCTATCTACTTTGATCTTTTCATTATTGTGGTACTCGGATCAATAAGGAGCCATGTCATTAAATTTCTTCCATAACTCGTTCACAGTCTTGTTAGTTTGTACTAGAGTTTGAAACTCTTCACGGATCTTGTCAATCTCTTCTGCCGGTGCATATTCCGAAGTAAATAACTCCTCAAATTATTTCCACGAACACAAGTCCGACCAAGTCTCCCCTTTCACACTCACCTTCCCTTCCCACCAAGTTCTAGCGCTATCGCGAAGGAAATTGATAGCGTAGACAACCTTTTTTGCCTCCTTACACCCACTTGTGCGAAAAGCACCTTCAACGGCGATGAGCCATCTATTACAAGCTATGGGGTCAAGGGTCCCCGTGAACATAGGTACGTCACATGCCGTGAAATCACGGTAAGATGATTTATCATTCCTTGTAACCATATCGTGACCCTCTTCTCTTTTGAGTTCCACGAACTCTCTTTGCATTGCTTCTTGAATATTGAGGGTGGTCTCTTTAACAAAATACGGCATGGATCTTTCTAGCGCCTTACCTATCCTTATCCTCATTAAAACGTCTAAAGCTTTTACTTGCTCTTCAGTGAATCCTTCTAAAGTAGGGCCCTCCGAACTAGAGGAAGAGGAATTCTCCGGAGTTATATTATTTTTGGTTGGACCACTTGCCGAAGATTCGGCACGTTTAGAGGTAGTAGCCTTTACGGCTTCCTTTTGATGGGGAGTTTCCATTTCTTCTTTACTGAAATTTAGACAAAACATTCGATTAAACATTATCACCTATAACTTATGAAGTAATCATATTGCCCTTACATACCTCACCCTAACCACCACCTACACAAGCCTTAACGATCTTAGGCAACACATATGTGCCATCTTCTCATAACCACGGTGGCCAAGCATAGTTATAAAAACATGTAACATATGGGCTTCTTAAAATCATCAAAGAAGTGTACACGTAGCATAACTATTACTAACACATTTCACGCGGCCTAAGTCTAGGAAATTATAAGGTAAAGATCCTAAATCTCTTAGACCAAGGCTCTGATACCAAGTTGTTACGCCCCCAAAATGGAAATTTCAAAAACTTTTTAAAATAACGTGAACTAAACGAGTTACATAACATATTTACTAAATATCTTTAAGCATGAATTTTGAAGGAAAGAAGACTCGGGAAGTTTTCTTTTTATTTGATATGTAAAAAGGACTCAGTTTGTTCATTCAGACGGGCTGACGCCGTCACCCAATTACGTGACGTCGTCCGCCCTTAAAGAGATGTCAGGTCAAGAAAACCAACAATTTAACTTGATGGCTCAGAACATTTTCAACCTGACGGTGTCAGGTTCTAGGTGCGACGCCGTCACCCTTAAATTGGGACACCGTCTTAGATAGGATATGACCTGACGGCTCAGAACTATTTTAACCAGACGGGGTCACCTTATTGGCGACTCCGTCTGGAACCCAGACATGCACAAATAGTGCAGATTTCTTGCACTTGGACCTAACTATTTCACTCTTTACTTCTAAAATATTAACAAAACCACAAGTAAACTTTACAATACTTATAAGCACTATTACCCTTAAGTGTTTTGACACTTTAACCTTCAAATAAACAATTAACATTGCACCAAACATCATTTACCAACAATTTGACCCATAACTGCAAAAGCTTGACACTATTGATTTAAGTCTTTTAGCAACATAAATGTAATTACAACCATTAAATAAAGATAGACCATATGACCCAAAAAGTATACCAAAACGTGACTTGACTCTTTGGGGCTTCCAACTTCAACACCTTGGTTCCAAAAGACAAGCTTACTAGGAGCTCAAGCAAAGTCCATTCTACACTTGTTTCTTACGTTTATCCTCTTTGCTAGGACCTACAAAACGTCATTAACTATAACGTAAGGGAATTGCTTAGTAAGTAAATGGGTTAAGTGCAAGTAAAGCTTTAACAACAAGAAAGGATTCATGGAGCATCTATAACATAAGTACATACCTTTAATTGGGTATTTACACTACTTGACAATATAAAAGCTATAGATCCAAGCTACTATAACAAGCTCCAACAACTATAACAATAATCAATAATTCATATTTAACATGAAACAACATTAACCCACTATACTTACCTCCAATTGATCAATAGGTTTCTACCAAGTAGAGTCACCACTTCCTTAAGCTTCCTAAACAATAATTAATCTTAATTAGAGACTATAACTAGTAATTTCAAGGAATTGGACATCTTCTGTTACTACTTTAAACTTCTAAATTCAAGACCCTAATCACAAGAATTGGGGAACTTGCTTACTTGATTAGAGATATGAAATTGAAGGTCTCTTAACCTTAATAATCACCAACACAAGTCCAGAATTAGCTTAATTTAAGATGTTCTTGATATGCCTTCTTCTTCACCAAATACCTTTCTTCACCTTAAGGTAACCTCCTCAAAATCCTGGATAAGTCTCAAATGAGACTAATTTTCTCCTTTTATATTTATTCCACTTAGCTCAAATGGCAACATAAGTCCCCCATTCTAAGATTCTATACTTTGGCCACAAGAGTTGCTATTTCTATTTATTAGTTGAAACCTTTAAGAAATATAGTCATACCAACATAACATAAGGGATTAATAGTAACATTTAATAATACCTTGACGGGGTACATGTGTAACAACTACCACTACCACTACCACCACCACCACCACCACCACAACCACCACTACCACTACCACTACTCCTGCTCCTACTGCCGCTACTGCTCCTGCTACTACTACTGTTACTGCTACTGCTACTACTACTCCTACTACTATTGTTGTTGCTGCTCCTGTTGCTGTTGCTGCTGCTACTGCTACTGCTACTGCTACTTACAAGACATTACCACTTTGTCAACTTTGTAATTTTCTTTCACGTACAACTAGGGGTGTGAATCGGGTCAGTTCGGTCGGTTCGGGTCACTTAGATCGGGTGAATTCGGTCAAGGCTCAATAAACATATCCGAACTTGACTTTATTTAGAACTCGGGTTCGGGTCTAAATCAATTAAGAATTATATAATTTTGATGTTTAAACTTGAAAGTTAAAACTATAAAATAACTAAAAGAAAAACAAAACTTGCAGTTGCTAAAAAAAGGAAGACATATATACTACGTATTACATATGAAACAAATTTGTACCATTTGGTCAATGTACTCATGTAATCCATTAACTAACTGACTACATGTATAATTTGAGTTCAAAAGAAGACATAGATATTACATATGAGACACATGTAATTGAGAAAAAAGGCACAACCTCATACCTTGCATATAGTTAAAAAGTAAAATTTAGACGTGCTACATTGTCTTAAACTACGAACAATATGGTTGTGTTAAGTTGTTATGTGAAGATGACTACATCAATGCTCTTCCGATATAAGGAAAAAGCCATAATTTATAGATCATTTTCGGTTAGTAAAACGTTTATTTGCACAACAATGCCGCAAATAATGTAGTACTTACTCAGTCTAGTCGATTGCTAGTATAAACACAAACTTTCAATTGCTAATGAAGAACACAGGCAAGTCGATTGCTAGCACAAAACAACCAAGAAGATCGCGGCATACAACAAAATGCAACATAGAACATGTACTTGGAACTGAACATATGAGAGAACCTCAAACAAGAATATGAACATCAAATGACAAGTTGCAAAATTAACATTAAAGTTCTATGTTACCAGAAATGAAAAATCATCCCCACCATCAAAATAAGCTACAGTACCTAAAATTTGCAGCAACATTTACAATACGTACTACTACAAACTTATAATCTACCAAAAATAAGCTTTCAACCCACAAAATAAGATTTCAAACCACAAAATAAGCTTCCATTCTCTACATAAAAATTAGAAAGGAAAAAAAAACAAACTCGAGTCACTCGGGTTGACCCGAACCCGAGTAAGACACATATATTAAACCCGAACCTGACCTTATTTATATTTCGGGTTATTCGGGTTGACCCGGGTAACCCGAATATAATTTTGAACCCGATTAACCCGACATGTATAGTCATATTTAGGTTCCGGTTGGCTTTTATGACACCCCTACGTATAACCTTGTAGTAGGATTATAACAAACGACCCCCATAAATTCTTCGTGTTTCATCTTTCACCCTTTTACTCCATATTGTTTACACTTCAAGTTATATAGTTTATAACTTACTAGCTTAGAGACCCGTTGACACCGGGTTAGTTTTTAAAGAAATAGATAAATGAGATGATAATAAAAGTAATAACGTAAATTTGTTAAATTTAAAATAAGTGTGAGTCACAATCGATAAGTAAAGTCAATAATAGATGCTATGGGGTCATCAGCAGTATCTATTAGAATATCTTAGGGCACATCTATAGAAACCTCTCCTTCGTTTGGTCCTCCAAGCTTGCCGTCTCCCACATTCAATATCCATTCTGCAAATTCTCTTATCTTGCTAACATCTTCCGGTCGTGAACCAACAGTAAGCCTCATGTTAGCGGTTAGCTTAAGAACTTTGCAGTAATCCCATAGGTATGATTGTTTCAAAGAAGCACCAACAATGTCTTGGCGTGATCCTTTCGAATGACGAAAGAACACGCCTAAAATCACCGCCAAACACCATCGTCATGTTACCAAAAGGTGATCACCGCAGCGTCATACCGGCTCCTACTGAAGTATGTCTCTCAAAGACCGATCTAAAGCCTCAAACAAAGCTTATTTGTCATAGGGCCGTCCCAAATAATAAGCTTGCACTTTTAACATTGCTCCCGGTCGCTTTGAGCACTTATTGAGCAAGTGGAGGTCTCATCAACGTTTGTTGGAATATGAAACACAGGTGAGCGGTTAAGCCCTCCCGACATTAACAAAGATGCAATACCGCTTGATGCAACGTTCAAAATTGTATCACCTTTTCTTCTAACGCCGGCTGCAAGTGTTTTCCATAAAAATGTTTTACCGGGACCTCCGTAACCGTAAACAAAATAGATACCCCCTGTTCCACTATCAGCGGATTTCACGATGGTGTCATATACACCCTTACATTCCGTTGTCAATAAGGCGTCTAACGTTGATATTGATTCCATCTAGACCGGGTTATAATCAGTTTCATCATATATAAGTCGATTTCCAAATTCATTGATGTATCGTCATCAGGGGTAAGGCATCTCGGCCAACGCCTCAAACTACTTCCTCTCACTCGCATGTTATTATACCTATTATACTCTTATCTCTTAGGCATGTTATTAAACTCATGAACATGTCTAGTTACCAAGGTTCCATCACTTCCATGTCCACAAATTTGACTATTTTCATCTTTTAGGCACAATCTTCATCTTCCTAAATTAATTTTTTACTAATCATTGTCTTGATTAGCTAAATGTATTACCCAAAATATGAAAATAAAGCGATATATCTAACAATGCCTTAAAAATCATTTTCTGATTTTAACAATCAATGATCTGTTGGTTTAGCGAAGACAAAAGCAAAAGAAGTTATTTGGAGAAGAACGGAGATGTAAATAATGAACCATTTTTCATTTCAGTTTTTAAGTGTACACCATACATGTCCTATTCGACTGAAATAGCGAAATAGAAGATGAAATTATGAGGGCTTACCTTATTTCAAGTTCATAAAATAGGTGACCACTTGATAGTTTTCTTTACTTGATACTCTGATATTAATATAAAGTGGATGGCCATAAATCGAAGAAGGCAACGAATATTTCATATTTAGAGATTAAGTAGCGGAGAAGATTTTCTTGAAGCGATTAATTATGAAATCCAAATGCCTCACTTGTTACAATATTTAAATTTCCTCACTTCTCACCAATAAACACACACAAAATGGGTTAAAATCCAAAGGCCCAAGAGAAAAAGCAGACCCTACATACCAGTTATACACGCCCATTCTCAAACACCCCTTTATACTCTGTACTAATCAAGAACTCGTACCAGCAAATATCATAAGAACACCATCCAAAAACACCAACTTTCTGAGGACTACTATAAGATTAGAAGACATCATTTTTATTTGCTTTTTTGAAATCATATAGTTGCAGATAGTAACAAAATAATTAACACCGATTCATTGTTACGCGACAGCAAGACAAATGAGTTCAAGTTGACAAAGTTAGAATTTAAGAAAAATAATAAAGAAAAAGAAAATTACGTAGTACATAATGATATACCATAGGCAACTGTAATACGATAGAAATAACACCAATAGTAGAACTTAAGTTAAAGATTAAACACGTAAATACTATATTAAGAAACTTACAATGCATACAACTGATATATGATTGAACAAAATGCATACGGTAATTCACTAAAATAATCGACAAACGGATATTTCACACTTGATGCTTGTACCCGATAACCCAATCAGCAAACATTTTATTTGCTTTCTTGTCCGCAAATAAACCAGTAAGAGTGGTAGCTTCTAGTTGTGGCTAAACAGTCTTCTTGTGGAAGACCAAGATAATGAAAAAGAGGCCATAATATGTTGTTGCAATAGCCGTTATAATATTGATGCACAACTTCTTGCCTCAACTGAACACCGGTATGCATCTCTGCAACAAAAAGAAACCATTTTTACCAATGCCATGTATTCAAATGTTCCTTCTTTAACAATCATAAGCGTTAACAAGCATGGTACCTTTCACAGCTGAGCTTTAGTCGTGTCTAACTCTTTGCGGGCTCATCGGCACATTTACACGCCACCCAATCCATTATGCCTCGACCTCCTTAACACCTTCATTACATTCAGATGTAACAGAATAAATCTCTATAATGAGAATAAATCTCTATAAATCGGGACAAGTGAACGAAGTCCCTATGTTTTAATCTATATAAAATACCAATAATACTTATTCATGAACATATGACAAAAATCTTAAGAAAAGAATATCTCAAAACTCACCGAGGGAGGCTCACAAGGCCACCAGCACTAACCTCGAGAGACCAACTCTCTTCACCTCTTCTAACAGGAAAGCAGAAGTCTATTAGGAACAACTAATAGCCGTTGAGTAAAAGTCCACCATCTGGTTTTCCCAACCATCATGCGTACCGAAGTTCCTTCAAGATCTGTTCCACCGCGGTTATCACCATACTCAAAGGCATCATTTCCACCAGCTTCATTAGTATAAGAAGCTTTGCTGTACTTTCTTAGCTCTCGTTCTCTCAAAAGCCTCTCTATACGACTTGTGAGAGCCGATGTGTTACCGTTGTACTTATTCCCAGGCATAACGGTAACGGCTATCTATAACCAGACCTCCCTCACCAAATGTTCTACATTATAATTGAAACACATAAGCATACAATTAAATTCACTAACCATCATAACACAATTGAGTGTAGCCAAAATAACAAAATAACAGGTATGATCAAAAGATAAAATTGCGATTTTATCTTATGATGAAGCACGCGATTTTATCTCACTTAAATAAAGTATGATCAAAAGATTGGGAATAAAACTTGTGATACGTTAAAACCAAATAAAGACCAGGTCATGTTTATAGGGTTGTGAAAACAGGTACATGTTTTGCACTAAACGATTTAACGCTTCCGTTCAGTCTGTGTACATCTTTAATGCACAAATTAATAAAAATTCACGTATGCCTAAGTATGGAGTATGTAACCATTCACTGACACATGTGCTTCACATGCCCTTTTCAAGGAAATTTTAAGTCATTTTGCATGTTTTTTCTAACGAAAATCAAACAAATTTCATCAAAGCAGTTAATCATAATTTCCTTATTTGCCAACTAATTTCTTACATTGTTACGTGACAATAATCTAAAGTCTAAACGAAATAAAAAACTTCTTCACATTTGAGTCATTAACTTAAATAGCCCCATAAGCCCAAAGCCACGCGTGCCAGTGCACTTTACGAATACACCACTTGGGACAAACTGGAACTATACTACCAAATTTTAACTTATATACATGTTCTATTACTGCTACCTTTCAAAACATTCATACCTACCCATTTTGTGCCAAACTTGGTAGGGTCACGTATAAATGAACTAATACTAAACCGTTACTCACCTTTGTTGGTAAATTCGTATAAATGAACTAATACTAAACCGTTACTCACCTTTGTTAGTAAAAGGCTTAGTGGACTTGAACCTTATTGATAATAAGGGGCTTGTATCTTAAAATGAATAAGCTGGTAAGTTCTTGGAGAGTATTTGTATCAGCTTATGATTATAAGTTAATGTGTTTGGATTAGCATGTGCTTGAAAAATTACGAAAACGCAAACTTAAATAGCCCCATAATCCCAAACTTTTAAGCTTATCCAAACACTAAAACATGATCATACTTTGGTGGATAACCTAAACAGGCCACTAAAAGCTTAAATAGGGACCCTCTAAAAAGAAAACGGGTCCAAAGTTGCTTCAAGTATCTTTCAGTATTCGAATGCATACCTGCTAAATCACATTGGTCATAAACTTTGATAATAATACAGATTCCGTTGTTATAAAAACGTAGGCCAAAAGAATGTTTGAAACTCAACCTGTACAAAAATTGACCCGGACCCATTCCAACACGCCCATTATGTCATCTCTATTGATACATTATCACTTTTTTAAAATAGTGAATACATATGAGCATCCTAAAAACTAATCATACCATAAGCATGGAATTTGGACCGAATGCAATTTGGATAATCTGTATAAGATATAAAAAAATTACCTCACTTCAGATAAGCAAGTTGGATACTCTTTATTTGGAGAATCTTAAATATATAACTTAACGAAATCATCTATAATATCAAACCAACATTCTCAGAACAAAAAATCTCATTTAAATTAAGTATGATCAAAAGATTGGGAATAAAACTTGTGATACGATAAAACCAAATAAAGACCAGGTCATGTTTATAGGGTTGTGAAAACAGGTACATGTTTTGCACTAAACGATTTAATGCTCACCAGGTACATCTTTAATCCACAAATTAATAAAAATTATCGTATGCCTAAGTATGGAGTATGTAACCATTCACTGACACATGTGCTTCACATGCCCCTTTTCAAGGAAATTTTAAGTCATTTTGCATGTTTTTTCTAACGAAAATCAAACAAATTTCATCGAAAACAGATTAATCATAATTTCCTTATTTGCCAACTAATTTCTTCTCTTACGTGACATTAGTCTAAAGTCTAAACAGAAATAAAAAGCGTTTTCACATTTCAGTCACATAACTTAAATAGCCCCATAAGCCCAAACTGACGTGCAGGTCTGCACTTTACCAATAGACCACTTGGGACAAACCTGAACTATACTACCAAATTTTAACATATACATTTTCTATTACTTCTGCTAAAACATTCATACCTACCCATTTTGCGCCAAACTTGGTAAATTCGTATAAATGAACTAATACAACCGTTACTCACCTTTGTTGGTTTAGGCATTCTTCGGGCATTCCCAGCCTTCCGAGACCAAATTAATCATAATTTCCTAACGAAAATGAAACAAATTTCATCGAAAACAAATTAATCATAATTTCCTTATTTGCCCACTAATTTCTCTTTACGTGACATTAGTCTAAAGTATAAACAGAAATAAAAAACGTTTTCACATTTCGGTCACATAACCAAATCGAACACACCATTTGTAGTTATTCGATGCATATAAACACATATAGTTGCCCACAGGTTATCTGTGATTAAGGATTTTCGACTCAAGCTTGTGCTAATGAATTGGATAGTTGACTCAAGCAGTTTCATATGTTCCTACTAACTTACGTTTTATTAGCCTATTAAGTCTCCAAATAAAGATATTATTTACCTTGCCTCTCTTAAAATCTCAAGCTGCTTCAATCTGCAAGTCCACAAACAATACAAACTTCAGCCCGGTCAACCTGTTAAGCTTTCAGTTCAAGTATAATCTTATGAACTACATTCAAGAAATTCACAAAATGGGTCAACCTATCCCATTTAATTACCTGCACAATGCCCAAAAAAATTTAGTTTTTACCTTTAAATACCAAACTTTATAATATTGTGTTGTCTCAGTTCCGCAAATTAAATGGATGACACCAGCATCTCATATCAAGTTCCTACAAAAAGAAAAAACATTTGGTGTTAACTGCCAAAATCGCCATCGCAACAGCCTGAAAAAGAAACACAAAATGGAAAAAACACCCAAATCATATAAATATAAATTAAATAACACAATTCTTCGAAAGTGATAAAAAAACCATAAATACTAAAATTAAATAGGTACATACCGGTGTTCAATGTCAAATCATATGCACATCGACAAATAAGCAATTCTTCGAAAGAAATATAAGTAAAGCTCTAATTTTTCAAAACCCTATAAAGAAGGTAGTGTAATTTTGAAACTGATAAAGAAGAGTGTGTGTAGAGGAAGAATCGATTGACATTAATTGTTGAAATTAAACGTTGAATTGAAATATGGTGTTAATTAATAATTATGAAGAAGCGTATATAAGAAATATGAGTAGAAGAAACTAATTAGGTTTTGAATAAGAAATAACTGCGCAGTTGCCATTGCCATTGTATAGGTTTTTTTCTGAATAACAAATAATTGAATCGGAACAAAATTAAAGTGACAACATATAAAAAAAACACGTACAAATTATGCAGAGTATGTGATTCGGTCTCGATTTTTCATACTCGGCTGCATCCTGGTCCTGAATTATTGGGTTAACATCATAAACATAAAAAAATCAGTAATAACACGCACCAAATCGATTCAATACAATTAAAACTTACCGAAATTATTGAGTTGTTAGGGTTGATGATAATCCTTGAATCAAAGATATATAGATCAATTCGTAGGTTATTTTGGATGTTTTTTTTAATGCATTGAATTTGATTGATGAATTGAAACTGAAAAATGAATAAATGATTTACAGCAGAAAAGCGTATAGAGGAAGATTGGTGAATTGTGGGTATGATTTGAACCGATTTGTTTAGACATTGAATGTTATTTAATCATTTCCAAAAACAACTGATAGGGGAGCGTACAAAAAAATACATTGAATCTGGTCATCATAAAACTTAAAAGGGTGCTTTAGTGTGTTGTACTTTGAAGCTAAATAAGGTAGGGTATTAAACGAATTTTTAATGCAATGTGCTTAGAACGACTTGTACAAAAGCTTATTTTATTAGATAAAATAGATTAAATTAACCCCAGTTAATTTAATTCTCTCAACCCTTTGTTACTTTCATAATAAATATTCCTTGCAGTTTAATGTATCGAGGTGACATTTTATGCCTTGCTTACCGTACGTGATTCATTTTATATGGTATAAATATATATAATATATAATTACTAGTGCAGATAATTCTTATAGTAATATGACATTTGGTTAAAGGCTAGGACTTGTTCCATTGAGAGAAAATTTATCAAACAAGAAATAGGCTTTGTGGTATGATCATAGGATTGCTCCCGGATCCTATGATCTTACCACCAGTTCTGTGATCTTGCTTCGATAGGATGTGATTTAAGATTATACTCTGCTTGTGCTCATTTTTGTACAACCCTATGATTTACTCCGTATAAGTTAACAATGTTAACATTGCCTAAGAATTTATACTTGAAAGTCAGCGCGTAAATGCATTATAACATACTGTAGTATTTATGAGTCGTGACCATCTGGGCAAGTTATTCAGGTCATCCACTTCTGGAGTAAATCATACGATTCGATGCAAACCTGACTTATTGACAACATAATACAAAAATTTATACAAACACCCACACGAAACATGCCCTTTAAGTTCTACTCCAGTGCTTAGAAATCACCCAAAAGAGAGACCCAAGCCCCAGTAGCCCTGCTATATGGTGATTTAACATAGATTCTACATCTTGAAACCAAGCCAGTTATTATGGAGCAACTCTATGATAATGTAACCATGCTGGATGGTAAGGGGAATGCATAGAAATCAAATGGTAAGTTATGTGGTGATTTTAATTCACAAATGCTATTTAATCTTATCAACTTGAGATACTAATAAGTCGTATCAAGACAATGTGTTGGAAAATACAAGACAATGAATAAGTCAACTTAAGAGGCTATGTATTATATCACAAATACATAAAGCAAACTTTACACAGTCGGCAAAAAAATAAACATAAAATTTGCCAGAGCAAAGCAAGCAAATAGTTAAGCTGAAATCTTATGACGAGTTTACGAACCGTTGAGCAGCGGTTAAAGATAGCTCCTCAAAAACCTGAAAAATAAACAGGTGAGAGTTTGTTATTTTTTAGATTTACAGTAATGAGGTTGAGAATATGAGGTGGGTACATACAAGTTTTCTATAAACATGTTGGAAAGCCTTGACGAACCCCTCTGCATCAGCATTGCCAACCTGTAACATAAGATGAAATGGTGAGATTAACCCTTTTGTTTTAATAAGCGAACATTTCAACCCATTTCCTTTTGATGGGCCAATTTGGAGTGACCTTTATCTCAAACGTGCCAAATCAATATATAAGCTAAAGGTGGAACGAATAGGTTAACCGGGATGAAAGATGCACAAAATTTATTTTCAACAACCTAACACGTTTTACTCAAAAATTTAAATTACTACTCTAAAAGCAATAATTTTGTAATTAATTGCAACACATTAGTGATATAAATTCACATTATTCAAAAAGATAGGACAAAAAGATGTCTGGATCACCCAAACATAATCAGGGTTGACAAAACACTAAAAAGGTGTACATTTAAGGGGTGTTTAACACTGAAAATTAACAAAATAAAAGTGATAATTAATTGGATAAAACGACAACTAACCTTTCTGCTAACCTTAAGAACTAGTAATATTTCTTAGATGCAGAACCATGAACCTTAAGCATAGAATGTTCACGAAAAATGGGTAAGACCCAATACAAAACTTCTATTAACAAGCAAACCTCCATTGATGTTGAAGTGAAGGTATATTATTTTCCAAGGGGTAGTAGTTGATCTTTCAAAGGAAAAAAAAACAGAGAAAAAAGAAGATGACGAACTTGATCATATATTTATATTCAGGAAAAATATGCACAAACTGAACTCGAATTTTTACCTAGGCATTCAATAAAATATCGGATTAGAAACATTTTTCCCTTTGAACCAAAAGTAAAGCCTTAGTACATACGTTTATATGTGAATATGCTTATATCTTGAAAAGGAACAAAGTACAAAATTGCAAGGATTAAAGGTAATAAACTAATAATGCAAGTTTTTAGCGAAAGGGCGAGCATGATTAATTTAGGGGCAATTTCACATCTCCCCAACTAAAACTTGAAAATTTCATATTTACCCAAATCATGCTTTAAAGCATTGCACAAAATGCATTCAATGGTCGTATTTTGGGTATATATGAAATTAATGATGGAAAAACAGGGGAGATATGAAATTCTCCCATTAATTTATGGATGAATTACATATGAAGAAGCTTCTAAAAACAGGTGTATCCAGATTAGATACGAAACATTCTTCAACTTGAAACCTTCTACTATACTTGTAGATTTTCTTGCATAATAACCCCCAAAGAAGAAACTTATATGCTTAAATACTAGTCAGGATACTAAAACTTCTACCAGCAGCCTAAGAAACACTATTTATATATAGAAAAAGTGTGCTTTAAGAAAAAACTTGCAAAAAGGGCCATAGTTCTGAACTCTTGATGACCATTTACAGAAATATTAATTTAGAACAAGTATTATTATCCTATCCAAAGTTCCAAATATCACTTATTCAATAATGTAAAACTTACTAGATGGTGCTCAAGCATTTGGCTACCTTGTAGCGAGTAATCGGCCTAGGCGGGGAGTACTCAGCTTTTATATATATATACTAGACGAGTACCCGCGCCTAGCGGCAGCGATGTCTAGTTTCTCGCAAAGTTCCACGACCCATAAGTTTCTTTCAACACACTGTATTTGTAGCATTAGAGAATCGTTTTCGAATAACTACAATTCTGATGCGTGGTTGCATAGCAGCATAAATATATAGTTTTTTTAAAAAATTATGTGGAGTCGATCTAAGTGTGTGAGTATATTTTCAAATATGATTGTTTTAAGTTATTAAGATTTTTAGTAATAATAGATTCAAACATACAAAAGCAATTCGGATATGTAGTTGGCAATATTATATTGTAGTTTAGAGGTATAGCCAACACGTGTAACGCTTTTCTTGTTTTGTCAGTAATTTAGGCAAGTGATAACTATTTTTTACATGTGTAACGTTTATCATTTGGTGTGTGGCTTTTAAAATGTAACTTTGCAAATTGGATATCACCATATAAGTTTATTTTGTACTATCAATTTGTATAGATATTTATGCATTGTTCAAAGCTATTTGTTTGAGGTACAAATAATTATCGCTAAAGATAACAATACTATTTATTTTTTGTGATTTTAATAAACTTACATAACATTATTGATACACTGGACAAAGGGCTATACAATATATATTAACTTTTAAACGACGATCCATATCCCTTAAATGGTGCAAGAGCAACATTTTTTAAAATAACATTATACAAATGACAAATTACATGTGTCAAAACAAAATAAACCAAAAACTACAATTACTTGGTCTCACCTTTCAAAAAAATTGTCACGGGCTCCACAACTACTTCATCATTTCTCATATAATTTTGTCAAATTTGAAACCCGATTTCACCCGGGTGATTCAACTGGTTGAACCGTTCCGATAAAAAAACAGGTCGTTTTAAACCGAGTCAAACAGATAGGTCGAAAAATGTCAAATTAAACCCGTCACCGCCGGGTTTGAAGCTCCCCGTCAACCCGTATCGGTTTCAACGGTCAACCCCAATCGGTTTCAACGGGTCAACCCGTATTCGTTTCAATTGGTTGTTTTAATTTGGTAGATGTGCTTTTAATTGGGTGTACAATGTGAATAAATTATTGTACTTTTAAGTAATGGGGTGTTTTAATAAGAGTATTAATTATATTATTTATATCTCTCTCCATTGACCGGTCGTTTCAACGGTTGAACCGTTCGATAAAAAACAGTCGTTTTAAACCGAGTCAAACCGATAGGTTAAAAAAATGTCAAATTAAACCGTCACGCGGGTTTGAAGGTCCCGGGTCAACCGGATCGGTTTCAACAGTCAACCCGGATCGTTTCAACGTCAACCCCGGTCGGTTTCAATTGGTTGTTTTTAATTTGGTAGATGTGCTTTTAATTGGGTGTACAATGTGAATAAATTATTGTACTTTTAAGTAATGGGGTGTTTTAATAAGAGTATTAATTATATTATTTATTTCTCTCCATTGACCATGTTTTCAACATTCAACTTTCAACATTTTTCACTTTTTCCACTTTGACCATTTTTCCATTTTATATAGTATAGATATAGATATAGATATATATATATACTACATTATGCATTTGGACTTTTATTAAGGGAAGTCTTAAAATTTTAAGACCAAAAACATTACTATAAAAGGAAAAGTAGAAATAGAAAATGAATGTAAAATCTGAAAATTTAATTCTCATTAAAACCATATGTAACCGCCCTCCAATAATGATACATTTTAATGGAATTGTTTATAAGAAAAGCTCATTTTGTTAAACCACCAATTTAATACTAAAATTTGAAAAATAAAAATGTTTACCATTTACACTATTAATAATTTAGACTATCAACTTTTGAAAAACATTTATCTACTACTTTATAATAAGGAAGTTTAAACTAAAAAACATTTGCTCGCCACAAAAATAGTTATCGGGTACCCACCGCCGCATTGCGCGAGTACCCTTCTAGTATATATATATATATATATATATATATATATATATATATATATATATTAAGTTTTGAGATTATGTATGACATAAACATGATACTTCAAAGCTCAAACATAAATATTAGATAGATTAGTCATCCTAGTCTTGTTCAATGATTTCAACTATCCCCATATGCGATCACTAGATTCAATGTTCTTTAGAAAAAAAAGAAGTGTGCCTAACATTGAATTCACACACAAGGGATGCTGATTCCTTCCAATCCGACCACCGAAACCGCTATAATTGAGCAACCATTCAATTCCCATTCGATGCGTATCTTTTCAGCAAATTTTGCGTTCTTTGAACCTCTTCTCTAAGGAAAGTATTTCCCAACTCATATCGAGGTTGAGCTCTAGGACAAAATTGACCAACCGTAGCTAATAAAATTTTGAAGCTATCCTTTTCGATCACATAAACGGAATCGCACATTCATATAAAAATATATTTTTAACATGAATCATTTTTTTCTTTTTAAATAACATTGAAAACATCCCCTTGTTTGCTCTTCCCCTTATTCAAAACATTATTAGAAGTTGTAAATCTATCCATCCGGCCAAAAGAGCAAATAGGCTATACGTGTATCCAAAAGAATTTTCCATTGCATTTACATCAATGTCAATGGTTTCAATACAACCAATCTTCACCTTCGCTCTCAAAGCTTCATCATCATTTTGATACTCTTCTTTTTGTTTTTGGTACCACTAATAGCATTTGGACACTTGATTTGATCTTCTTTTGTTGCTTTTTTACATGAATCAATATTTTACGTTATGCCCGCAATGTGATATTTCTTTCTCTTAATTTCTCCACACAACTTTTCTACATAGATCACATATCACTTTATCACTATGTTATAAAAATAAAACTACAAAATGGATAAAGTGAAAGGTGTTTTATGTGGATAAGTGTGTGTGCAGGAAATAACAGGTTGAAATATCACATTGCATAGTGGGAAATGTTGTTTCATGTAGAAAAGCAACAAAAGAGATTAAAATATTAAATCAAGTGTCGAAATGCAATCAATGATACCAAAACAAAAGAAATGGTAGATGTGAGGATGTTGAAGCTTTGAGCGGAGGTGAAGATTATTAGTTATGAAACCACCGCTATCGAGGCAATGGAAGACTTTTCGGACATGGAGCCACCTTGCTCTTTTGGTTGTATAGATAAATTACAGCTTCCAAAGATGTTTTGAATAAGGGAAAGAATAAAGAACGTGATGTTTCCAATGGTATTCTAAAAATAGGAAATTGAATTGCGTGAAAGAATGTATTTGTAGGTGGGTTATGATTAGTGTAGCCAAAGCCTTTAGCAGCCATCTTGCCTTATCATGCCACTTCAACACCCCCCCCAATGGGGCCCTCGCCTTTGCCAACTTAACACTCTGATATGAAGCATGACGTAGATGTTACATATGGTCAATCTATTCTTTTATTTTGAGACTCAAAATTACCCCTCGCATGAAATGATTATTTGATGTAAGATTTGGGTTTTTGATCCACTGTGAATAAAGTATAGAAGCCCTATTATCTCTCTATGACGCCATATCAACGCCATACATCGTTGTGTGAATACTCTAACAATAAGACTTCTTAAATTTGTTTAACATTCTTTATTGAATATGAAGCTTTTTTTATCGCATCTCCACTTAGACCTAGGCAAGGCATGTTGCCTTAACTTCGCTTTTCATGTGTTTGAAAAGGATAGCTTGAAAATGTTATTGGAGTTAGTTAGTCAATTTGGACCTAGAGCTCAGGCTGCAACAAGATATGAGTAGGGAGATACTTTTCTAAAAAAAATAACAAAAAGGTTGAAACAAAGAAATACAGGTTGAAAAGATACGAAGACGAATGGAAATTGAAAGGATGCTCAAGTATGACAAATGCGTGGTCCCATAGAAAAAAAGGACCATCATCAATTTGTCAATGAATTCAAAGTTACCATTTGGCTTCTAGATAATCTTTAGATCAAGCGAGCACATATTAAAGTATATATATAGATTGTTGCACAGAAAAAGTTGGTCCCAAAAATTTATTTTTATGCTTAAAAGATTCTAAGTTTAATCTTAAGTTCTTATTTTATTGATTATTGTTAGTCGTTTTAATTTATTGCTGCATTTACATGTTTATTTATTCCTATTGGTAAGGTATAAAAAAATTCTTGATCAAGAAACAAAACTAATGGGGTTTATTTTTAGCCACCACAAAACGTTCGCTATGACGAGGCATTTACAAAGAAAAGGGTTATTGTGAGACTTGGAGTTACAAGATTTGCTTCCTTCTCACTTTATAAAGTTTGGCTGAAAAGACCGGGCATATATTTTCTAGTAATAAATGGGAGAAATGTAAGTTCTTCAAAACAATTAAAGAGAATTCCGATTAAGTAAGGGTGAAAAGTGTCTCATTTCCGGTCGGTGTGACATTGGGTTTAGAATTTTTTGCACCGTTAGTCAAAATTCTACATATGGTCGATGCGGATTGGAAGCCTTCCATCGGTTTTATATAGTGAACTTAAAAAGGCGAACCAAGAAATCATCGATGCTTTGAGCTACAAGAAAAAGAAAAAAAAAATGAAAAAAAAAAAAAAAAAAAAAAAAAAAGACAAAAGGACAAAAAAAAGTCGAGGATGACGAAAAACAAAATAAATAGGCGAAACAAGAAATCATCGGTTTTATATATAGATGTAACTTAATAGAACAATCTTGCTTTTGTTTGATTTAATGGAAAGAGAAAAAACGTGAGGTCATGAAGTACTTCTGACGCATGATGCAAGGCTCAAAATTGCATTGTTAAGGGTGATATAGCTGAAGTTGAGTTGGGGCTATCTTGGGAGATGGTTAGCGAAGTCATGGGTGTCGATGAATTATTAAGACCTCCGACAAGTGCTAGATCAAGAGAACTTTATGAGGAAGAATTCAAGTCAGAGGGTGAGGAGGAAGTACATGAGGAGGCTGAATATAAGTTGGATGGTGTTTAAATTAGTGAACAATACGAACACGATGAGGATGAAGCATCAATCTAATATTCATGTTTGAAGTATTTGAGGTATTATGTTCATGTTTGAACTATTTGAAGTTTTATGTCTATGTTTGAACTTTGAACTATATGAACCTTAAACTATTTGATCAAATATTGGAAGTATTATGCTTGTGTCATATATAATTTTGAAACTTAAGTTTTAAAGATTCCAATCCTAGTACTCTCACCCTAGATCAACTACTCGCTAAAAGGTAACTGACCGCTCGAGCACTGCCTAGCGAGTTCTACAACATTGATACAAGGCTCGTAGATCGTTGCATCAGGTAACAAAAATCCGCAAAAATCGACTCCTGTCCCACCAGCAGAAACGCCATGCAGCATTGCTACACGTAATGGCAGTATTGAACAGCCGCAATGGCTTAACGACATAGTTAAAACAACTGATTGCAAATACTATTTTTGGTTTGACTAAGATATACATTTTAACTTAGCCATAATAGATGCATAAAACAATTGGTGCAGTTATAGCAATGCCAAACTAAGTAATGCCATAAAAAAAGCATTACATATAATGCATGACACGCTACATCATGTATTGAATAACACTGTCAAAGAAACAGAAATTGTACCTTCTTTGCAGCAGCAATTTTTAGTTTCCCCCAAAATGCATCTGTTAAAAATCAAACAAAGATAACAAGTCGTATATCTCGAAAACAATGTGTTATCAAAACTACTTCTACCACTAGAATCTAGATCTATTATTCAATCTGCCAAAGACAATTCTCTCTGTGTTCTTGAAATAGGGCTGCAATTAAGTGTTGTATGAGAATATCAGTCATAATGAAGATCAGAGAATAAACGGATGTGCTTTTTCCCTTTTCAGGTTACCCGGGGAGGGGGAGCCTTTTGACTCAGATGTACGCGGCCTCACCGGGTTAATCCCGGGACCATTTCCGGTCCTTCCCTGGCCACCCCCAAATGTACACAGCTAGCGAGGTTTAAACCCTTAATCTCTTGTTTGAAAGCCAAGGACCTTACCACTAGGCCATTTGGTGGTGGTTAATGAAGATTAGAGAATAAACACTACAAACTTGGTTACGAATAGCTAAATTAGAAACATTTCACTCAATGTCTTCAAATCATATCGGCAATCTAATTTGGGCAAAAAAGATAGTAAAAAGAGTTCATTACATCAGGTGACTCTCTAGAATGACGTTTAATCTTCAATGTTATATAAAAACACGTCTAATATCAAGAATGAATATTGTATATAGTAAAACAGAAGTCCAATTACCTTGTCCATCTATGCCTCCGATAACCTTTTCCTTCGAACCCCCTTCAATTTGTGAATTTATCCGCTCTCTTATCTATTGTTTTCATAAATTGTTAAACAAAGAGATCAGGAAAACTAATTGAGGTTATAGAAGAGATGAAGGATAAAAGAAGAATACCCTGCGTGATGCTTGGGTTGTTAATTGTCTTTGCACTTCAGACTCAGCCTAAAAAAAAATAGCACCGTGTCAGATAGAAGCATGGATAGCAAACTTTATGTTGAATAATGTACTCGATGGGGAGAAATTTATGTCACAACTGACACTTGATTGAGTTCTTAACAAGATTCTAGAGCTCTGATTGTCAATGACATCAATCATTTAAATACAATTAAATTAGGTGTTCATTCCAGAATAATAGATAAAAACCTGAACATGATATCTTGGTGTAAGCCTATTGTAAAATCACCACAGCATAACAGTAACAATGTGAAAATATTTTAATAGTAACTAATTTGCATTTAGCACAGCAATTAATAGAAATTCCAATTAACTCAAGATAATTAATTATACACAGGGTTTCATCCAATTGATTGAAAGGTTGTTAGATGTGGAATAAGAAATAATTAGGGTAGAGAGATATTAAAAATAGAAATAGATAAAAATTACATTATAATCACGAGTGCGAACAACGGGAAAGAGATGAAGAACACGTTGGAATTCAAGCTCATCCATTCTCAGATCACTCTACGTTGTACGATTTTTGTAGCTTTTGCCCGATTTTGGCTCGGTCTCTACAGAATAGAAAGAAAC